>JAQPPZ010001865.1:0-1200000 GCA_028583015.1 Wollemia nobilis
ATGATGAATTGAATGCAGCACCAAGCTAACAAATTCGATCTGGAATTCCTCTAACAGGTAATATATAATCATTTGGTGTATCAATAATGAGCAATGATAAAATGGAGGCTACATGAGTGACTATAACAACCCACTACTTCCAAGCATGTATATGTATATCATAGAATAACAAAATTATTAGATGTATCAAAGGGATAAGGGGATCGGATGCAGTTAACAAGACCCTCTCTCATGTGACATGAGTGTTCAACTAAAGTGCAAGATGTCAAAAGAAGTATGCAACCTAGCCACTCCCCTAACATAACTAAATTTTTTGAGTAAACATCATGTGTTGGTGTAGCACCCTAAAATTAACTCATATCAATTCACATTAAGTTAACAACATTCAAAAGATTAATTAGAGAAAATTTCTCCCTTTTTTGCCTCGATTGTTGTGCCCTCCTAGCAAGATTAGCTATATTTTGACAAGATCAAAAGTTTGATTTGTGATAGCCATTTAAGGTATGATATTGGATGTCTAATCCTTGGTAGTAATTTAATGTACGAGATCGGATGTCCGATCTTGTCCAAAAATAGAAAATACCCAAAACAAAAAAACAACAAAATGGTTGCAATGTTCTTTGTCTTTATCTGCTTAATTGTGCAGAGGTTACAGGATCTGATCTATCGATCACTCCAGAGTGGAAGAGGTTGCAACCTATTCTATTTTTGGCCCAACTTACCTAACCTATTTAACAAGGCATCCTCCTCGTGAATTCTCCTTGACTTTCTGACAAAATTATGATTCCTAGCTACCACTTTAGCATTCATTATTTTTTGTGTTCTTTGCAGGTTCGAAGGTACGATCACTATACATTTGTTGATATTATATAAGATCAAACATTCAATCTTGCTCAATTAGCATCCTATATTATCCTACTACATCCGATCTTGTTTACAAGTTGCTTGGGGGTAACTCTAGGATTTGATTTGCATTCTTTAGCTCTAGAGCTATATTTCTAGCATCCCATTTATTCATTTATCATTTCATGTAGTATATAAAATATAGTTATCATTCTTGGTATTCACCACATTTGCATTTAGTTGCATATTTTGCATGTCATGATCCATATTCATATTATTTTGCTTAAAATTACATTCAATAATATTTTACATGATTTAACCTCTACCTAACAAGATCTATAGCATAGTGCAAGTTTATGTTCTACTATATATTTTTAAAATTGAAAGTTTCTACCCTGATCAGATATGGTGATCGTTGATCTGATTTTATGATATTCATATCAGCGAATAATATCTTTGATCGGACGTTCGATCTTGCCTTGCAACATTTGATCTTGCCTATGACAACTAAACAGACTCTACATCAGACATTTGGGTTGATTAAGAGTATCAAATCACTTCATAATTAAGTAATTGCATTAGTTTACCTTCTATAAATCATTGTTTTATGTATTCATTAAAATCTAAAGTGAATTTAAGTGTAGCATAGTTGCATTTGGCCAAAACTAGGTGATTGTGAGCAAATAAAAAAAAACATATCAAACAACCTCTAATCCTAGGCATGAAAACTGCCGTAGCAAATGTTTCCTGGTGAACCCTAAACAATTCGTTGAAAAATAACCAAATAAGGCACGATCTCAAGTGTCTCTCCTTCAAGGTGTAGACCTATTATTCTCCCATTCCTCTTTGAGGTGATCCATTAGCCTGAAGGAAAGGAGTACAAGAATTTTAGATCTACATTCTTTGGTGAACCCGACCTGAATAACATAGGCATCTTTCTGATTTATAAAACACAAAAAAACCATAAAAATTACAAAACAAAACAAAAACCAAAAATATCATTTATCAAAACTTGCATATTTTAAGTTAATTTCATAGATGTTAGATTTCAACATAGGAAGAGCTACACACATAAATATTAGAACATTATTATCTACAAAATAAATCTCCCTAATAGTTGAAAATTCTAGTATTCCATCTCAAGAACAGTGGATCGAAATCTAGAAAATATTAGACATTATAAAATCCAACGAACTAAGACTTAGCCAAATTATAAGGTTTGACATAGCTAGAATCTTGGATCCCGAGAATGCTTCTCACTACTTTGATATTCAAAGGGCATGTGAGAGGTGGTTGACAGATAAAAGAGCAAGTGTTTCTTCAATTGTTTATACTTTTGAAGATTACCTTGAAAATGCCATAACAATACATACGTTTCTAGCACACATAGAAGATAAATAAATAGTCATAGAAAATAAGATAATATTTCACAAATATCCTAGGGTAGTTCATTATCATGAGTATTGTCAAGAACTATGCTTCTGTATGCCAAACTATGAAACTGATAGTATCACCGAAGCCCGTTTTGTCAAATTTTTGAAAGCCAAATTCCAATTTGAGAAATAACATTATATGTCACCTGAAGAGCTTGAACCCATCAAAAATATCCATAGACTCTTTCAAGAAGACTAAAGTGCAAAATCTATAATATTATAATTTCTATTTTTTGCCTTTGTTTTCAAAATATAAAAACACAAAAAACCCAAAAACAAATATGATATATATTTATTTACATATTTATATAGGTATATATACAACATATATACCCAATAATTTAAGCATATATATAGTATATATATCTACAAGATAAAAACATCTTAAAAACAAAATGCCTAGAATCTTAAGGAATGGTAAGCAAATAGAATCTGATGACCAGATCAAGAAAACCTTGATGATAGGGTGATTATTGAAGATGATAAACTCACAGAAAAAAGTGAGGATGATAATGGATGGGAAGAAGAAGAGTATTATAACCAACCTCTTGTATATCCTCAAGGCAATATCAGCTTTTAATCTGTCCAACAATTTACGAATTTTTTAAAATAACATATAGATGATCTTCATCACATAATAAAAACAGAACATTTACTCCCATCAGGATATTATTCAATGGAGGCCGCTATAGAAGCTGCTCTCCAATAAAATTCAAATCCAATGACATACATAAGTAATACAAACCAAAATCAAGCTGGCCCATCTCATCAAAACATAGATTTGAACAATAAAAAATCAGCAACACAAAATAATACAAAATATAAATAGCATTCTTCTTCCTTCCAAGCCATTAATCAACAAACATCTATATCACAAAAATATAAGAAGATGCAAAATTCTAATCATTACCAACAAAAAGTTCCATAAAATATAATCCCACATAAATTACACAACACCCTTTCCATAAACACTTTACACAATAGTATCTTAGTTGGAAATATTTACACAAAAACACAATCGTATCATCAAAGATGCAACTACATGGTACAAAAAAAATCAATTTGGTGGATAACCATAGGGACTTGAAGCCATGGTTAAAAATTTAGCTTCATGTATAGATCAAATGGATCTTTACCATCCCTCATACAATTATAGAGATATGTGTAGTCAACCCTTGGATCCTATTGTGGTTGCTCAACCCTACCCAAAACATTTCCTTATGTTAGTTTTGTCAATGTATAAAGGAATTGAAGATCCTATTGAGAATATTCATATGTTTAGGAAAACATGTCATGATATCTCCTATGATGATTAATAAAAATATTCCCTAAATGTCTCAGAGGCATGGCCTTAGAATGGTATTATAAACTACCTACAAATTCTTTGAGGAACTTTGAAGAGACAGCATAAATGTTTGTCCACCAATTTAGTGCCTACATAGAGAGGCATGTTACTATTAAATATTTATACAATTTGAAACAAGGGAAAGATGAGAGCTTTGCTTAATTCTTAACAAAATGGAGAAAACTATTATGAAAATTGCATTTTGCCTTACCTCATAAAGAAATATTGGATATTTTCATTGGTAACTTACAAGAACAACTACCTTATGAAATTTCTATCACTATAATGACCTCCTTTGATCAATATATAGACTTATCAAGAAGGGTAGAAGACGCCCTTATCAAAATAGGACAATTTAAGAAAAAGGATGAGGATAAAAACTCTAAAAACTAGTATAAGAATAAACAAGTAGTAGGTGATGGAGTTACTAATAGTAGAAATACCTCAAACATCAATACTACAGAATATGTAAAGAATTTTTTGCTAAAAATCCCTGATAAACCTCCAAGAGAATTCACAAGAACTAATAAAACCTTTAACTTTGATTTTTCCTCAACTAATAGAGTAAGGTTTGATACGGTTACCAAAGATAATACAACCAAACACTATTGCAACTGGATATAGGGCTGATATACATTATGATTTTAATAGAGTGGATGGACGTTCAACTAATTCTTGTAAACGGTTGAAACATATGATACAATATTTGATTGATAAAGGCAAAATCGAAGTAGAACAATTTCCTACAAATAATAATACTCAAAATAATACTCAAAAACAACCAAGTCAAAATGCAAATCATAATTTAGATATCTTTCAACATCCTTTACCCAAGCATGGTAAAGAGGTTGTAAATCAATTAGAACATTATAATATTCCTCCTCCAACTCGGTATGTGGGAACCATTAGCAAAGTTTTACCACAACAAGATTTGCAAACCCCTTATGTGCCTACTCTATATACAGTCACAACTAGACCAGTATAATATTTTCAATCATCTTCAAAAGACACAAAAAGTGAGATAGAAAGTGAAATAGAGAGTGAAATGGACATTATCTCAAATAATTCAAATAGTTTTGAATATGAATCAGATCAAATTATTCCCATCATAGATTTACTAGTTCCAGAAGAACCATTTCCTAGAAGAATGACCACTTGACCCTCATATCAATAAATACTTTCAAATGAACAAATAAAAAATGCTAGACCCCACCTTGGTCATTTAAAAAACAATAATATTGTGGGTACCATTGGAGCCATCACTAGACAACAAACCCAAAATCAAAATTCTCAATCACAAAATCAAACTCACAATGAGAAATCAACTCCATTTGTATTAAGAGCACCTACAAAGGAAAATAATATATCATAAAAATCCCCTTATGACATTAATGAACAACTAGATAACATCATAGCAAGAATTTCTCTTCTAGACATTTTAAGAACTTCATCCATACATAGAGAAGAACTAATGAGTACCTTAAGCATGATGATGGTACCTAAAAATATTGAACCTAATGTTGTGGTAAATGTTGTAATTTCTCTTGGAATAAATTATATAGATTTCAAGATAATAAAATTCCTCCTCAAATTATGTACAAAGATAATCATTTGTACATTATAGCATTAATTGGGGATGTAGGTGTCAAAATAGTTTTAATTGATAATGGATCATCATTAAACATATGCACATATGATTTTTTTCAAAGGTTTGGATTAGAAGTGAAGACTTAAAAAGAACTGAAATGATTAGCAAAGCATTTAATTATGAAACTCAAGAAACATGTGCAGTATTGTTGATTCCATTGCAAGTTGGTCCAATGATTTTAGATATGACCATGTTTTTTGCGTCTTACCCTCCATCATACATCCTTCTGGGTCAACCTTGGATCAACATGATGAGGGTAGTACATTACACATTACATCAATGTGTTAAGTTTGAGATTAAAAATCAATTGGTCACTATCCATGGTCATCCTATACCATTTTACATGTGTGCTATGGCGGAACCAATAGGAGTTTCATTTTTTCCTGCTATTTCTTCAACACACCCTAGTCCTCCCCCATCATCAACATCTTCATAATCTAAATATACATCACCTAAACCCATGACTAAAGTGGATAGTCTGTCTACTTCATATCCTCTTTCAGATGAAGTGTTACCATATTTGTACTCAATACTCACAACTTCAAAATAAACTAATTTTGCCACTCAAGACTCCCTAGTTTTATCTCAATTGTCGCCCTCTCCTCGTACGATGGGATTTCCACAAAAATTGGAAAGTATCTATCATGTTGGGAGTTGTACCTTTATATATGCAGGGTACGATCATGGTAAAATAAATATTACAATGAGTCTCACAATTGATCAGAATGGATTTGCTTGATGTTACTTTTCTAATGGATATGTAAAATCAAAATAAATAATGTGTAATATGGTTTATAAAGGTAAAGGTTTGGGACCTTTTGAAAATGGTATACATGAACCTTTAGAAATATGCGGTATTGGCTACATTCCTACAAAAACTCAACCATTCCCATTTGAGGATGATGATCAACTAATAACATATCAAGAATACTTAGAACAACAAGAGTATTTTGAAATAAGTAAAATAATACATTCTTGTAACATGTTATTAATAGAATATTAAAAAATGAATTATACACCATAGGATTGTTTAGAAGAAGACATTTTTCATGATATCTCTCTTGATGATGTTTTGAGGAATATATTTTTCTTCGATGGGTCTATACCGTGTATAGCACACATTCAAACAACTACCCCTCAAGAGGAACTAGCTAATTTAACCTTAGAAGAATTAAAATAAATGGATGTGTCACCCGCTCCACCCAGATTTGAAAGAGATTTAAACATTGTGGTAGAAAATGTTCTACAAGCTAATATTGGGATAGAAGCTAACCCTCCTATGGTTAAAATTGGATCAAAGTTAAGTGAAGAGAGACAATCAATATATTGTGTTTCTCATAGAATATGCTGATGTTTTTACTTGGACATATGCAAACATGCCTGACTTGGATTATTCTATGGTTATGTACCATTTAGTAGTGTGCCAGATGCAAAACCTGTAAAGCAAAAAATTATAAAAATGCATCCTAAAGTAGCATTACTAGTTAAAAATGAGTTGCAAAAACTTTTAGATATTGATTTCATCCAAGCCATTGATTATGTTGATTGGATATCAAATGTTTTTCCAGTAGCCAAGAAATAGGCCACTAAAATTAGAGTTTGCACTGATTTTAGAGACATTAATGATGCATGCCCTAAATATGACTTTCCTCTCCCAAATATGGATCAGATTATAGACTTTATATCCAAGAGTGGGATGGTGTCCCTTATGGATGGTTTTTCAGGATACAACCAAATCAGAATAGCTCCTGAAGACAAACCCAAAATAACCTTCATCACACCTTGGAGAAAATTTTGCTGGAAAGTAATGCCCTTTGGTTTAAATAATGCAGGTGCAACCTATAAAAGAGATATGACATATATATTTCATGAATATGATGTATGATCATATTGATCATATTGAAGATCTAAGAAAAGTGTTTGATAGACTAAGAGAATATAAGATTTGCTTAAATCTAGACAAATGTGTATTTGGAGTTAAATATGGAAAATTATTAGGAATCATTGTTTCTATGCGTAGCATATAAATGTACCCTCTTAAAATTAAGGCTATCCTTGATATGCCACCACCTAAAACCATATCAGAATTAAGGAGTCTATAAGGAAAACTCCAGTCTATCCATCGCTTCATTGATAAGTTGGCCGATAAAACCCAACCTTTTCTTAGGTTACTTAAGAAAAACATTCCATTTCAATGGGATGATGAATATAAAGAAGAATTTGAAACCCTTAAATAGTATCTTCTTACTCCTCCAATGCTTTTTCCTCCTAAACCTAATTGTCCTTTTATTTTGTATATTTTTGCTTCTAAACTTGCACTTGGAGCAATGTTGGCTCAAATCGATGATGATAAGAAAGAATGAGCCACATATTATATAATTAGAAATTTAATAAGCTATGGAAGACGTTATACACCATTGGAAAATATTTTTTTGGCAGTTATGTTTTCTACACAAAAATTGTGTCATTATATGCTCAGTCAAAAAATAATTGTCATTGCTAAGTCTGATCCATTAAGGTACTTGATGAGTAGACCTTACTTGTCAGGATGTATAGCTAAGTGGTTTCTTGCTTTGAGTGAGTTTGAAATCACATTTATCGACCAAAAATCTATTAAATTCCAAGTTATAGCTGATCAATTAGCTGCTACACCTCTATAATCTACTCATCCTATAACCATTGAATTTCTTGATGAGTGTCTTAATTTAGAAGAAGATTATTCTGAGTCATGGTCTTTGTATTTTTATGGAGCTAGATGCATGAGTGATGCAGGTGCAGGTATTATATTGATATATTCACAAAAGTACCTTCTTCCTTTGTCTTTTAAAATTCAATTTGCTTGTACTAATAATACTGTAGAATATGAGTCTCTAGTCCTTAGGTTACGAGCCACTTTAGCTTTAAAAATTAAAGTTTTATTAGTATTTGGATATTCTCAGCTTATGATAAATCAAATTAATGAATTTTATCAAATACGATATGAGAAGATTCATTGTTATAAAGAGTATGTTCTTAATCTTATATCCTTATTTGAGAAAGTAACTTTAGAAGTCATCCCTCGCACTAGCAATTGTGTCGTCGATGCCCTGGCTGCAGCTGCATATTTATTACCTTTGGAATTGAATGATGAATATTTTACTATCATTATTCACCAACTCCAAGAACCAACTTCCTCTAAGTCATATATAGATCCATTAGATGTGTTTTTAATTGATGAAATAACCCCAAAACCTTGGTACATAGATATATTTTATTTTATCCAAAAAGGGATCTTCCTAGAAGGATTAGATAGAAACCAACATAGGATGTTACATAAGTGATTTGTTTGCTTTGTAATTGTTGGAAATACCATATATAAAAGCTATTTTGATGGTATATTATTAATATGTCTCAATCTAGAAGAATCTAAGAAAGCATTAAGTGAAGCCCATGATGGATCCTGTGGAGGAAACTTAAGTGGAAGTGCCATTTCTAAAAATCTTCTTCGAATGGGATAATTTTGGCCTTTCATGGAAAAATATGCTAATGATTATGTGCTTAATTGTGATAAGTTTCAAAGACATGCATATCTTGTTCATGCTCCTGCTTAGGAACTGTAAGCTATATCTTCTCCCTAGCCCTTCTCTAAATGGGGTTTAGACATCATTGGTAAAATTAATCCTATATCTTCTGATGGTCATAAGTTTATAATAACAACAACAAAATTTTTTACAAAATGGGTAGAAGCTATTCCATTAGATTCTTGCACACGAGTCCAAGTTTTCAAATTCATCTTTAACCAAATCATTTGTATATTTGGAATTCCATCAACTATCATATCTGATAATGGAACATGTTTTAAAAATAAGGAAGTAAGAATTATGTCAAAAATATAAAATTCAACATCGATGGTCCACTCCTTATTATATACAAGGAAATGGCCAGGTTGAAGATTTTAATAAAACCTTGATCAAAATCCTAAAAATATTGGTTAATAAATCAAGCTGGGACTGGCACATGCAATTATATCTCGCCTTGTGGGCTTATCAAACTAGTGTTCATACTCCTATAGGTGCTTCACCTTTTGTCTTGGTTTATAGTGCTAAAGCAGTTTTTCCATTTGAGTTAGAAGTTCCTTCTCTAGCTCTTCTACTTCAAGATGCCGAAGTAGGAGATGAATATCGTGCTGGCAGACTCAGTCAGTTGGAGCTTCTATATGAGAAACGTATTCATGTTCTATAGCATCTTTGCTCTTACCAAGACAAACTTAAAATATCATATGCAAAGAAAGTTCACAGTTGATCTTTTGAGGTTGGTGATTTAGTACTTAAAAAAAAAAAATACTAATGCTAGAAAATATCTAAAAGGTAAATTTCAACCTAATTGGATTGGGCCATTTGTAATTATTGTTAAATTTATATCAAGTGCATATTGTTTGGCTACTTTAGATGGAAAAGATCTCAAGGAACCAATGAATATCATGCATATGAAAAGATATATATTTTTTAAATAAAGGGGTAAATATTTATTGATAAAAAGTCTAGATTATAGAGTGTTGAGTCGTGTTTTCACCCAATTGTGAAAGCACACTCTCCGGTAGGATCTGAGTCCCAAAATCCTCTGCTTGCAAAGAAAATAATTTCTCCAAGGTTCCTGTTATGCTGATATGATGCTGTTCAAATGAAATGCTAGGAATACCTTAGGGTTTGCAAGTGGATGTTAACAAGGGGCACCGTGGTTTATTTAGTTTAAAATTACAGTGGACTCAAAATGAATAATATCTATTCTCCTCTTTAGTTCTGATGGATTTTCAGCTTGTTTATTTGAATACGAGTAATTAAAGCTGAGAAAATAAATTAAGGGTTTAAAAAATAAAGCAAAATAAATGAAAATGAAACTAAACTACAGTCAGAATGCTGTCATCAATTCGATGAAACCGAAGATAATGAGGTTTTTTGCATGCAACCTAACCTAATGAACCTGCAAATTCGCACAATCCAAATAAATTAGGTGCTTGGTTTCTAGGGTTTCTACTGTAATTCCGGATTTAGGCATTCGCATGAAGCAACCAAGCACACTTGCATTAAACTTCACCTAAAAGCCTTAGAAATCTGGAATGAATGATAAAACATTAAATCATGCATGCACAAAATGACTCCTTCTTTCTCATCAATGAGATGCCAACTTTCTATATTTCTGTATTTGAATGATATGTCAATTACATTTACAGAATGTTCCAGGTTTTACAAATCCAGAACAAATGAAGGAAATTGCCCAAGTGCAAGCCCAGAATGGCATGAAGCCCTTGTCTCTGCAACTCTGCAAGCAGCAATTTCCAACCCCTCTTTCAATCCGCGCTCTTGACTTTATAATCACTGAAATGGCTCTTCGATTCTCCCCGTGTCGCTTCGTTTCACCTTCCCGCATTTGACCTTTCAAATTCTTGCCTTTTCCTTGCTTTTGATTAATGCTCGATTCTGAAACGCTCGAAATCCACCGCTGCATGTAACGCCTCTGCAATACTGACACCTGTAAGCCACGTGTCCTACATTTTTTGTGTCTTCTGTAACGTCTTCCCGTGCCAAAACATGACAAAACAGCATGCAACCTGCTCACCTTTCTGGCCACGAAAACGCGACATGTCACGAAATCGTGACATGTCGCGATATCGCGACGCTTTCCTCGTTCGTACGCCTCCGACCGTTTTTGTCGTGATATCACGACGTTTTTCACCTTCGGACCTTCATGCCGCTTTCTGTCATGATATCGCGACGTTTTTCACCTTCGGACCTTCATGCCGCAAACTGTCACGATATCGCGACCATTTTCACCTTCGTACCCCTTAGGCCGCACCCTGTCGCGAAATCACGACGCTTCTCTGCTTCGGGCACCTTTGTTGCATGCTGTCACGATTTCGTGACATTTTTCCCTTCCGTACGCTTGAGCTTCAACCTGTCGCGATTTCACGACGCTTTTCTCTGTCCGTACTACTTCACTGCAATCTGTCACGAAATCGTGACCATTCTCTCCTTCGGACCTTCTTTCGCAAACTGTCACGATTTCGCTACCTTTTTTTGGCCTTCTATCCGATTTCGCTACCGTTTTGACTCGCACCCTTCTTTTTCCTACCATTTTCCATTTTCGTACACTTGCCAATTTTTCTGAAATCGCTACGCTGCCCCATCCGTACTACTTTTGAGAAACCTGTCGTGATTTCGTGACGCCTTTTCGCTTCATTCCCCTTTTACGCTTTCTGTCACGATTTCATGACCATTTCTGTGCATTATGCTTTCCGGTTGATCCTGTCGCGATATCGCGACCATTCTGGCCCTTTGCCCTGTTTGACTGGTTCCTATCGCGATATCGCGACATTTTCTTGCTTCGTGCTCTTTGACCTCTTTCTGTCGCGATATCGCGACATTTTTCGCTTTGTGCCCTTTGACCAGTTTGACCCATGATTTTGTGACGCGTCGCGATATCGCTACGCCTTTCCATTTTGCCTTTCTCTCTCCTGCCTCTACCGCGACGGAGCAACATGTCACGAAATCGCTACGCTATTTTCATCCGTACAACTTCTGCAGCAACATGTCGCGATTTCGTGACACTTTTTCATTCTAGCAGCGACGGAGCAACATGTCGCGATATCGCGACGTTTTTTCAATTTTGGTAGTGACGGAGCAACATGTCGCGATTTCATGACACTTTTCCTGTTTTGGCCGCGACGGAGCAACCTGTCGCGATTTCGCGACACCTTTTCATTTTTTCCAGCGACATGTCGCGATATCGTGACGTTTTTCATTATTTTTCAGCGACGGAGCGACATGTCGCGATATCGCGACGTTTTTCTATTTTTCGGCAGCGATGGCGCGACAGGTCGCGATTTTGCGACATGTCACGATTTTGCGACACTTTTAACACTCAGGCATTTTTTCCTCTTTTCTTCAATTTTAGCATCTGGGTCACCGAGATTCTTCTCTGCAAGCCTGCAAAAAGGTGGGTCCCCAATTTTGGGGTGTGTTGTGGATCAACCACAACAAATGGCGACTCTCATTGTCAAATGCTCTTGAGCATTTTAGTAAGAACCCAACCTGAAACATATCACAAACTCGCAAACATGCATTAGCACATAAGCAATATAACAAATGCCCAAAGATCAGAAGTACATGAATCATCAGAATCATCAAGTATTAGCTCGGTGTGTGCAATGTGTTTTCATTCCCTATCGTTTGAAATTGATCAACATTCCATTGTCAGTTTTGCATGAATGCATATATGAGATGGTGAATGATTTGTGTAACCTAATAAATATGCTTGGAGATTTTGCTTTTTCATAAAAAGCATAGACATTCTTCTAGTATCATACACAAACATTCAAGATTGCCAAACCCTCTTAGGATCAACTATATGAATTGCTTTATTATATATCCCAAAGTTGGTTATGAGTCCCTACTATCTTGAACCCATGTGCAAGTGAAAGTGAAATCAGAACTTTGGGGAATCAGACTCCCAACCAACCGAGATGAGAGTTTAACCCTATCCTTACTATTCTGATTTAGAATTCATTACCTCACTTTGAGCAAAATAATTTAACCAATTATGAAAGAAATGGTCATGCTAGTCTAACCCTTTGGACAATCAGTGGTCTTGTTTTTTAGACAAGACATGTTGCCATGCATGGGCATACTTAACCCCACAATCCAAAACTTATCTTCATTTCTTTGGACCTTGGGGATGACTACCCATCCTTTGCAGAGGACAAGTAGTACGATCCTTACAATCCACTATAAATATGAGATGGGAAAAATTTATTTTTTTACTTCTTGGACCTTTGGGATGACTACCCATCCTTGCTAGGGACATGTAGTACGATCCTTCCAATCCAAACTTTAGATGTAGATGGAAAATATTAATTTTGTTGCTTAGACCTTGGGGATGACTACCCATCCTTTGCAGAGGACAAATAGTACGATCCTTACAATCCAAGATTTATTGTGAAATGAGACATAAGAGCTTTGGGGAATTGGATTCTCAACCTAAATGAGATGAGAATTTATGCCCTATCCTTACTACTCCATGTAGGTCAAATCAAAGCTTTGGGGAATTGGATCCTCAACCTAAGTTCGATGAGGATTTAACCCTATCCTTACTACTATGATTTTAGGCTTTTAAGCTCTATGGAAGTGGTCAAAACCACTGTTTTAAGGATCATGCTGCATAAATAGGATAGACATGAAATACTTCTTTCGCCCAACCTTTCCTTCCAAGTTAGGTTTTGATCATTTTGCTCAAGATCCTTTTTAATGTATAAGACGTGCTTGGTTCAAGATATCTCAAGACTCAGTTTCCCACCTTAGGATTTTTCTTATTTATGTGATAGCATAACCTCAAGAGGATTTGACATACTTTAATGATTTGTATTTGAAATGCATTTGCAACTACGATGGCATGTATGTGCAAAGCGAGATGTAATACGAATGCATTGTCTTTTGAATTGCAGATGAAGTATTGCTATATAAAACTGACTACTTCATGCATCACAAAATCAAACGATACTATTAAACTGTTTGTGTTACTTGTGGAGCTTTTACAAGACAATTCCAATGTTTCATATTCTCCCGATCTAGAACATAAGTTAGCATCTCAAGGCAACTTTTTCATCATCATTTTTTTTTTTTTTTTATAGACAAACAAAACATGTCAAATAAACACACATCTTTAAATTAAAACTTATTCAATCCAAAACCAAACTGCAATCCCAAAAATGAAAATTTGAAAACACAAACCAAAAACCAAAAACCAAAATTTATATACAAATGTACACTATAATACAAGATGATGCAAAGCTTAGCTTATCACTTTCCTGGATCCCACACATGATTAGAACATTTCAACAAAAATATGACATAATATGCATGCCAAATGTTGTGGGAATCTAAGACCGGACCAAACAATGCAACAAATTTCCACTTGCCATGCTCACCATACCAATTTGATTTAGTTCCAATAATACTCCCATAGGTGAGCATCAAATTACTAGAATGATTAGACAATAAATGATTTTCAATTTTATCATGTCTATTCTTTAAAATATAATCTTCATAATTCCCTCCTTGATTTAGAATTAGGCTATCCTTTTCAAATATGCAATTTTGTAAGTAGTAGCCTATTTCTACAAATTTCTTAGCCAAATCATTTTCCAAATTTGTAGGCCAATCAAATTTGTGTAACAATTTACAAGCATCTAAGATATTTACTAAATTAGGATCATTAAAAGTTTTTATCCTAGATTCAATTAGTAATTGTTGATGAATTTTATTTAACAATTCAAGTGCATCAACTTCTTTTCCATTCATTAAAACCATGTTATTAAAGGTGTGATTAAAAATTATACCTTGTTTTTCATTTACCTTTAGTGACATTTCATCATTCAAATTATTTAAATTCAAAATATGGTCATCCTTTTCAATCCTCAAACACTCTTGGTCAAAGTGTATGTCAAGTAATCTGCTTTGATGATCACTTATTTGAGTTGCTTCCAATTGATCCATCTCTTTATCATTTGGTTCTAATTCTTTGTTCACTATCCATGGTATCTCTTCATTTGAATCCTCCAAATCATCATGCAAACTTGCATCCACACTTTCAATGAATTTATATTTTGTCCCCTTTTCAAATCTTGTGAATATGAGATCTTCGTATGATGTAGAAGGTTCAACATCCCGCATATCAAGTAAAATATGAGTTTTATCTATAGGGATGTGAGAAAAGAATGCATTACCATATCTCCCCCAACCATTGTGAAAATCGTCATCCAAATCCATAGAATGAAACTCCATGATATTTGTGACATGATCTTTTGATTCATTCATCAATTCTTTTTCTTCTTTGTCCTTGGCAATAGGATCATTATAATCTTCCAAAATTTGATGAGATTTGAAACCCTCTTCCAAAACATCCTCAAATTGTACAGGAGTTGTAATATCTTCCTTTGAGTAGGCAATTATGTTGTCCTGTATATCAATTGGCACAAAAGTTTCATTAGTAGCTTTGGAAAGAGTGAAGTCTTCCCACTTCTTCCAAGCATCATAATAATCATCTTTCAAAATCAAGTGGTGACGTTCAACTATTTCTTCAACATCTTCCAATTCATCAATGTGCTTCTCATCAAATTCATCTTCACCTTCCTTAGATGGTTCAATTATTTCCAAAAGTGGGTTATTTCTTGAATTCAAATTTATAAGGCTATCATTGTCCAAATTAGTAACCCATGATTCATTATCATAATTTGGAGGGTGAAGAATTTCTTGATCTTTAATTTTACACATTTCATCAATAGTATCTTCCAAGAACAAGTGGTGAAATTCTATCATATCTTCAAATTTATTTATTGATTTTCTTTCCATTTCACTTTCAACCACTTCATTCAATTCTATGGTGGGTTCCATCCATTCACATATATCAAACATTGTTGAATTTAGAACCCCTTCATCTAGATAATCATGTATCTCTACATGATCCTCACTAGTGGATGTTGTCTTAGCAATTTGCACCTCCTCGTGGACTACATCCAAGGTGGTCATAAAATTTGGGTATTCAAATTCATCCCCTTGATCATTTACCTTAGATATCATTGGAGTGGAGGGTGCTATGTTTGATGGTTGGTGTAGGTTGGCATCAAAAGAACAATCTCTCATGTGAATATGTTGTGCCTTTTCTTCTTCAAGACCTTGTCGTTCTATCTCTTCTAAGATCTCATGGATTCTCTCTAGGGACAAACCACTCAGTTTTTCCTCAATGAGTGAAGCAAGTGTGGGGTGTATGGCTCCTAGGTATACTTTCATGGCTTCCTCTTCTAATGTGTTAAAATTTTCCCACATTTGGGAGTGCAACTCACGAAATCTTTCATTGAATTGACTCAAGGATTCATTAGACTCTTTACATATGGAGGTAAACTGATTTTTCAATATTTCTAAGTCAGCCTGATTACCAAAATGATTAAGATAGGTTGCTTCTAGTTGTATCCAAGAAGTCCTAACCTCCATGGGTAGTTGGCTATACCAAAAGAATGGTCTATCATCCAAAATGTATGCAAATAACTTACAAGCCACCTCCTCATAGAAAATCTGGAATTGACATAATGCATTCTTGTAGACATGCAGCTTTTGCAAGTATCCTAGTGGTACCTCTTGATTAAAACACCGTAAAAAATCCAATAACATTTTAGGAACATGATATGGTACCACAGGTATAGACAAACCCTTATAATGATCCTCTATTATTAATACCATTCTCTCTCTTAGAGATGTTATTTCAGCTCTCGGGGATACCCTTTGCTCCTCAAGTGTTGCCATTAGTGAACTTAAAATGTAATCTTAGAACCAAATCATTGAATATTCAACTCTGCAATATAAAACAGAAATCAAGTTAGCATCAACTAAGAGATGTATTCATTAAAATCAAATGAAAAGTAATTGCATGAGACCAAAATTCTGAAAAATTAAATCAAATCACTTTAATTCCGTATGAACAATCGAGAAAAATATACAAGATACCCGAATTGCTTAAAATAGAACGGGTAAATAAATTCAGACCGTCCTTTTTACAATCCGCTGAATGTTAGAGGACTAATGCATACAAAAATTTAAAATTATATTACACTAAAAATAAACCCGTACGGCCCTCCTAGCACCAATCCGTTGAGTGGTGTTAGAGGCCGTATATGCTAATAAAATGGACTTGAAATTTTTAGCAATGTAAAGCTCTTAAACAATTAAAAACCCGTAGCATCTAAAATCATGATAAAATAAACCCTTTTCAGGCCCTCCTTCTAGCGCCAATCTGTTGAGTGGTGTTTTCACCCAATTGTGAAAGCACACTCTCCGATAGGATCTGAGTCCCAAAATCCTCTACTTGCAAAGAAAATAATTTCTCCAAGGTTCTTGTTATGCTGATATGATGCTGTTCAAATGAAATGCTAGGAATACCTTAGGGTTTGCAAGTGGATGTTAACAAGGGGCACTGTGGTTTATTTAGTTTGAAATTACAGTGGACTCAAAATGAATAATATCTATTCTCCTCTTTAGTTCTGATGGATTTTCAGCTTGTTTATTTGAATACAGTAATTAAACCGTAGAAAATAAATTAAGGGTTTAAAAAATAAAGCAAAATAAATGAAAATGAAACTAAACTACAGTCAGAATGTTGTCATCAATTCGATGAAACCGAAGATAATGAGGTTTTCTGCATGCAACCTAACCTAATGAACCTGCAAATTCACACAATCCAAATAAATTAGGTGCTTGGTTTCTAGGGTTTCTCATCGTAATTCCAGATTTAGGCATTCGCATGAAGCAACCAAGCACACTTGCATTAAACTTCACCTAAAAGCCTTAGAAATCTGGAATGAATGATAAAACATTAAATCATGCATGCACAAAATGACTCCTTCTTTCTCATCAATGAGATGCCAACTTTCTATATTTCTGCATTTGAATGATATGTCAATTACATTTACAGAATGTTCCAGGTTTTACAAATCCAGAACAAATGAAGGAAATTGCCCAAGTGCAGGCCCAGAATGGCATGAAGCCCTTGTCTCTGCAACTCTGCAAGCAGCAATTTCCAACCCCTCTTTCAATCCGCGCTCTTGACTTTATAATCACTGAAATGGCTCTTCGATTCTCCCTGTGTCGCTTCGTTTCACCTTCCTGCATTTGACCTTTCAAATTCTTGCCTTTTCCTTGCTTTTGATTAATGCTCGATTCTGAAACGCTCGAAATCCACCGCTGCATGTAACGCCTCTGCAATACTGACACCTGTAAGCCACGTGTCCTACATTTTCTGCGTCTTCTGTAACGTCTTCCCGTGCCAAAACATGACAAAACAGCATGCAACCTGCTCACCTTTCTGGCCACAAAAACGCGACATGTCGCGAAATCGTGACATGTCGCGATATCGCGACGCTTTCCTCGTTCGTACGCCTCCGACCGTTTTTGTCGTGATATCGCGACATTTTTCACCTTCGGACCTTCATGCCGCTTTCTGTCGTGATATCGCGATGTTTTTCACCTTCGGACCTTCATGCCGCAAACTATCGCGATATCACAACATTTTTCACCTTCGGGCACCTTTGTTGCATGCTGTCGCGATTTCGTGACATTTTTCCCTTTCGTACGCTTGAGCTTCAACCTGTCGCGATTTCGTGATGCTTTTCTCTGTCCGTACTACTTCGCTGCAATCTATCGCGAAATCGTGACCATTCTCTCCTTCGGACCTTCTTGCCGCAAACTGTCACGATTTCGCTACCGTTTTCTGTTTCGGGCCTTCTCATCGCAAACTGTCACGATTTCGCTACCATTTTGACTCTGCACACCTTTGCGCTCAATGCTGTCGCGATTTCGCTACCATTTTCCATTTTCGTACACTTGCCAATTTTTCGTCGTGAAATCGCTACGCTGCCCCCATCCGTACTACTTCGCTGCTTCGAGCCGCGAAACTGCGACCTGTCGCGATTTCGCGATGCCTTTTCGCTTCATTCCCCTTTTTTGCTTTCTGTCACGATTTCGTGACCATTTCTACGCATTATGCTTTCTGGTTGATCCTATCGCGATTTCGTGACCATTTTGGCCCTTTGCCCTGTTTGACTGGTTCTCGTCGCGATATCGCGACATTTTCTTGCTTCGTGCTCTTTGACCTCTTTCTGTCGCGATATCGCGACATTTTTCCGCTTTGTGCCCTTTGACCAGTTTGACCCACGATTTTGTGACGCGTCACGATATCGCTACGCCTTTCCATTTTGCCTTTCTCTCTCCTACCTGGCCACGACAGAGCAACATGTCACGATTTCGTGACACTTTTTCGTCTTCATTTTCTCTCTCCTCTTTCTGCCGCGACGGAGCAACATGTCGCGAAATCGCTACGCTATTTTCATCCGTACAACTTCGCGAGCAACACGTCGCGATTTCGTGACACTTTTTCATTCTGGCAGTGACGGAGCAACATGTCGCGATATCGCGACGTTTTTTCAATTTCGGTAGCGACGGAGCAACATGTCGCGATTTCGTGACACTTTTCCTTTTTGCCGGCGACGGAGCAACCTGTCACGATTTCGTGACACCTTTTCATTTTTTCCAGCGACATGTCGCGATATCGCGACGTTTTTCATTCTTTTTCAGCGACGGAGCGACATGTCACGATATCGCGACGTTTTTCTATTTTTCGGCAGCGATGGCGCGACAGGTCGCGATTTCGCGACATGTCGCGATTTCGCGACACTTTTAACACTTAGGCATTTTTTCCTCTTTTCTTCAATTTTAGCATCTGGGTCACCGAGATTCTTCTCTGCAAGCCTGCAAAAAGGTGGGTCCCCAATTTTGGGGTGTGTTGTGGATCAACCACAACATAGAGTACAACTGAGCTTCCAACCAGGACTCAAATAAATAACCAAACAGGCTAAAACCACTAGACTAGAATGACACCCAAAAAATATAGCAAGAAAAAACCACATTAAGTTTGTACATCCTTGTGGATCAACTCCCACAGGCGTTGAGAGTCACCAGACAGGAGACTTTCCCAATTATCGATACTCCAAGGATCCAACAGCTCAAAAGCCCTTTTGGCCAGGTAATCGACAACCACATTCCATTCCCTTGGAATGTACACAAAGGATATAAATTCAAACTCTTCACTCATTCTAAGAATATGAACGGCTACAGAGGCCAACTACCAATTAAATTCCTCCACCCTTTTAATATTTAAAATATTAACCACAATTTGAGAGTCAGACTCATAGATAATCCTATGCCAACCAAGAGAAAACCCCCTCTGTAAGGCCTCAAGAATTGCAAGAGCTTCCATAAAATTATTGGAGTGAACACCTTTATAAATGGAAAAAAAAATTGACACCATCAGTAGAATCTCTCCCAACATCGCCAATGCCAACATGTCTAGGATTACCCCTGGACGATCCATCAGTATTAATTTTTAAAACTCCTCTAGGGGGTGGCCTCCACCTACCATATCTCCTAACCTTCTTGCTGAAGGGATTGCTTTACTTTCTCCTCCCTAGAATCCAAAAGAGGGTCCACCTCACATTTGCTATGGATGGTTTCCTGAACCATATACAAGATCCTTTGCCAGATCTATTGAAAAACCAAATAAATACCCTAAAATATGCGCTAGTTTTGTTTGAGAAAATTTTTCCAGATGATGCAAGAAGGGCCCAAATTCCAAGCCACCCGAAGGAAGGGGGCTTTGGTCGGAGGTCTTCCTAGACTACTCCAAAACTCCACTATGGACATAACATGAAAAAATGGATGGTTCCAGGCACTCCACCAATGGTGCCAAATTTCTCTGGCAAAGGAGCATTGGAAAAATAAATGAGAAGAGTCATCCTCATTATTACTGCAAAGGATACAAAAAGGACCCTGAAATCCCCTCTTTCTCACCTTATCCCAAGTGAGGCATTTATTACGAGCTACCAACCAGAGAAAGAAGTTACATTTTATCCAGGCAAATTTGTTCCACACCTTTTTCCACCAAGTGACAGGAATACTCCCATACTTTTGCTTATCAAGAACCTGACAACCGTAGGCTACCAAGTAGGTTCCCTTAGGATCAAGGTTCCAAGCTAGAATAGTTTTACCCCTAAATTAAGAAAAATACCTCCTCATAAGAATAAGAGAAAGCACCTCTCTATCCTTGGCCAGTCCCCCCTAGGGCCATTCTTACAGATCTTTCCACCTATACATATCCATATTTCCAAAAGACTAGATTTTTTAAAGTCCTCCACACGAGACCATCCTACTTCCAAGAAAAAAATGCTTAGGGAACGTAACCTAGGATATTGATTCAAGATAGGAGGGTGGCCATCCAAGAATCCTCTCAAAAAAGAGCATTTTATCCTTGACTGCAAATCCAAAACAAACCCTACTTGATTAAATTAGCTCCTCTTTTCAGAGTGTCCCAAATAACTGAACCTTTCCCAACCAAACTGACTCTAGGGATCTTAGCCTCATAAATACCTCTCAAGTATTTACAAGATAATATTTTAGCCCAAATTTGATCTTGAGAGGTACACCATCTCCAATAAAGTTTTACAGCCAAAGCCTACCAAAAAAGAGTTGTTTATCGCAACCCAAGGCCTCCCTATTGCACCGGCCTCCATATAGAATCCCACCTAACCAAAATCCATTTAGATTGATCAAGTTTTCTAGACCATAAAAATTATCTTGACAAAGCATCCATGTCCTTGATGAAGTGAGAGGGAGCTATTTGTACAAAACATCTATAAATGGGTAAAGCTTGAACAACAAATTTTAAAAGCAACACTCTACCTACAGTGGATAGCCATCTGAAAGTCCAGTGATTCACCTTCCTTCTAAACTTATCAATCATAGACTACCAAGAAGATCTAGGTAGAGGATGAGATGAAATTGGAATACCAAGATAAATGAAGGGGGAGTCCCAACCTAGAATCTTAGAATATGAGCAATCCTGGCTTGAATAATAGGAGGGGTATTGAAGAAGAAAATAGAAGACTTGTCCTCATTAATCAACTATCCAGAAGCACCAATATAAATGTCAAGATACTGTCTAATATTGTCAGCTTCCCTGATAGTGGAAACTCCCAACAAAGTAGTATCATCAACAAATTGAAGGTGTGAAAGAGGTGGCAAACTACTATCCCACTTCCACCCCTGAATGAGACCCTGAATGACTTGAGACTTGAGCAATATTCCCAACCCTTCCGCCATAATGATAAACAAATAAGGAGATAAAGGATCTCCTTGCCTCAAACCCCTTGAGGCCTCAAATAGCTCTGATGGCTCATTATTAACAAGAAATAGAGAATGAGGAAGAAGAAACACAACTCATCACCCATCTAATCCATTCCTCCTCAAATCCAAAAGCAGCAAGAACTTTTTGAAGAAAGGACCATCTGACCTAATCATAGGCTTTGGCCATGTCCAACTTAATGAACATAGTTTTCTCCTTAGAATTTTCCATCAAGTGAATAGCTTCTGTAGCAATAACAACCCCATCCAATATTTATCGGCTAGAAACAAACCCCCCTTACTCCTCAGAGATGATTTTTCTCAACCATATCTTCAGCATCTCAGCAATAATTTTTGTGATGATCTTATACACAACATTGCAGAGAGCAATAGGCCTAAACATATCCAAGGAATTTGCTCTCTTTTTTGGGCATAAGCATCACAAAGGTAGAATTTAGGGCCCTTAGCATCTGTTTGTTCTTTTGGGACTCATGGACCACCTCCAAAAGATCAAATTTGATTAAATACTAAAACTCTTGATAAAACTCAATCGAGAATCCATCTGGGCCTGGAGCTTTTCCTTTTCATCTTGAATACAACATTTTCCAACTTCGCAAGGGAAATTGGACCCATCAAGTGCTCATTCATCTCTTTAGAAACAATCACTGGAATACAGTTTAGAATAAGCTTTTCATTCTCATCATCTGATAGGGAGTCCTCCTTGAAGAGAGAGGAAAAATACCTCTTAGTCTCTTCTAAAATATCCCTGAAAGAAGAGAGCAAGGCACCCTGAGAATTCACAAGAGATGTAATCATTTTACCATTATGGTGAGCCTTAAATAAGTAATAAAATAAGATTGTGTTCCTATCCCCTTCCTAAAGCCAATCTACTCGAGATTTTTATTTCCAAAAAAATTCTTCCCTCAGCTCCCATTCAGCAAGGTCTTTCGTAGCATTGTATTCCTCAACAAGAAGCTCCTTCGTGAATCCTTGATCTCTAATATTCCTTGAAGCTTCTTCCATCCTCCAAAGAGTTGCTAGCTTAGCTAAGGAAAGGTTCCCAATCAGTCTATTCCATCTCTTTAATTTATGTTTTACAAATTGTAGTCGCTTCATAAATGAATACATAGCGGTGCCATGAGGAGGTTTTCCAGTGGTCCACCAGCCTTGCATGAAATCATGAAGCTTAGGATCACAAATCCACATAAGTTGAAACTTAAAGGAGGGATTCTTTTTTAGCCATAACTCCAAAGTAGAGAGTTTTATAGGCCAATGATCAGATCCCCTACCCTTCAGAATCATAGAACTAGCACTTATGTTATTACCCATCCAATAACTGGATATCAAAAACCTATCCAGTCTCTCTGAGATGGAAGCTTCCCCACACCTTCTATTGTGCCAAGTAAATATCCCATTATCTGGCTTGATGTCAACCAATTTTAGGGCTTGGATATGAGCACTGAAGACAAAAGAGAAAGGCTTGAGACGGTCCACCCCACCACATTTCTCCTCCAGACAAGTGATAGAGTTTAAGTCTCCAGACAAAATCCATGGGTACAAGGGAACCAAACTTCTCACAAATAAAATGTGCTCCCACAAATTCACTTTACCATTGTAATCAACAGGAGCATACACATTTGTAAGTAGGATCATTTCACCAGATTCATTATCATGTTCGACCATCGAAATAGACCATCTGCTAGAAATCCAAGTAAGAGGGGATATCTTAATTGGATCCCATAAACAAGTAACGCCACCAGCATATCCACATGCACCAATACACTAGCATTTCCCCCTTCTCCACAACTTGGGAGAAATATTGAACATACTATCAATAGCCAATTTAGTCTCTTGAATAAACACCACATCCGAAGAATGCACACGAACCAAATCATGAACAACTTTTTGTCTGGGGATGTTGTTCAACCCCCTTACATTCCATGAGAGGATAATCATTTTTGGGGGTTATAAAAATGGGAGTCCAATGTTGTCACCAAGCCTGACTCCACCAAAGTATCCCCCATTAACTTAATTTTATCCTGGTCCTTCTTTCGACCCACCTTCATATTCTTATCCAAAAAACATTTTTTAATTATTTTTTGTTGCAATCCCAACACCATAGGAGTTTTCCAGTCCAAGGATGACTACATAAGTGCCTGAGTAGGAGAGGGCATAACTAAATTTATACCACTTTCCAAAATAGTTTCCCTTATAGGGCTAGATACAACCATGTCCCCTATACTCATATCCAAAGCCCATTGTTCTTCATTTAAACCCCCTAGATTTGATTCCTTAAGTTCCCCTTCAAGAAGAGACATCTGATTTGGCCTTGTTATATTTGTATCAGGTAGCGACGTTTCAAGTATCTCCATGCACTGATCAAGATCATCTAATATTTAAAAATGGTTGAGTAGAGCATTTGGATGGCTATCCTTAAGGTCCTTGTTTGCCCTTCGTCCTCTATTTTGGGCTTTTACTGGAACAAAATGTTCCTTATCCCATTCCCCTTCCTTTATTGGGGCTTTTTCTTTATTCAAAATTTGTTCAAATCGAGAGGGCCCAATATTTGAAGCCATATGCAGGACAAACTTAGGGTATTTTCTTTGCAGGTTGCCATATTCACGACAAATCTAGCAACGAAATGGAAGAGCTTCATAGTCAAGTTTTTTAACCCATGTAGTTGATCCAAATTGTATTTCAATAGAATCTAGAATAGGATTATTTAAGTCAATTTAAACACAAATAAGAGCAATAGAGTTTACCTTTTTATCCATTGTCTTTTGTGACGGTCCAACCAGCTTCCCAAGAAGAAGGGCAATCTTATGCAAGATATCAGTTCTCCAAAATTTCAATGGGAGCCATGGAAGTCGCACCCATACTGGAACTCGTGATGACTGCTCATTTGATGGGTTGAAACTCACATGCCAGGGTTTAAGAAAGAGTCCCACTTGGTTATAGAAATAAGGACCCCCTTCAAATGCTTTGTTATGATCTACAATACAAGATAAAACCACCATAAAATAGTTGTTCACACTCAGCATCACCTCCACATTGCCTCCAGGATTCCAAGTCTTCCTGACCCAAGCCTCTTCAAAGGGAAGAGAAATTTGGATGCCCAAAAATTTGCCAATAATGGCATGTTTGGTTAGATACTCCACATCTTCCGTCACCGAGTCTGGTTGAACCACTAGAACTGGCCTGGCTTCACATCGTTCCAAACATCCATTGTTCTTTAACAAGCGGTTCTCGACATGCACTGGAAAATCTTGTTCCTTCTAGCCATTTTCAGATGAAAAAACATCATGAGCATGCACTCTCTGTGCCGGACCTGATGCCATCACAACATTCCTCCAATTTTTTAGACCTCCTCCAGAAGCTGCTGCCATCCCTACAGAGCAATTTTTCTTCATCAAACCCTAGAAGAGTAGTTTTTCCTCATCAAACCCTAGAAAAGCTTCAAAGTCCTCCATGCATATCAAAAGATATTATGCATAAATAAAAATTCTATTTTGTATATAATTGTAAATAACTTCTTCATCAATTTGTAATTATTTATCAAAATAACAAAAACAAAATAAAAAAAACCATTAAAACTTCCCAAAAATATTTTAAAATTATTGTATTATTATTTGTTGTTATCCTTCCAAAATTGGAGTTATATTTTGCTTTATTTTGGATAAATTCAAAATTTATCTTGATCCATGCACTTAAGTTTACATATTTACTAATTTTGGCTTTGTCATTTTTATTATAAATCTCTCTTGTACCAAAGATCACTATTATTTCACTAAATAAAATTTTGAGTTTTGGGAATTGGTCTTGCTACTTCTTGAACCAAGAACACATTCTCACATATTAAAATGATTTGTTGGAAATTCAAAAAATTATACTACATAGTAGTCTTAGTTCCTTAAGCGAAATGTTTCCCTTACTATCCTATTATGTGCATGGTCTAGAATACTGAGAATTGGCAAAAGGACAAGCTCCCCCTACCCGAATAAAATCCCTTGCTCCTTGTCTAATCTAAGCAAGTATCCCAAAAAAGAAAAAGAAAAAGGAAAAAAAAAACAAAAGAAAAGAAAAAGTAGTTCCACTACAAAATGCAATAAAATCCCCTTGTTCAAAAATGGACAAGAATACCCACTCCAAAAATCAAAAGAAAATAAGGGGGCAATGAGCTTGAATCTGTAGAATTCCTCAGTTATTCGAAAGCCATGAGGTAAGCCCCATAACATGCGGTTTGTGGCCAACCTGCATGGCCTTGGGTAAGCCTTTTGCATGGAGATATGTCTGTCACATTAGAGACCTTATTTTGTATAGACCTATGTATGCTTGTCACACTTCTTGGGGTTCAACCTTATATTATGCTTTAAAAGTCAATCAAAGACTTTTTCAAAGATACCAATGTGCTCTTGTCGATTTTTGAATTTTACCAAGAGATCATCCACATAATATTTGATAATCTTATGCATGTAATCATGTAAAATGTATATCATGGCACGTTGATAAGTGGAACTTGTATTTTAAGGCCAAAGGGCATCACCTTGTAAAAAAAAGTCCCCTGCATAAAATTATGGTTAATGAATTTTTCACTTGCATACACATTGGTTCGTAAAAGTTGGCCTGCATCATTACCTTACTCAAAATCAATAAATTAACCTCATAATGCACACATATTTGATCCTTGAGAGACTTTGTATCATTGTGAAAATTCAAGATGGATAATGAACTCACACATCACGCACTGGTTCTTGATAAATTTGACTTTGTCGTGGAAATAATTTAAAATATTTCTCTGAACTTTTGTTAGAAAACAATAAGAATGTAGTCATTTGCATTAATATCTATCACTTCATTTTACCAATCACATATGTATATATCATCCTCAAAAAAATCTTCAAATATGCAACATAATGATTTATTCCCAAAGAACTTGCATTTCTAAATATCATAATCATTCTATCATGCATTGCATTTAGACTTCGCGATGATGGTATAATTCCTAGAAATTACTTTTCTCAAATTTTATACTAGGAATTCTATGCCTAGTGCAAGTCATATTTCCCAAATTTTCAAGATTAAATCATTTCATATTTCTCATAAATAAAAAATCTTCTTAAACATGTGACACAATGATTTATTTTCACATCAAATTGCATTTTAAGAATAAACAATTTCATATTAACATGAATTGAATTTTAACTTCGTGATGATGGTATAAGTTTTAAGTAATCATTTTCTTCAACTTCACACTTAGGAATTTTATGCCTAGCGCAAGTCATCCTTCCTAATTTTTCATGCTTGATCATTCTATTTTCTCACAAAACTTATCAACATAAGTTTCAAAATAAAATTTTTCTCAAACACAAAATCAACATTTTCTTTTATAACCATAAAGCCTCAAGATTACTCTTGAGCCCATAACCCTTTTTATTAGCAATATCAAAAACTCCTCATAACAAGATCCATTTTATGACCTAGTGATCATAGATATCCACCAACAGTCATATAACAAAACAACATCCTTTGAGGTTCATTGTTAATCTATCTATTTTATCACAACGTAAAAACATCCTTTGTATTTCAAAAAAAATTTACAAAATTATTTCCTTTTATGTTAAGCATGATAAAAAAAGTTCAAAAATCAAAGCATGATTACAAGAAATTCAAAAACAAATGCAATCAAATACCCAATAAATCACACAAAGTCACATAAGACAATAATATCTATATATATATATATATATATATATATATCTCAAAAGTCTATATACAAAATAGAGTCGACTGATATGCCACAATATCTAACATCGGCATACTCAGTCACAAAAACCATAGCATAGGTCAATTCCTATCCTATAGAAACCCTAGAACTCTGAGCATCGTCATCCCCACCAGGGGGTCACGGTGGTCTAAATCCTCCTGATCCTATAGTAGTAGCTATCCTAGAAGTCATGTGAGATCTCGAGCAACTCGAACTCGTAGGAATATCAGGCATCATAGGCTCCAGTTGTCTCTGCCCCATAGGTACTATAGCAAAATATAAAGCCTAATAAAATCCCATCATCTGAATATCTTGATCTAGTGCTCTCCCTAAGTCACTCCTCGAGTGGGATGATTGAGAAGATGTAGGAGCTAGAACCCTAGATCCTTATCCAACCTATACTTGAGCCTGTGCTTTTGTGATCTCTACCTCTAAAATCTAAATCCTAGCCCTCATACTCACATCCTTTGTCTCTAGAGTCTCAGTACTAGTATTCTAAGTTGTAGTCTCCTCCCTCGTACCACTGAGCTCTGCCTATAGAGTAACCATATCGCTTCTCTCTCCCTCCTCTATCATAGTGCCCTTCCCAAGTGAGTCAGGTCTCCTCTCCTCCCTAGTACCTTGGTATCTCTCCCTCATCCCAGCAGTATTTCCTAATATATATGTCCTTGGATCTAATGACTGTCTCGGGTGTGATGCCTCTCTCCTAGGGGGTACCTATGTCCTCGATTGCTATTGCTAGCTAGCTATACATCACTTTATGAAAACCCACTTAGTTTCTTGTTATACTACATTTCTAGGTGTAGTCATTCATGCAAGTCGAATGTTGGTATACCACTCTTGGTACCTATCTATCATCCCATCATTGTCTTCCTCTATCGTGGCTACTACCTCATCATTTGATTGAGGATCTAAAAATTGAGCCATATTAAAAGCACCACTAATGGTAGTGTGATCCTGAGTCACCCTAGAAATGTGACATTCCTATACTAAGGAATGTCCTATTGTAGCCTAAATTGGTACATCACCTAGTCCATAAGGTATAGCTCCAACTTCCCTTGCTCCATCTACAACCAAATAACTTACCTCACCCAAGCCAGATCAAACCCATCCTATCCCCATCCTGGTAGCTCTCTCTAGGGTATCCATCAAATTTCCTCTATAAGTAGCTCATCCAATAGCCACATCGATATGTCAAGGCTAACCCACCCATGGTGCCCTCTCTATAAATACCAATAGTATACCCTAGGTCTGTTATCCTCCACCCTAGGCCTCCCATCTTCCACCCATGTCAAATGGAGCCCTACAGGTCTCCCAATAGCTAGGTGCTTCCAACACCATACCTATAGAAAGTAGGTAAGTACTAATGCCTTACCCCTTTTGTAGACAATCCTATGTAATATTTTGTATAGCCTATAGAGAATGTACAAACCCCAAGCAAATTGTACCCTCTGATCCTGCATGTTGTAGATGACCTCTACCAAATTCCATGGTAAGTGGCACCTGTTGAGATGGCATAATAGAAGGCTCACCACTGTACCACTCAATAGAGTGGTCAATCAAGAAACTCTATCTATCTATCCAATTTTCTCAATGTTGATCCCACCATTCTTGAGTACGAAGCTTAGGTCCCCAATCAATCTATGTAGCACTTGGCCTCGGTTTCCAAATAGAGAGATAGGAACCCTAAGGATCCACTAGAAATCCTATAATGTGGAAGCCATATCCCCTATAGGTAGCAAAAAACAAGATGACTTCGGATACCATATCTTTGCAAGTGCTATCAAAAGTCTTAGATCAACTAGTATTTGTGGCATATCTACCACATATCACAACCTAACTGCCTCTAGAGTGGTTCTCTCATCATCAGAGAGAGCACCCAAGTTCACTTGGAGACTACCATATCTCCACACCCTGTTATTCAAAACTGGTTTTTGTTAACAAAATAAAGTAACAAATAATTAAGTTAGTGATCAAATTTAAAAATCAGAGATTGGACCTAAATTTACAAAATCGTACTCAAATGTTCAAAATCAGATCAATTTCGACAGTCATACTTTTTGATATCATTGAAAAGGGCCTGATATTGACCAAGATCAAAACCATTTTGACAATATCATAAGATCCGATATTTATATCAGAAGATCCGATATTGCCAAAATCAATTCGATATTACCGGATCGATCCAATCTTGCTGTTACGGTTGCGCAGTAGTAGTCATCCCCTAAAAATATAAATTTAACCTAATTTAAATGTAAAAACATAAAATTTATAATCTAAGGAGGTGTAAGGTACTTACTCTTATGCTCCCAGGCCCCGCGCAGACTTCATTTGCGTAGTGGATAACCTCTTCCATAGTTTCTCCTCAGATCTCAAAAACTAGAAATAGTAAATAAAAAATGAATTAGGTTTTCTTTATATTTTTCTATTTTATTTATTTTACCCTCAATATAGAAAATTTTGAGTTTTCCACAAAACACAAAATTTGGTGTAAAAACTCGAAGGGGGTATCACACCTAATGCAACTTGCAATAAAACTTCAAACCATCAATAAATTTTGTAATAAATTTTTGCTTTCTCGTAAAGCGTGTCATTCTTTTATTTAACTCATTTTTTTTAAAAATGCGCTAAAGAGAGGGCAAATGTAACACCCTAAAATTGACTCATATCAATTCAAATTAAGTTAACAACATTCAAAAAATCAACTAGAGCAACTTCCTCCCCCTTTTACCTCGATTTTTGTGCCCTCCTGGCAAGATCGGCTATAATTTGACAAGATCAGATGTTCGGTCTATGATAACCATTTAAGGTATGAGATCGGATGTCCAATACATTATAGCCATTTAATGTATGATATCATATGTTCGATCTCGTCCAAAAATAGAAAATACCTAGAATAACAAAACGATGAAATGGTTGCAACATTCTTTGTCTCTATCTGCCTAACTGCGCGACAATTACAAGATCAGATCTGCTGATCACCCTAGAGTGGAATAGGTTGCAACCTATTCTATTTTTGGTATAACTCCTCCAACTTACCTAGCCTATTTAACCAGACATCCTCCTCCTAAATTCTCCCTAACTCTCTAAATAAATTCCAATTCTTACCTACTTATTTATCACTTTAGCATTCTTTATTTTCTGTGTTCTTTGCAGGTTTGGAGGTACGATCACTATACATCTATTAGTATGATCTGAGATATGATATCTTATATTACTTGGTTAGCATCTAGTATTGTCCTGCTACATCCGATCTTGTTTGCAAGCTACTTGGGGGTAACTCTAAGATTTGGTTTGCATTCTTTAGCTCCAAAGGTACATTTCTAGCATCCCATTTATTTATTTATCATTTCATGTAGTATAGAAATTATCGTTATCATTCTTGGTGTTCACCACATTTGCATTTAATTGTATCTTTTGCATGTCATGATCCATATTCATATTATTTTTTTTAATATTGCATTCAATGAGCTTTTACATGATTTAATCTCTACCTAACTAGATCTATAGCACATTGTAAGTTTTTGTTCTACTTTGTATTTTTGAAATTGCAAGTTTCTACTCCGATCGGACCTGTCAATCGCTAATCGGATCTAATGATATTCAAATCAGGGAATACAATATTTTATTGAACATCCTATCTTGCCCTGCAACATTTGATCTTACCTGCGAAAACTAAACATACTCTACATCAGACATCCAAGTTGAGTAAGAGAATGAAATCACTTCATAATTAAGTAATTGCATTATTTTAGCTTATGTAAATCATTGTTTGTTGTATTCATTAATATCTAAAGTTCATTTAAGTATAGCGTAGTTGCATTTTGCCAAAACTAGGTGATTGTGAGCAAATAAAAAAACATATCAAACAACCTCCCAACCCTAGGCATGGAAACTACCATAGCAAATGTTTCCTGATGAACTCTAAACAATTCATCAAAAAATCACCAAAGAAGGAATAATATCAAGTGCCTCTCCTTCGATGTGTAGAGCTATTATTCTCCTATTACCCTTCGAGGTGCGGATCCAATTTCTTGAAGGAAATGAGTGCGAGAATTTTAAATCTATAGTTGGAATTATGTTGAATAGTTTCCATGTTATTCAAGAGGGATTAACTCTGAAAGGACTTTAGACTCTGTAAATATTTCCTCACTGATTTTTGGGGGTTTAAGCTATTTTTAGACTCATATAGGTATTTTTGGGTTAATGTAATGTTGGCCCATGGTTTTGCATCCATGGTATTGTAAAATACTTTCTTGTGTTGTTGGTATATAATTCAACACATGTATGAGGAATTGGTAAGGAATTTGCAAAAAATATAATCACAAGTGAAAAGCAAGTGAAAGGATATTATTGTATTGGAGAGAGTCAAGTTTATGCAATAAGGAGATATTCGTATTGTGATTTTTCCCAAAAGGGTTTTTCACAATAAATTCTTGTGTAATGTGTTCTTCTTATTTATTTTTCCTTTGATTATGTAATCACTACTTTTCTATATTTATATTTATTGGGGTATTATTTCTCTTAATTTGGTATGAGAGCTAGGTTTTAGATTTGTTTTAGGAATAAGGATTTCAACCCTAGGATAAATTGATTCTTGAGTGGAAGCAGTGTGTGAAAGAATCTAAGTGGAGGAAAAATGATGAGAATCTCACAGATAGAGATAAAAAAATTTAATAGATAAATTTTGAGTTATGAAAACTCAAGATGGAGGATCTATTGGTGGATAAATATCTATAAATTGCAATCTTAGGAGTAAAACCAATAGGACCAACATATGAGAAATGGCTAAAGATTAATAAAATGCAAGGAGATCTACCATATTGTGCTTATCTAATACAATATTTTTGAATGTATTGATAGAGGCCATGATAAAGTTGTTATGGGAAAAGCTGGGAGTATTGTATTAGATAAATTTTCTAGTAAATAAACTCTTTCTCTGAAATAAGTTGTATTCTCTTCAAATGAATTATGGTAACTCTATGGTTAAACATATAAATACTTTTAACACTATGAATATTCAATTAAACTCTATAGATGTAAATATTTATGAAGAGGAAAAGTGTATTACTTTACTTTATTCATTACTTGACTCCTAGGATAACCTAGTTATGGCTATCACCATTAATACTTCTAAATTGAAAATAGAGGATGTAGTAGGAACATTGGTATATGAGGAAATGAGATGAAAATATTCTGAGGATTATCATCATAAAGATGCCTTGGTTGTAAGAGGTCATTCTCAAAAAATAAGTAGAAAGAAATCATGAGAAAAGAAATCAAAATCTAGGGGAAAATCTATTGTTCTTGACAAAATAAAATACTGGAAGTGTGGTAAAATAGGGCATTATAAAAGAGATAGTAGATCTAAAAATATTTATGAAGGAATATCTGTAGAAATGAAGGTCATATATGACTATTTAGAGGACCTATTCATAGTTGTAGCATGCTCAAGTGAACACCATGACTCATGGTTGATTGACTCAGACACTTATTTTCATATGACTCCTCATAGGGAGGGGTTTTGTGAATATGAAAAGATAAATGAAGGTGAAGTCTTCTTGGGAGATGATTCAAAACATAAAATAATAGGTTAAGGAAGAGTCATATTGAAGTTAAAATAAGGAAGAGTTAAAAACCTTCACAGTGTGCTACATAATCTAGGTTTGGCAAGGAATCAGATATCCATTAGTAAGATGAATGACATAGGTGTGACTATGGATTTCAATAAGGATAGTTGCAATATGGTTCAATGCTTAGTATTGGCAAGGGGAGTTCATATACGAACTTTTTTCAAACATGAGGTTATCACTATAAGTATTGATTACAATAACTCTTCAATTGTAGAAGAAATTAATACGGTAGAAGAAGCTCCAAATATTCATGTAGCAAAGACAATGTTGTGATATCAACGCATTGGGCACATTGGTGAGAAAGGACTTCGAACATTGAAAATAAAAGGTATGGTTGAAGGAATTTTTGATTGCCCATCAAATTTTTATTTTTGTGAGCACTATGTCTTTGGAAATCAAACCAAATTTAAGTTTCCAAGTAGTGCTACAAGATCTAAAGGAATTTTACATCTAGTTCATAGTGATGTGTTTGGACCTACAAAAGTACCATCATTAGGTAAATCCATCTATTTTGTTACATTTATATATGAATTCTCAAGAAATACCTAGGTATACATTTTACAATACAAATATGATGTTTTTAATAAATTTAAAGAGTTCAAGGCTCTTGTAGACAATCAAGTAGAGAAAAATATAAAGGTTTTGAGAAGTGATAATGGCGGTGAGTATTGCTCTAATGAATTTGAGCAGTTTTATAAGGACTATGGAATATAAAGGCATAGAACAACTCCATATACTCCATAATTGATGAAGTTGTAGAACGGATGAAAAAAATATTTATGGATAAGGCTAGAAGCATGTTAAGTGGTGTAGGGTTAGAAAATAAATTATGGGTAGAAGTCGTGTTAAATACTTTCTACCTCAGATTTGGTGGATAAAACTCCATAGGAAGTGTGGATTGGTAAGAAACTCTCTTAGTCATATAAGGGTTTTTGGTTGTGAAGCTTATATATGTCCCAAAAGAGAAAAGGACTAAGCTAGACTATAAATATGAGAAACACATATTTTTAGGTTATAGTACTAGTGTGAAAGAATATAAGTTGTGGAATACAGAAACACAAAATATAACTTATAGTCATATTTTTATCTTTAGAGAAACAAAAAGGGTTCAAAAATAGGAAATGCAACCAAGCAAAGAACTAGAAATAGTTCAGGTAAAATTGGAACAAGAGTAAGAACCTATGGTAGAACCTATATTACAAAGAGAGTTTGAAGAGTAATATTCAAAGGAAGAAGGTGAGGAGAAATTTGAATATGTAGAACATAGAACTAAAATTTGGAGGAGATCAGTGTTAGATTTTGATGAGTATATGATATAGGAAATGCAACCACAAGATGCAAGATAAGCAAGTTATGATATCTATATGATAATGTCACTATAATATACAGGAAGACAAAGATATAAACTTTTGCAATAACTCAAAAAAAATATGCCATTAATGAAAGCTTACAAAAATAGTACAATGCAATATAATGGAGGACATGAACACTCCATAAATTATTTTTAAAGGGACTACATTGTACTCCTCTACCAATATATACTATGCACTCGCTATTTTCTCTTCATTCTTTTCACTCACTATAATGCCTATATATAGGAAGATAATTTACTTGGCCCTCACTCTATCTTTGACTCTGTCCTATGAGTCATGTACATGTGTACTACATGTACATTTACATCATTGCACATTTTAACACTTGTGTATTTATTATATGTTGAAGTAACTACTTAACTTTACACTAAAGTAAACTCCTACTCTAGTAATGTACCAAAGGTGGTACATTGCTATGTACCAAATAATGTAATATACTCTAACACCCCCTGTATTATATTATTTGGGTATTGAAGACTTTAGTATTTAATATGGATCTTTGATCTTCAGATATCCTTTTGCTTGATCTAGTTCTTCTTCTTTAGCTTTAGTATTAGATTCATTCTTTGTGCTTTCTTCATTATACTCTTTGTTTGTATCATGTTGAGTATTTTTATCTTGTTCTATTCTACCATGTTTTATCTTCCTCCTTCTTATTTATTTTTGCATTGTTATTAGAGGAATATATGCTTCATGATGATTTAGTCTATCATCACAATATTCAAATATGCATTACTAGCATTTACTTTCTTTTGTTTCCTCAAAAGAACTCAAAAGTGAATAATGAAAAATAGAACATTGAGCACTCTTTTGAAAAATGAATAATCATATTTTGAGTATTCCACCAAGTCTTGAATAGAGTTTCATGAAGATATTCAATTAATATTGTAAAGTTATCTTTATTTAATTCCTTCAAAAACAAAGAGAACTTTTTTTATACTCTATAGACAAGAGTTTGAAACCATCAAATTTGTCTATTAGATTTTTTGAATAGAACCTAAGTTCATGAAATAAAATTTAACTATTTTCATTGAATGTATTATTAATTATTTTCTCCATCTTACTTTAAAAATAAATCTTTTGATTTTTATATATTTTTATTACCTTGGAAGTTGGCTTCCTTATGTCTCCCTAGTTTAGAGTATGAGAACTACTTTGATAAAACCTTTCTAAGGATTAGGTTTTGTAGGATTCTTATGTCTCCATAGTGATAGTAATAGTTCACATTTTGAGTTGATTTGGTAATGTTTTGGGAATGATAATAATCAAATCCTATTTCACCTTATATCTTATGCTAAACTATGTATTTATCAATTTTATGGAGTTCTCTATTATTGGATTCTTTTGTCTCTTTAATGTGACTATGAGACACGTATAAGAAATTAATTCCAACTCTTTCAAGCAAACAATAATTTTACTTCTTTTTAACCTTTAGTTCTTAATAATTCAATTTTTAAACCCCAATTAGTTGAATTTTGGTGTAGTATTCCTTATATCTCCCTAATGTAGAAATTTAAAAGATAATAACATTTGCAAACTAATATTTCAATTATCCAATGTTGAAAACCTTATATCTCCTACTATGAATATTTGTAGATATTATAATATATATGTACTTCAACTAATGTACCTTGAAATATCACTTGAAGATATCAAATTTCTTTATAATTCACTATTTATAATTCACTAATGCTTGGTTAATTCTTATTGCTCCAATGTAGTAGTAAATTTAAACTTATATGGTTCACCTTATAACTTCTTTTAACCTTAGTGAAAACAAGTAATTAATTTGATATTACCTTTATAATACTGCATGTGATATACCTTTATCTTCGCTTCTACAATGAATACTTCGATAATTTTATTTTTTGAACGATGGTAAGCATTGAATGCTCCTCTTTTAATGGATGTCTTATCAAAGTCTTATTCTTATTTAATAGGTTTTTACCTCCCTATGTATAAGTGATTCAATATTGACTAAAAGATACACATCCCCTTCATGAGCATTATTATTTATGGTGGCTACAAATGTGCTTTTCCCTTATTTATATAGGTGCCAAGTGGCATGAGGTGTTACCAAATATTTTAGTCTCCTCTTGAGTGGTGCAAGTCTTTGAAGAAAGTTATGCTATCATATATTTGAATACCTTCTTGTGCATTAGCTAAGGTAGGCGAGTATTGAAACTATGATGAAATGTGCTACTTAGTTGAGTATCCTTTCTCTTGAGCGTTGGAGTTAAGAAGATGAAGATGACCTTTGTTCTAATTGGTGCAATATTCCTTCCATTATTAGGAAAAATGTATATGTCTTCCCTTGCATGCACACTTCTTTCCAACATACCAAAATCCTTTAAGTTTCTTCAACACTTATTCTTGCGAACTACTTGTAAGCTTATTTGGCTTGTTTGATAGCAAACACTTTCCCCTTCTTGACCACAAACACTTTCTCCTTCTTGCTAGTGAGTGCAAGTTGTTCTATCAATGATGATATTGCCTCTGAAGGTTTGCTCTAGCTATGATGATCTTAGGGTATTGGAATGGAGGTTCTATGGTGCTCCAATGGTGGATTTAAATGCTTCCTCTAAGTGGATGACTCTTCCAAGTTGTGTATTGGGTATTCCACATTTGTTTTTACCTTGTACCTTGCCATTTTATGCTTGCAATATGCTATCCTTAGTGCTATATTTGTAGTGTGCAATGGATGATAGCTTGCGTAGATAGTTTGTGCTATCCTTTACATAGGTACCTTGTGCCACATAATTTATTTGCATAGATGCCTTGTGCTATGTAATAGGTGATAGCTCCTTTATGTGGATACCTTGTTTTGTAGGTTGATACTACCATAGGTGCTCGATATAATGATTGAAGTGGTGTCTTTAGACACATTGAGACCCAATTTTATGAGCCCCTTTATTGGCTCTCTACCCTACTCAATGTTATCTCCTCAAACTTCAATAATGTGGCCACTTGGAGACTACACTTTGCTACTTGTTATAGTATATTTAAGACACTATTTATTTAATCCCTATTTGCTGTATTTCAAAGGATAAAACTAGTCCCAATGTAATGCAAAAACCTTTGCAATAGATAGGATTAAGTCCCTTATTTTACATTGAAGTTATACATGTCCTTTTAAAGCTAATCCTTCCTTCTTAAATATGGTGGCTCTCTACTCTAATCCTTGAGAACAAATTATAATGTATTATTGTCTTCCTTACTAGACAACACTAACCTCTAACTTATTTTCTTGGATAACTTAGTAACAATTAATCCAATCTCTTAATCATGCCACTAATATGCTATTTTAGGGATTTCACTTTGCACTAATTTTCACTGCAACTAAAATAATTAGTTCACCTTAAAAAATCTTAAGAACAACTAGTATAGTGCAATATTGATCTCACCTTATCACTCCTATAAAAGAACTCTCAAAGTAACTTGAAATATGCACTATAAACTATGCAAACTTAATGTAGTCTTCTTTGCTTCAACTAAACAATAGGAAGATGATATTTTTATTTTTTTTGAAATATATCTAACTCCTATTTTAATATGTAGGTATTAACCTTAAAAAAAACTATCTTCTACACTCCCTTGAAGAATCTAATATGCAACCTTCTCCTTGCAACTTTTAACTCTAATATGGTGCTTAACGAATCTTAATAATGAACCAAAAATATAAAGTTCAACTAATGAACATTTTGCACCAAAGTTTCTTACCTTAATGAACTTTGTAGATGAAGGACTGCAATGTGGTTAGATTCACCCTATTTATAGATTTTACTAGATGAACTTGTAGTTCTTATTTGTTGTTTAAAATAGCTTCTCAACACACCAATTTACAACTTTGTACCTCCTTATATATTGTTTCCTAGTACTATATTTTGGTGGCTTCAACCTTCAGGATGTATCTTGGAAATCTAAAACTTAATAGCTATTGATGTTATCTAAGTTATTGCTTTCTTACTATTCTCAAATATAAAAGTTTTATATTGCAAAGCAGTCAATCTCTCCACTATAATATTGTCCTTAAATCCCAAAAAATTGGTAGGAAACTCCTCCAAATTGTAGCTAAATATTTTCTTCAAGAACCCTTCAATTTTTTGTTGTAGAAACCAACAAATCTCCTTTATCTAAATGAGACTTCTAGCCTTAAAAGGTAATATTCAAACCTCTTAGGTTTTATAGTAATGTTTGGATCCTTTTCCTTCAACCTCCTTGTTGAATTTTGACTTCAATAAAGGTCTTATTCTCAAGAATCTAAAAGTCTTGAGTTCTTCACCAATATCCTCCAAAATTTTGCAAACTTCTTGCCAAATCCTTCTACCTTGGGCTTGTTGTCAATTATCCCAAGTTATTCCTTTATCAAGAACTTCTCCTTGGTGGTAAATATATCCAATGAGTTCTCCTAGGAACTCCTTTAATGGAATTTTCTAAATCTCCTTCAATGAGGCTCTGGAAGCCTTCTCCTTCTTTCTCCTTGAGACCTCTTCTCTAGGGTCTTCACTCTCACTACTTATTTGGTCTTTCTCAATGAGACTTTTTATTCAACCTTATACTATGGAAGTTTGACAATGATATCTCCCTCTTGTATCTCTAAAATATTTTGCTTCAAAAATAGAAAATTTTCTAGTCATTCTCTATCTTCAAGCTTCCAAATATGGAATTTATTCAATGGACCTTCTACGGGTCTCTTCAACCTCTTCAGGGTGGAGTCTTCGATCTTCAATGGAGATCACCAATCTCATATCTTCACTGGGAATCTTCTCCTTGAGTCTCGTCCTTCATTTGGATCTACTTCTTAGGATCTTCTTCTTGATTTGTAGTCTTCAATCTTCAATGGATATAACCAACCTCCAATATTATCCTAGACTCTTCTTTGGAGTCTCTTCTTCCTCGAATTTGCAATAAGGCTCCTATGGCATTTTATTCACTTTTTAAATCTACAAGTTTGCAATCTCTAGCAATGGGACCTTTTAAATAGGCCTCCAAATATTTGTTCTTTTATTTGTTGCTTCTGGTGCTATATTGATTCTAAATAATATATTCTTCCTAGATCTTTTGTAGGAAGACTTCCAACATTCTTTGAATATATTTTTTCTTGCAATAAAGTATTAGGACTGTAATGGAATAAATTCTAAATCTAGATATAATCAATATTCACTAGTTGATTTGTCAATCTACTGGAATTTATATTGATTCCTACTCTTCACAAGTTTTTTTGCAACCCTGTGGAAAGACTCTAGCCAAATACAATCTCAAAATTTTGAAATGAGATTTCTAGATTCCTCTCAATATCACTTGTGGCTCTCCCTATTTCTTATTGATATACAATGTGCTCTGATACCATTGTTAGCTTTTAATGAGTATATAGTATATGAAATGCAACCACAAGATACAAGATAAAAAAACTATGATATCTATATGATAATGACACTATAATATGCAATAAAACAAATATATAAACTTCTACAATAACTCAAAAATATACCATTAATGAAATCTCACAAAAATAATATAGTGCAATATAGTGGAGGACATGAACACTCCACAAATTATTTTTAAAGGAACTACATTGTACTCCTCTACTAATTTATACTATGCACTCTCTATATTCTATCCATTCTTTTCACTCACTCTATGGCCTATATATAGGAATATATGTCCCTTGGCCCTCACTCTACCTTTGAATCTATCCGATGACTGATGTACATGTGGAATACATGCACATTTACATCATTACACATTATAACACTTGTGCATTTATAACATGCTAAAGTAACTACTTAACTTAACTCTAAAGTAAACTTCTACTCTAGTAATGTGCCAAAGATCGTACATTGATATGTACCCAATATTGTAATATACTCTAACAATAATATCATATGAGAAGACTCCAAAAAAGGTAAAGCTATTCAATTTTTTATTCTGCATTTAATTTATCAGTTACTGATGAAGAACCCAAGATTGTAAAGGAGGCACTTTAGTCAAGTGAGAATAAGTTTTGGAAAAGGGCCATGGAAGAAGAAATGGAGTCCCTAGATAAAAATAAGACATGGGACTTGGTGAAATTACCCCTTGGTAGAAAACCTATTGGTTGTAAGTGGTTATTAAAGAGAAAGTAAAATGTAGAAGGAAAGTTGGAGAAGTACAAAGCTCTCCTAATAGCAAAAGGGTTTTCTCGAGTTGAGGGTATTAACTTTGGTGAAATTTTTTTCTCTTGTGGCTAAACTAACAACAATTAGAGTTTTTTTTGGCTATTTTTATTGCTTTTGATTTTGAAATAGAACATTGGATGTAAATATATATTTTCTACGTGGTGAAATTGATGAAGATATATATATGTCACAACTGGAATACTTCAAGGTAAAAAAAAAGGAAGACTTGGTATGCAAGCTAAAGAAGTCTCTTTATGGGTTGAAGCAGTCTCCGAGGATGTGGAACCAAAAGTTTTATAGGTTTGTTTTGACACTTGGGCTTGGAAAAATTAAAGTAGATCATATGTATATTTCAAAAAGGGAGGTGAAAATTTTGTTATCATTGTATTATATGTGGATGACATGTTAATTGGTAACAATAAGGAGATGATAAAGTTACTAAAATATTAGTTATCTTCTTAATTTGACATGAAGGATTTGGGTATTGTAAAATTTATTTTGGGTATAGAAATAATAAGAGACCATACAAATAGAAATTCATGGTTAAATCAAAGGAAATATGTTGATTTGATACTACAGAGGTTTATGATGCATGATTGTAAACTAGCATATACTCCATATCTATTCGGTTAAAAGTTATCTATTGAACAGTGTCTTAAGATAGATGAGAAAATTGAAGAAATGCATCATGTTCCTTATGCTAGTGTTGTGGGTGGTTTTATGTATGCAATGGTTTGTACTAGACCTGATATTACACATGTAGTGAGAGTAGTTAACATATATATTTCTAATATAGGAAATGAACATTGGACCATAGTGAAGAGGATATTTATATACTTGCATGGAACTACAGATTATGCTATTTTTTATGAAGGAAAATCTAGAGATAATGATATTGTAAATCTACAAGGGTTTTTGGATGCTAATTGGGATAGAGATCTTGACAAGAGAAGATCCATGAGTGCTTATGTGTTCAGGTTGTTTGGAGGGGTAGTAATCTGGATGAGTAAAAAACAATCAGTTTTTGCTTTGTCCACTACAAAAGTAGAGTACATTGCAGCAACTCATACCTATAAAGAAGTAGTGTGGCTATAAAGGTTATGTTCAATAGCTAGAATTAAGTAGAAAGTTACGAGAATTGATAGTGATATTCAAAGTTCAAATATTTTTGGTAAAAAATCCTAGTTTTTATGATCGATCAAAACATACTAATATCAAGTATCATTTTGTGAGAGAGATGGTTGAAGAGAACTGAGTGATATTGGAAAAAGTTGATATAGAGAAGAATATTGTTGATTCATTAACAAAGGTTGTACCTGCTCAAAAATTTTCTTAGTGTATAATATATATGGGTATGGTTGTCCTTTATAGATGATAATGACAATGATTAGCCCCTATGGAAAGTATTCAACAAGTGGGAGAATGTTGGTATTATGTTGAATATTATTCATGTTATTTCGGAGGGTTAAGTCTGAAAGGACTTTACACTTTGTAAACATTTCCTCACTAGGTTTTTGGGGGTTTAATCTATTTTTAGACCCATATGGGATTTTTTGGGTTAATGTAATGTCAAACTATGGTTTTGTGCCCATGGTATTGTAAACCCCTTCTTGTGTTGTTGGTATATAAAGAAGTACTTGCATGAGGATTTGGTAAGGAATTTGCAAGAAATATAATCACAAGTGATAAGCAAGCAAAATGATATTATTGTATTGGAGATAGTCAAGTTTATACAATAAGGATATATTCTTGCTATGAATTTTCTCGAAAAGGTTTTCCAAGATAAATGTTTGTGTAATGTGTTATTCTCCTCTATTTTTCCTTTCATTTTGCAATTACTACTTTCTAGATTTCTATTTATAGGGGTATTATTTCTCTTCATTTGGTGTTAGAGATAGGTTTTAGATTTGTTTAAGAAATAAGGATATAAAACCTAGGATAAATTAATTCTTGAGTGAGAACAATGCACGAAAGAATTTGGGAAAAGGAAAAATCATAGTAAGCACATGGGTCGAGATCAAAAAAATTAATGAATAGAATTTTGAGTTATAGAAACTCAATATGGAGGATATTTTATTGGATCTCAAAAACCCATCACTTCTATTTTTGTTTTTCCAAGGCATGCGAAACTCATCAGTAACATAGTAATGATGAATATGTAGCACTAGGATGGCAGGTTTGATCTTGCATATTTCTTATAGGAAATGGATATCATCTAGCATATCAAGAATGGATAAAAACAAAATGGAGGCTACACGAGTGACTGTAACAACCCACTACTTCCAAGAATGTGTATGAATGTCATGGAAAAAAAAAATTATTAGATACATCAAAGGTATAATGGAATCAGATGTAATCAACAAGGCCCTCTCACATACGACATGAGTGTCCGACTAAAGTATAGGATTTCAAAAAGAGTATGCAACCTAGCCACTCCCCTGACACAACTAAATTTTCTAACTAAACATCATGATCACTTGTAACTAAATTATTTATAATAGGCTATATATGTGAGAATGTAAGGCATTCAAATGTTTAGCTCTTTAGCTATTAAAATTCATATATAAATATTCTGCTACTCAATAAAAACAAGTAGATCATTGTTTGGCCTCCAAAATATCTCATGTATGTGTGAATATTTGGTTGTTTATTATTGCTAAAACTAGTTGAATAAATTATATTTAATTTTGCAATCTGGATTCGGTGTATCATTCTTTGGTTCTAGAATTTACTTTAAAATAGATGTGATTAATGTTAAATGATAACAAGATTGACTAGTCTATTAGGTGGTTTATTTATGTTTCTTGCAATAGTTGAAGTTTAACAATGCATATGCTTTGATGTAACTAAATTTGTACCCTTATAAGTTCTAGCTTCAACTTTATTTATTTCTTTCAACACCCTTTCCCCACATATTTTAGGAATAGTTAGCTAGGATTCACAAGGAACCAGCCTCCTTTGTAGATTGACCCCAAAATCTCAAATTTTTAAGGCCACTCAATGTTGGTCAAGGTCTATGGGCACACAAACCTTTCCTTAGCTATATTTTAGACCAACAATTTTTGGCACACTTGATGGGACACAATACCACATTTTGGATGAATGAAATTTTTGGTGATACTTTATTTTACCCATAACTTGCTTAATCACCTAGTGATTTCATAGAAGCAAAAACCTAGAAATCCATAAAAGTACTACCCCATATCATTTTCATGATCACAAAACAAGAAACTAGAAGATCAGAGGAACCTATAGAATTTCTAGAGTTGCATCTTGGCAGTTTTAGGATACACCCTATTCCATCCTCTTAATCTGTTAGCAGTTTTGGGTATCTTGAGTACATTGCCTTTGCCTAAGCTTAATTGTTGTCATTGATGTCAAGGAGTTATTGGTAGTTGTTGTTTTTGATGTCAAGGAGTTCTTGGAGAAATTTGTTTTTATGTCTAAGGATGTGTTTTGATGAAGGTTTCAGATGGTCAGTAAGTCTCCAAGAAAATAAGAGTAGCCCAGTTGCCAAAAATCCAGAAAAAGATAAGTTAGAAAAAGTTTGCAGGCTACTGGAAAAACTGTCGCGATTTCGCGACATGTTTGAGGAGAGAGAAAGTTTGGCCAAAACTGTCGTGATTTCGTGACATGCAGGAAGGCAGAGGAAAAGCGGGCAAAAGTGTCACAATTTTGTGACATGCAAGAAGGCAGAGGCAGAACGGGCAAAACTATCATGATTTCGCGACAAGTTAAGTTGATAGTGTTGAGTTGCAGGAAGTGTCACGATTTCGCGACAAGTTTTTGAAGAAGTTGTACGGATGTAAAAACTGTCATGATTTTACGACAAGTTTTGAAGAAGTTGTACGGATGCAAAAACTGTTGCGATTTCATGACAAGTTGAGTTGGTAGTGTTGAGTTGCAAAAAGCGTCATGATTTCGCGACAAGTTTTGAAGAAGTTGTACGGATGCAGAAAGTGTCGCAATTTCACGACAAGTTTCAAAGAAGTTGTACGGATGTAGAAAGTGTCACGATTTTGTGACAAGTTTGGAAGAAGTTGTACGGATGCAGAAAGTGTCATGATTTCACAATAGGTTGAGTTGGCAGCTTGCAGTTGGCAAAAGCGTCACGATTTTGTGACATGTTTTAGTTTCACGAGCAGTTCGCAAGAAAGAGCTTAAGGTAGCGAAAGCATCATGATTTCATGATATGTTTCATTTTCGCTAGTGCAAACCAATAAAAGGATGAAGAAGCAAGAGGTGTCACGATTTCGTGACAGAGTTGCTGATGACGTCAGCAAAAGGCAAAGGTGTCACGATTTTGCAACAATAGCGAAGAAGAAGGCTTCGAAGTCCAGAGCATCATGATTTCGTGACAAGAATCATGATGACGTCAGCAAGAGGCAAAGGTGTCACGATTTCGTGACAGTAGCGGAGAAGAAGGCTTTGAAGTCTAGAGCATCACAATTTCATGACAAGAATCATGATGACATCAGCAAGAGGCAAAGGTGTCACGATTTTGTGATAGCAACGGAGAAGAAGGCTTTGAAGTCTAGAGCATCATGAGTTTGCAACAAGATTTACGATGACGTCAGCAAAGGCTACAGTGTCATGATTTCACGACAACAAACCAAAGAAGTTGTACGACAATCAAAGGCATAGCGATATCGTGACATGCTTGAGTTTTGTGTGAGAACAACTACAGAACAGTAGAGGCGGTTAAAGTCGATGAAGTTAACCTTTGTCGACGAAGTGTAAGGTTTTACAGTAGACGTCTTTGAAGATTGAATATTCGACTAAAGAACAAGATTTCATCTTGAGATTATGAGTATTAAAGGAAGACTGTTTGAGCAATTTTGGGGATTGATCAATGTGAGCATTCGAAGTGTGGCGTTCGTAGAGTTAGTGCGACAAGTAAGGTTCGCTCATCAAAAAAATAGAGAGCGAAGTTCAACTACAGCATTAGAGTGCATTTCGTTGAATCTTCTAAGTTTCAAAGACTGTGCTGCTGTATGCATGAAGAATGTGTTGTTGTTCATGAGAATACTGCATGAAGAGGGTGTTGTTGTGGTTGCACATTGGCGCATAAGTTGTTGTGCGATTGAATGTTGCAGTGCTTGCGAAGATGATGTAAAGAGTGGAATTTTATCAAAGGACAGTTGTGATTGCAACTGTGTTCATACATTCTGTGTAAAAGAAAACAAAGAGTGGGAAGTAGATGCTGCTGTAATTGCGAACAATTGTGAAGGACAAATGGTGATCAAGTGCTACTGTAATTTGAGAAGACTGTGCTGCTGTAGTTGCGTAGGCAGTGAAAAGTAGTTTTTAATCAAGTGCAAAAAGGAACAGAGGAAGAGGACAATTGTTTGGTACAGAAAAGAGGACCAGCTTTGCAGTAACAGAGTTAAGGACAGATATCTCCAGTCAGATCAGGGAAGACAAGTGTCTTCTATGGATAGAATTCCACTTGCTAAGGGCAAAGGAGGTAGAGGTCTTCTAGAGGATCACTAGCAAAGCAAAATTAGGGGAAGGTGTCTCCTTTGAGCTGAGGCTCATAAAATTTGTAATCGGGAAGGATTCCTAGAGGTTTTGATATAATTTTTAGAGGAAAGTTTTATCCGTGGAGTAACCCACCTTGGGTGAACCACGTTAAAATGGGTCTTTTATGTGTAATGCTTTCTGTCTTGTTTAATGTTATGTTGATGCCACTGCTATCTGAAATTAAAATTATTAAATGGTTTAGTATTATACTGTTCACCCCCCCCTCTCAGTATAAATTCATGTTCTTCAATTGGTATCAGATTCGGTCTCTCCAAAAAAAGCCTAACAGCTTGGAGAAGGATCTAACAGAGGAACATATAAATTCAGAAAAGGTTGAATTCGATCTCAAGAATGAATTCTTCTTGGCCTTACGAAATCTTGAGAAACTCAGGGAAGAGAATTCTGTCCTTAAGCAGCATCACCAAGAAAAAGAGATAGCAAGATCCGAATTGGCTCAACGTGTTATAGACTTCAAAATTCTAGCTGAAGAAGGGAAGAGGGTTGAACAAGTTCTGACAGAGGTTCTAAAAGGAAAGGTAGCTGATTGTGAGAAACTAAAAGGAGAGATTATGTCTCTTAGAGTGAAGTTAGAACAGTCATCTCTCAGACAAAATTTTTCATGTAAAAAGAAGGATGGCATCACCTTGCATGAAACAGGGTCTTCAAGCAAAGACAATCTTCATTTTGAAGAGCAATGGATTCCAGTTGATCGCAAGAAGAACAAACTTCCAGGGCATCAAAACAGGTTACATAATACCTTCCATGGATATTGTTTTTCCTGTAAAAAATTTGGTCACATAGCTATGCATTGCAATAAATCTCTGAAGAGTCGTAATAAGGAAAATGTTAACTCATTTGCACCTCTTATGAATAAAAATATCATGTGTTACAAGTGCAAGAATTTTGGGCATATAGCAAGGATGTGCAGTTTGGATAAATTTAGTTTTGAGTTCTCAAAAAGGAGGAATGAGATAAAATCTAAGTCAATGATAGTTCAAACTGCTTTTCATGCTCAAGACAAAGTAGAAAAATGGTATCTTGATAGTGGCTGTTCAAAACATATGACTGGAGAAAAAGAAATTTTTTTGTCTTTAATAGAAGCAAACAGAGGAACAGTCAGTTTTGGAGATAACAGGTCCGCAAAGATCTGTGGTAAAGGGACTCTTAGTTTGGATGGGAAATCTAAAACAGAAAACGTGCTTTATGTAGAAGGGCTAAGACATAATTTTCTTAGTGTGAGTCAACTTTGTGATCAAGGGCACATATTATCTTTCTTTTCAGATAGATGTGAGATAAGTAAAGAGTTAAATGGAAAACTTATTGCCAGGGCTACAAGGACTCCAAACAATCTTTACATGTTGAGTGAGATAAAGAGAGAAAAATGCTTTCTAACTCAAGAAGATGAGAGCTGGTTGTGGCATAAAAGATTGGCACATTTGAGTTTTGATAATCTGGTCAGTATTAGTAACAAGGAAGCGAGTTAGAGACTTGCCCGGAATAAAAAGGCCCCAAAACATCATTTGCGGTCCTTGTCAACATGGTAAACGGGACCGGAACCAGTTTCAAATCGAAAGGGTATACATCTTCCAAACCCTTGGATCTTATTCATACCGATTTGTGTGGCCCCACCGAACTCGGAGCATTCGGGGAGATAACTATTTTATGTTGTTTATAGATGATTACTCAAGAATGACTTGGGTTACTTTTCTCAAAGAAAAATCTGAAGCTTTTGAAAAATTTAAAGTTTTTAAAGAAATGATTGAAAATGAGACTGACAAAAGAATCAAATGCTTAAGATCAGATAGAGGAGGAGAGTTCACTTCAAATGAATTTGTGGAATATTGTGAACAACATGAAATTAAAAGAGAATATTCAGTAGCAAGAACTCCTCAACAAAATGGAGTAGTTGAAAGAAAAAATAGAACTATTGAAAATATGGCTAGAGCAATGTTAAATGAGTCAAATCTTTCAGATGATTTTTGGAGAGAAGCAGTAAATACAGCAGTTCACATCATTACCAGGGCTCAACTTAGATTCAATCATCATAAAACTCCCTATGAGCTGTGGAAAGGAAGACCAGCTACAGTTAAACACTTCAAAGTGTTCGGGAGTAAGTGCTTCATCAGAAGGGAAGATCAAAATCTGGGTAAGTTTGATCCTAGATGTGATGATGGAATTTTTCTTGGATATTCCAACAAAAGTAAGGCCTATAGATGCTTCAACAAAAGAACTCATACCATTATAGAAAGCATAAATGTAACAATAGATGAAAAGACAGGGATAAGAGAACCAGTCAAGGAACTCAGTGATGAAATCTGTCAAGAAGAATTTAGATAAGTGTCAGATGGAGAAGAGGAAAGACAACAGCTGCTTCCCAAAACTCCTTCACGGTATGTTTAGAAACATCATCCCAAAGACTTGATCATTGGTGATCCAAATAGCAGGCAAACAAGAAGAGTCATTCCTTCACATGAATCTGCTAATGTTTCATTGTTATCTCATATTGAGCCAAAAAAATTTAGTGAAGCATGTGCAGATGATTTTTGGGTAAAAGCAATGGATGAAGAGCTAAATCAAATAGAAAAAAGTGAAACCTGGGATTTGGTTCCAAGACCTAAGAACAAGAATGTCATTGGCACAAAATGGGTTTTCAGAAATAAACTTAATGAGGATGGAAATATTGTCAGGAACAAAGCTAGGTTAGTCTGTAAAGGATATGCTCAAGTCGAAGGTGTTGATTTCGAAGAGACGTTTGTGCCTGTTGCACGTCTTGAAGCGATCAAAATGTTTTTGGCCCTATCTAGTTTCAAATCTTTCAAAGTATTTCAAATGGATGTAAAGTCTGCTTTTCTAAATGGGGTATTGGATGAAGAAGTCTATATAGAACAGCCAGAAGGTGTGTCTCTTTTAGAACAGCTAGACTATGTGTGTAAATTGAAAAAGGCATTGTACGGGTTAAAGCAAGCACCCAGGGATTGGTACTCAAGACTTGATGGGTATCTTTATGAACAAGGATTCAGGAAATGCGTGACAGATTGCAACTTGTACATTAAGAATAAAGGTGATGATATGATTATTGTAGTTGTTTATGTCGATGACATTATTTTCAGGGGAAATAATACTCAGATGTGCAAAGTTTTTTCTAACACCATGCAAAAGGAATTCAAGATGTCTATGATTGGAGAGCTGTCATTCTTTTTAGGACTGCAGATTACGCAATCAAAAAATGGTATATTTCTCTCTCAGGAAAATTATATCAAAGAGATGTTAAAAAAAATTGGGATGATGGACGATGAACTCTGTATGTACTCCAATGATTACGAGGTGCAATCCGAGTAAGGATGATAAATCTCCAGCAACAGATCAAAAATTTTACAGATCTATGATTGGCAGTTTACTATATAGTACAACTACTAGATCGGATATCATGCAGGCCATTGGATTAGTAGCAAGATTTCAGGCAGCTCCAAAAGAATCTCATGTTATAGCAATCAAGAGGATATTCAAATATTTGAAGGGCACTGTGGATTTTGGGCTTTGGTATCCCAAAGGCGATGAATTCACCCTCACGACCTATACGAGATGCAGATTGGGCGAGGCGATATTGATGATAGAAAAATCACTAGTGGTGGAGCATTCTTTCTAGGAAAGAGTCCGGTTTCTTGGCTGAGTAAGAAACAACCTTCTATTTCCTTATCTACAGTAGAAGCAGAATACATAGCAGCAGTGGCTGGGTGCACTCAGGTTTTATGGATGAAAACAACTCTGGAGGATTTCAAAGTCAAGCATGAACAACCTATCCCTATTCTTTGTGATAATTCAAGTGCCATATGTATTTTTAAAAATCCGGTAATGCACTCAAGGACGAAGCACATTTCTATCAAATATCATTTTTTAAGTGAAAAAGTGCAAGAGAAGCAGGTTAAGCTAGAATATATACCCACTAAAGAGCAAATTGCAGATATCTTCACCAAACCCCTTCCAAGAGATACATTTGAGTATCTAAGGGAGAAATTGGGAGTTGTACTTTTACCTTGAGGTTAGTCACCTCATCAGGAGGTGGGGGAGGGACTAAGCTAAGAGGCTCATTCTTAGTCCCAAGCCCCAAAGGTGACCCTTTGCCATTGATGACAAAGGGGGAGAGATTTAAGTAAGGGGGAGTGTTTTAAGTGAAGAGGAAAGATTCAAGTCAGGGGGAGCAAAACTTGAAGAGATTGATTTCAGTTTTGGATCTTGAAAGATGTGTTTTTAATTAAAGGTTGCCATCAATGAAAAAGGGGGAGATTGTTTGCAGTTTTGGGTATCTTGAGTAAATTGCCTTTGCCTAAGCTTAATTGTTGTCATTGATGTCAAGGAGTTATTGGTAGTTGTTTTTGATGTCAAGGAGTTCTTGGAGAAATTTGTTTTTATGTCTAAGGATGTGTTTTGATGAAGGTTTCAGATAGTTAGTAAGTCTCCAAGAAAATCAGAGTAGCCCAGTTGCCAAAAATCCAGAAAAAGATAAGTTAGAAAAAGTTTGCAGGCTGCTGGAAAAACTATCATGATTTCGCGACATGTTTGAGGAGAGAGAAAGTTTGGCCAAAACTGTCATGATTTCACAACATGCAGGAAGGCAGAGGCAAAGCGGGCAAAAGTGTCATGATTTCATGACATTCAGGAAGGCAGAGGCAGAACGGGCAAAATTGTCATGATTTCGCGACAAGTTAAGTTGGCAGTGTTGAGTTGCAGGAAGTGTCGCGATTTTGCGACAAGTTTTTGAAGAAGTTGTACGGATGCAAAAACTATCGCGATTTCACGACAAGTTTCGAATAAGTTGTACGGATGCAAAAACTGTCACGATTTTGCGACAAGTTGAGTTGGCAGTTTTGAGTTGCAGAAAGCGTCACGATTTCATGACAAGTTTCAAAGAAGTTATACGGATGCAGAAAGTGTCGCGATTTTGTGACAAGTTTCGAAGAAGTTGTACGGATGCAGAAAGTGTCACAATTTTGTGACAGGTTGATTTTGCAGCTTGCAGTTGGCAAAAGTGTCGTGATTTCGTGACATGTTCCAGTTTTGCGAGCAGTTGGCAAGAAAGAGCTTAAGGCAGCGAAAGCATTGCGATTTTGCGACATGTTTCATTTTCGCTAATGCAAACCAAGAAAAGGATGAAGAAGCAAGAGGTGTCACGATTTCGCGACAGAGTTGCTGATGATGTTAGCAAAAGGCAAAGGTGTCGTGATTTCATGACAGTAGCGGAGAAGAAGGCTTTGAAGTCTAGAGCGTCATGATTTTGCAACAAGAATCATGATGATGTCAGCAAGAGGCAAAGGTGTCATGATTTCGTGACAGTAGCAGAGAAGAAGGCTTTGAAGTCTAGAGCATCACAATTTCATGACAAGAATCATGATGACATCAGCAAGAGGCAAAGGTGTCATGATTTCATGACAGTAGCGAAGAAGAAGGCTTTGAAGTCTAGAGCATCGTGATTTCACAACAAGATTTACGATGACATCAGCAAAGGCTGCAGTGTCGCGATTTCATGACAGCAAACCAAAGAAGTTGTACGACAGTCAAAGGCATAGCGATATCGTGACATGCTTGAGTTTTGCACGAGAACAGCTACAGAACAGTAGAGGCGGTTAAATCCAATGAAGTTAACCTTTGCCGACGAAGTGTAAGGTTTTACAACCGACATCTTTGAAGATTGAACAGCCGACTAAAGAACAAGATTTCATCTTGAGATTATGAGTATTAAAGGAATACTGTTTGAGCAAATTTTGGGGATTGATCGATGTGAGCATTCGAAGTGTGGCGTTCACAGAGTTAGTGCGACAAGTAAGGTTCGATCATCAAAAAAATAGAGAGCGAAGTTCGACTGTAGCATTAGAGTGTATTTTGTTGAATCTTCTAAGTGTCGAATACTGTGCTACTGTATGTGCGAAGAATGTGCTACTGTTCATGAGAAGACTGCACGAAGAGGGTGTTGTTGTGGTTGCACATTGGTGCACAAGTTGCTATGCAATTGAATGCTGCAGTGCTTGTGAAGATGATGTAAAGAGTGGAATTTGATAAAAGGACAGCTGTGATTGCGACTGTGTTGATACAGTCTGTGTAAAAGAAAACAAAGAGGGGGAAGTAGATGTTGTTGTAATTGTGAACGGTTGTGAAGGAAAAATGGTGATCAAGTGCTGCTATAATTTGAGAAGACTGTGCTGCTGTAGTTGCGTAGGCAGTGAAAAGTAGTTTTCAATCAAGTGCAAAAAGGAACAGAGGAAGAGGACAATTGTTTGGTACAAAAAAGAGGACTATCTTTGTAGTAACAGAGTTGAGGACAAAGATATCCAGTCAGAGCAGGGAAGACAAGTGTCTTCTGTGGAAAAAATTCCACTTGCTAAGGGCAGAGGAGGTAGAGGTCTTCTAGAGGATCACTAGCAAAGTAGAATTAGGGGAAGGTGTCTCCTTTGAGCTGAGGCTCATAAACTTTGTAATCGGGAAGGATTCCCAGAGGTTTTGATATAATTTTTAGAGGAAAGTTTTATCCATGGAGTAACCCACCTTGGGTGAACCACGTTAAAATGGGTCTTTTATGTGTAATGCTTTCTGTCTTGTTTAATGTTATGTTGATGCCACTGCTATCTGAAATTAAAATTATTAAATGGTTTAGTCTTATACTATTCACCCCCCCTCTCAGTATAAGTTCATGTTATTCATAATCAACTCCATATTTATCTCTTACAAAAGAGTCATATAATATCAACCTTGTGCCTGAAGTGCCTATTGTTCCCCAAGCAACAATGGCCCAAAATCAAAACGAAATCTTTCCCTATTATAATAATACAAGCCCCCTCAATCTTGTAAATCAGAATCCAATTTCTTAGGCTTCTCTAAAATATTTACAAATATACGATGGCACTAGGAAGACCACATATGAACACTAACAAGATGTTGCTTCATTGGTTTTTTTTTCATAACATTTTAGGAGGAAGACATGATGATCAGATTTTTGGTTATTTTCCTAAAAGGGAAAATTCTATATTGGTACAAAACTCTACACAATCGATCCATTACTTCTTGGGTTGATGTGCTTGGCAATATAATAAAAAATTTCAATGAGTAGGCAGATCCTTTTTTCTTACTTATCTAGCTCACAGTAATACAAAGAAACCCATAAGAAGAAATAGTGGATTTCAACATTAAATTTAGTCGTAGCAAAAAAGTGCCTAAAGGTCTTTAGTCGACTAATGAGAAAGTAGTATATTATTATTTGAGAGCTTTGAGCTCTGATTTGGATCCGTCAATAAGACAATCAAATGTCTAGACTTTCCTTAAATATTCCAAGAGTTTATAAAGGCTTAAAGGGATCTCATTTCTATAGGTAGATTGCCTCCCAAGTCTGTAATGCCCATATTCCTTGATTTTTTCCAAAATCATCCATAGTAATCTACTACCAACACCTCTTACCATACTATCACATCCCCTATAAACTTCCCTCCATAGCCTAGTCCTCATGTGGTACAAGATTTACCAGTAGTATCCACTCTTCTAGTATTACGTACTCCTCATGCAGTGCCTAAACTGCAGGCTTAGGATCCACAAACTACACTTATCCAAGAAATGTGAACTACAATAAAAAAATTGACCAATGAGATCACCTCAATGAAGAGGAGGGAAGTTGAACCAAAATTTCCAACCTAGAAGATTCCCCTATGTTTCCAAAGACCACACTCCCTCTAATAGAAAGCCTCATGAGAAATCCAACATAGTCTTCACAAATGAAGAGGGAGAACCTTCAACATCTGCACTTAAATCAGATTATTGGTGTTCCACATGCAATGATCCTCATGGGAAAAGTACTTGTATGATGCACCAATATTATGTATAGAAAGTAGCAGTTGAGTCCAGAAGGTATGCATAAATATGATCAAGAAAGTTGGCCATAACTTCATGATGCCTGTTGAAAATTTTGAGTATATGAGTTCTCATTGATGTCAAGAGTGAGTGGTCATTTATGTCAATCTTTCAGCACCAGTGAGTGGCAGTTTCAGTGGGCAACATCAATTTCAGGTTCTCCAATAAGTGCAAAAGGAGATTTCATTTTCAATTGATCAAATCTGGTTCTAGGAGGTCAAGATGAGGTTCAAGGTGAAAAGAAGAAACCCAAGAAAATAATATTATAATATTTCTTTATAATATTATACAGGGAAGTTTAAATTTTTTTGTTAATTATAGTGTTTGTATTTATAGTGGGTTTTAACAAGGATCCCAAAACCTGATTACATAAGAAATGGGCCTAGGGCATCAATCCCTTGAAACTGAACACCAAAACAGAAATCCCGCCTAGCGGTAACAGTAAGCATGAAACAATCCCTCTCAGCGGGAAACAAAAAAATAAGAAAGAAAGAAGTTTTGGAGATCCCGCCCAGCGGGGAGTAGCCAAAAACCACCATCGAGAAGATCCCGCCCAACAAGAAGCAAAGAAAAACAGTTACAATAAAATCCTGCCTCGCGAGAAGCAGTCAAAACCACCACAAACAATCCCGCCTAGCGGGAAGCAACAGGGAAATCCCGCCATCCGGGAAACCAGCAGAAAAGAAAGGATCCCGCCTCGTGAGAAAACCAGCGGATTTGGTGGATCTCGCCCTGTGGAGAAACCATCCCGCCGACTGGGAAAACATTTCGTTCAGCGAGAGCCATCCTGCAGGAAGCCGACAGCCAGCACAGAGAGGATCCAGCCCATCAGGAAGTGACCAGAGAGTTGCACCACAAGGAACCCGCCCGGGAAAACAGAAGAGGATCCCAGCAGCAGGGACCAAGAATCTCGTCCAAGCACAGAGCCCGTCGAGGATTCACAAGAAAAGGGGGAAGTCGTCCAAACCCTAAACCGTCACCTCCACCGCACCGAGAAACGCAGGGGACCAGATCCATGTGAATAACCTGCAAAAAACCCCAGGGGGAAGCCTGAGGGAAAAAGGGAAGGGATCCCCAACCAAACAAGGATCCCTGGGAAGCACCGATCCGAAAAAACAACCAAGGAAACCCTAGCCGGCCGGGAGGGGCGCAGATAGTGGAGAAGGATCTCCCCCAGGAGATCATCTGCAAACAACCACTCCCCGGGAGGGATGACCTGGGTTGAGCCAGGGACTGGGCAGGAACCAGGAGCCATGGGAGGGGGAGCAGGGGAGGGACCAGAGCCCTCCCCTCTCTCCTAAATACGATATTCTTTAAATGTTTAAGCACAGGGAAGTTTAAATTAATTATAAATTAATTAATATAATTTTATTATAAATTAATTTATTAATTAATTTAATTAACTTATAAGTTATTTAAATTAATTATTAATTAATTTTAATATTAATTATATATTAATTTTAATATTAATTATATATTAATTTATGATTATTTTAATAACCCTAAGGTGGGTTATTAAATTCAAAATTTGAATTTTCGAATTCGACCATTGAGCATTGATGTAGGGAGTCATATATCCAAGCGTGTATAAAAGGGACTCCTCCACCTTAGACAAAGTCTAACATGCATTTGAATTAATCATGGTGTATGCGAAGAAAAATGTGCGAATCATTTGCAGAAGGAAGAGGGTTTCATTGGGTTTGAAAATTTCAAGTGGCAGGCAGAAGAAACAACACCCACCGAGGAAGGTGTCTTGGGCACCAAGTATGGGTAGAACAGTTGGCAACTATAGTAGAAGTAAAGTGCAAGGGGTAGCGATTGGCGAAGGATCAAGTCCGTGCGAGTTTCTTTTTGGAAGCGTTGATGACGAACGAAGGAGATAATAGGAAGGAAGCTTCCCTTCCTTCTTGTGGGTGCCTATAGCCCACGTGGTGGGAACCAAAGTGCTAAGGCACTTGGAGGTTGCGATACGACAGTTTGAAACCCAACAAACACCCTTTTTGGGAAAAGACAAAGGTATGCCCTTTTTGAGTTAGCGTCAAAAATTTTGGAACAAAAAAGTTATGCCCTAAAGTTTAAAATAATTTTATTTTATAAGGTTTTAAGGGGATTTATAAGGTGTTGATAATTATTTTTATGTGCTTAATTTTTGTAAGGGGTTTTTAAGTGGTAAAGTGTTATATATTTGATATTTATGAGTGGTTAGAAAGTTAGAGGGAGTTATAAAGTGTAAAATTTGGATTAAATTTTATTGTACCTTTTGATCAAGAAGAATATCCTTGTGAATATTTTTGAGATAAAATTATTGTTATCTAAACTTGAATTGGCACAAGAAGATTTGGCTATTTTGAGACAGGTTTTAAAGACACTTCTTCATTAATCAAAAGGGTATGGACACATCTTTCTATTAAGTGATTGTTGAATATTATGAATGCTAAGTTGGAGTGAAAATAATTGGTTGGTAAGCATTTTTTAGTGTGTTTTAAATTAATGCTTCAAGGTTTTATGGAATAGAGGTTAAAGAGAGTAACCTTTTTTTACAAGCATTGTTTTTGAAGTGATTGGTTAAGTGAGGAACTTGAACTAGGGTTTGCAAAGATCATGAGTATCATTGTTCTGTGAGATTGTTTAAAAAGCATTGTTGGAAATAAGTGAGTGTTCATATTCTTGTACTAGTATTTGTGAGCAAGGATTATTTCATTGAGTGATTGGTTGAGTAGAGTTGTGATTGAGCCTAGTCAAGTAGTTGTGTTGAAGTGATAGTTCAAGTTCTATGAAACCAAGTGTTCCATAATATAAATTGATTTTAGAAAGATTTTGAGTGTTTATGAGTGTGAAACATATTGAGTCTCTAACAATTATCTATATGTTTCTATGATAAAAGAGAGATTGAAAGTGATTGAGCATTGTGGTAAATATGAAGCATATTGAGTCTCTAACAATTCTCTTTATATTTCTATGAGATTGGACAAGTTCTAGTGAGGACTTATTGAGCAGATTTGAGGTAAGTTCTAGATAGGACTTGTGGACATATTTGTGTAAGATTTTGTAGACACCTATAATGCATCATTTTTATGGTGACTAATCATATGAGACATGCTAGAAGACCATATGCAAGACCTTTGGACAAATATAAGGTATAGCAGTGGTTTTTACCACTCAATAGGCATCTTTGCCTAGTTAGTGCTAGTCATGGATGACACTCATAGTTAGAAGTTCTAACTGCGACTAATAGTTGTGGCCCCCAATTTACTAATTAGGGACCATTACTGACACCTACGGTTAACACTATAACAAACACTGGCGACCAGAGCCGAGTCAAATCAATTGCAACAACTGAATTGCAATGGTTTTCAAAGCGGTTTGGGCTAGGAAGCATCCAGAAGCTTCCTATCAACTACCAAATATTGTTCTTGGCTTCTCCATGAAGCTAGAGCAAGGATTTTACGAGTCTACTTAAGACCCAAATTTTAGAGATCAAACATCTTGAAGAATAGCTCAATTGTACATAGCAGAGCCCTATCGGATTGGAGAGCAATTTCATATCCCCTTGAGAAGTAACAAAGTGTTGTCCAATTGATCAATGACAACTGTGCATGCAACAATGGAGATATCAAGAGATTGACGAGTAAGCTTGATAATTAACACACCTCTATTGCTATTTCCTTTGAATTCAACTACCAATCTATTCTAGAAAATACAGGTGACCCTTGACCATCAATTCCTTGGAGGATTTGAGAGTTTATGGCCTTGGTTGCAAGAGAAAGGATACTTTCATCTTAACCATGACTATTAGCTATGGTTAATAGTTCCAATAACAACTCAGACCTATGGCTAGGGTTTTATGCTTTCTTTCCTCCATTTTAGCATTAGATTTACATTTACAATCATGCATTTAGCTTAATCTCACATAGATCTATATTTAGCAGATATTTGACCTTTCAATTTAGGATTTAGAGGTATATTTACTTCATTTCCTTGCAATTATCAATTTAGATTAGTTTCTTGCCATGTTATGCAATTCAAGTTTTCTAATAGTTAATTAGGATGTTTCTTAGCTATATTCATGCTTTCTTTACATGCTTTATTACAATTTCATAATTTATTGCATAGATTGATAGTATTATAAGATTTCTTGATTTCATGATATGTTTTATACAAGATTCCTCCAAAATCCTCATCAAGAGAGGCCTACTCTATCTTTAATTGTTTCTTGTTGTTTCTTGAATGAAGGATTAACAAGATCATGCCATTCAATGCATCAAATGCCTTTAATCATGGATAATAAGGTCATTGACACCTTGGAGTAGTTTGTGTCACCCTGAAATGTACTTGAAAATCACACCTACCCTTGAGAGGGAAATAATTACACAATCCTATTGTAATATTGTATCAAAGTGATTATCCCTAAGAGGGATGTACTTGTAATTTTATTTTGACTTCAAATATAATGGAATAAAGTGTATTTCTTCTTGATTCATTTGTTGTCAATTTCTTGTTCTTGTATGCATGTTATGCTTTTATCAATTATTGCAATAGGATACCTTAGGTGTGAGTTTTTTTGGTGGTTACAGTAGGCGATCATGGTGGGACCTTAAAAAATTTGTAATCACTAATATTTTTCTCTATTTTTTTGTTGCAAGTTCTAACTACGGGTAACAACCACGGTTCATAGTGCTAACCGTGGTTCACAACTGTGGTTCATAGTGCTAACTGCGGTTCACACCTACAGTTCATAGTCGTAGTCACGCCTAATAGACACAATCAATAGAGAACAAAAAAACAACAAAATCAGACATCACCAGCAGACTTGGACTTGATGTAGGAGCATTTTTCCCTCTTTGTCTTTTTTTGTCTATGTTTTACAAAATAATAATGCAATATATGGATGCTAAGTAGGAAAATATAGCAAAAATTAAAATGGCAAAATCCTAGATGCTTTTTAGATTTTCACTAGTCACTGCTAGGAATAGCAAATATCTGATTGCAGTCTGCCCTAGTCTCCTATGGTCTAGGATATTGATTTTTTAGAGTTTGTATGCATGAGGTCCAATCAATGGCCATTTTCATCATAGATAGTTGCATTCTCTGAATATCATCTAGCATAGTCGTGCATTCTCTGAAAAGCAAACATCCTTTTGAAAAGCATGTAGAATCATTTGAGTGTTGTTTTATGCATTTTTGTTTCATGCAAAGTAAAAATAACCCCACACACCATGTTTCATTTAAACATCAGAGGCGTTGGGCTCTCACATCCAACCCACTTGATTGATACCAATAATGGATGTCATTACCACTTGGTTGGCTCATTTGAAATTGTATTATCAGGACCCATTTGTGGCCAAGACCGACCCAAGAACTATCCTATCCATGCAAAATAGCATGCACTCATCTTCAAAAGAGTGTATCATTGCACACAGTGTGTTGGGTGAGGGTTGGTAGTACCTATGCTACCTCGTTGAGTATGGACTTCACTCCCATATTCGGCTTGTGCGAGTATATAGGTGAAAACCTTTGAAAAAATTGAGTATAACATCAACTTTTGAAAAACATGATAAGATTTCAGAGTATATTCACAACAAATCAAATGCACTAAACTAGTTTTAGGACACACATTTAATCCTTAAAAGAGATAATCATATTGTCTACTTTATGTGTTGCATTATTGTTAGGGTAATTAACATAAGATCCTTGATCTAGTTCCAAACCCTAACCCTAATAATACTTTTTTATTTTGTATACAACGGTTTAAGAATCATGTAAATCGGAGCTATAATGAAGATTTTATTTTGGTTTTATGATTACTCTATTTTCGAAGATGAAAACTGAGAAAAACTACACTAAAACGGTCATAAAATGGTCTAGAAAACTCCAAAACTTGCCAAATTTGCTTTGTTGTCTTAGTTTTATTATTTTTTACCTCTCACAAAAATTTTGGGTCCTAAATATTCATGGTTAAAAATATCCCAAAAATTCCTAAAAGTGAACATTTCACCACGAGCCCTGGTTGGCCAATTATTCCAAAAATACAAAATTTTGACCCGAAAATCATATTTTTGTGTTATAGCTCATTTTTATCAGCTCATCACACTGATCATTTTTATATATAACACTTATAACCTTTTTTAGAAGCCAAAAAAAATTATATGGCTAAGAGACCTCCCATGGTGAGCAAGACCTCCAATCTAGAGAGGGAATCAGGTTCCATGACCACTGAACATATTCAGATTAGTCTAGAGGACATGGCCATCCTTGAATGGCATCCCAAGTCGTATCATAGCATCAATAACATCCATAAGGGGTCTAACCTTTGAGATAGCCCTATTAGGGAGGCACCCACGGGTCCTCTAGAAAGCCTTCCTGATTGGAACACCTTGATAGAATTCTATATAAGGAACAATCCACCAACTGAGGAGCCTAGTAGGTCAATGTCATAGGTTCACATCCCAACTTGATTTATACATCAATCAAAAAGTGATCATGAACATACACCATGGCCTAGCTTGGGTGAGCAAACCACCCCATCGGGTCGAGCAAGTCACCCCCCTACTCCTCATAGGGAGCCTTCTATGTAACCTGAATATACAGAGATTACATCTGAGCCTGAGTATGCATAATTTCTCATAGATGAGGAAGAGGACCCAAGTCATCCTCATATTCCTTATGAAGAGTACGTGGGCCAACCACGTTGTGCATCTACATCATCAAACTATACAGAGCCCACTCATGACTCAAAATATCAGGTCAATGCAACCTTTAAGGAGTGTGGAAAACAAATGATAGATCCTACTAGGAAGAAAATATAGGATAAACCCATTTGTATCTCAAATACAAGGGTACATAGCCCCCATAAAACTAAACAATGGGATCATACACATCAGGCACTAAGGCCACAACTTGACCAACAACATACAGATCAATCCCAGTTGGATCAACAACAATTAAATCAACAATGGGCAGACTCGCTACGAGCACACCTACAAATATTGTATCAATGAAAGATACGAGAACAACAAAAGATACAACAAGAGAAAGTGCAAAATACATTGCGTAAAGTGGCACTTACGCCTAGAAACCATGCAAAAATGCATAATATGCCCAGTGCAATCTCAGAATATTTCACTGAGGCCATGCAAAAATCGCGTTCAACATCATAGGTTGGTATTTGATTATCATCATGAACCTCATACTCCTCAATGGTACCAAGATCAATACAATGAGGAATCATATGTAAAGTCCCAATGGGAACATCAGGTTGAAGTGGATGCATACCCTAAATCCAATTATGATGAGGTGCCTAATGATTATACTTATCGTCCACCTCAACATCAAAAGTGGCCTCCTCTACCTAATCAAGGATGACGAAATGAAGATCATATCATTTAATCAGGGCCATACAAAGTGCTAGCTTATTGGATAAATACATTAAAAAAACAAAATCAAAGAGGGGTTTATCAAAAACCCACACTGAAGTAGCTTAGAAATCAGCCTTTGCATCCATCAGTGTCTTCACTGACATACCCATCGAATTTCAAGATGCCTCAACTTGAAAATTTCAAAGATGATGAAGATGCACAAGAGCACATGACAAACTTCATCCATATGTGCTTTTATTTTCAAGATAATGATTCTTTGATGTTGAGAATATTTGTGTCAAAATTAGCTAGGGATGCTTTAGAATGGTATAATCATTTACCACATCATAGCATAAACACCTCTGAGCAATTGGCTGATGCATTCCTACAACATTTTGCCTCTAGTGCTAAGGAAACAATAAACTTGACTGACTTGGTTAGTCTTTGTAAATTAGATGATGAGCCTGTCATTGAGTATGGCAATAAGTGGAGGAAGATGATGTCAAAAGTACCTTTCACCCTACCCACAACAGAGCTCATTTGAATGTTTACGAGAAGCTATTCAAAGCAAATTTTACTTCTCTTGCAATTACAACAATATCAAACAATTGAGGAAGCCTTAGCATAGGCCCAGGTCATTGAAGACATCAAGATACAAGAGGGTGATATTCCACACCACAAAAATGAATAGCCAAACAAGAATATTATAGGTGGTAGTGTATAATGAAAGGTGACCCCAATCAATCAAGTTGTTTTGAGTATCCCCATATCCTCAAACCAGGGTGCACCGCCTTCACCAGTGTAGCATAATTACAAAACTCGGTCTCCTCTATCCCAAAATCATATGCAAAAAAAATTAGATACAAGGCCAACAACGTCGACCACAATGATAATATACTAATTTTCCAGAGACATTAGCATCGTTCTTTGATCAACTATATGAGGTGCGAAGAATCAATCTTCCAGAGATACGTCCGTTGAAACCTAATAAACGTAGATCAAATGCACACAAAGAAAATCTATATTGTGTCTACCATCGATAAAGAGGTCATGACATCCAAACATGTCATCCCTTTAGAGATGTTGTACAAGATATGATCGAGAGGCAAGAAATTTCTATAGGAGTCTTACATGACCCCTTACCCACACATGAAGCAAACACAAAACTTGCCAATCAATTTGAGCGACCTAATCAGGTGCACATAAATCAACATACCCAAGATTTTGTGGGAATTATTAGTATTGTAGAAGAGAAACATGAGTGTCAAAATCGGTCTATGCACCATGTGACATCATCCAATGTTTCACCTTCGCTTGTCTCATCCCAATGGGATATTGGCACTACATAAAATTGCACATCACGGTGTGGGGGGTTAGTTTCTACTACTCCTCCTAACCAAGCCAATCATGGCGCATCACACACAATGCATATTGGGGGTCTTCAAGGTGTCACACCTTCCCCATCATCCACATCATAATTAATGAAGCAAAGTGAGACTTCTCAAGGTGTCACACCTTCCTCACTTTAATTGAGTGGCACACACACTAGGGGTACTGTTGGTCATCAAATCTGCCTAGGAAAGGATTTTGGGTGAGTGTATGCACCCTAGACCTGGACCAACATTGAAAGGCCGAAAGGAAGAGATGCCCCTCATGCCAATCTCCGGAGAAAGGCCGGCTCCTATGCTAAACTACTTGGATGTTTGAAGATAAGGGTGCAGGAAAGAAATAAAAGGAGTTAGGGTTAGAGAAATCAGTGATTTAGGGTGGGAGAGAACAGGAAGCACGATCGCTAACAGACAACTTGAATGGAAGCAAAGAACACCAAGGATAAATGAAAGAAATGTAATATTGACCTTCCTATGTATCCTCCAGGCGAGTTTCAGGGTACAGTCCCCGATCGCACTCTGGACGCAGAGTTCAGCATCTCAGTGTGCAAACGAAGAGAGACAAAAGAAGCAAGCGCAGAAGGCAGCATAAAAGAAAACCAGTACGATGTTTTTCCCTTCCTATGTATCCTTCAGACGAGTTTCAGGGTACAACCCTCGATCGCACTCTGGACGCAGAGTTCAACATCTCAATGTGCAAACGAAGAGAGACAAAAGAAGCAAGCACAGAAGGCAGCATAAAAGAAAGAAATCGAGCCCAAAGCCTTTTAGTATTAATCGTAGGACATCAAGTTACAGCAGCTTTCTAGCAGATAGTTTCCCCCCCTTTTACATTATAATGCCTGGGTTTTTATAGAGGACCCGGGCCTCTGAGTCATAATTACATAGCAATGAGAAGTATGCCCTCGAGCCCTGAGAATTTGGCTCCCCGAGGCTCTCGTGATCGAGCTCTCAAATCTGTTACCAAAACTGGCAACCGTGACCGGGTCAACCATGGAAAGGTGCATTGATGAGCCGTCTGGACGTCCTTGGTCTTCGAGTGCGGTGCTCGAGTGGCCGCCATGCTCGTCGGGCTCTCCATCATGGCCTGATACTTCATTTTTGATTGCCAAAAATGAGGAGCGAGCTTACTAGGCACGAAAAATTGCATTTATGAGGCACTTGATCGCCTCGGGAAGATACCCGGCTTGGAACGCGTGCCCGTGAAGTGCTTCGCTAAGTTTTCATTCACAACTTCGCTTCGCAATGGTTCTGGGCCGAAGCAAAACTTCTCTTTGTTCTGTGCTTCACAAAATTGAGCTTTGCAAAACTGCTTCGGGGGTGGGGAGTGTCGAAGCATATTTACTTCACAAAACGGGCCTCTTTGTCCTTGCCACTTTGTTGACAAAATTGCTTCGCCGATGCCTTGGAGAAATACTTCGCTGCGATCCTCTTTCAAAAGTGTGGTTCGGGAAGATTTCGGCCGAAGCAATTTTACTTCGGGTAGAAGTACTTCACACAAAATTAGCCGAAGCAAATGCTTCGCAATGACTTTTGGCGAAGTCAAAATGATTCACTGATGGAGGGGCCCGAAGTGAGTGCTTCGGCAACTTTCTGGCGAAGTATTTTTAATGCTCTTTTGAGTCCTGCTTTGCTAGCTTTCTGGCCGAAGTGACTGATGGAAATACTTCGGATGCGAAGTAGTTTTCTTGCCTTCTCCTTTGTATTTTACTTCGGCAATGCCGCTTCACAAAAATTTCTCCCGAAGTGTTTGCTGGAAATGCTTCGGGCCCGAAGTAGTTTTCTTGTGTTTGCTAACTCGGACCGTGATCTGGACTTCCCTTCTTCGGAAAAATTGTTCTTTTGGATGCTGCTTCGCTCAACCTTTGCCCGAAGTAAATACTTGTAGTGCTTCGGACCCGAAGTTTCTTTTATCGCTATCCTTGTATTTTACTTCGGTGATACTACTTCGCAAGAAACTCTACCCGAAGTAGTGTTGAAAATGCTTCGGGTGCGAAGCTCTTTTTCTTCTGATCGTCGCTTCGCTCAACTTTCACCCAAAGTAGCTGCTGGAAACGCTTCGGGCGTGAAGTAGTTTCATTCTCTTTTCTTCATATTTTACTTTGGCGAAACTACTTCGCAAAACTTTTGCCCGAAGTAGTGCTGGGAATGCTTTGGGTGCGAAGCTCTTTTCATTTTCCCTCGACGAAGCTCTTTTCTCTAGCTTGTTTGATAGCGAAGCTCTTTCTTTTCTACTTTATATACAAAGGGGTGGCATTGAAAGCCAAAATTGCTGCAACTTTCAAATAAAAAAGACAACAAAGAAAAAACTTTACAAAATCTGTACAAAATTTGATTTTCTTTTCTACCCCTTGAGAAATGTGACAAAATTGTCAACATTCTTGGTGGCTCACGGGGCAACGAGCTTGTCTCGGTGGGAGAACCCTTTAATTTTGATCCATTGGGCCAGAGTCCTTTCCCGATCCTTCTCCTCCTTCTTCCTCTGGGAGCGCTTCCGTAGCTGGTTCTTGTTCTTCTTCTTCTTCTTCTACCTCTTCTTCCTCCTCTGCTCCTTCGCATGCTGGCGTGGCCTCCTGCTATGGTGATGGGACAAGACGGTCATGGATTTTCTTCATGGTTCGACGAACATGAGCCCAGACCCCTTTCTGAAATGGTTCTTGGTCTTCGAGTGCCTTGACCAGAACATGGAATCGATCAATTTGTCCTATGTCGACGTGTTTGATTCTTGCACCTAGGTCATTCAGACAAGCCATAATTTTGCAGTGTCTCAGGATGAAGTCGATGACTTGTCCCTCTGTGACTGGCTCTTCCCACTCATCAATTTCAGAGACGTCACTCTCAAAATGGAGCCACGCTGGCTTAAGTTCTTCTCGGGTGAGAAGGTTCCCATCATCGTCTGTGAAACTCGGGAAACCCAAAGAAGAAAGGTCTTCAAAGTAACTCATTGATGTGCGCTGCTCCTGCTCAAATATATCTAGGAGGTCCTTCGCCTTTTGGGCTTTCTTCACCTTGGAGAAGAAAGCACGAATAGTGGCTTGGGCGGTAGACCAATCCCTAGCCGTTCGACTCATAGCAGTGACCTGCAGGTCTTGGTATCTAATACTTTGGACCTCAAAGGCAAGCTTGAGTCGCCTCTTGATTTTTTGGATCACCTCATCTACTACTGGTCCCTCCTTAGCAATGGCATGCTGAGCTTCGGTGACATAAATTAAAATTGATAGGGCACTGGAGGCCCGAGATCTGAAACCTTTGAGAAGGTGTGAGCGGATCTCTTTGATTCTACCCTTGTCGAATAGCTCCAGGTTTTCTTTTTCGTACAATTGCTGCTGGGCCTGCAGGATCTTGTTCTCGAGCTCTTTGGCTTTTAGCTCATTTTTGGCCTATTTTTGTGTTTCTTGCTCGGCCGAAGACTGCAATTGTAGAATTTGTTGTTTGAGGGCATGTGTTTCCTTTTTCAACAACCTGCACTATTTCTGTGAATCCTCCAGCTCAGAGCGGATCTTAGCCAGCTCTTCTTCCAACTTGATGTTGGCATTTTCTGCCTCAAACCTGCATTGATTAGCAATATTTGCATGTGCTCAAAAAGTTTCAACCCTGACATGCATGGATGCGGATTCGTCATCTATATTTAAATGCTCCAGATCCTTGGTCTTCTCCTGGTAGTCGTAGTCAACTGGAGTCATTTCATCCAGAGGCTTCGAGACCTTAGGGACCTTCCTAACCTTATGTAACTTTTCGCCCTTCAAGTCAAAAACCGCACATTTTTCAACTTGGGCCAGAGATCGCCCTCTTTTCTTTCTTGCCTCCTTCAACATTTTCTCTATATTTTGTCAAGCTAGGAGTAGCTTCTCGGCCAGGGGGTGCTCCTTTATTAAAGATAAATCTATTTCAAAAAATGCCAAATCTCCAGCCAAAGGTGTGAACAAATATAAAGAATTAATGGGGAAGGATTCCCCTGACGGCTCTGGGACGGGTGTAGCAGGGGCTTTGGCAAGCGGGACTATGCTTTGAGCTATGGGAGAGTGGGTTACGGGGCTTGGTGTTGGGATACTACCTTCGCCTTGACCTAGGATTGAAGGAACGACGACATGGGTAGGCGAAGTGGCTTCAACGGGCTTATCCTGGTCAGACGACTCGGGAGGAATGGAGCTATGCAGGATTGGACTAGCAATGGGTGGTATCTGAGTGGGGGATTGACCTTGTAGGGGATGGAGAGATTGATGAGGACCTCCAATCTGGACTGTCATGGATGCGTCAGAGACCAAGGCGAAGGGAAGAGAATGCGTACCTGCGTGCCTTCTTGGCAAAGCGGTCGTGGTGACATCTTGGGTGATTGGCTCTTGTTCCTCTTGGGCTTCAACACTCCCGACCTCCACAACTTCTACTTCGGATCCTTGGTCTTTCTCTTGTTGGAGGAGTTCTTCCACATCGATGATATCTATTTTAGGGACCGTCTCAGCACTTGGTGGCCCTGCATCTTCAATATTTGCTTCAACCGGGCCTGATGCAGGTGATTCAGCAGGAGTACTTGTAGGCTTTGTGTGAGGGTGCTTTGGGTGGCTCGGAGGTACTTGAATTTGTTCCTGCCTTTTTCTTTTCTTTCTCTCCAATGGTTGCTCTGCCTCTTCGGCACTTGTATCATGGACTTTCGATGGCTTATGTGGTAGTGTTGCAGGCGTAGCTTCGGCCCCTACTTCCTTTTCTTCCTCCAAGGCATCCTTAACGCCTCCTGGGCTTTCGCCTGACCCTGGGGTAGCCGGGGGAACAAAATCCGCAAAGGATATAGACTTCCAAGTTTCGATATTGGTGTCATAAAGAATCACGAAGTCTTTATCTGATGCTAAGAGTCCATAAGAATTTGCTTTTTGATGATGGACTCTCATTATCCACCATTCCCGAAGCTTTTCCTCGCTCCAGTATTTTACCTCCTCCTTCAAATCGTCCCTTGCCTTCTTCCAAAAAGTGGAGCTTGGAGTCGGGAGGGGGTACTGATCAGGGTCGAACTTGACCTCCATAGGATAGAATTCATGCCATGGAGGCAATGTCCTCATTCTTTCCAAATGCCACTCCAGATATTTTCCATTGGGGTTATTCCTTTGTTCCACAACCTCGGGGTGAGGGCAGATGTGGAAGTTCTTGAATTTCAAATGATCCCTCATCACGCCCAAAGGATCATAGAGCCATTGCTGAGGAATCTAGAGTAGGCCAAAATCGGCAAGCTTTTCCTCCAGGAAAACATTTTGCTTAAGGGCAAAGACTTCGATTACACCCATCCTGAAGGGGAAGTCACAGGTATGTGCCCACTTTCGGCCGTGACCGTATACTGCATTTGTAGAGTCGCTCTGCCGAGCGACTTCCAATGCGAACTGATATTCAGAGGGGTATAATGGTAACAGGAAGGGCTTCCCTATGAAGCCGAACAGGCGAATCACCAGTCCCTGTGTCAATTGGAAAATGTCCCCCTTTTTTCCCTGCACCACTCTATCTCTCAAACTGAGTGGTACCCGAGGGCAAGATCCTTTTAACAGATGCATGGCGGGTCCCAAAAATTGCTGATTAAAAGGATAATAGGACTCTTCCTTCAATAAGAGGGGAGTCCATTGATACACTGGCAGAGGATTTCCATCCTTGCCACATGGAGAGATGGCGATATGGGGAAACCGCTTATGAACTTGGTAGAAGCACAACCATACAAGAAAGGAACAGGGGGCGAAGTACTGGCCTGTTGCTGAATTCTTCATGCTAGTGAGCCTTGTATGCAGGGTTCGGGCCACCCATTCCATCCAATCAAAGAAAATTGGGTTGGTGCTCGGCCTTGAAGCGTCAGGGGCATAAAACTCCCCTCTTGAAATGCATTCGGCCAAAGACACCTGCCAGGGCTGTACTGAAGCATCTGTTGACAATCCCGCCACCCATGCAATGATGGAGAAAATATCGGTGTTTTTGAAAGCCTCCAAGGGTAAGGGCATCTGGGGCAGCTTGTTTGAAGGTAGCCCGCTCTTGAGATTCTCACGCAAGAATTTCAATATGTAGCTATTGGAAGTGAATCTCTCCATTTGTTCGCTTAAGATGACATTGCGAACAGAATAGCCCTTGGGCGGGCCCTGCTATGGTGCGAAGGCTGCTTGTACATCTTCCTTCAGGATGGAAAATAGTTTGTGACCCAAAGCGTCTAACACTTTCCTGGACACAGGTTGGTAATTCTATGCGATAGCGTAGATCAGCTCGGGACAATGGTGAGCAGGCGGGGTTAAAAACCAGTAAATCTGGGAGTAATACGCAGTAGCTCTCTTATTTTTTGGGGTGAGTTTGCTTGTCATGAACTCTATGGTGCGTCGGAGATCAGATACACCCTTAGAGAGTTGCGTGTCTCTGATCTTCTCCCACCCATCAATTGGTGGTTCCACAAGCTATTCTTCTTCCGAGTCGTCCCCCTCTTCCATTGGTTGCTTTTTGGGTCGAAGGGGGAGACTTAGCTTCTTCGGAGTACGCTTTTTCTCTTCCTTGCCCTTCTTTGTCTTTTTGGGGCCTGCAACTTCGGGCTCCTTCCCCTTCTCTTTGGAATTCTTCTTCCCCATGTTGCGAGTGATGGCAGTAGAATCCTTGATACAGAGGGTTTTAATGCGAACGAGCTTGGATGCGAAAGGTAGAGTAACTGAAGGCCCTTAGCTTTGTATGGGTCGATGAACAAATAAACCTCTCCTTGATAGGTCTTCATGTTTTATAGCCTAAAATAGGTAACTACCTTAATTTATGGCACCTACCAAAATTAATTTGAAACTTCGGACGAAAGGAGCGACTGTGTCCTTTGATCAGTTCTATAGCGACGTAGTACGCGGGGCCACATGCTTTGATGATTACATTCTGCATTGGGGACGCAACCTGCTGCCACCTCGTACCTCGACACGGGATTTTCTCTTCCCCTTTTCTAACTAAATTACCTCGGGCAGTGCTCCACCACCTTTTGCCTTAAATTCGTTCGCTTCGTACTCCTTTCAAGGCTGCTACCGGTGAGCTTTTCGAAGCACATTTCAAATTCTCCATCTCGCGTGTGTTTGGTTCGATGAAGTTGAACTTAATGTTGAAAATGCTTTGTGGTGAACCTTTGGTTCGGATTGCCTTTCGATGCTTCGGGCCCAAAGTACTTCTTCTTCACCATGTCGCCGCTCTACTTTACCGAAGCTTTGCCCTTTTGGAAACTGCTTCGCCAAATTCTGCTTCGAAACTGCCTCGCCAGGACACTCTTAAAATCTACTTCGCAAAACTGCTGCCCGAAGTGTCTGCTGAAAATGCTTCGGGTGCGAAGCTCTTTTCGTGCCTTTGGTTCGGTCCCTTTTGAGAGTAACCTACTTCACAGCGAACCTCCCTGCATTTACCACTTCGCATCAAAAGTCCCCTAAGAGGATTTGGAAGTGGTACTTGGCTTTTGCGATCTTGGAGCAGGATGTACATACAAATGCAAATTATATACAAAAGCACATATACAGTCACTTCGAAAGAAAACCGCGTGAAGCAATTGCTTCGCCAGAATTTCCCCGAAGTAGTTCTACTTCGGCAGCTTCTTCCCCGAAGTACTTACTTCGGGGGTAGTGTTCTCCGAAGTAGATTTACTTCGGCACTTTGTTCTTCGAAGTAGCTACTTCGAACGTTTTTCGTCGAAGCTCCTCCCAAAGCTTATAAATCGTCGAAGTTTATTTGCCGAAGCATTTTTGACGCGATCTATTTTTCGAAGTTGCATCTTAATTCTAATTTTTTTTTTTTTTTGAAGCACAAAAAATTGTGTTTTACCTTAGCGGTGAAAAGTCTTCAGATGAAGACCATTGATAGAGATCGGCAAGACTTGGCCATCTGCATCTTTGAGGATGAATGAATTGGCCGAGTTCACCTTCATAATTTTGAATGGCCCATCCCAAAAGGCGTCCATTTTGTCGTGATTCCCAGGCTTGGCCTTCCAGGAGTCCCACTTCCATACCAGATCTCCCACTTTGAATGTGCGATCAGATGACTTCTTCTTGAACCAATCTTGGGTGACCTGAGCATGCTTAGCGAAGCTCTGGTAGGCTTCTTCGTGATCTTCCTCTAGTTGCAGCAGCCGAGCTAATCTGTTCTCCATCGGACTAATTCCATCTCCTGCTTCTAACAGCTGCAGTGCAGGGATCTCCACATGAATGGGTAAGATGGCCTCCTTGCCGTAAACCAGGGCGTATGGTGAAGTCTTGATTGACTTCTTGATAGAAATTTGATCGGCCCACAAAGCCCGATCTAGAAGGAGATGCCAAGTCCTTTTGTTTGTCTCTATGAGCTTTCTTAGCATCCTCAACAGAGTCTTATTGGTGGATTCTACCAAGTCGTTGCCTTGTGGATAATAATTGGAGGATACTTTATGATATATCCCATATCTGTAGAGGAATTCATTGATTTTAGCGCCTGTGAAGCCAGGGCCATTGTCCGTGATGATTGCTTTGGGGATGCCGAACCTGGTGATCAATCCTTCTAGGAAGGTGATTACAGTCTCTTGATCTGCATGCTTTGTGGGAATCGCTTTGGCCCACCTGGTGAAGTAGTCTATTGCGGTCAGGATGAACCTATGTCCCACGGAGGAGTTTGGTGATACGACTCCTATAAAATCCAACCCCCATTGCTGAAAGGGAGTTTCTACTTGTATCGAATGAAGGGGCATCGAAGCATTTCTGCTTCGGTCGGTGAACTTCTGACACTGCTCGCATTTGCAACAAACGGCGAAGGCATCAGCGAAGAGTGTGGGCCAATAATAACCCGCTTTGATAATCTTTAGTGTCGTTGTTCTTCCTGCGAAGTGACCTCTAGATAGTCCTGAATGGAACTCTCCTAGGACTTTTCTTTTATCATCGTCTTTGATGCATTTGAGAAGGACCCCATCAATATTCTTGAAAAATAGGCCTTCGAGGCGTAGAGTGTATGGGGAGGACCGCATCCTAAAATGTCTTCGTTGTGAAGTATTCAGATGCGAAGGACAACTGCCAGTGTGGAAGTATTCAACTATTTCACTGACCCAGTCTTTCTCGTCCTCTTCCTGGTTAGCGAAGCATCCTTCGGCTGGTAAGTCATCCCTCTGAGATTCTACAGCTTCGACCGCTGCATTCTTTGCTAATTCTTGACACAATGCATGATCGCGAACCAATTTAGTGGGTTTGATCTCAATGTCAAACTCCTATATCTTGTTCACCCAACTAGCTCTTTTGCTTCCTAATTCTCCTTGGATGATGAAATTACGCACGTCGGGGTGAATGACAAAGACTATGACCCAACTTTGAGAGATGAATTGTTTGAACTTCTTGAGGGATTTCATTACTGCATGCACCTGTCATTCTATGAAATTATATTTCTCTTCATGGGGATTGATCACTTGGCTCAGAAACGCGATGGGGCACTCCTCGCCATCTTCCCCTTTTTGTGTCAGGACAGTGGCATAGCTTTCGGGCTCCCCTATAGCATATAGGATAAAATCCCTACTGTAATCAGGATTGATCAAGACCGACACCTGGGCAATTCGAGCCTTAATCTCTTTGAATGCTACTTTTCTTTCTTTGGTCCAGCTAAATTCGGTGCCCTTCTTTAGGAGTTGGGACATTGGCTTGATGACTTGGGTGAAGTCAGGGACAAACTTCCTCACAAAGTTAATCTAGCCAAAGAAATATTGAAGTCCTTTCTTATCTGCTGGGAGTGGGAGCTTCATTAGAGCCTCGGCTCTGTTAGGATCTACAACGAGCCCTTTTTTTGATATCGCATGTCCCAACAACTTTCCTTCACTGACTACGAATATGGACTTCTTTGGATTGATCGAGATGCCAAACTCTTGACATTTTTTGAAAACTTGTTGTATATGTGTGGGATGATCTTCCCTTCTTCGGGAGAAAATGGTCATGTCATCCAGATAGATGATGATAACCTTATTTAGAAGCTCACCAAAAGCAAGATCCATCGCTCTCTAGAAAGTGGCACCAACATTCGAAAGGCCAAATGGCATTCTTTGGTAAGCAAATGTCCCCCATTTGGTGGTGAATGTTGTCTTGTGTTGGTCTTCGTCCCTGACCCAGATCTGATTGTATCCAGAAAAACCATCAAGCAGAGAGAAGCGTTGAGCTCCAGCCATCGAGTGCAAGATTTGATCGATTTGTGGGAGAGGATAGTGGTCCTTGAGGGAAGCCTGGTTCAGGTTGCAAAAATCCATGCATAACCGTATATCTCCATTTTTTTTTCTGACTGGGACCAGATTCGCTACCCATGAAGAGTGCTTGATGGGATAAATGATCTTCGCCTCGAGCATCTTCAGGATTTTGGCCTTCATTAGGACCTCGATCTTAGGATTAACTAGTCTTTGCTTTTGTCGGAAGGGTTTGACCCCCTCTTACAATTCGATTGTGTGTTGAACCAGCTACCGATTGTATCTCCTGAGATCTTGATAAGACCAAGCAATTATGTCAAAAAACTTTTTGCACAGATTCTGTATCTATTCTATCTCTTCTGAAGTGCGGTCGGTTCCAACCTTTATTGCTTTTCTAAGTTCAAGCTCCAAATCCTGATACTGCTTTTCATTGACTTTGATGATGTGAGAGAGGGCTCGGTCATTCTGATCAAAAAGGCTTTCAAGGGTGATTAGTCCCTTGGGAATGTGGTTATTCTTCAATTGAATCAGCCCTTCATATTCTCCTTCATCAGAGCTTCTATCTTCGACTGTGGCGACTTCTTGGATCATGAAATTTACAATCTGCTCATCATTGTCAAAGACTTGCCAATGCAGATCTTTGTCTGGGACAGAGGGTTTGTAGATCATCCTCACAACTTTGGGCTTGTGCACCATGTCTTCTGTTGGAGAGTATTTGGCTATGATGGATGCTAGAACATCGGCATGTCGATTCTTTTCTCGTGGGATTGACCGTAGATTGAGAGACTCAAACTGGTCGAACAAGTCCCATACCCTGTTGCGGTATGATTTTAGATAATGCTTCTTTGAAGTACACTTATTTGTGACCTAGTTGCAAACCAGTTCAGAATCTCCAAATATTTGGAGATGCTTTATGCCTAACTTGTCAAATTTCTTGAGTCCTAGGCACAATGCTTCGTATTCTATTGCATTGTTAGTGCAGCTCCATGTCAACCGGTAGCAATATTCCCTTTGCTCTTCGGAGGGTGAAATTAGAAGAATCCCTACCCCAATGCCATTTTTACATCGGGCATCATCGAAGAATAACTTCCATAGTCCTTCCTGGGCACTCGTTCTATTCTCTATTTGGGAGTGTTTTTTAGGCTTGGCGATCGCATAACACCCTATCTCGGTCTCCACCATGGCGTTAAAGTCTACCAATGAGAACTCATCTTCATAACTTAACTACGCAAGAGATTCCTCGACCAGGTCTACCTGCTCTATCTCCTCCACCATTGCGTTCACTGGTTCGCTACTTTCTTCTTCGGACATCTTCTGCACAAGAAAGGAAGAAGGCTTTTCATTGTAGATTTTCACCTTCTTTCCTTTGAATGGAATCTCTAGATGAGAGTAGTCCATAGACAGATATCCACCCAGCTTTGTCATGAATTCCCTTGACAAGCACATACTAAAATATGGCTCTAAGTCAACTACCACTACCTCTTGTATGACTGTTATCTGAGGCATCTTATGTAGTTGGATAGGAATGTCATTGATCACTCCTACAGTCTTCACCGAAGTACCATTCAACTGGAGTACACCTTAGCTGCTTCGGGTATATTCCATCCCTATTTCTTCGTAGACTGCTCTTGGCATTACTGTTGTAGCGGCCCCAGAGTCGATCATGCAATTATGTACAACATACCCTTCCATTTGTAGAGACAGGTAGAATGGGTGTAGTATGTTCTTCCCCATTATGGATGTGGATAGGGTTTGTACAAGAGCAAGTAGTGTCGCCTTTTTTGCTTTAATTGTTTTCAATGATTCTTGTAGCCACCTATCCAGGTAGTTGCAGTGCATCGTACAAGCTGATATTGGCTGGGATTTTCTTTAACTCCTCTACAATGTTATACGCCAGAGATTTGAGCACTTTAGGTTCCTTTCTAGGCTCGTATCTAGTGCGATACTGCTCTGTAGCTTCAACTCTTTTTCGCTTGGTCAGGGAAGGAAACTTGAGCTTTTCCTTAGCCTGTTCCTTAGTTTCTATTTGAGGTGGCTCGACAGAGGCCTTTTGATCCTTCTCTTTGATCGGTGCAGGTGGAGGAGCTTCATTTGGAGATGAAGAAGATGATTGTCCTTTCTCAGGTTGAACTTGTGCTTTTAAAGGAGCCATTTGAGTAGCATCTACTTCACAATGGTCATGTCAATTGACAACATCTAAACTGTAGAGTTTAGAGACTACATCTCCTGCAGAATTTTAGTTTGTATATCATCGATTTTTGAAATGAGTGGCAATGAAGCCATCGTTGGTATTGGAGGCAGGGCATGGTGTTGAGGTGGTGCTGGTAGTACAGGAAATGTCGAAGTGACAGTGGGCTATGGAGTTGAAAATGTAGGGAAATGAATTTGGGGAGCAGTGATTTGAGACATGATAGGATTCGGGTTCTAAGATGAAATTGAGAGTGTAGGGGTAGTAGAGATTTGTGAAGTGGTTGCGCTTACATACTGGAATTGAAGGAATTCAGGAAGTATGGGTGTCGGCATCCTTTGGGGAAGCTTGCCCATAGCTATCAAATCCATTTTTGCCCTCTTGGATAACTCATATAACTCGGGAAAAGTATTAACGTTAGAATATCTTACCATGAGACTAATATCAAGATTGAAAGCCCAAAGGAAATAGAGTGCTGCAGCTTCGTCGGTTGGCCGAAGTCCAACTGGCACTCTCTGCCAGGTTCGAGCAAACCTAACATTGAAATCTATGATTTCTTCTTATGGATGCCTCTTGATCGAAGTGAACTGATGTAGAAGAGAGGTAGGATTGGAAGACTCATTGAAGTTTCCCATCATTTTCCCAGCTAATTGATCCCATCCTGTAATACTACCGGGTGGTAGAGATCTATACCAGTAGAGGAGTTTTCCCCTAAGGGAAAGGACCAGAAGCTTTACCATAATTTTCTCTTATGTAATGTCATGGATCACCTCTAGAGATATTATGTCCTGGATATGCTCCAGAGCAGTCTTCCCAGTTCCATCGAATGTTGGGATCTTCTTTATGGCAGTAGGCGGCACTTGCCCTTGTCCTGCTAGATTCAATGGTGACAAAGAATCCCATGCTGGGAACAACCTGGGTGGAAGCGGCTACTACATTTGTTGTTGTTGTTGTTTTTGTTGTTGTTGTGCCATACTTGCTCCTAGATTTTGAGAAACAAGAATTCTCGAAGCTCCCCCTTGATTGCTAGTAGAACAACTAACAGGAATGGAGGGACTAGGATGCTTCGGTGAGTTGGGAGGATTGAGAGGAAGACTAGATGTCGTACTATCAAAAGTTAGGCTTTGTCCACCAACAACTGCCTCTTGCAAGGACATTTCGCGTAACAATGTTTCGAGGGTGACCAACCTTGATTGCTCCCCAAAAGCATCAATATCTAGCTCAAATAAATCGGTTTCCTCTCCTCTATTCTTAACTCTCCATATCGTTTGCATGAAGGCACAAACTTTCGGTACTGGTCTTTACAACTTAAATATTCTTGGGTAAACAGAGTCACCAGATGCTAAGAGTCTTTCAGTAATGAGGGCATCGGTCCTCACTACCACTAGTCAAGTGAGACTGATCGGGTCACACCGAGAACTAGTTTGAACTATTGGCCCTGGTGAAGATGGGTTTGAGATTTAAAATATGGGGCCTTGACTGGTTATGGATCTTACTAAGACATACACAGTCTATCCCACCGGGCATGCCAAAAACTGTTGGTCATCAAATCTTCCTAGGAAAGGATTTTGGGTGAGTGTATGCGCCCTAGACCTGGACCAACATTGAAAGACCGAAAGGAAGAGATGCCCCTCGTGCCAATCCCCGAAGAAAGGTCGATTCATATGCTAAAATACTTGGATGTTCAAATATAAGGGTGCAAGAAAGAAATAAAAGGAGTTCGGGTTAGAGAAATCAGTGATTTAGGGTGGGACATAATAGGAAGTACAATCGCTAACATATAACTTGAATGGAAGCAAAGTGAAGAACATGGACTTATACTGAGAGGGGGGGGTGAACAGTATAAGACTTAACCAATTAATAATTTTAACTTTAGATAGCAGTGGCATCAACACAACATTAATCAATACAGAGAGCATCACACATTGAAGACCCATTTTTAACATGGTTCACCCAAAATGGCTGGGCTACGTCCACAAAAATTTTCTCTAAAAATTTCCTCAAAGTTATTTGGGAATCCTTCCCAATTACAATGTTTATGAGCCTCGGACCAAAGGAGATACCTTCCCCCAATCAGAATTTATGAGCCTCTGCTCAAAGGAGATACCTTCCCCTCTGCTCTGGAAATGATCCCTCGGAAGATCAAGCGCCTCTACCTCTTGCCGACATGTGGAACTCCTTTCCACCAAAGACCTCCTGTCCTTAATGCTTAGCCTAAGAGACCTCTGCCTTCTATGATCACATCCACAGTAGCTCAACAACCTATACCAAACACAGTCAGTCGATCTAGTACAAGTCTTCCTTTGTCTGTTAGATCTGTCCAACACTTGAACAAATCAATCCTCTACACACAAGCCTTCTCAAAGACTTGCCAAATCTGTCCTCAGGTTCTTCTCAAAGAACCAGTTCTCCTCTGTCCTCAAGTTCTCTGATAGAACTATCAAACTCAGCTCATAAGTCCTCTACTAGGACCTGTCCAAATCTACTCACAAATCCCCAACGAAACCTGTCCAAAACTGCTCACAAGTCCCCATCGAAACCTGTCCAAAACCTGCTCACAAGTCCCCACCGAAACCTGTCCAAAACCTCAGCAAGCTCACCAAGAAAAACTTTCTTAGTAGGAAATCACAAGGTGAATTGTTAGAGACCCAATGTGATTTGTCAAACTCATAGAAGCATAAAGAGAATTGTTAGAGACTCAATATGTTCTATACTCAACTCCCAATCTCAAAACTCAACTCAAATCAACTCAGCTCAAACTCAATCTCAAATCTGAAAACTCAACTCAATATCTAAAATGGATAGGATAGAATGCTTTCTTTCAAGAACATGAAACCCCAACAATTGCCAATTATGCAAAGAATCACATAACAATGATACTCATGTTCTTTTCACCATCAATAAGGGCTTCAACAACAATGCTCATCAAACAAGGTTCAATCAACACCATTCAGCTCAAAACACAACCTTGAAGCATTTCACAATCAACATCAGAAAAGGAAATAAGTAGAACTCCTTTTCTCTCCAATATTGTTTGAACAAAAGCATCCACCAACTCAACTCACAATAGCACACACAAATTTTCAAATCATCAACAAAGGAGTAAGCCCAACACTTTAACCAAGTAAATAATAGCTTGATTATTACCAATTTAATGAAAGAAAATGTCAATCTCAAAGCTGCCCACTTAAGGTTTCACAACTTCACACAAGAAGCAATTTTAACCTTAAAACATCATGCTTTCATTTCCATAATCAACCAAAAGCACTCTCAACATTACAAGAAAGATTTAACCCTTATACACCTTATTTCTCCCTTATAGTCTTATCACAAATAAAATTTATCTCTCATAAGAATGCAATAAGATATTTCAACAACATCTTCAAAAAGAATATTTTATCAAAATACAAACAAGCTTTAAACTCCTTATAACTCCTAAGCTATTTTTCCCTCTAACAAACTTCCTCCATCCGCAAAAACACTTAGCAAAAATTAATTTTGAAAATACCTTAGCCAACAAAAAATCGCTATGGAGAAATTACGCACGAATTCTAACACCACATAATGCGTCCACTTCACAACAAAAAACCCTTTCGCGTTATTCGAATGCAAAACCTCCCGTTCAGGTAGCGTGCCAACAGCCTAACCGCTACCGGTGTGCCAAAGGCACCCGATGAGGTTTAAACCTCACACTGTTAACCTTGATCCTTCTGTTCCAGGGATTAAATGAACCAACAGTCCCTTCCTTTCCTTTTGACGTGAACACGACAATGATAAAATTTATGATGGATTCGACAAACGACGAGTGCAAACAAACGAATAGCGGATACACAAAAAACGGCGAAGATACAGTCAAATTCACAATGAGCAACTCCTTTCAAAATTTGGATGGAATGAATCTTTGTTTTCATCGAGGGAGTTTTATATGCAATTTTCCATAAGCTCTTTGACGTCTATGAGGATTTTAACACGTCAACGGAGGTCTTTGGCTAGCGCCCACAATGTTAAAACATAGCGCCCACCTAGTTAAGACATTTGCGTCATGGATTAGGAGAAACCATTGCAAATAATAATTTAATATTTATTTAAAAATAATTATAATGGAACCTTAACAAGGTTTTTAATTATTTAAATAAATACTTCCTCCTAGACCCAAATGCATTAAACCTATGAATCCACCTGTAATATTTAAACCTGCCAACTTGGGGTTTGCAAAAGACTTTTGAAACTGTCATGCTGTAACCTTCATCAAAACAAATTATTTGACATCAAATCAAATTCCTTCAAGAGCTTCTTGACATCAATGACAACTTATACACTTGAGCAAAAGCAATGTACCCAAAGTACCCAAAATTACCAACAATCTCCCCCTTTGTCATTGATGGCAAACCTTTACTGAAAACACTTCTCAAGAGCCAAAACTGAAACCAACTGTGCTAACAACTGACCAACTATGCCCACAACTAAGAATATTCCTTTGAAGTTTTGCTCCCCTTGACTTGAAGCTTTCCTCTTCACTTGAAGCTCTCCCCCTTACTCATATCTCTCCCCCTTTGTCATCAATGGAAAAGGGCCACCTTTGGGGCTTGGGACTAAGAATGAGCCTCTTAGCTTAGTCCCTCCCCCACCTTCTGATGAGGTGATTAATTCTAGGGTGGGAGTACAACTCCCAATTTATCCCTTAGATACTCAAACATATCTCTTGGAAGAGGTTTGGTGAAGATATCTGCAATCTGCTCTTTAGTAGACACATACTCTACCTTGACCTACTTGTATTGCACTTTCTCCCTTAGAAAGTGATACTTGATGGAAATATGCTTTGTCCTTGAATGCATTACCAGATTTTTGGAAATACTTATGGCACTTGTATTATCACAAAGTATTGAGATGGGTTGTTCATGCTTGATTTTGAAATCCTCCAAGGTGGTTTTCACCCATAAAACTTGTGTACACTCAGCCACTGCTGCTATGTATTCAACCTCTGCTATAGATAAGGAAATTGAAGGTTGTTTCTTACTTAGCCAAGAAACCAAACTCTTTCCCAGAAAGAATGCTCCACCACTAGTGCTTTTCCTATCATCAATACTGCCTGCCCAGTCTGCATCTGTATAAGCTGTGAGAATGAAATCATCACCTTTGGGATACCAAAGCCCAAAGCCCATAGTGCCCTTTAGATATTTGAATATCCTCTTAACTGCTATAACATGAGAATATTTAGGATCTGCCTGAAATCTTGCTACTAACCCAACTGCCTGCATGATATCTGGTCTGGTAGTTGTAACATATAATAAATTGCCAATCATTGATCCGTACAACCTCTCGATCCGTCATTGGAGATTCATCATATTTACTCATCTTGCACCTCAGTAATCATTGGAGTACACACTGGTTTGCTGTCCATCATCCCAAATTTCTTCAACATTTCTTTGATATACTTTCCTTGAGAGAAAAATACACCATCTTTTGATTGAGCAATCTGAAGACCTAAAAAGAATGACAGCTCTCCAATCATAGACATCTCAAATTCCTTCTGCATGGTGTTAGCAAAATCTTTGCACATCTGAGTATTATTTCCCCCAAAAATAATATCATCAACATAGACAACCATAATCAGCATATCATCACCTTCATTCTTAATATACAAATTGTTATCTGCCACACCTTTCCTGAAGCCTTGCTCATGAATATACCTATCAAGTCTTGAGTACCAAGCCCTAGGTGCTTGCTTTAACCCATATAAGGCCTTTTTCAGTTTACACACATAGTCTGACTGTTCTGAGAGAGACACTCCTTTTGGTTGTTCTATGTAGACTTCTTCTACCAACACCCCATTTAGAAAAGTTGACTTTACATCCATTTTATATACCTTGAATGATTTGAAGCTTGAAAGGGCCAAAAACATTCTGATAGCTTCAAGACGAGCAACAGGAGCAAATGTCTCTTTGAAATCAACACCTTCTACTTGAGCATAACCTTTGCAGACTAACCTAGCTTTGTTTCTGACAATCTTTCCATCCTCATTGAGTTTATTTCTGAATATCCATTTTGTGCCAATGACATTCTTATCCTTAGGTCTTGGAACCAATTCCCAAGTTTCACTTTTCTCTATTTGATTTAGCTCTTCATCCATTGCTTTTACCCAAAACTTATCTGCACATGCTTCACTAAAATCTTTTGGCTCAATCTAAGATAATAATGAAACATTTGTAGAATCATGTGAGGGAATGACTCTTCTTCTTGTTTTTCTGCTATTTGGATCACCAATGATCAAATATTTGGGATGATGTTTCTAAACATATCGTGAAGGATTTTTGGGAAGCAGTTGTTGTCTTTCCTCTTCTTCATCTGAAACCTCTCTGAAATCTTCTTGAAAAATTTCTTCATCGAGTTCCTGGACTGGTTCTCTTATCCCTGTATTTTCATCAACTGTTACATTTATGCTCTCTACAACTATATGAGTTCTTTTGTTGAAGCATCTGTAGGCCTTGCTTCTGCTGGAATACCCAAGAAATATTCCCTCATCACATCTAGGATCAAACTTACCCAAATTTTGATCTTCCCTTCTAATGAAGCACTTACTCCCAAACACTTTGAAGTATTTTACTGTAGTTGGTCTTCCTTTCCACAACTCATAAGGAGTTTTATGATGATTGACTCTAAGTTGGGCCCTGGTGATAATGTAGACTATTGTACTAACTACCTCTTTCCAAAAGCCATCTGAAAGTTTTGACTCATTTAACATAGCTCTAGTCATATTTTCAATAGTTCTATTTTTCCTTTCAACTACTCCATTTTGTTGAGGAGTTTTTGCTGCTGAATATTCTCTTTTCATTCCTTGTTGTTCACAGTATTCCACAAATTCATTTGAAGTGAACTCTCCTCCTCTATCTGATCTTAAAAATTTGATTCTCTTGTCAGTCTCATTTTCAATCATTTCTTTGAAAGCTTTAAATTTTTCAAAAGCTTCAGATTTTTCTTTGAGAAAAGTAACCCAAGTCATTCTAGAATAATCATCTATAAACAGCATGAAGTAGCTTTCTCCCTAAATGCTCTGAGTTCTGGTAGGGCCACATAAATTAGTATGAATAAGATCCAAAGGTTTTGAAGAAGTATACCCTTTTGATTTGAAATTGGTTTTGGTCTGTTTTCCATGTTGACAAGGACCGCAAACGATGTTATGGGACCTTTTTATTTTGGGCAAGTCTTTAACTGCTTTCTTGTTACTAATATTGACAAGATTATCAAAGCTCAAATGCCCCAATATTTTATGCCATAACCAACTCTCATATTCTTGAGTTAGAAAAAACTTTTCCTTTTTTATCTCACTTAGCATGTAAAGATTGTTTGGAGTCCTTGTAGCACTAGCAATGAGTTTTACATTTTTTTCTTTACTTATCTCACATCTATCTGAAAAGAAAGATACTATGTGCCCTTGATCACAAAGTTGACTCACACTTAGAATATTATGTCTTAGGCCTTCTACATAAAGCACATTTTCTGTTTTGGATTTCCCATCCAAACTAAGAGTCCCTTTACCATAGATTTTAGCTGACCTGTTATCTCCAAAATTGACTGTTCCTTTGTTTGTTTATTTTAAGAACAAAAACTTTTCCTTTTCACCAGTCATATGTTTTGAACAACCACTATCAAGATACCATTTCTCTACTTTGTCTTGAGCATGAAAAGCAGTTTGAGCTATCATTGACTTAGATTTGTTCTCATTTCTCATTTTAGTGAACTCAAGGCTAGATCTATCCAAACTGCACATCCTTTCTATATGCCCAAAATTATTGCACTTGTAACACATGAAATCTTTATTCATAAGAGGTGCAAAAGAGTTAACATTTTTCTTACTATGGCTATTCACATACTTATTGCAATGCATAGCTTTGTGACAAAATTTCTTGCAGAAAAAACAATAGCCATGGAAAGTATTATGTAACCTGTTTTGATGCCTTGGATGATTGTTCTTCTTGTGACCAACTGGAATCCATCACTCTTCAGGATGAAGATTGATCTTGTTCGAAGCCCCTATTTCTTGAATGGTGATACCATCCTTCTTTTGCTTTTCACACGGAGTATGCTGTCTGAGAGCCAACTGTTCCAACTTCACTCTAAGAGACATAACCTCTTCTTCTAGTTTCTCGCAACCAGCTTCCTTTCCTTTGAGAACCTCTATCAGAACCTATTTAGCCTTCTTCCCTTCTTCAGCTAGAATTTTGATGTCTATAATACTTTGAGACAATTCTGATCTTGCTATCTCTTCTTCCTAACATTGATGCTTGAGAACAAAATTTTCTTCCCTAAATTTCTCAAGCTTTCTTAAAGCTAAGAAGAATTCACCTTTGAGATCGAACTCAAAATCTTCATCTCTTTTTGAATCTGTATGTTCCTCTGATAGATCCTTCTCCAAGCTGTTAGGCTCTTTTCGGAGAGACCTGCTCTGATACCAATTGAAGAACATGGACTTATACTAAGAGGGGGGTGAACAATATAAGATTTAACCAATTAATAATTTTAACTTTAGATAGCAGTGGCATCAACACAACATTAATCAATACAGAGAGCATCACACATTGAAGACCCATTTTTAACGTGGTTCACCCAAAATGGCTGGGCTACGTCCACAAAACTTTTCTCTAAAAATTTCCTCAAAGTTCTTTGGGAATCCTTCCCAATTACAATGTTTATGAGCCTCGGCCCAAAGGAGATACCTTCCCCCAATCAAAATTTATGAGCCTCTACTCAAAGGAGATACCTTCCCCTCTACTTTGGAAATGATCCCTCAGAAGATCAACTGCCTCTACCTCTTGCCAGCACGTGGAACTCCTTTCCACCGAAGACCTCCTGTCCTCAATGCTTATCCTAAGAGACCTCTGCCTTATATGATCACATCCACAATAGATCTATTAGCATAGTTATATTGTTATTACATTATTTGTCCTATTCTTGCATTTGTTATTTCGTTGTAACAATATGCTATTGTAGCTGGTTGGTTTGGCAACCTCCGACAATTGCAGTCTTATTTAAACTGCATATTTTTCAATAAGCAAACTGATTCATTTCCTAACATGGCATCAGAGCCATTCTAAATTTTTGGGCGAGGTAATTACAGACGAGGATTTTTTTTTTGCGGGCATGATTTTTTTCCCTGCCCGTGCGCTATCTCCTCTCCTTGCCACGCAGATGAGCGAATTTAAAAAAAAAAAAATTGTGTCACGCGCAGACGCCGCGCATCCACGCGCGACTAAGGAGAGGGGCGCAGGCCGCTAGAAAGCAACACTGGAATGTAGCATCTAGCGCCGCCCCCCCCGTTGAACGCGCTACGCATCAAACGTTCAGTGCTACACATCCAACATTCAGCCCCCCCGTTGAACGCGATGCGCGTCCAACGTTCAGCCCCCCCCTTGAACGCACTGTGCATCCAACGTTCAGCCCCCCCCGTTGAACGCGTTGCGCATCCAACGTTCAGCCCCCCCTTTTGAACGCACTGTGCGTCCAATGTTCAGCCCCCCCCCATCTGTTGAACGCGTTGTGAACACAGTGCTGACGCTGACGTCCAGCGCTCCGCCCCCCCGCGCGTCCAACGCTGGAACGCAGCGCTGACGCTAACGTCTAGCCCTCGGGAGTTTAAAAAAAAAAAAATGCAGCAGAGGAGAACACGAGACTGCAGAGGAGGAAGCTACGACCGAGAAATCAGCGGAGGAGAACGCGAGAGGAGGCCGCTGCGGAGGCAGCCACAGAGGGCTCGGGCAGAAGTCTGAGGAGGGATATACGAGGGGGCTCCACTGATCCTTTCGAATCAGCCCGCTGGCTCATGTGGTCGTGAGCCGTGCGGTAAGGCTCTGGGAGCCTGTAGGTCGGGGGTTCAAATCCCGCCGACTCCCCCCTTTCAAAGGTAAAAAAAAAAATTTCAAAGGTTTTTTAATTATTATTTTTTTAGTTAAAATTTTTAATTTTAATTTATTTTTTTATAGTTTTAAAACTTTATAAATTAAAATTTATTTTTAATTTATTTTTTCATAAGTTTTAAAAACTATATAAATTAAAATTATTTATTTTAACTTTAAATACATAATAATTATTTAAAATGCTTTGTTAAAGAGAATTTTTTTAAAGGGGGGATATTTTTTTTTTTCAAAAAATCAAAGGGGGAAAGTGAGTAATTTTCTGAAAAAGCATTTTGGCGAATTGTAAAGGTGCATTTTCGGCTGTGTCCGACACCTTGAGGGTTAATTCTTGTGGGCACTTTTTATGTTGTATGTTGCATATTTCATTTTTGCACTACTTCATTAAAAGTTAAAAAAATCAAATACACTCCCTAAGTCCCCGGAATAATTAAAACCCATCTCGTGCAATTTATTGCACTGCAGCGTTCGATATTTGTGATACCTCTGGCCAACACTTACAGGTAAAGTTGTCATGATTGGGCTACTGTATCCGCCGCCTAATATAGCTGCTACAACGACGTCTGAGCTTGTTCTCTATAAATCATCGGGGAGAGATAAGTTTGCCATTTTTTGCAATTTTTTACTCCATCCACTACCCTTAATCGCTCTTGTGTTTAGGCATAAATCCTGATGAAGTATTCTTCATAGTGTTTAGGGGAAGTTACGCCCCACGCATGAGAAGAATCTTCTATGGTAGGTGCCATCAACAAGGCGATTCCCTTTCAGTACTGCTTATGTTCCACGTATCGTATGATCTCTAAAACTCACCTATAGTCTCCCTCACATAAGGGCGGGTGATTTTTGTTGATCTTTCTAAATACCTATAGTTTCCCTCACGTAAGGGTGGGTATTTTGTACGGTATAACGGCCTAGCAAAAGGTATATCGAAAGGGGGACCAATTGGTGTTATAAGGAACCTTCAATATGGCCGCTGTTGCAAAGTTGATGACTGATCCGCATCAGTTATTGCAAGGTCCAAATTATACACCATGGAAACATAAGATGAAGGCAATTCTCCAAATGGAAGATTTATGGGAAATTGTTACTGGAGTAACACCTAGGCCTTCACCAGCATTAGGATCCACAGGTCCTTTTGTAGATCAGATAGCTTTTGACAAGAAAGACAGTTGAGCAAAGGTGCTCATTTTGTTTGCTGTTTCAGATGAAGTGCAACCTCATATAGATGACAAAGCAAGTGGTAAAGAGGCATGGGATGCCCTTAAAACCATCTATGGGGAAAGAATGATTCCACCATTCTTCATCTTCAACAACAACTTCATAACCTGAGTTTGAGACAGGGTGAAACAGTTGAACTCTTTCTGTGCAGAGTGTCTAAATTGAAAGAGAGATTGAATTCTTTGGGAGATTATGTGGATGAAAAGCTTCTCGTTTCAATTGTGATGATAGCTTTACCTTCTTCATTTGATATGTTGATCACCTCCATCCAGGTGTCTCAACGACAAATTACCTACATCGAGTTGGTCAATCTACTTCAACAACAGGAGGCACGCCAACTTCACAAGGATGATTCTTCCAATACAGCCCTATACACCAACAAGCAGGGTTCTAGGAAGAAAGGTAATGGGCAAAAAGGAGGCAACTTTCAGAAAGGAGGAAATTCTCAATAGGACATGAAAGGAAAAGGAAAACAACCTCAACAAAAGAAGAGGTGGTGCAAGATCTGTGAGAAAGACAACCATGACACCAACAGGTGTTGGCATCAGAACAAGCAGAAAGGCCAAAACAAACCACAAAATAAAAACAAGAAACCCTAGGTGAATGTTGCTATTGAATAATCTGACTCAAATTTTGAATGGGCACACAAGGTGCTCATGACTACCACAGATTCCACACAGAGGGATCCTGTTTGGTATGTCGATTCTGGAGCTAGCAAACATATGATTGGCGATAGATCGTGGTTTGAATCATTCATGGCCAAAGAGGGCAAACCTATCACCATTTCTGATGATAAAACCTACAGGGTTCAGGGAAAGGGTACAGTTTTAGTCACTCTTCCTGATGGCAAGTGTTAGATTGACAAAGTCCTCTATGTTTCGAGATTGGCCAACAATTTGTTGTCAGTGACACAAATCCTGGATAGAAATATGGTTGTCAAATTTTGTGTTGAGAATGGAAAGAAGTGTTGTACTATTACCAGGAAGGGTAAGTAGATTGCAACAGTTTCATATAAGCACGTCTTATTTGCCCTAGATGCTATCTCTACTCCACATGTTGCCATGACTCTCTACCAAGGAGGCAACTTCCCTATGGCACAAGAGATATGGGCATCTTAGTTCTGGCTACTTACTTGAGCTAAATAATTATGATATGGTAAAGGGTCTTCCTTCCATTTTTGCCACATTTCTAGTGTGCTCTGATTGCTTGGAAGGAAAGCAGCATAGAGTACCATTTGAGAAGAGCTCAACAAGAGCACGAAAACCTCTGGAGTTAATTCACACCGATCTGTGTGGTCCTTTCACACCCAACAGTTGTGGAGGGAAGAGGTACTTTCAGTTATTCATAGATGACTACTCACGAAATATGTGGGTTTTCTTTCTCCAACTGAAATCTGAAGCTTTCGCATTCTTCCAGCAGTTCAAGAAATCCGTTGAGAAGGATTCAGAAGCTTCTATTAAAACCCTCTGCTCAGATCGAGGGGGGGAGTTTACCTCTAATGATTTTTTTGCATTCTTAGATAAGCATGGAATCAAGAGACAGTTAACAACTGCCTATACTCCTCAGCAAAATGGAGTTGTTGAGAGAAGGAACCGTTCTATCATGGAAATGGTTCGTTGTATGCTCACAGGAGCTACTCTTGGGCAACAATATTGGGCAGAAGCTGTCACCACTGTAGTATATCTGTTGAATAGGGCACCCAAAAAGGCCCTAAAAGGAATGACTCCATAGGAAGCATGGAGTGGTCGAAAACCCTCCATATCTCATCTACGTATTTTCGGATGTCACGCTTTCATGCACATACCGAAAGAGAAAAGGAAGAAGCTAGATGAGAAAACACTAAGATGTATTTTTCTTGGTTATGATGAGCACTCTAAAGGATATCATTTGATAGATCCTTTGACCAAGAAAATTTATGTCAGCAGAGATGTTGTCTTTAATGAAGCTTTCACATCACAGAGCACATCTAAAGTACACCTAGATATTGTGGAATCTAAGGAAGAGAAGATTCATTCGTCAACACAGACAGGAGGTCCTTCTACATCTTCTTCAACACCACCGAAGAAGAATCCAAAATGGTGTACAAATACAATCAGAGACACAAATTTATCCACTCCTCCAAATTTGAACTTGGATAGACCTCGTACACGCAGTATGGCTGAAAAGGAAAAAGAAGCCAAAGAAACTGGTGAGGTTGATGATCTTTGTCAATCTTTTGAGGAACTTTCTATAACTCCACGTACAGAAGTAGAGGATATGGATATTTATGATGACAGGGCGTTCATGTCTACCATAGATGATCTTGAACCTGCATCAGTGCAAGATGCTCTTAGTGAGCCTTAGTGGAAGGCCGCTATGGATACAGAGTATGAGTCTTTGATGAAAAATAAAACTTGGAAGCTTGTTGATCTACCACATGGAAAGAAACCCATTGGCTGCAAATGGGTATATAAATTCAAGTACAAGGCAGATGGAACAATTTATAAGCATAAGGCCCGTCTTGTTGCAAAGGGCTATGCTCAAAAGAAAGGCATTGACTATGAGGAAACTTTTGCACCTACTGCTCGGATGACCACAATTCGAGTTATGTGTGCTATGGCAGCACAATATGGGTGGAAAGTTCACCAGATGGATGTCAAAAGTGCCTTTCTAAATGGTGATCTCCAAGAAGAAGTCTACATGACTCAACCAGAAGGATTTGAAGTGGAAGGCCAAGAGCAAAAGGTTTGCAAATTGGTCAAATCATTATATGGTCTGAAACAAGCTCCTCGAGCTTGGTATATAAAAATGGACAATCACCTTATGCAGCATGGATTTAAGAGATGTCTGTCAGATGCAAACCTCTATTTCAAGAAATAGGGTTCTGAGATAGTGTTGCTTGTACTCTATGTTGATGATCTACTCATTACAGGGAGTTCAAAAACTAGGATATCTACTTTCAAAATAAACTTGTGTAAATCTTTTGAGATGATAGATCTCGGACTTCTCCATTACTGTCTTGGTCTGGAATTTAGCCAGAAGGAGCACTCCATCAAAGTGTCTCAGAAAAAATATGCCAAGACATTGCTGGAAAAATATCGCATGACTCGATTGCAAGACAATGGCAACTCTGATGGAGAATGGACTTCAATTATCACGATATGATGATTCACCTCAGGTAGATGGTACTCTCTATCGACAGTTGATTGGGAGTCTCATATATCTGACCAATACTAGGCCAGATCTCGTATTTGCTGTCAACTATCTTTTGAGGTTCATGCAGGAGCCTAAGACCACTCATTGGAAAGTAGTAAAATGTGTTCTTCACTATGTCCGTGGTACTATGGAATATGGCCTAGAATACAAGAACGACAAATTCTTCTTTCAAGGATACACGGACTCTGACTATGCCGGATCATTTGATGATCGCAAGTCAACTTTTGGATACATTTTTCATCTGGGATCCGGTCCTGTCTCTTGGCATAGCAAGAAGCAACAGGTGGTTGCTATTTCATCAACAGAGGCAGAATATCATGCCACACGTGAAGCTATGTGCGAAGTGATATGGTTGCATCGCATTCTGACAAGTATGGGCCATCCATCAAAATCTCCAATACACTTGTTTTGCGACAATCAGGGTGTTCTGAACCTCGTCAAGAATCCAGTCCATCATGAAAGAACAAAGCACATTGAGACACAATGTCATTTCATTCGAGATGAAGTTCCAAAGCACCGAATTCAGCTTCAACACATTCCCACCGATGCTCAAGTTGTAGACATTTTCACTAAGGCACTTGCACATGTCAAATTTGAATTGTTTCGTAGCTCTCTTTGTATTGCAAAATGATGTAATCAGGGGGGATGTTAGTATAGCTAGTAGTCATCCTATTACCCAAATAATGTAATAAGGGGGGATGTTAGCGTAGTTATATTGTTATTACATTATTTGTCCTATTCTTGCATTTGTTATTTCGTTGTAACAATATGCTATTGTAGCTGGTTGGTTTGGCAACCTCCGACAATTGCAGTCTTATTTAAACTGCATATTTTTCAATAAGCAAACTGATTCATTTCCTAACAAGCTCAACAACCAGTACCAAACACAGTAAGTCGGTCTAGTACAAGTCTTCCTCTGTCTGTCAGATATGTTCAACACTTGAACAAATCAATCCTCTACACACAAGCCTTCTCAAAGACTTGCCAAATTTTTCCTCAGGTTCTTCTTAAAGAACCAGTGCTCCTCTGTCCTCAAGTTCTATGATAGAACTATCAAACTCAGCTCACAAGTCCTCTGCTACGACCTGTCCAAATCTACTCATAAGTCCCTAATGGAACCTGTCCAAAACTGCTCACAAGTCCCCACCGGAACCTGTCCAAAACCTGCTCACAAGTCCCCACTGGAACCTGTCCAAAACCTTAGCAAGCTCACCAAGAAAAAATTTCTTAGTAAGAAATCACAAGGTGAATTGTTAGAGACCCAATGTGATTTGTCAAACTCATAGAAGCATAAAGAGAATTGTTAGAGACTCAATATGTTCTATACTCAACTCCCAATCTCAAAAGTCAACTCAAATCAACTCAACTCAAACTCAATCTCAAATCTGAAAACTCAACTCAATATCTAAAATGGATAGGATAGAATGCTTTATTTCAAGAACATGAAACCCCAACAATTGCCAACTATGCAAAGAATCACATAACAATGATACTCATGTTCTTTTCACCATCAATAAGGGCTTCAACAACAATGCTCATCAAACAAGGTTCAATCAACACCATTTAGCTCAAAACACAACCTTGAAGCATTTCACAATCAACATCAGAAAAGGAAATAAGTAGAACTCCTTTTCTCTCCAATATTGTTTGAACAAAAGCATCCACCAACTCAACTCACAATAGCACACACAACTTTTCAAATCATCAACAAAGGAGTAAGCCCAACACTTTAACCAAGTAAAGAATAGCTTGATTATTACCAATTTAATGAAAGCAAATGTCAATCTCAAAGCTGCCCACTTAAGGTTTCACAACTTCACACAAGAAGCAATTTTAACCTTAAAACATCATGCTTTCATTTCCATAATCAACCAAAAGCACTCTCAACATTACAAGAAAGATTTAACCTTATACACCTTATTTCTCCCTTATAGTCTTATCACAAATAAAATTTATCTCTCATAAGAATGCAATAAGATATTTCAACATCTTCAAAAAAAATCTTTTATCAAAATACAAACAAGCTTTAAACTTCTTATAACTCCTAAGCTATTTTTCCCTCTAACAAACTTCATCCGCAAAAACACTTAGAAAAAATTAATTTCGAAAATACCTTAGCCAACAAAAAATCGCTATGGAGAAATTACGCACGAATTCTAACACCACCTACTACGTCCACTTCACGACGAAAAACCCTTTCACGTTATTCGAATGCGGAACCTCCTGTTCGGGTAGCGTGCCAATAGCCTAGCTGCTATCGGTGCACCAAAGGCACCCGGTGAGGTTTAAACCTCACAATGTTAACCTTGATCCTTCTGTGCCAGGGATTAAATGAACCAACAGTCCCTTCCTTTCCTTCTGACGTGAACACAATGACGATAAACTTTACGGTAGATTCGAAAAATGGTGAGTGCAGACAAACGAACAGCAGATACACGAAAAATGGCAAAGATACAGTCGAATTCACAGCGAGCAACTCCTTTCAAAATTTGGATGGGATGAATATTTGTTTTCATCAATGGAGATTTATATGCAATTTTCCATAAGCTCTTTGACGTCGACGAGGAGTTTAACACGTCGACGGAGGTCTTTGGCTAGCGCCCACAATGTTAAAACATAGCACCCACCTAGTTAAGACATTTGCGCCATGGATTAGGAGAACCCATTGCAAATAATAATTTAATATTTATTTAAAAATAATTAAATGGAACCTTAACAAGGTTTTTAATTATTTAAATAAATACTTCCTCCTGGACCCAAATGCATTAAACCAATGCATCCAGCTATAATATTTAAGCCTACCAACTTGGGGTTTGCAAAAGACTTTTGAAACTGTCATGCCGTAACCTTCATCAAAACAAATTATTTGACATCAAATCAAATTCCTTCAAGAGCTTCTTGACATCAATGACAACTTATACACTTGAGCAAAAGCAATGTACCCAAAGTACCCAAAATTGCCAACACAAAGAACACCAAGGATAAAAGAAAGAAATGTAATATTGAGCTTCCTATGTATCCTCTAGGTGAGTTTCAGGGTATAGTCCCCGATCGCACTCTGAATGCAGAGTTAAGCATCTCAGTGTGCAAACGAAGAGAGACAAAAGAAGCAAGTGCAGAAGGCAGCATAAAAGAAAACTAGTACGATGTTTTTCCTTTCCTATGTATCCTTTAGATGAGTTTTAGGGTACAACCCCCGATCACACTCTGGACGTAGAGTTCAGAATCTCAGTGTGCAAACGAAAAGAGACAAAAGAAGCAAGCATAGAAGGCAACATAAAAGAAAGAAATCAAGCCCAAAGCCTTTTAGTATTAATCGTAGGACATCAAGTTAGAGCAGCTTTCTAGCAGATAGTTTTCTCCCCCTTTTACATTATAATTCCTGGGTTTTTATAGAGGACCCGGGCCTCTAAGTCATAATTATATAGCAATGAGAAGTATGCCCTCGAGCCCTGAGAATTCGGCTCCCTGAGGCTCTTGTGATCGAGCTCTCAAATCTGTTACCAAAACTAGCAATCGTGACCGGGTCAACCATGGAAAGGTGCATTGATGAGCCATCTAGACGTCCTTGGTCTCTAGGTGCGGTGCTCGAGTGGCTGCCATGCTCACCGGGCTCTCCATCATGGCCTGATACTTCATTTTTGATTGCCAAAAATGAGGAGCAAGCTTATTGGGCACAAAAAATTGCATTTATGAGGCACTTGATCGCCTCGGGAAGATACCCGACTTGGAACGCGTGCCCATGAAGTACTTCGCTAAGTTTTCATTCACAAATTTGCTTTGTAATGGTTTTGGTCCGAAGCAAAACTTCTCTTTTTTTTGTGCTTCGCAAAATTGAGCGTCGCAAAACTGCTTCGAGGGTAGGGAGTGTCGAAGCATATTTAATTCGCAAAACGGGCCTCTTTGTCCTTGCCACTTTGTTGAAAAAATTGCTTCGCTGATGCCTTAGAGAAATACTTTGCTGCGATCCTCTTTCAAAACTGTGGTTTGGGAAGATTTCAGCTGAAGCAATTTTACTTCGGGTAGAAGTACTTCGCACAAAATTAGCCGAAGTAAATGCTTCACAATGACTTTTGGCAAAGTCAAAATGATTCGCTGATGGAGGGGCCCGAAGTGAGTGCTTCGGCAACTTTTTGGCAAAGTATTTTTAATGCTCTTTCAAGTCCTGCTTTGCTAGCTTTCTGGCCAAAGTGACTGATGGAAATACTTCGGATGCGAAGTAGTTTTCTTGCCTTCTCCTTCGTATTTTATTTCGACAATGCCACTTCGCAGAAATCTCTCCCGAAGTGTTTGCTGGAAATTCTTCGGGCCCGAAGTAGTTTTCTTGTGTTTGCTAACTCAGACCATGATCTGGACTTCCCTTCTTTGATGAAATTGTTCTTTTGGATGTTGCTTCACTCAACCTTTGCCCGAAGTAAATACTTGTAGTTCTTCGGACCCGGAGTTTCTTTTATCGCTATCCTTGTAATTTACTTCGGTGATACTACTTTGCAAAAAACTCTACCCAAAGTAGTGTTGAAAATGCTTCGGGTGCGAAGCTCTTTTTCTTTTGATCGTCGCTTCGCTCAACTTTCGCCTGAAGTAGCTGTTGGAAATTCTTCGGGCTCGAAGTAGTTTCATTTTATTTTCTTTGCATTTTACTTCGACGAAACTACTTCGCAAAACTTTTGCCCGAAGTAGCGCTGGGAATGCTTCGGGTGCGAAGCTCTTTTCATTTTCCCTTAGCGAAGATCTTTTCTCTAGCTTGTTTTATAGTGAAGCTCTTTCTTTTCTACTTTATATAAAAAGGGGTGGCATTGAAAGCCAAAATTGCTGCAACTTTCAAATAAAAAAGACAACAAAGAAAAAACTTTACAAAATTTGTACAAAATTTGATTTGCTTTTCTACCCCTAGAGAAATGTGACAAAATTGTCAACAGTACCTAAGGTAGCGTATCTTCCCCTTTTAAAACATAAAAAACAAGAAAAAAATCATAAAATATCAAAATTTCAAAAACAAATAAAACATTTAAATTTCAAAAACAATTGAAAAATCATAAATTTAAATATCAAAACATCAAAAATATGGAAAACATCAAAATCCATAAAACTCAAAAAGGCTCCAAAGGCATCTATAAGCCCTTTGGTCATTTTCAAGAAAGGCTCCAAAGGTATCTTTAGCCCTTTGGTCAAAGCATAAAGGCTCCAAAGGCGTTTGTAAGCCCTTTGGTCAATCTAAAAAGGCCCCAAGGGTTTTCTTAAAATCGCTTGGTCATCCCAAAAGGCCCCGAGGATTCCTAAGGATCACTCGATCATCCCAAAAATCTCCAAAGGAATTTATAAGCCCTTTGGTCAACCCCAAAATGCTTTGAGGGTTTGCTTAAAACCGCTCGGTCATCCTAAAAAGCTCCAAGGGTTCTTAAGAATTGCTTGGTCAATTAAAGGCTCCAAAGGCATTTCTTCACCATTTGGTCATTCCTAAAGGCTTCGAAGGCATGTACTTGTCGTTTGGTCAAATATTAATGCTCAAAAATACATAAAATTTGAAAAGAAAAATGTAAAATCCTTAAAAAATTTGGTAAAGCGTAAAATTCAAAACATATGCATTTGCATTTTGCATTTTCATTTGTATTCACACATGCATTCGTTGCATTACATTGCATATAGGCATTCTTCATTCGTTACATTCTGTAGTAGAATAGATCGTGTTTGTCAATATTACAAACAACACCACATTTGTGTCTAAATCATGCACCTCTGCATTTATCATAATTCGTTGCATTCATACACAACACTTGCTATAAAATACATAAGTATCCAAAAGTTTTCCAGTCACTCAACCATACCTAGTGGGTTTCTTAGATGTCATAGAAATTTTGATTTGCTTTTGTAGATGAGGTCAGTAGTTGGGATAGTACTTGACATATCATGATCTCATCACTAAGCAATGTTGAGCAAGGTGTAGCAACAATATTGTCATTGTTGTCAACACAGTCAGATAGATCTGTTGATGCAGTGGACAGGAAGTTCAAAAGCTATTCAGATGCAGAAGACAGGAGTTCAAATGTTATTTAGAGTATGTACAGTGATTTTCCAAGAAGACCGAAGTGGCCCATATGCAAAAGATCAAATAAAAAGACAAGTAAGAAAAGTGTCGCGATATCGCAACATATACAGCAGGCAAGAAAAACTGTCACGATTTGAGACATGTTGGAAGAGAAAGAGAAAGCAGGAAAAAGTATCACGATTTCGTGACAAGTTCGAAGAAAGAGAACAAGTAAGAAAAGTGTCACGATTTCACGACATGTCGCATTTTCGCAACTAAAATAGGAGAGAGAAAGTAAGTTTGAAAAGTGTCGCAATATCGTGACATGTCGCATTTTCGCGACAAAAGAAAGAGAGGAAGCGTACGGAAGTAGAACTGTCACGATTTCACAAGTTCAAATAAAGAGAACAAGTAAGAAAAGTGTCACGATTTCGTGACATGTCGCATTTTCGTGACTAAAATAGGAGAGAGAAAGTAAGTTTGAAAAGTGTCACGATATTGCGACATGTCGCATTTTTGCAACAAAAGAAAGAGAGGAAGCGTACGGAAGCAGAACTGTCACGATTTCACGACAAAAGCAGAAAGCAAGACTTCGGAAGCAGAAGTGTCACAATTTCATGACAAAAGCAAAGAAGTAAAGTACGGAAGCAGAAGTGTCACGATTTCATGAAAAAAGCAGAGAAGAAGACTACGGAGGTAGAAGTGTCGTGATATCGCGACAAAAGCAAAGTCGAAGTCTATGGAAGCAGAAGTGTTGCGATATCATGACAAAAGCAAAGACGAAGTATATGAAGGCAAAAATGTCGTGATATCGTGACAAAAGAAAAGATGAAGCCTACGAAGGCAAAAATGTCACGATATCATGATAAAAGAATAGAGAAAGCGTATGGAGGCGAAAGTGTCGCGATATCGCGACATGTTGTATTTTCACGGCAACAACAACAAAAGAAGCTACAGAGGCAAAAATGTCGTGATTTCATGATAGGTCGTAAATGCACGCATCAAGAAGGAGAACCCGACTGAAATGAGAAGTATGATAATGGATCGACATCACTACGACATTTACAGGGGCAGTTACAGAGTGATTTCATACTGCTAAAATACGAAGAGTGATCAAAAGTCAGTATGGCGGTTACAGGGTCTGTCCAGAATGAAATCATCAAGCGATGGATAAACCAAACATCTTCTTGAGTTGAAGCCGACGAAGACCAATGATAGTCGACTAAAATTAGGGTTTACAGTCGTTATGAAAGCCGACTAATATTAGGATTTCTAGCCTACTAAGATTAGGGCTTTCATCATAAAAAATATTGTTATAAAAGGAAGGTTGTTTGGAGAATTGAAGACATCATTGAATGTGTGTGAAATATGATCATTGTGCATAGAGAGCAAGTCGTGTCGAATCATGCTAAGTGCAAATTTTGCAAAGAGAGTAGAGTGCACAAAAGGAATAAGATGATTGTGAAGTTTGACTGTAACGAAGCAGAGTGTGAAAAGTGATTGCATAGAGAGAGCAGAGTGCACAGAGAACGCAAAGGTGAAGAAGACCAATTAGGGTCTTGCAAAAGAAAAGGTATCTTACTGTCAAACTTATAGATTCAAATTGAAGTCCAGGTTGCAGCTTGAAATCAAGGGTTAGTGCTCCTTTCTATTGGTGCAGATAAATAAGGGGTTGGTGCTCCTTCCATTTGGTGCTGGTAAATCAGGGGTTGGTGCTCCTTTCTGTTGGTGCAGATAAATCAGGGGTTGGTGCTCCTTCCAGTTGGTGCTGGTAAATCAAGGGTTGGTTCTCTTTTCTATTGGTGCAGATAAATCAGGGGTTGATGCTCCTTCCAGTTGGTGCTTTGCAAAGGCTGGATTTGGATGGTAGTCCAAGCAATCAATTTTTGAGGAGTAGCCACATTAGTGAACCTCATTAAATATTGTGTTATGTGATGCTCTTTTGTTATACTTGCTGTATCTAGTAATAAGTTTTAATTGTTGCGGTATTAAGAGCTATAAATTTAAGTTTATAGAGCTACACTGATTCACCCCCCCTCTTAGTGTCATTGTAAGACTAACAATTGGTATTAGAGCTAAGTTTCTATACAAGCTTAACCGGCTAGGGTGATATTGGAAGTAACACAATGGCAGGTCGTGAAGCTCTTTTCATGGCACTCAAAGAAGAAAAAATAGAGAAAGAACAGGAATGTGATGAAGAAGAAATTGATGCAGAAGTAAATTTGGAAGAGGAACTAATTGTAGCTCTGGATGAATTGAAGATAGAAAGAAAAAAGAATAAGAAAATTTCAAGAAAGCTTGAGGATGCAAACGAAATCATAATCAGTCTGAAAGTACAAACAAAAGAATACAAGAAAATATCTGAAGATCTCGAAGTACAAATTACCATGAAAATACATTATTATTGCAAACTAGAAGAAGAGAATGTTGGTTTACGGACGCAGTTAGAAGATATGAATCACAAAATTAGTTGCTATCACAAACGCGAAGAAATTTCTATGAAGCTGGATAAGATTATAAATGACCAAAGGCCTGCAGGCATAAATTTTGGTCTGGGTTTCGTCGAAGGAGAATCATCAAATGGATCAAAGGCTAGAAATTTTGAATCCATAAAGAATGAAGATAAGAAACAGGTTGATCAAGGAAAAACATCTCATGCAAAAGAAAGCAATAATGCCAGGCACGAAAGGAGAATTGACAATGATGGATTCACCAATGTCACACATCAAAGAAGAAGAAGACCTATGGCTCCTACGACAATGTGGCAAATACCATCACCCAGGTTCAATTATCCTTTTTCTAGTTTCTATTTTAAATGCAATGGCTATGGACATAAAATCTTAGACTGCAAATATAATGTAAGACCAAGAAATTTCACCAGTAGAAATGCTTTTTCTCCTCTGATGAATTATACAGTAGAATGTTATAACTATCATAATTTTGGGCACATTGCAAGAAACTGTAGAAGTACATTTGCATAAAATCAGTTTCAGGTCTGGAAAAATATTTGCACTAGGGAGGATTAGACGTTTTTCAAAGGACTGCCCAAACTATCGAACTCGTTTTGGCCATATCTCACTCATCCGAACTCGGATTGAGCTAAAATTTTGAGGGTAGATGCCTGAAAAACCCTAGAACATCTCCACAAATTTTCATATCATTTGGAGCAACACATATCCTAGCACATCCCTATGTGTGAATGACATATTTGGCAAGCGGCTATGTGAGGGTTTCATCTGGGTTGAGTGCAAGCAGCTCCAGAGGTTGGTTTTTAGGGCCTTCGGGCCCTAGAGGCCAATATTTTTGTGGTTTATGCTCAATATTTTAGCAAGAAATGTTGCAGGGGATACAATATGGGTTAGAAATTTGTCTTTCAATAGATCATACTGTGAACTTGAGTGACAACGGCTTCCAATTTGCTGCACAAAAGAAAAGTGAAAACCATACCTTTCCACGATGTCTAGGGCAAGGATTAAAGAGACCACGAAATAAGTTTCAAGCAGTTGATCAAAAAATGGCTCATATCTCAAGTGAATCTAGTGCTAAGGTGCACCCACAAAATAATTCTACTGTGAAAACCCCTATCAATGGTAAGAATTTCGAAGACTCAGTCCCAAAAATGAATTTTAGGGATGCCCTTCGTGGTGGATAGCCTCAGCCCAATGCTAATATCAATATTAGGGCTTCTCATAAACCTCTAAGAATGCCTAAGATTGATCCCAGGAAAATAGAGTTAGGATGTCTTAAAGCAGCTGATGGAACTCCTATTGTTAAGCTTGATATGGGTAACATTCAGACTGGCATTGAAGATTTGGAAAAAAGAGGACTAATTTGTCGGTTCGTGGGTTTTCATCCGAGTCTATCTGCTTTCAAAGTCTGGGCTGCAAAAAGCTGGAAAACTAAAGGTGAGTTACAAATCTCTATTTATCCAAATGGTTATTTTCTTGTTTTATTTGCTAATAATGAAGATAGAGAGAAAAATTTTCAAGGGGGTCCTTGGTTTTTTGGAAAGGCAGGGCTTTTCATGAAGCCCTGGCATACTAAATTTAAAGCCAAAGAAGAGATGCCTTCTATAGCTCCCGTGTGGGTTAGACTCTTTGGCCTCCCTATTGAATTTTGGAATCCTACTATTTTTTCTTCAATTGGAAACTCTTTAGGAACTTTTATGATGACTTGCTGATTGTACTCAAAATTTTGAACATATTATTTATGCTCGAATTTGTGTTTTAATGGATTTTGACAAACCCCTACCTAAAAATATCACATTACAATTTGGGGAAGACACTTGGGAGCAAGTAGTGGACTATGAGAACATTCCTTTTTGTTGTAGAATTTGCCATGAATATGGTCATTTGGCCAGTGCTTGCCCAAATAAAATTCCTGATCAAAAGAAAGAAGATATAAACTCAACAGGTTTCCAAATACCTAAGAAGAAGAACACTCAGAAAAAACCAAGTAATGAAGGATCAATCAAAGTCATTTTCTAATATGTTTGAAATCCTTTCCACAAATGATGTCCCAAGTGAGGAAGAGGAAATAATGGAAACTGAAATCTTAGAAACACAATTTAAATATGAAGGAAAGAACTCAGAGACAAACCAACAAATCAAAGGTTTTCAACAAAAAAAAAAGGAGAAAATTTACACAAGAAAAACAATATTTCAAATGTCAAAACTTCAAATAATGCAGGTCCCAATATAGACTCCATTGAACCATCTAGTAAAATTTTGGCTGTGTATGAGCATTCTTCAAGGTTAGAAGCCATCTCAGATTCAATTGGAATAAGTCAAGAAATAGGGAAAAAAAAATTGAAGATGGATTCTAATCAAAAAGTAGGTCGCAAGACCAATCAATATCATATGGTAAAAGAAGGTGAAAAGCTTGTAGAGGAAGGTAAGATTAATGCCCTTCCCAACATTTTTAGACCTGGTATTAATGAAGATCATCACTTGGAATATTAGAGGACTCAAAGGGAGTCTTTCAAAACAAAATGAAATTAGAAGAATGATTCAGATAAATCATCCACATCTTGTTTTCCTTCAAGAAACAAAGATTATGCTCTGCATTACTGTTTATGCCCCGACTTCTTTGGAGGAAAAAAGAAGATAGTGGAAGGATATTACTCATATTATCTCTCATTTTCCTAAAGCTTGGATCTTGATCGGAGGAGATTTCAATACCATCCTCTCTCTGGATGAGAAAAGGGGGGAAATAGAAATTTGGACAAAAGTACTGACCTCATGAGCGAATATATTGCAAACCTCCATCTTGTGGATATCCAACCAGATAATGGCCTTATGACTTGGTCTAATAGAAGGCAAGGCTTAGCTTGTATAATGGAGAGATTGGATAGGTTTTTGCTCTCTAAAAATTTCTTAATCCATGGTCACATTCCTAAAGTGAAGACTCTTAATAATGTTGGTTCGGATCATTGGCCACCATGGTGGAAATGTGGAAAACCAATGTGAGTTTCTCTCCTTTTCATTTTCAATTAATGTGGCTTAGAGAAATTTCCTTCAGACCTCGTGTGCAACAATGGTGGAAGGAAGGTAAACCTAGGCATGGGACTAAGATGTTCTATTTTGCCAAAATACTGCAATACATTAAATCCAAAATCAAGACTTGGAACTAGAAAGAGTTTGGGGATGTTCATAAAAAAAACATGAAGTTATTGCTCATCTTGAAAATTTGAATAAGAAAATCCGTTTAGATGGCCTCACAGAGAAGAGAAGTGCAGATGAAATTAAACTCACAACTCAGCTTGAGGAATGGGAAAAAAGAGAAGAAATATTATGGAAGCAAAAATCTAGAATTCAATGGCTCAAAGAAGGAGATCGAAACACAAATTTCTTCCACAAATCTCTTCTAGCTCGAAGATCTCACAACTTTATTTCTTCCTTAAAATCAGATTCTGGAGATGTTGTTTATACTTGGGATGGCATGAACTCTATTGTTGTTGATTACTTTTCCAATATTTTTGCCGCTACTCCTCTTGACTCAGCTTCACAACAAAATGTTCTTCAAGCAATCCCTTCTCTTATCACTTCTGAGGAGAACTCTATTTTGATTGCTCCTCGTTACTATCAATGAGCTTCAACAAGTAGTTTTTAAAATGCAAAAATGGAAAACCCCGAGTCCCGATGGTTTTCCTATTGAGTTCTACCAAGAGTTCTGGGATATCCTTCATGTTGATTTATTAGAGGTGGTGGAAGAAGCCAGGAAATCCAAAGAAATTTTGAAGGTTATCAATAAAACTTATATTACTCTTGTTCCAAAAGCTCAAGAGGTTGATCATATCTCATCTTTTAGACCTATTGCTTTATGTAATGTTCTTCTCAAAATTATTACTAAAATCATGGCAGAAAGGTTGAAGCCTCTTTTGCATAAGATTATTTCCCGGAGCAAGGGGGATATGTGGAAGGACGTCAAATAGTAGATGAGATAGTTCTTGCTCAGGAAGCCATCCATTCCATGGATATGCAAAATTCTCCTTCTATGTTCATCCGGTTAGACTTATCCAAAGCTTATGACAGAGTGGATTGGCACTTCCTTATCAAAGTTTTGAGGCAATTTGGTTTCTCTAAGGATTGGATGGATTGGATTATGGGATGTATCTCTTTAGTTTCCTACTTAGTTCTTATCAATGGTAGGCCTTCTCAGTATTTCCCAGCTTCCAGAGGTATTAGGCAAGGTGACCCGCTATCCCCTTATTTATTCATCATTCTTGTTGAATGCTTGGGTAGGACTATAACCAAAAAGAGGGAAAACAAAACCCTTGAGGGAGTTACCATTGCTCATGGAGCTAGACCTATCTCTCATCTTCAATTTGTGGATGACTCTACCCTTTTAGGTAAAGCTACAGTTAAGGAAGCTTCTAATATTAAGCAAATCATTAGTTGTTTTTCTAAGGCTATTGGGCAGTTGATCAATGAAGACAAATCTAAAGTTATTTTCTTTCATTGCTATGCTAGACAGGAATCCATGGTCTTGGATAAATTAAGATATAAGAAGACCTCTCTTCCAATCACTTATTTAGGTATTCCCATAAATATTCAAAGGCAAAAAAATAAAGATTGGAATTGGTTGTTGGACAAAGTCAAGAAGAAAATTGGAAAGTGGACCAACAAGTGGCTTTCTTCTGGGGGTAGAATCACCTTGGTAAAATCAGTCCTTCAAGCTATTCCTATTTATGTTTCTTCCATTTTGAATATCCCAAAGGCTGTTCTTCGAGAATTGGATCAAATCAGTCATCGTTTCCTTTGGAGTGGTACTAAGGAGAAAAGAAAATGGGCCTTGGTGAAATGGGATACTTTATGTCTTCCTAAGAGTGAAGGGGGGTTAGGATTCTGGTCTTCAATTAATAACAACAAAGATTTAGCTGCTAAATTATATTGGAGGATGTTGCATAACCCCAATGCTCTTTGGGCCAATAATCTCCGTGCTAAATATGTTGAGAACAAAAGTCCTGAAGACCTTGTTCGCTATCAACTTCCTACCAAAGGTTCTCCCATTTTAGCAGCTTCTTAAGACTCGGTGAGGATTTGATAAAGAAAAAATTATTTTGGATCATTCATAATGGTCAACATGCAAATTTTTGGACAGATTCTTGGGATGGTCACAAGCCTTTGATAACTCGGTTTCCCGATTGGAGGCCTTGGATGGAGGAGCTTCACCGAGCTAATTGGATAAAGGTGGCTAATTACTATTGGTACCATATTGGTAATTCAAAGGTTGGTAGATATTGGATCCCTATTGAGGACTGGCCTATTCAAATCCTAGAAAGGCAAAGACAAGATATCCAAGGCATCCTTCATATGAGATCCCTCTCTTGGTCCCATGAAAAAGATTGTTTTGGATGGAACAACACTACTAAGGGTGAGTATTCAGTTGCTCAAGGTTATTTGACCTTATGCCATAATAATCCCAACCATTCTTCTGACATATTTTCTCAATTGTGGGCTCAAAAGCTCTGGCCTAAGGTGAGGTTCTTTAATTGGCTTTTATTGCATCGTAGGGTGCTTACCGGTGAGCAACTTATGAAGCATGGTTTTCATGGCCCTTTTAGATGTGAAATGTGTGAAGAGAATGTAGAAAATATCAACCATATTTTTATTGAGTGTACTTTAGCCTCCGAGCTATGGAGGAGAATGGCAACTTTACTTGGCTTACAGTGGTCCAATTTTTTCACTTTTGAACAACTTTGGAGGGATTGGCCTAATCAAGAGGGTGTTGATCATTTTATTAGGCAGCTTAGTTTGGATGGGTTCTACCATTCTTCTTTGGAATATTTGGAATGAAAGGAACAACCAAATTTTTAATCAAGATAGGAAGGATATTCACTATATTTGGCAAAAGACCATAGCCAACTTAGTTGAATCAGTCCATCAACTCCTTAATCACCCCCAAAACTCCCACCAAAGATGGGATCAAGTGATGCAAATATTGAAGATTAAACCTTCTAAGGGCAACCAACTTAAAGGGAATGTGAGTATTAGTAAGATGGATAGGACTAGAAATTGGCAACCTCCTCCTAAGGATTTTGGAAAAGTCAATACTGATGGAGCCTCTAGAGGGAACCCTGGAAAAGCCAGTGTGGGAGGAATTGGTAGACTTTCAGATGGCTCCCTGGTTTTTACTTTTGCTAAGAATTTGGGTATTCTTTCCAATAACCTTGCTGAGGGGTATGGTATCCTTAGAGGCCTTCAAGAGGCTACTAAGGTTGGATGGGAAAAGGTGTTAGTTGAGTCTGACTCTCAACTTATGATTAATCTCTTGAAGACTCCTTCTAAGAATCATAAGGTGGATTGGAGAATAAAAAGAATTATTGAGAAGATTCAGTTAATCCAGATGGGATTTTTGAAAGTTGATTACAATCATGTGGTCAGAGATCAAAACAAGAGTGCTGATGCTTTAGCTAATTGGGCTTTGGACAAAGGTGATCTTACTTGTTATGGCCACCCTCCTATATGGTGGGCTTCTCAAATTAGGGAAGCTCTTCTTTCTATCATTTCTTTGGATGGCTCCAGTTCTGAAGGTACCTAGTTTCTTCTTGTTTTTTTTTTTTTTTTTTCTCTTTGGTTCATTCAGTTTTTTTAGTTCCCTAGCTCATTCTATTCTTTATTTTGTTTCCTCTGTTGATTCTTGCATTAATAGTCTTCTGGTCTAGATAGGTCATTGTTTTGTTCATTTTTTTTTCTTTTGTCTTCTTTGTTTTTTTGTTTAGTTTTTTAAGGTGGGTGGGTTCTTTTGTTTTGTTTTGTTTTTGTGTTCTTTGTGTTGTTTTTTGTTGTTCTTGTGTTTTTGTTGTTTTGTTTTTTTTTTATGTTTTTTGTTATTGTTCTTGTGTTTTTTTCGTTCTTGTTCTTGGGTTTCTCTTTGTTTGTGTTATTTCATTTTTTTATGTGTGAGTGTTTTCTATGTTTTTTGTTTTTGTTTATTGTCTGTTGTTGGTTGTTTTTATTTTTATTTTTATTTTATTTATTTTTTTATTTTTTAGGTTTTGGTTGTGTTTATTTTTCATGTTTTTTTTGGGTTATGTCTTTGTAGTGTTCTGTTGTTTTTGTCTTGTTTGTGTTTTGTTATGTGGTTCTTGTGTTTTTCTATGTGGTTTGTGTTGTGGTTTCTTTTATCTTATTGTGTGTGTTTGGTTGTGCTTTTGGTTTTGACACACTCAAGGAGCATGTTTTTTATTTTATTTTATTATTTTTGTTGTTATTTACTTTTTTTAATTTGGTTTTGTGTGTTTGTTTGCTCCTTGAGTATGTCAAAGGTGGTAGGCCAGGTCCGAGTCCTGGGCATTTTTGGCGGAATGGATACCCCTGCCTCCTTGGGTCTTACCCGAAAGTGGCATCCCTTTTGGGATGTTTTCCACAAATAAAAAAAAAAAAAATCAGTTTCAGGGAAGAAAATTTCAACCAAACAGGATGAGACAAAATAGAAAACTTCCCGAAAAACATGCACAAGCTATTGATAAGGGAAAGGCAAAACAAGAGCCCAAAACTACTATCAAAATGGAGTGGAAAGAAAAAGAGCGACTTAAGGAAGAAAATGAATCCTTAATCGTACAAACAACATTTAAAGCACAGAATAAATATGTACCATGGATACTTGATAGTGGATGCTCCAAGTCATATGACAGGTGACAAACAGAAATTTGAGAAGTTACGAAATATGAAGGTGGTTCAAGAAAGTTTGAAAATAATGATGGAGCTAAGATAGTTGGAAAAGGTTCAGTTAAAATTAGTAACAAAAAAATTAAGTTAGAAGAAGTCTTGTTTGTGGATGGTTTGAAACATAACTTGTTGAGCGTAAGTCAGATTTGTGATAAAGGTAATGAAGTAGTTTTTATGAAGCAGGGTTGTGAAGTCAGAAAAATAAATAGTGGAAAATTGATAGCAACTGGATCAAGGACATCTAGTAACCTGTACACGCTCTCAGAGACTTCAGAAGGATCTTTTTTTATTGGACAAGAAGAAGAAAATTGGTTGTGGCACAAGAGACTAGGTCATATCAGTTTTGATAATCTAGTAAAAATTAGCTCAAAAAGGGCAGTGAGAGATATTCCCACCATCAGCAAACCTACAGACAACATTTGTACTTCATGCCAAAAGGGGAACAAACTAGAGTCACATTCAAAACAAAAGAATACTACACAAGCAAACCTTTGGAACTAATACACACAGATTTATGTGGACCCATGAGAACACAAAGCATAAATGGTGACAAATATTTTATGTTGTGCATTGATGACTATTCCATAATGACATGGATATTTTTCTTGAAGCATAAATCAGAAGCTTTTGAAAGGTTCAAGACTTTCAAAAATCATGTTGAGAATGAAACAGGAAAGAGGATCAAATGTTTAAGAACAGATAGAGGAGGAGAATTCATTTCAGAGGAGTTTACAGAGTACTATGAAAAATATGATATTAGGAGACAGTTTTTAGCAGCCAGGACACCTCGAGCGGTAATGGAGTGGTAGAAAGAAATAATAGTACAAGCAGCGAGAAATGGCATGGACTATGTTGGGTGAAAGCAGTAGTGAGCAGATTTTGGAAAGAAGCAGTCCATACTGCAGTGTATATCCAAAATAGGTACATGCTGAGAACACATGAAAGCAAAACTCCTTATGAGTTGTGGTTTGGTAAAAGCGCAACAACAAAATACCTCAAAGTTTTTGGCAGCAAGTGCTACATCAACAGAACTAAAGATAATCTTGGTAAGTTTGAAGATAGAGCGGATGAAGGTATTTTTGTTGGTTATTCGTCAAAAAGAAAAGCTTACAAATGCTACAACAAGAGGCTAAAGAAAATTGTGGACAGTGTCGATGTTAAATTTGATGAAGGTAGAGAACGAGTAATTAGCTATGAAACGAACTACCCAATTTATGAAGAGGTTATTGAAGGAGATGAGGAAAATGAAATGGAAAATATACATAAAATTGACTAAGATGATTTAAGTTGTGATTCAGAAGTGGAAGAAAATAAGAAATTCAAAACAGGTAGTTGGCAAAAAAATCATCCTAGAGAGCAAATAATTGGAGACCCCAAAGTTGGTGTTCAGACAAGAAGAAGAGTAGTAACTAACTACTCTCTATTATCCAACATTGAGCCCAAAAATGTTGCTGATGCAAGCAAAGATGAAAGTTGGATGAAGGCAATAAATGAAGAATTAGATCAGATTGAGAAAAATGAAACTTGGGAGTTAGTACCTAGACCTGCAAATAAAAATATAATCGGGACTAAATGGATTTTTCGAAACAAATTGAATGAAGACGGACAAGTAGTTAGAAATAAAGCAAGATTGGTATGTAAGGGTTATGCACAAGTTGAAGGTCTTGAATTTGAGGAAACTTTTGCACCAGTAGCTAGACTAGAGGCAATTAGAATGTTTTTGGCCTTAGCAGTCTACAAGAATTTCAGAGTTTATCAAATGGATGTGAAATCAGCGTTTTTGAATTGGAAACTTGAAGAAGAGGTTTATATTGAGCAACTAGATGGTTTCCAACTTGGTGATGATCCCAAATTGGTTTGCAAGTTTAAGAAAGCATTATATTATAAAACTTGGACTAGGTGGCAATAGGAAAATTTAATAGATTAAATAAGCCTTTATTTAATATCTTGCAGAGCTATTACAACAACTAACTAAACATAGGAAATAGCCACTAATTTATATGAAGAGGGAAGGGAGGAAGTCGGTGGAGAGGAAAAGAAGGGAGGTTGGAGGAATAAGGGGAAAGGAGATGGAGTGATAAGAAGGAAGAGGGAATAAAGGAGGGAATGGAGGGATAAGGGGAAGAAGAGATATTCAAATTAAAAATCATGCCAACATTTGCCGACAACTAAACTAACCTAGCCTAACCACTAAGCTGACTATGTGTTCACACTGCTACATTCTCCCCCTTAAAGGTGAGAGGACTGACAATACAGTCTCTCAGCTTTACAAATTGAGCTTTGGCCAGCGCCTTGGTGAAGGTGTCTGCAACATTCTCCAAAGTGTGGCAATAGTGAAGCTCAACAATTTTAGTTTCCACCATATCTCTGATGAAGTGGTACTTCATATCAAAATACTTTGATCTACTATGGTGGACAGGATTGTATGCCAACTGAATGGCACTAATTTTGTCATAGAATATCTTTGTTGGACCACTTTACTACTCTCCAATTTCTTCTAATACCTTTCATAGCAATAAAGCTTGAGTACTAGCATGAGTGACCGCTATATACTCATCTTCTGTTGAAGATAGTGCTACTACTGTCTGCTTCTTGGAACTCCAAGTTATTAGTCCTAATCCCAGACTAAAACAGTTCCCTGAGGTTGATTTTCTGTCATCAATGTTGCTACCCCAATCACTATCACCGAAGCCTACAAGCTTGATAGTGTTACATTTCTAGTAATGGATTCCAAAATCCCATGTACCCTTTACATATCTAAGAATTCTCTTAGCTGCCTGCAAATGCAACTCAGAAGGGTTAGACATAAATCGAGAGACAAGAGAAACAACATACTGAATATCAGGTCTGGTGTTGGCGAGAAACATCAAACTCCCGACCATGCTTTTGAAAGTGGTCATGTCAATTTTTGATGTTCCATCATCTTTGCTTAATTGGATCCCATGTCCAACTAGAGTTGCAACTGGTTTACAATGCTCCATAGCAAACTTCTTAAGCATGTCCCGAGCATACTTATGTTGACAGATGAAGATCCTTGTATCTGATCGATGAACCTCCATTCCAAGGAAGTAGTGCATTAAGCCAAGATCCTTCATCTCAAATCGCTTCATCATGGAGTGTTTGAACTCCATATTCATTATTTCATTACTACCCATGAATATGAGATCATCCACATACAAGCAAACTATGAGGATGTCATTTCCTTGCTGGAGGTAGTAAAGGGTGGGTTCATTTCTACTTCCGGTGAACCCAAATTCTTTGAAGTACCCATCAATGCATGAGTACCAAGCTCGTGGTGCCTGCTTGAGGCCATAAAGTGCCTTCTTCAGTTTGTAAACAAGATGTTCCTTGTTTTTCTCTTCAAATCCTTGTGGTTGCTCAACATACACTTCTTTTGTCAAGTAACCATTTAGAAATGCACTTTTCACATCCATGTGTTGGACTTTCCATCCCTTATGTGCAGCTAAGAGAAGAATTGTTCTAATAGTCTCCTGTCTGGCTACAGGAGCAAAAGTCTCTTCATAATAAACTCCATATTTTTGAGTGAATCCCTTTGCAACTAGTCTCGCCTTGTGCCTTTCAATGCTACCATCAACATTAAACTTGGTCTTGTAGACCCACTTACATCCAACACATTTCTTGCCTTTAGGAAGCTTTACCAGCTCCCAAGTGTCGTTGTTTTTTATAGAGGTTATCTCCTCTTTCATGGCATCTTGCCAAATTTTTTGAGTACATGCCTTCTCATAACCAGAAGGTTCAAGCTGTGCACTAGTTAACAAAGCATAGTTAACTTGATCTCCCCTAGGTTCCTGCTGGGAGACATCATCACCATACAGGTGCATACTTTCTAATCTGTGTAAAATAGCATCCATTTCACTAGCTTGACTCCTAGTGTATCTTCTAGAAAAAATTGTATCCAACATCTGAGATGATGGATGATACTGTAGAGTTATCTTACCTTTGGATGGAAAATCAATGTCCATTGGTGAGGAACGTATAGATCGCTGTGGAGAAGGACTTGGTGAAGAAGAAGAATCAGAAGATGAACTTGGAGTTGCGGGAGGAGACTGCTTTCCTTTCTATGGTGTCCGCTATTGCACCTGCTAAGAAACTACATCAGTGGTTTCAACATCACTGAATATTTGGGGCTTACCCCATTCTCCCCCTTCATCAAAAATCACATCCCTAGAAATCACAAACTTTCTAGTTTGGGGATTATAGAGTCTGTAAGCTTTAGTATTCTCACAATATCCTACAAAGATACATGCCTGACTCTTTGGATCGAGCTTCTTCCTAAGCTCATCAAGAATGTGAGAATAAGCCAGCGAGCCAAATACTCTAAAATTCTTAACATTTGGATTTTTACCATACCAAGTTTGGTAAGGTGTCAGTCCTTTCAAATTTGAAGTAGGACTTCTGTTCAAGATATATACGCTGGTCCTGGTTGCATCTGCCCAATATGAATTAGTCAAATGCTTTGTCTGAAGCATAGACCTTGCCATCTCCACAATGGTGCGATTTTTCCTCTCTGCAACACCATTCTGCCGTGGAGTGTAGGTAGTAGTGAACTGCCTCTTAATGCCATGTTGCTTAAATTTACAAACTCATTAGAGGAATATTCTCCTCCCCTATCTGATCGAAGACATTTTACAAAATATCTACTCTCACTTTCAATTCTTGTTTTGAAATCGATAAAGCATTCATATGCTTCATCCTTATGTTTCAAAAAATATATCCAGCACATTCTAGTATAATCATCAATAGAGTTGTTACCAGACTCTATGTCTGCATCGGACCACAGATGTCGGTATGCACTAGCTGGAGTGGATAGCTGGCCCGCCATGCTTGTCCATAAGGAAACTTTGATCTGGCATGCTTCCCAAGAGCACACCCTTCACAGACTTCTTTACTATCCTAAACTTTAGGAAGTCCAGTGACCATGGCTTGGGAAGTTAGCATTTTCAAACTAGCAGAATTAAAATGGTTATATCTTAAGTGCCATAGAACACTTGGATTGGAAATAGCAACACTTGCTAACTTATCTCCCCTTGGTTGGCCAAACTTTAAAGGAAACAATCTATTCTTTGACATTGGCACTTGAGTAATGATTCTATTATTGTTATTTTTATCAAAAATAGTGCATTTACCCTCATCAAAAAGCAACTTGTAGTTCTTTTCTAACATTTGTCCAACACTTAAAAGATTATGTTGCAGATGGGGTGTATAATAGATATCACTTACTTGTTTGACTCCTTCTTTAGTTGGAACTGCCATAGCTCCAATGCCTTCTACTGCCAATGATTTATCATATCCCAATTTGATGCTGGATTTGTAGGAGGAATTTAGAGTAGCAAAGAGCTCTTCTTTTCCACTCATATGGTTTGAACACCCAGTGTCCAAGATCCATGTATCATTCATGTTCTGATCTACCTGACCATATGAGAGAAAAATATTTGTGGCCTCTTCCTCTTCTCCAAAGTTTCCAAACTGACTGCTCTGGCTGCTATGAGCTCCTTGTGAAGTCTTAGTCCAACAGTCACGAGCATAATGGCCAAGTTTGCCATAATTGTAGCAAGATTGTTTTGACTTATCTCTTCATTTACCTCTGCCTGATTGTTTCCCTCTATTTTGTTGTCCTCCTCTATTCTACTACTGTTCACTGTTGTTTGAGAATCCTCCTCTGTTCTGATTTCCTCCTCTATTAGGAGTTCCACCTCTCTGATTATTTCTGCCTCTTCCTTTATACTTTCCTCTGCCATGACCTCTACCTCTGCCTTCTTGAGAAGCAAAGGCTTTATCATCTCCTCCATGACTTGTGGAAGGAGTTTGCTGTAATCTCTCCTCATGTGAGAGAAGTGAGCCAATGAGGGTTTCAAAAGACAGAGAAGTTAGGTCTTTATATTCCTCTATAATTATGGCTACTGAATTCCATTTAGGAAGAAAGAGAACAAGTAAGAAAAGTGTCGCGATTTCACGACATGTCGCATTTTTGCAACTAAAATAGGAGAGAGAAAGTAAGTTTGAAAAGTGTTGTGATATCGTGACATGTTGCATTTTCGTGACAAAAGAAATAGAGGAAGCGTACGAAAGCAAAACTGTCACGATTTTGCGACAAGTTCAAAGAAAGAGAACAAGTAAGAAAAGTGTCACGATTTCATGACATGTCGTATTTTTGCAACTAAAATAGGAGAGAGAAAGTAAGTTTGAAAAGTGTCGCGATATCGTGACATGTCACATTTTCATGACAAAAGAAAGAGAGGAAGCGTACGAAACAGAACTGTCATGATTTCACGACAAAAGCAGAAAGCAAGACTTCGAAAGTAGAAGTGTCACGATTTCATGACAAAAGCAAAGAAGTAAAGTATGGAAGCAGAAGTGTCATGATTTCATGACAAAAGCAGAGAAGAAGACTATGGAGGCAGAAGTTTCATGATATCACAACAAAAGCAAATTCGAAGTCTATGGAAGCAGAAGTGTCGCGATATCACGACAAAAGCAAAGATGAAGTATACAGAGGCGAAAATGTCGCGATATCGCGACAAAATAAAAGATGAAGTCTGCAAAGGAATAAATGTTGCGATATCATGACAAAAGAATAGAGAAAGCGTACGGAGGCGAAAGTGTCGTGATATCGCAACATGTTGTATTTTTGTGGCAACAGCAACAAAAGAAGCTATAGAGGTAAAAATGTCATGATTTCATGATAGGTCGTAAATGCGCACGTCAAGAAGGAGAACCCAACTAAAATGAGAAGTATGACAGTGGACCGACATCACTGTGACATTTACAGTGGTAGTTACAGAGTGATTTCATACTACTAAAATACGAAGAGTGATCAAAAATCAATATGGTGGTTATAGGGTCTTCTAGAATGAAATCATCAAGCGATGGATAAACCGAACATATTCTTGAGTTGAAGTCGATGAATACCGATGAAAATCGACTAAAATTAGGGTTTATAGTCGTTATGAAATCTGACTAATATTAGGATTTACAGCCGACTAAGATTAAGGTTTTCATCATAAAAAATATTGTTATAAAAGGAGGGCTATTTAGAGAATTGAAGACATCATTGAATGTGTGTGAAATACAGTTGTTGTGTGCAGAGATCAGGTCATGTCGAATCATGCTAAGTGCAAAATTCACAAAGAGAGCAGAGTGTACAAAAGGGAGAAGACGATCATGAAGTTCGACTGTAACGAAGCAGAGTGTGCAAAGTGATTACGTAGAGAGAGTAGAGTGCACAGAGAATGCAAAGGTGAAGAAGACCAGATAGGGTCTTGCAAAAGCAAAGGTATCTTATTGTCAAACTTATAGATTCAAATTGAAATCCAGGTTGCATCTTAGCATCAGGGGTTGGTGCTCCTTTCTATTGGTGCAGATAAATAAGGGTTTGGTGCTCCTTCCAGTTGGTGCTGGTAAATCAGGGGTTGGTGCTCCTTTCTATTGGTGCAGATAAATCAGGGGTTGGTGCTCCTTCTAGTTGGTGCTGGTAAATTGATTGTAAAGTTGGTGCTTTGCAAAGGCTGGATTTGGATGGTAGTCCAAGCAGTCAATTTTTTAGGAGTATCCACATTGGTGAACCTCGTTAAATCTTGTGTTGTGTGATGCTCTTTTGTTATACTTGCTATATCTAGTAATAAGTTTTAATTGTTGCGGTATTAAGAGCTATAAATTTAAGTTTATAGAGCTACACTGATTCACCCCCCCTCTCAGTGTCATTGTAAGACTAACAAGCAAAACATATAAAATCCTACTAAGATAAGGGAGGATGAAAGTTGCAAAAGTTGTCCTAGGTTATTTAGAGAGATGGGTTTTATTACCTACTTGTCTTGCAAATAGTTCGGTCTAGAGTGGTGAACCTTGGCAGAAGGAAAAAAATTTCCTCTACTCTTACATAGATACAAAGTTTAAATATCAAATCAAAATTCAAAGTTCAAAGTTGTAAGTTCAAATCCCAAAAAATTTCAAAGTTTATAGTTCAAATCTCAAATCTCAAAGTAATATAGTGAATCAAAATCACTATACAAATCCTTTCTCAAAGTAAATCGTAAATGAAACATAAAAAATAGTGAGAAAATCACTACATATGAGCAAGTATAAAAACATGGGGTGAGAACTTGAATCCCTGGATTGTTCACCATTCAAAATCCATAGAGTGAACCCCGATCGCAGCAATGGATTGAAAGAGTCCCACCTACTTTCGGAGTAGTAGTTCTATTGGGTGATCCCTAATCGCAACAATGGGTTGAAAGAGTCCTCGCTTGCTTTTAGAGGGGTAGTCCTGATCAATTTGCAATATGAGCTAGCTCTAAGTGCCTAGGGTTGCCTAGTATTATAGTCCAATCAAATTTGAAACAAGGATGATACGAACATGAGGAACCCAATATCACATATGGGTTGAAAGAGTCTCGACTGAAATCTGGGGTATGCCTATGGTCTATCTAAAAATGCTCACATGCACACACAGGGGTAATGAATAGTTGGGTCTTTCACGACGAAAGCCTTGTCCAACAGAAGCCTTGTACAATTAGTATGTGACATTTGAGAAGTCTACTAGGGTGTTTGAGTATCATGGAAAACCTCAAAAAGTTCTCTAATAGCAATAACATACCAAATATCACAAACCATACAAAAATAAATCATTTCAATCATGAAATTGCAAACTAAATCATGTCAATCATGAAAATTGCAAAGTGTTGAATCCAAGATACATCATTACAAGTAAGCACAAAGTTTTCGGGATGTTGGCAATTTTGGGTACTTTGGGTACATTGCCTTTGCTCAAGTATAAAAGTTGTCATTGATGTCAAGAAGCTTTTGAAGGAATTTGATTTGATGTCAAATAATTTGTTTTGATGAAGGTTACGGCATAACAATTTCAAAGGTCTTTTGCAAACCCTAAGCCGACAGGTTCGAGAGAAAGAGCTTGCAAAGAAAAGTGTCATGATTTCGCGACAATTTGCAAGAGGGATTGTATGGATGAAAAAGTGTCGTGATTTCATGATAGGTTCGAGAGAAAGAGCTCGCAGTGAAAAAGTGTCACGATATCGCGACATGTCGGGTTTTTGTGACCCGAAGAAAAGAAAAGCACTAAGGAGAAAAAGTGTCGCAATATCGAGACATGTCGGGTTTTCACGACCCAAAAAATAGAAAAGAGCTAAGGAGGAAATATGTCACGATATCGCGACATGTCGCATTTTCGCGACTTAAGCAGGAGAGAGAAAGCAAGTTAGAAAAATGTCACGATATCGCAACATGTCGCATTTTTGCGACTTAAGCAGGAAAGTGAAAGCAAGGTAAAGTGTCACGATTTTGTGACATGCTACAGAAGAGCTAGAGTCTGAAGTGTGAACTGTCATGATTTTGTGACAAGTTTGAAGAGAGAGAAAGTAAAATGAGAACTGTCATGATTTCGTGACATGCTATAGATGAAAGTGTTTGAAATAAGAAATGTCGCGATTTCATGACAAGTTGCAAAGAAAGCATACGAAAAGTTGATAGCATTGCGATTTCGTGATAGCTTGTGGAGAAAGCGTACGGATGCAGAAAGTGTTGCGCTTTCACGACAGGTAGAAAAGAAAGCAGAAGGAAGAAAAAGTGTCGCGATTTCATGACAAAAGTGAAGACGAAGTCTGTAGAGACAAAAGTGTCGCGATTTCATGACAAAAGTAGAAAGGAGGTCGACGAAGGGAGAAGTGTCGTGATATCGTGACAAAAGCAAAGTTGATGCTGACAAATACATAAGTGTCATGATATCGCGATAAGAGCTTAATTGAAGTCGACAAAGGCTGAAGTGTCGTGATATCGTGACAAAATCCAAAAGAAAGTGTATGGTTGCAAAGATGTCGTGATATCATGACATGTTGTAGTTTCGTGGCAAAAGCTACATAAGAGTTACAGAGGCAGTTAAAGCCGAAAAAGTTAAATGTGAGCCGACGAATATTAGGGTTTGCAGCCGACGAAGTTTAGGGTTGTGCAGCCGACTAAAGATCAGGGTTATAGCCAACTAAGATTAAGGTTTTGATCTTGAAAGAGTTATTATAAAAGGCAGGTTGTTTTGTAGAGTTTGGTGTGTGTTTAGTTGCAATGTTCGTAGATAGTGCGCAAAGTGAGAAGTTTGATCGTCAAGAGCAGAGTGCAAAATTTGATCAAAGTGTGCAGAGTGAGCGAAGAGTTGTGGTGAATTGTTCTAAGTGCTGTTGTGACTATGCAGACAGTGCAAAGGTTGAAGTTCAACCAAGTGTGGCTGTGATTGCGTAGAGAGAGCAGAGGGTGTAGAGAGCACAAAGGGCAAAGACGAACGCAGAGCACTGTTGTATGAGGATAGAGGTGCACTAGGTTCTTTGAGAAGAACCTGAGGACAGATTTGGCAAGTCTTCAAGAAGGCTTGTGTGTAGAGGATTGATTTTTTCAAGTGTTGGATAGATCTGACAGATAGAGGAATACTTGTACTAGACCGATTGACTGTGTTTGGTACAGGTTGCTAAGCTGCTGTGGACATGATCATAGAAGGCAGAGGTCTCTTAGGCTAAGCATTGAGGATAGGAGGTCTTCGGTGGAAAGGAGTTCCACATGTTGGCAAGAGGTAGAGGTAGTTGATCTTATGAGGGATCATTTCCAGAGTAGAGGGGAAGGTATCTCCTTTGAGCAGAGGCTCATAAATTTAGATAGAGGGGAAGGCATCTCCTTTGAGCAGAGGCTCATAAATTCTGTTTGGGGGAAGGTATCTCCTTTGGGCCGAGGCTCATAAACATTGTAATTGGGAAGGATTCCCAAAGAACTTTGAGATAACTTATAGAGAAAAGTTTTGTGGACATAGCCCAGCCATTCTGGGTGAACCACGTTAAAATTGGTGTCACTTTATGGATGATATTGTGTATTGTTTTGATATTGCTTTGGGTACATTGCTTTACTGTATTGAAGTATAAAGGAAAAAGTAAAAGAGGTCTTATACTGTTCACCCCCCCCTCTCAGTATAAGATTATGTTCTTCAATTGGTATCAGAGTAGGTGCCTTCAAAAATTTTAACAGCTTGAAGGAAAAGCTAGTAAAGAACACAATGGATCATTCAAGTAGCAATGCAACACCTATTCTTGATGGGTCAGATTTTGGTCTTTGGAGTGCAAGTATGAAGGTTAATCTAATGGCACTTGGTAATGAGGTATGGGAAGTGATTGAAGATGAGTACACTATTCCTGTACATGGTCCTAATACTAAAGAAGAAAGGCTCCTACATCACAGCAATTCAAAAGCAATGAATGCAATCCTGAAAGGCTCACAGAAAGCAGATCTCACCAAAGTGATTCACCGCAAGACAGCTAGTGAAATGTGGAAACAGTTGAAGGTGGTTCATACAGGTGATACAAATTTCAGAAAGGCCAAGTTGAGACACTTCAAAGGTATGTTTGAACAACTCCAGATGAATTATGATAAAAATATTAGTGACTACATGCTTTGTATGGATGAGGTTGTTAACTCCATGAAAGACTTAGGTCTTGAGCTTGCTGAAAATGATGTTTGTGATAAGATTTTAAGATCTCTTCCTAATAGATTTAGTGAAAATATTTCTGCTATTGAGGAAGCTAAATATTTGGATAAGTTGAAAAAGTATGAGCTCCATAGTATACTTGCAGAATTTGAGTTGAGAACTCAAGTGAAGGTTGATGTCAAGAAAGAGGTAGCTTTCAAGGCTACCAAGAAATCCAAGGGTAAACAACTTCAAGATAGTGATGAGTCTTCTAGTGATGAAGAGGCATATTACAACAAGAAAGGTAAGTTCTCTAGAAAGCACAAAAGCATGAAAAATATAAGATGTTTCAATTGTGGAAAGTTTGGTCATTATGCTACTGACTGTACTGTTCCCAAGAATGAAAGTGATGAAGATAAACAGGATTCTATGAGCAAGGTTTCTGAAAAGCATAAGCATCATAGAAAGAACAAATATGAGCACATCAATCAAGGAAAGAGGTATTCTCACAAGCACAAGAAGATTTTCTATCTAGACAAAGCAAGTAAGTGTTCTAGTAGTGATAGTGAAAGTTCTTCAAGTGATAATGAAAATGAGATGTTGTTCATATCAGAAAAAAGGAAGAACCGAAACATAGATTCATTATCATGAAATGTCTTAGATGTGGAAATTTTGGTCACCTTGAGGATGATTGTACAAATAATGATTTTGTTTCCAGTATGTATGAGGATGCTTCAAAAAATTATAAGGAAGATGCTTGTATGGTTTTTGAAAAAGGTGGCACCTCTAGTGATAAGAAATCTAAAAAGGGGTTTAATGATTCAGAAAGAAAACAAATAAAGGATCTTGAAAGTGAACTTATTAATGCTCTTAGTGCTTTGAAAAAGGAAAGAAAGAAGAATGCTAGACTCAAGGATAAGTTAGATGAATGTTGTATGGAGAGAGATGATCTTATAAAAAATCTTGATTTCTCTATAGCTAAGACACAAGAACTCAAGGATGAATTAGAGTCTAAGGTTCTTGAGTATAGTGAGTTAGAACAAAAAATGGCTTCTTTGAAAGAGGAAACTAAAGAGTACAAGGATAAGTTTTACAGGTTTCAAGATAGTTCCAAAAATGTTAAGTCACTCATCAAAGGTCAAAGAAAGACAACAGATAAAATAGGTCTTGGTTGTGGTAAGAAACACAAGAAACAGGTTGGGGAATCTAGTAAGAGATTCCAAAAAGAAGAGAGTTCTAATGAGAAAAGTATTTCAGAAAAAGAGTCCTTGAGTTATACATGTACAGAATCAAAAAATAGGAAACAGAAAAAGAGGAGAAAGTTTGCAGGACCTAGAAGGTCATTTACAGGAAATTTTAATGGCAGATGTTTTTCTTGTCACAGGTTTGGTCACATGGCTTCACATTGCATGACTCAAGTAAGGAAGGTAAATGACAGTTTTAGAAGAGGTAATTTCTTTCAAGGGTATTGCTACTCTTGTAAAAAGTTTGGGCATAAGGCAATTTTCTGCAAGGCTAATAACAGGAACAGGGTTAGTCAGAATAGGTGGATTCAAAGAACATGTATGCCTAAAAAAAATAGCATTTTTACTTGCTATAAGTGCAACAATGAATGTCACACAACTAGACAGTGTAGAGCTGAACTTTCAAGGTACAAGAACAGGAACAATGGTATGAACAGGTCCAAGGATCAAGGCATGGATAAGAACATGAATGATAACAGGAACAAGAACAGTGATAGGAACAGGAACAAGAATATGGACAAAGAGTTCAAGAAAAGGCCCGACAAGGAATTTATAGATGCTGATAATGATCAGTTCCTAATGGGAGTTTTACTCCCACCCAAGAATTAATCACCTCATCAGGAGGTGGGGGAGGGACTAAGATAAGAGGCTCATTCTTAGTCCCGAGCCCCAAATGTGACCCTTTGCCATTGATGACAAAGGGGGAGAGATATGAGTAAGGGGGAGAGCTTCAAAGTGAAGAAGAGAGCTTCAAGTCAGGGGGAGAAAAACTTCAAAGGAAGATTATCAATTGTGGGCACAGTTTGTCAGTTGTTAGCATAGTTGGTTTCAGCTTTGGCTCTTTAGAAGTGTTTTCAGTAAAGGTTTGCCATCAATGACAAAGGGGGAGATTGTTGGCAATTTTGGGTACTTTGGGTACATTGCCTTTGCTCAATTATAAAAGTTGTCATTGATATCAAGAAGCTTTTGAAGGAATTTGATTTGATGTCAAATAATTTGTTTTGATGAAGGTTACGGCATGACAGTTTCAAAGGTCTTTTGCAAACCCCAAGCCAACATGTTCGAGAGAAAGAGCTCGCAAAGAAAAGTGTCGCGATTTCACAACAATTTGCAAGAGGGATTGTACAAATGAAAAAGTGTCACGATTTCACGACAGGTTCAAGAGAAAGAGCTCGCAGTGAAAAAGTGTTGCAATATCGTGACATGTCAGGTTTTCGTGACCGAAAGAAAAGAAAAGCGCTAAGGAGAAAAAGTGTCACGATATCACGACATGTCGGGTTTTCGTGACCCGAAAAATAGAAAAGAGCTAAGGAGGAAAAATGTCGCGATATCACGACATGTCGCATTTTTGCGACTTAAGCAGGAGAGAGAAAGCAAGTTAGAAAAATGTCGCAATATCGTGACATGTTGCATTTTCGCGACTTAAGCAGGAAAGTGAAAGCAAGGTAAAGTGTCACGATTTTGCGATGTGCTGCAGAAGAGCTAGAGTCCAAAGTGTGAACTATCACAATTTCATGACAAGTTTGAAGAGAGAGAAAGTAAAATGAGAACTATCACGATTTTGTGACATGCTATAGACGAAAGTGTTCGAAATAAGAAATGACACGATTTCGTGACAGGTTATGGAGAAAGCGTACGGATGCCTTAAGTGTCATGCTTTCACGATAGGCAGAATAGAAAACAGATGAAAGTAGAAGTGTCATGATTTCACGACAAAAGTGAAGACAAAGTCTGTAGAGGTAGAAGTATCGCGATTTCATGACAAAAGCAGAAAGGAGGTCGACAAAGGGAGAAGTGTCGCGATATCACGACAAAAGCAAATTTGATGCTGACAAAGACAAAAGTGTCACAATATCACAACAAGAGCTTAGTTGAAGTCGACAAAGGCTGAAGTGTCGTGATATCTCGACAAAAGCCAAAAGAAAGTGTACAGTTGCAAAGATGTCACAATATCGTGACATGTTGTAGTTTCGCGGCAAAAGCTACAGAAGAGTTACAGAGGCAGTTGAAGCCAACAAAGTTAAATGTGAGCCGACGAAGATTAGGGTTTGCAGCCAACAAAGTTTAGGGTTGTGCAGCCGACTAAAGATCAGGGTTACAACTGACTAAGATTAAGGTTTTTATCTTGAAAGAGTTATTATAAAAGGCAGGCTATTTTGCAGAGTTTGGTGTGTGTTTAGTTGCGATGTCTACAGATAGTGCACAGAGTGAGAAGTTCGATCGTTGAGATCAAAGTGCAAAATTCGATCGAAGTGTGTAGAGTGAGCGAAGAGTCGTGATGAATTGTTCTAAGTGCCATTGTGACTACACAAATAGTGCAAAGGTTGAAGTTCGACCAAGTGTGGTTGTGATTGCATAGAGAGAGCAGAGGGCGTAGAGAGCACAAAGTGCAAAGACAAACGTGGAGTGTTGTTGTATGAGGACAGAGGTGCACTAGGTTATTTGAGAAGAACCTGAGGAAAAATTTGGCAAGTCTTCGAGAAGGCTTGTGTGTAGAGGATTGATTTGTTCAAGTGTTGGATAGATCTGATAGATAGAGGAAGACTTGTACTATACCGACTGACTATGTTTGGTACAGGTTGTTGAGCTACTATGGACGTGATCATAGAAGGCAGAGGTCTCTTAGGCTAAGCATTGAGGACAGGAGGTCTTCGGTGGAAAGGAGTTCCACATGCTAGCAAGAGGTAGAGGCAGTTGATCTTCTGAGGGATCATTTCCAGAGCAGAGGAGAAGGTATCTCCTTTGAGCAGAGGCTCATAAATTCAGATAGAGGGGAAGGTATCTCCTTTGAGTAGAGGCTCATAAATTCTGTTTGGGGGAAGGTATCTCCTTTGGGCTGAGGCTCATAAACATTGTAATTGGGAAGGATTCCCAAAGAACTTTGAGATAACTTTTAGAGAAAAGTTTTGTGGACGTAGCCCAGCCATTCTGGATGAACCACGTTAAAATTGGTGTCACTTTGTGGATGATATTGTGTATTGTTTTGATATTGCTTTGGGTATATTGCTTTACTATATTGAAGTATAAAGGAAAAAGTAAAAGAGGTCTTATACTATTCACCCCCCCTCTTAGTATAAGCTTGTGTTCTTCACAGGATATATGATAGATATCGGATGGATATTAGAAATGATATTTAGACGACCACTGACTATATCATGCATAAAATTGCAAAAATTGCAAAAGAAGTATAGAGTGACATATGATATCACCCATTTCATACTAGTTCATATCATTGCATCTCATATGTGGGTGTTTAATTGAGTAAATTATTGTAATGAGGATTTCCAATTACATTCATGATTTGTTATACATTATGTGGTGTCGTCCATTATATTGATAAACACGTATCGTATTCATTATGTGTGTTTTAAGTGATTAAAGCATATAGGTTCATTTACATTAGATCACCATCATGTAAATAATGCATTACTATACATTGCATTCACCATGTCATAACATCATAAATTAGATGCATACAAGTAAAGCAAATTAAACAGTGCATCCATATGCATACATCATAGTAGTCCATATAGATATCTATATCATAATATCTAGTCATACATCCATCATATAGCTAGTGCATGTTATCCATACATCACATCATATAGCATCAAATCAACATAACATATGAGATTTGCATCCACGTGAATCTCATAAACATAAAATAAAAATAAACAAAAAATATTTTTAAGTATCAACTGGGGCATTATCAGTATCGATCCCCAAATGCTCCCAATAAGTCTAAATATTTGGTATTTTCATTCAATTCATAAACGCAAACATTTACTCACAATAAGGAATTTTAAAATGGATAATTAAGCAAATCTACAGGTCCAAATTTTCAAAAATTTCAAAATTAAGAAAAAATTAAATAATTCAAAATTCAAATGTGCCTTGTATTCAGTCATTTATTCTACACACTTGGTGGTTGTAGCGACTTGCGCTCCATGCAATATGACAAGATGAGTAAATTACCATAAGGAAATTTGGGGTAAAATTGTCATCGTTGATTTGATATGCTTCTTTTCAATCCCAAAGAAGGCCTTCGAGGCTGGACCGCTCCACGGGAATGAAGTAATCATTTCATTTTTCTATGACATTTTTAGCAAATCATCGACAATATGATTCACCACAAGCATAATTGACATTGCTATCATTTTGATTCCCTAATAAGGCCTTCATGGCTGGACTGCTCCATGGGATAGGAATATGCAATTACTTTAAATGGTGTAATCATAGTTGATTAGGCCTCACCAAGTATTCAAATGCTAAATATTAATTTGCTCAAGATCATTCATAGTGGTCAAGTGACCTCGTCGCTTCATTTAAGTTTCATTACCCTCATTGACTCATCACTTGAGGGGGTAGTCATAATAGCAAATTCATAATCAAAATCAAAAGTTAAATGCTTAATCATTGTTAAGTGCATTTGTTCAAGAGTCATTACAAAATACAATCATGCACCCTCCTTACTTGGGGCAAATAAACAAGATATCAAGATCAAATTTTAAGTAAACTGGGCAGCTAGTCTCCTAATTGCCACTAAGTCTAGGATTAGACTTAAGATTATCTCCTAATTTCCACTAAGGCTAGGATTTGACTTAAGCTTATCTCCTAATTGCCACTAAGGCTAGGATTTGACTTAAGCTTGTCTTCTAAATGTTGTCAAGGCTAGGATTGTACTGAAGCTTATATCCTAATTGCCACTAAGGCTAGGATTTGACTTAAGCTTATCTCCTAATTATTGTCAAGGCTAGGATTGGACTTAAGATTATCTCCTAATTACCGCCAAGGCTAGGATTTGACTTAAGATTATCTCCTAATTGTCGTCAAGGCTAGGATTGGACTTAAGCTTGTCTCCTAATTGTTATCAAGGCTAGGATTTTGACTTAAGCTTGCCAGAATCAAGTTCTTCAACTCATCGAAGGTAATGATTCAGCGATGTATACCCTTTTAATCATTGGGGCATCTAATGTTGATTAGACTAATGATCATCATGCAACCTTCGATATCATTTTAGGAGGTCTATTTTTGCTCATGCGTTGTTAAATCTCACAATGCATCACAAAAGAAGCATTTGTAGAAACCTAAAATGCATCATGTTGATGGTGACTACTCATATGGGACATGATAGAAGACCATATGGAAGATATTTGGACAAATCCAAGGTATAGCAGTGGTTTTTACCACTCAATAGGGCATCTTTGCCTAGTCAATGCTAGCCGCAGATGACACCCGTGATTAGAAGTGCTGACCGTGGCTGATAGTCGTGGCCCCAAATTTACCAATTGGGGACCATGACTGACACCTATAGTTAGCACTGTAACAAACTCGGGTGACCAAAGCTGATTCAAATCAGTTGCAACAGCTGAATTGCAATGGTTTTCAAAGTGGTTTGGGCTGGGAAGAATCTAGAAGCTTCCTATCAACTTCTAAATCTTGTTCTTGGCTTGTCCATGAAGCTAGAGCAAGGATTTTTGGAGTCTACTTAAGACCCCAATTTTAGAGAGCAAACATCCTGAATAATAGCTCAATTGCACATAGTGGAGCCCTGTCAGATTGGAGACCAATTTCATATCCCCTTGAGGAGTAATGAAGTGTTATCCAATTGATCAATGACAACTGTGCATGCAACAATGGAGATATCAAGAGCTTGAGGATCAATCTTGACAATTGAAACACCTCTATTGCTAATTACTTTGAATTCAACCGCCAATATATTCCAAAAAACATAGGCGACCCTTGACCATCAATTCCTTGGAGGATTTGAGAGTTTCTAGCCTTGGTTGCAAGAGAAAGGATACTTTCATCTTAACCATAGCTATTAGCCACGATTAACAGTGCCAACCACACCTCAGACCTACGTATAGGGTTTGATGCTTTCTTTCCTCCATTTTAGCATTAGATTTCCATTTCCAATCATGCATTTAGCTTAATATCGCATAGATCTACATTTTAGCAGACATTTGACCGTTCAATTTAGGATTTAGAGGTAGATTTACTTCATTTTCTTGCAATTATCAATTTAGATTAGTTTCTTGCCATGTTATGCAATTCAAGTTTTCCAATGGTTAATTAGGATGTTTCTTAGCTAGATTCATGCTTTCTTTACATGCTTTATTACAATTTCACCATTTATTGCATAGATTTATAGTCTTATAAGCTTTCTTGATTTCATGATATATTTTATACAAGATTCCTCCAAAAGCCTCATCAAGAGAGGCCTCATCTATCTTTAATTATTTCTTGTTGTTTCTTGAATGCAGGATTAACAGGATCGTGCCATTCAACATAGAAAATACCTCTAATCATGGAGAAGAAGGTCATCGACACCTTGGAGTAGTTTGTGTCACCTTAAAAGGCACTTGGAAATCACACCTACCCTTGAGAGGGAAACAATTACACACTCCTATTGTAATATTGTATCAAAGTGATTATCCCTAAGAGGGATGTACTTGTAATTTGATTTTGACTTCGAATATAATGTAATAAAGTGTATTTCTTCTTGATTCATTTGTTGTCAATTTCTTGTTCTTGTATGCATGTTATGATTTTATCAATTATTGCAATAGGATACCTTAGGTGTGAGTCTTTTTGGTGGTTACAACTTTTGTGGAAACTTACAATACAAATTTTAAGGAAGAGATTGTTGAGCAGATTGTACAAGTTCTAGACAGGACTTGTGGATAGATTAGTGTGAGATTTTGTGGAAGCTTACAAGGCATATTTGAGACAAGTTTTTGAGAAGACTTGTGAATAGAATTTATTGATTTATTTGTCAAAACCTTGAATTAAGGTTTGGGACAGATCTAGCAAAATTGATTTGTGATTGAGTCAAGATTTGTGTTAAGGCTTGAGGACAGATATTGAAGATATATTTTTGCTAGACCAAAGGACAGTGTTTAGTGCAGATTAGAGGACAAAGATTTGAGGATAGATTTGTGCTAGACCGAAGGACTATGCTTAGCGTAGATTTGAGAATAGAGTTTGGTGTATATTTGAGGATAGATTTTTTCCAGACCAGAGATAGAGACTGAGCAGATTTGTGCTAGACCAAAGGACTGTGTTTAGTACAGATTTGATACAAAACTTTGGAGGTGATAGAGTATAGAGGACAATAGTGTCTAGTGGATAGATATCCATCAACCAGGGTAGTGAGGACAGGTATTTTGAATGGGGACAAGAGTCTTCATAGTATAGAGATCCATTAGCTAGTACATTGGAGGCAACAATTCTTCTAGAAGATAACCATCCAGAGCTAAGGAGAAAGAGTTCTCCTATGGATAGAGATCCATGAACTTGATTAGGGGATTGGTGTCTCCTTTGGATAGGGGTACATAAACATTGTAATAGGGAAATGACTCCAAAAATATTGATTTAGAAAATTTTATGGAAGATTTTCTTCGTGGAGTAGCCCACATTGGGTGAACCACGTTAAATTGGTGTCTATTTTGTGTGTGGTGATTTGTGCATTTCTTTGATGACTATTGATAATATTTTTATCTATACATTACATAATATTGATTGAAAAGAAAAGTAAAAAGTGGTATTATACTATTCACCCCCTCTCAATATAATATTGTGTTATTCAATTGGTATCAAAGTGGGTTCTTTCACCAGCTAGAGATTGAAGATATATTTTTGCTAGACTGAAGGATAGTGTTTAGTGCAGATCAGAGGATAGATATTTGAGGATATATTTGTGCTATACCGAAGGACTATGTTTAGCATAGATTTGAGAATAGAGTTTGGTGTAGATTTGAGGATAGATTTTTTCCAGACCAGAGGCAGAGATTGAGCAAATTTGTGCTAGACCAAAGGACTATGTTTAGTATGGATTTGACACAAAACTTTGGAGGTGACATAGTATAAAGAACAATAGTCTCCAGTGGATAGATATCCATCAACCAGGGTAGTGAGGATAGGTATTTTGAGTGGGGACAAGAGTCTTCAAGGGATAGATATCCATTAGCCAATACAGTGGAGGCAAAAATTCTTCTAGAAGATCACCAACCAGAGCTAAGGAGAAAGAGTTCTCCTATGGATAGAGATCCATGAACTTGATTAGGGGATTGGTGTATCCTTTGGACAGGGGTTCATAAAAATTGTAATAGGGAAAGGACTCCCAAAATATTGATTTAAAAAATTTTAGTTGAAGATTTTCTTTGTGGAGTAACCCACATTGGGTCAACCACGTTAAATTGGTGTCTCTATTGTGTGTGGTGATTTGTGCATTTCTTTGATTACTACTGATAATATTTCTATCTATACATTACATAATATTGGTTGAAAAGAAAAGTAAAAAGTGGTCTTATACTATTCACCCCCATCTCAATATAAGCTTGTGTTATTCAATTGGTATCAAAGCGGGTCCCTTCAGAAGAGTTTAACAACTTGAAGAAAAAAATTAAAAGACCACAATGGATTATGTATTTTGGAGTATGAGAATGAAGATCCACCTGATGGCACTTGGTAATGAAATTTGGGAAGCAGTTTAAAATGGATACATACCACCAACTACTCCACCTACATATAAATATGGTAAGCTTCTACATAATTACAATTCAAAAGCAATGAATATAATTTTGAGAGGTTTGCATAGAACAAAGTTCATAAAAGTTATGCATTACAAAGATGCAAAAGAAATCTGGGATAAGTTGCAAAGCATATATGAAGGATATAAAAGTTTCAAAAAGGCAAAGATACGAAATCTCAAAGGACAAATTGAAGAATTAAGAATCAAGGATGAGAAAAACATCAGTGCTTATCTACTCCATGTAGACAAGGTTGTTAATGCCATGCAAGAACTTGGATTTGAAATTGAATAATAGGATGTTTGTGATAAGATCTTAAGATCTCTCCCAAAAATATTTAGTGAAAATATTTTTTCTATAGAAGAATCAAAAGATGGTGATTATTTGACAAGAGATATGTTACTTGGTATTATTATAACTTTTGAGATAAGAACAAAAGAGGAACCTAATCTCCAGAAGGAATCAACCTTCAAAGCTACTAGGAAGACAAAGGGCAAGAAAATCAGATTCAAGCAATGATTCATCCAGTGATGAAGAAGCAAATTATGGCAAAAAGAACAAGGATTCAAGAAGATTTAAAGATGCAAAATTTGTTAGATGTTTCAATTGTGGAAAATATGGTCACTATGCAATTGATTTTCAATAAGCCAAAAATAGCAATGATGAATAAAAATAGGATCATAAGGACAGGGAATCAAAAAAATACAGGTACAAAAAAAAAGCAATAATGGACAAGGCAGACAAGAAAAGTTCTTTCAAAGACAAAAGAGGAGCTACTATGTAGACAAGGCAAGTAAGTACTCAAGTGATAGTGATAATAGTTTATCAAATAATGATAAATATAAAGTCTTATTTTGATAGAAGAAAAATAAGAAGTTAAAAAAAGGTCACCAATAATTCTCAAGTATTTTATATGTGGAAATTTTGGACATCTTGAAGATAGTTGTACAAAGAATGGTTTCAGTTTTAGTGATTATGAATATGAGGATACACTTGAAGGACTAGAAGAGAATATTCTAATGGAACTAGAAGAAGAAGGAAGTGATCCTATAGAATACAAATCAGAAAAGAATGAAGATGTTTTCAAAGGTAAAAAAATAGAGGAAGAATAAAAAAAAGGATAAGTTGATCTTGAGGGAGAGCTTATTTATGCTCTTAAAACTTTAAATAAGGTAAGAAAGTAAAACTCCCAACTTGAGCTTCATTTTCAAGAATGTGATGAAGAGAGAGGAAAGCTTATAGAGGATCTAAATAAGTCAATAGCTAAGACAAATAATTTCAAGGACAAGTTACAAGAAAAGGTCTTAGATTATAAATATTAGAACAAGAAGTATCTCTAATAAGGGAAGAAGTAGAGAAGTCTACGGCTAAGCTACATAATTTTGGAAGGAGATCAAAGAATTTGGATAATATTAGCAAGACACAAAAGCCTACATCAAGCAAAACATGTATTGGTTTTGAATAGGCTCAAAAGAAACAAGAAGAAGAGTCAACCTCAAGTTCTTAAGAAGAAGAAACTTCAGAAGAAGACAGTGTGAGAGAAAGTGAAACTTTTGAGGATGATTTGGACAATAAAAAGTTCAACAAGGAAAGAAACAATGCATAAAGGAGAAACAGATGGAACAAAAACCAGCACAAGGTAAAAGAGACTAAGAGACCAATGAGGTCAAGGTAAGGAAATTTCAATGGATGATGTTTCTCATGTCACAAATTTGGGCACAAGGCTGTTGGAAATTTGAGTGATTTTATGTTGTCATTGATGTCACATGGATCACATTGAGTTTTGATGGCCAAAGCATTTCATAAATAAGCATTTATGATATTTTGGAGAGCATTGATATATACAGGGTTTTTGTGAAAACCAAGGCAGACAAAATAAAAGGTTTTATTTAAAACCATGGATGGCAGATTTGAAATGGGTTTTTCTTAAAACCCAGGTTGGCTTTTCGTTTTGTTGAAAAAGGTGCCCCGATGATGGAGATATTTAATATTAAATATTTAAGTTTAAATTTAAAATTATTTAAAATTTAATTTATAGCGCCGCCGTCAAAGAAACGAAAAGGCATAAAACTAATATTTAAATTATAGTGCTGACGTCAAAGGAAATGAGGAGGAAATATATATATGCCCAAAGTTTCGATTTATTTTCCTAAGTGCTCAATTTGATATTTGGATTCGAATGGTAAAAGAGCCTGTGCATCGTGTGTCAAAGTGTGTGTGAAAAGAGTTTTAAAAGGCTTACAATTTTTGCATTCGTTGAAGAGACTATTGTGAAGTAAAGCCAAATGTATAGGCCTCATTGGCTTAGTTTTTCATGCGTTGTGTGTGAAGTATGAGGTCTTGCATTCGATTCTTGTTGGAGGTGTTTTGCTATGTTGAAACAAGTGAAGCGCATTTTGTTTTTGAAGGGTGTAGATATTCGTGGCATAAGGTTTTGTTGTGTGCTCCTTTTGAGCACATGAGAGCGTGTGGCCCAATAGAATGTTGGTTGTGGTTAAGATGCTGAGTAAGAAGGTCACGAGATTGAATCCCGTCAGTGACAGAGGTAAGTTAATAATTTTTAATATATACTATTTTTCTAAAGTTGCCCTAGGAGGAATAAGGGTTGCCCTAGGAGGTATAAGGGTTGTGATGCATGTTTAGAAAAGGAGATATTTCTGATGATTTAATTTTTGAAAGTATATCATATTATATATCATTGGAAAGCTTATTCCGAGGGCTATTTGATTTACTTGCTTAGAGTGAGAAATAAGGTGTGTGTGAAGAGATATTTCTGATTTTGTAAAGAGGTTGAAAAGTGGAGGTTACCTTATTCTTTTTCAAAAGAGATTAATTCATTTATGAAGTGTCATGGTGTATGTTATTGAGTAGGAGTAATAAGGTGTTATTTGGATGTTATTTTTGTGTTATTAATAAATATATCTAACCCTTGTTGAAAGTTGAAAAAGAAAGTGTGTTGAGTGAGACAGATTTTGTGGACAACCAAAAGGCTTCTTCTTCATAAAAGGTATGGGCACATTCTCCTATTGATTGTTTATGATGGTTGATTTTTGAAATATTATTGGAGAGAAAAGGATTAATTGTGGTTTCCTTTTTGAAAGTATTTGGTTGAATATCTCAAGGTTTTATGGGTTGAGAGTTGCTATTAAACCTTGTTTTATAAGCATTGTTGTTGAAGCCATTAGTTGTGTGAAAAACCTGATATAGGGTTTGAGAAGAACATGAGTATCATTATTATGTGAAGAATGTTTTATTAGCATTGTTGTTGAAGCCCATTGTTTATGCAAAGAACTTGAAATTGAAAAGAACATGAGTATCATTGTTATGTGAGATTTGTGGTTGAACATTTTTGGAAATATTTGAGTTGGTTTATACATGCTTGGACTAGGGTTTGTAAGAAAGAGTTATTCCTTGTGGTAGTTGGTTGAGAAGAGTTGTTGAGCCTAGTCAAGTGATTGTGTAAAATGGTTGTTCAAGTTCAATGAAACAAACTATTCTATATTCTGGATTTGAGTTGAGATTGAGATTTGAGGATAGAACATATTGAGTCTCTAATAATTCTCTTTATGCTTCTATAATATTGATTTGAGTTGAGATTGAGATTTGAGGATAGAAAATATTGAGTCTCTAACAATTCTCTTTATGATTCTATAAGATTGATTTGAGTTGAGATTGAGATTTGAGGATAGAACATATTGAGTCTCTAACAATTCTCTTTATGCTTCTATAATATTGATTTGAGTTGAGATTGTGATTTGAGTATAGAACATATTGAGTCTCTAAAAATTCTCTTTATGCTTCTATGAGATTGAATTATTGAGCAAGTTCTTGGTGAGCTTGCTAGAGCATATTTGAGCAAGTTCTTGGTGAGCTTGCTAGTGCAAATTTGGGCAAGTTCTTGGTGAGCTTGCTAGTGCAGATTTGGGCAAGTTCTTGGTGAGCTTGCTAGTGCAGATTTGGGAAAGTTCTTGGTGAGCTTGCTAGTGTATATTTGGGTAAGTTCTTGGTGAGCTTCCTAGAGCATATTTGACAAGTTTTGTGTGAGATTGTTGAGTAGATTTGTACAAGTTCTGTGTGAGCTTGTTGAGCAGATTTGGACAATTTTTGTGTAAGCTTGTTGAGCAAATTGGATAAGTTATGTGTGATATTGTTAAGCATATTTTGACAAGTTCTATGTGAGCTTGTTAAGCATATTTGGACAAGTTCTATATGAGCTTGTTGAGCAGATTTGGACAAGTTCTGTGTGAGCTTGTTGAGCATATTTGGATGAGTTGTATGTGAGCTTGTTGAGTAGGTTATGAGTGAGCCTATTGATTAGGTTCTAAGTGAGCCTATTGATAGAGATTTGGAGGTGACAGAGTACAGAGGACAGAGTCTTAATAGATAGAGATCCAACAACCAACATAATTGAATACAGATCTGAGTGAGGATTCTTCAAGTGGAGAGAGATCCACTAGTCAGTACAACAGAGAGACAAAGTCTTCTAGAATATCACTAGCTAGAGTAGAAGGGGAAAGAGTTCTCATGTGGAAGATATCCATGGACTTGAGATTAGGGGATCAGTATCTCCTTTGGACAGAGATCCATAAACATTGTAACTAGGAAGGATTCCCAAATAAATTGATTGAGAAAGTTTTAGTAAAATATTTTCTCTATGGAGTAGCCCACATTGGGTGAACCACGTAAACTGTGGTGTCTCTATTGTGTATGGTGTTTTGTGCATTGCTTGATTACTGCTATTGATACTGATGTCTATACACTGCATAATATTAAATTGAAAAGAAAAGTAAAAAGTGGTCTTTTACTGTTCACCCCCCCTCTTAGTATAATCTTGTGTTATTCAATTGGTAGCATAGCGGGTTTCTTTGGAAAGGCTAACAACTTGAGGGAATATTATACAAGAACACAGATGGCTTCACATAATGGATCATCTACAAATAAGGCTCCACTATTTACTGGTAACAACTATGATTTCTGGAGCATGAGAATGAATAACTACTTGATATCACAAGGATATGAGGTATAGCAGATGGTTGTAAAATATTATAAGGTTGAAGGTGTTTCCGAGGCAAATAAGACTATCAAAAAATTGGTTGAGATCAATGCAAGGGCAATAAATTGTATTCTGAGTGGGCTACGTGAGACAGATTTTGCAAAGGTCATGGTATGTAATTCAAAAAATGAAATGTGGACCAAGTTACGAAATAACTATGAAAGAGATTCCAAGGTAAAGGTGGCAAAACTACAAACTCATAGAAAAATATTTGAGGAATTGAAAATGGAAGATTCTGAAGATATTACATAGTTTTTACTTCGAGTTGATGAGATTTCTAACACCATGAGAGGTCTAGGATTTGAAATGAAAGAATTAGATGTTACTCAAAAGGTTTTGAGATCACTTTCCATGAAGTATGATGCAAAGGTTTTAGCAATAGAAGAAACAATGGATATCAAAAAGCTAACAATGGAAGAACTACAAGGAACACTCACAGGTTATGAGATGAGGAGAAGTAAGCATTAGGTTCTAATAAAAGAAACTGCATTCAAGGCTTCAAAGAAAAAGAAAGGGAAATTTCCAGAGACAGATAAAGATTCAGATAATGATGAGGAAGCTAACTTCATCAAAAGGAAAAAGGACTTAAGAAATTACAGGGATATGAATAAAGTCAGATGCTACAAGTGTGGTGATTTTGGTCACTATGCATACAAGTGTCCACATGAAGAAAATAGTGATGATGAAAAATAGGGTCACAAAAGAAAATAATATGGAAAGCATAAGCATGACAAAGATGACAGATACAAGCAAAGCAAGTATGAGAAGAAGAAAAGTTTTCATAAGACAAAAAAAACCTTCTACATTGTAGAAGCAAGTGATAGCTTAGATCACAGTGATAGAGATAAGTCAAATGATAAAAAGGAAGAACATCTATTCCTAGGAATAGAAGGTGAAAGAGAATAGTGCTTTGTGTGTGGTCAAAGATATCATAGATCAGGATATTGTAATGGTTTCAATGATAGTGAAGATGAGATGACACATCAAGAAAACAGGTATGGTCAAAGAAATCATGAGAGTTTGTTTTCTATAGAAGATTATAATGATATTAGTGACAATGAATATGAAGAAGGATTTTTATATGGGATAAAATAAATGGAAGAAGTCTCACTTTTGGTAATAGAAAAAGAAGATTATGAGCCAAGAAAACAAAAAATAGAAGTCAAAAGGCTGAAATAAGAAATTAGGAATCTTGAAAACAAGATTCGAACAGATGTAAAAATCAGAGTAGAACAACTTCAGACAATCAGTGATCTAAGAGATGAGCTTAAAAATACAAAAATAATATAGGAAAGGATGAATTAATAATTAAGGACAATAATGACAAGACATGACACATTAAATGAAAAGGTTCAAAAATGAGTGAAAACTTATTTTAAAGATGTATCTTATTTCCAAGAAAAGTCACACTCGAAAGGAAAGGAAGTTCTAAAAGATGAAAGCAAGGAAGCACCTAAGATTTATGAAGAAATTTCCAAAGTTCCTATGGCTCCAAACATCTAGTTTGGATCTTGTTTTGAGATAGGTGAATCAATTTCAAAAGGAAAAGAAATTCTTGAAGATGAAAGCAAGGAAGAAATTAAGGAATAGGATTTAGATGCTACAAAGAACATTCAAGGATACAATGCACAAGTCAAATATGATTACAAGGATAATGATAAAAAAGGGTATGAGGAACCAAGGCATGGACAAAGGGATTTTCAAGGACATTGTTTTTCTTATAATGGATTTGGACACAAGGCTATACACTACAGGATCCATGGATAAAAGAAGTTTGATTTTGCTAGAAGAAACTTCAAAGGAAGAAGTATAGTTTTCAGGGACATTGCTTCTTGTGCAATAGGATTTGGTCATAGAGCTTATCAGTGCAAATAAAATGAGCAACATGGTTTTGGTTTTAGAGCTACATAAATCAAAAGTCATGGTCGTAATGGTCATGAAAACAAAACTTCACAATACAAGGTTCAAGAAAGGAATGGATATGGGCACCATCCAAAGGCTACAATATCAAGTGTTTTAATTACAATAACTTTGGAAATATTAAAAAATGGTGTAGGAATCAATTCCAAGTAAAATCAAGACAAGAAGGTTAAATAGGTTCAAGATAAGAAGATCAAGTAAATCATCAAGATAAGGATATCAAAAAAATATGGAAGGAAGTTTATAGATGAAATAAACAATGTAATATGGGAGTAAATGTACTACCACCCCAAAATTAATCACCTCAATAGAGAAGGTGGTGAGAGGCCTACGCTTAAGAGTCATATCTTTTAGCCCCATAGGTGTCCCTTTTTCCGTTGATGTCAAAGGGGGAGATATTTGAGTAAGGGGGAGAGCATTGAGTTAGGGGTAGCATGCTCCAAAGAGAGCATTGAGTTAGGGGGAGTAGCCTCCATAGAGAGTATTGAGTCAGGGGGAACAAATTTGATTCTCAGAGATGGTTTTTGTAGTGATTGTGATTTACAATATAGGTGTTGCCATCAATGACAAAGGGGGAGATTGTTGGAAATTTGAGTGATTTTATGTTGTCAATGATGTCACATGGATCACATTGAGTTTTTGTGGCCAAAGAATTCCATAAATAAGCATTTATGATATTTTGGATAGCATGGATATATAAAAGTTTTTGTGAAAACCAAGGCAGGCAAAATAAAAGGTTTTATTTAAAACCATGGATGGCAGATTTGAAATAGGTTTTTCTTAGAACCCGGGTTGGATTTTCGTTTTATCATAAAAGGTGCCCCGATGATGGAGATATTTAATTTTAAAGATTTAAGTTTAAATTTTAAATTATTTAAAAGTTAAATTTAAAATTAAAATTAAAATTTAATTTATAGCGTCGATGTCAAAGAAAGGAAAATGCATAAAACTAATATTTAAATTATAGTTCCGACATCAAAGGAAAGAATGAGGATATATATATATGCCTAAATTTTCAATTTATTTTCCTAAGCGCTCAATTTGATATTTGGATTCGAATGGTAAAAGAGCCTGCGCATCGTGTGTCGAAGTGTGTGTGAAAAGGGTTTTAAAAGACTTACAATTTTTGCATTTGTTGAAGAGACTATTGTGGAGTAAATCCAAACGTATAGGTATCCTTGACCTAGTGGTTCATGTGCTATGTGAAGCAGGAGGTCCTGTGTTCGATTATTGTCAAAGGTGTTTTGCTATGTTGAAATGCGTGAAGTGTGTTTTATTTTCGAAGGGCGTAGATATTCGTGGCATAAGGTTTTGTTGTGTGCTCCTTTTGAGCACGTGAGGGCATGTGGCCCAATGGCAGGTTGGCTATGGTTAAGGTGCTGAGCAAGAAGGTCACGATATTGAATCCCATCAACGATAGAGGCAAGTTAATAATTTCTAATGTATATATTTTTTTCTAAAGTTGCCCTAGGAGGAATAAGGGTTGTGATGCATGTTTATAAAAGGAGAGATTTATGATGATTTAATTTTTTAAAGTATATCATATTATATATCATTGGAAAGCTTATTCTGAGGGCTATTTGATTAACTTACTTAGAGGGAGAAATAAGGTGTGTGTGAAGATATATTTCTGATTTTGTAAAGAGGTTCAAAAGTGAAGGTTGCCTTGTTCTTTTTCAAAAGAGATTAATTCATTTATGAAGTGACATGGTGTATGTTATTGAGTAGGAGTAATAAGGTATTATTTGGATGTTATTGTTGTGTTATTAATCAAGATCTCTAACCCTTTTTGAAATTTGAAAAAGAAAGTGTGTTGAATGAGACAAATTTTGTAGACAACCAAAAGGCTTATTCTTCTTCATAAAAGGTATAGGCACATTCTCCTATTGATTGTTTATGGTGGTTGATTTTTGAAATATCATTGGAGAGAAAAGGATTAATTGTGGTTTCCTTTTTGAAAGTATTTGGTTGAATGTCTCAAGATTTTTTGGGTTGAGAGTTGCTATTAAACCTTGTTTTATAAGCATTGTTGTTGAAGCCATTAGTTGTGTGAAAAACCTGATATAGGGTTTGAGAAGAACATTAGTATCATTGTTATGTGAAGAATGTTTTATTAACATTGTTGTTGAAACCTATTGTTTATGCAAAGAACATGAACTTGAAAAGAACATGAGTATCATTGTTATGTGAGATTTGTGGTTGAGCATTCTTGGAAACATTTGAGTTGGTTGATACATGCTTGGACTAGGGTTTGTAAGAAAGAGTTGTTCCTTGTGGTAGTTGGTTGAGAAGATTTGTTTGAGCCTCGTCAAGTGATTGTGTGAAATGGTTGTTCAAGTTCCTTGAAACAAACTATTCTATATTTTGGATTTTAGTTGAGATTAAATATTTGATGATAGAACATATTGAGTCTTGTTGAGTGGTATTTTCACCCGATTGTGAAAACACACTCTCCGATAGGATTTGAGTTCCAAATCCCCTCTTGCAAAGAAATTAAATGAATAATTTCTCCAAGGTCTCCGCTATGTTAGCATTTTGTATAAGTAAAGTGTTTAATTTAAATGCTCGGAATACCTTAGTGGTTGCAAGTAACTGTAAACAAGGGGCACGGTGGTTTATTTTATTTTGAAGCTTTAATGATTGTTCGTTTGATCAGAATGAACTCAATGTGATTTGATCTTAGCGATGAAATTATTTTATTTTCAGATTTCGGTATATTTTCAAGTTGTTTATTTTAATGACTGTAAATTAAAATAAAAGTTAAACTTTCGAGAAAATAAAAGTGCAGAGAATAAAAGAAATGAAAATAAAATGCAAAGAAAATGAAACTAAAGTACATTCAAAGTGCGATGCAATCCTATTTTGACAAAACCGAAGATATGAGGTTTTCTGCATACAACCTAACCTATTGAACCTGCATAACTTGCACAATCCAGATAAGTTAAGTGCTGGTTTCTAGGGTTTTAGAAGACTATTTTCAGATTTAGACATTCGCATGAAGCAACCAAGAGAACTTGCATTAAACTTCACCTATAAGCCTAGAAATCTGAAAAGGGGAAAAATAAACATTCAATCTTGCATGCAGAAAATAACTCCTTCTTTCTTGTCAATGAGATGCAACTCTCTGAAATTTTTGTATTAAGAATTTATCAATTTACAATGACAGAAATATCTAGTTTTCTCAAAACCAGAAAAAGGGGAGGAAAAACACTCCAAAAGCAGGCCCAGAATGGCTTATCACCTTCAGCTCTACAACTCTGCTCGCAAGTGGTTTCCGACCCCTGTACCAATCTATGCTTCTGCTTTTAAAATTTCGGCAATGCTCTCTATTTCGCCCTGTGACGCTTCGCTTCATCTCCCAGATCGCTTCATTTCATCTTCCCCGCCTCTTCATCATTTTTGACTTTTTGCTCGACATCAAAACGTTTGATCTTCTCTATGAACTGTAACGCTTCCCATGATTCTTACACCTTTATGCCATGTGTTCAATGTTGCCCTTGTATGTTCTATAATGGCCCATCATGAATCGTGACAAAAATAGCATGTCACGATATCATGACATTTTCTATCTACAGCTTTGTTCTTCCACCTGTATCACGAAAACAAGACATGTCACGATATCACGACTTTTTATACCCATAACTTTATTCGCACCAATCTTCAAGCATCGCAAAAATGAGACATGTCATGATATCACGACATTTTTCTCCTTCGGGCCGCATGGATGCAACCTGTCACGAAATCGTGACGTTTTTCTCCTTCATTGTGTTTTGTTGTACTTAGCCACGAAAACGTGACATGTCACGAAATCGTGACACTTTTTCATTTCGTACCATCTCGCTGCTTTCTGTCACGAAATCGTGACACTTTTCATTCTACCATCTCCTTGTCAGAAATCACCTTTTCTCTTTCGCTGTCATGCAATCTATCACAAAATCATGACATTTTTCTCTTTAGCTCTATCTTCCTGCCTTTGGTCACGAAAATCCAACATGTCGCGATATCGCGACACTTTTCCTCTATGTTCACTTTGGTTGCTCCAGGTCACGAAACTCCGACATGTCGCGATATCGCGATGTTTTTTTGTTTGCCCTTCATCTCGTCTTCAGATCACGAAAACATGACATGTCGCGATATCGTGACAACTTTAGTGCCTTGCCCTGTTTGACTGGTTTGACCATGATTTTGTGACATGTCGCGATATCATGACATTTTTTTATTTTGTCTTCTCTCTCCTCTTTGAACCGTGATTTCATGACATGTCGCGATATCGCGACAATTTTTGGTCAACACTTCTTCTTGCTTTCTTTGACCATGATTTTATGACATGTCGCGATATCGTGACATTTTTCACTTTGTGTTGCATTCTATTGCTCTTAGCCGCAAAAACGTGACATGTCACGAAATCGTGACACTTTTTCGTTCCACTGTACTTCGCTTGTCTGGCTGCAAACACGACATGTCGCGATATCGCGACACTTTTCATTCGGCTATACTTTTGCTATTTTGAACCGCAATGACATGTCGCGATATCCACTTTTTCATTTTGGTGGATTTACATGTCGCGATATCGCGACATTTTTTCATTTTTGGCCGCAATGGAGCAACATGTCGCGATATCGCGACATTTTTCATTTTTGCTTTTCTTTGCTCTTTTAACATCTGGGCCACTACAATCTTCTTGGAAAGTGTGCAAAAAAGGGGGGTCCCCAATTTTGGGGTGTGTTGTGGAGCAGCCACAACAAATGGTGACTCTGCTGGGAAATGCTCCTGAGCATTTTGGTGAGAACCTAACCTGGAAATATACAAGCTTAGATACAGGCGTCAGCACATAAGAGATAAAACAAATGTCGATAGATCAGAAATACATGAAACATTAGAATCATTAAGTATCAGCTTGGTGTGTGCAATGTGTTCCATTTTCTATCGTTTGAAATTGATCAACATTCCATTGTCAGTTTTACATGAATGCATATGTGAGATTGTGAATGATTTATGCATCCTGATAAATATGCTTAGAGATGTAGCAATCTGCTTTAAGATTTCTAGTATCATACACAAACATTTAAAATTATCAAACCCTCTTAGGATCAACTATATATATAATGAATTGCTTTATTAGATCCCAAAGTTGGTTATGAGTCACTACTATCTTGAACCCATGTGCAAGTGAAAGTGAAATCAGAGCTTTGGGGAATCGGATTCCCAACCTAAACGAGATGGGAATTTAACCCTATCCTTACTACTCTGATATGGAATTCATTACCTCACTTTGAGCAAAATGATTTAACCAATTATGGATGAAATTGTCAAGCTAGTCTATCCGTTTGAGCAGTCAGTGGTCTTGCTTTAAACAAGACATGTTGCCACGCATGAGCATACTTAACCCCATAATCCATAATTTGGCTTCATTCATTCTTTTTCTTTTATTTCTTGGACCTTTGGGATGACTACCCATCCTTGCTAGGGACATGTAGTACGATCCTTCCAATCCAATATTAAGATAAAATGGGAAATATTAGTTAATTTTATTTCTTGGACCTTTGGGATGACTACCCATCCTTGCTAGGGACATGTAGTACGATCCTTCCAATCCAATATTGAGATGAAATGGGAAAAATTAGTTTTACTTTTATTGCTTGGACCTTTGGGATGACTACCCATCCTTTGCAGAGGACATGTAGTACGATCCTTCCAATCCAAGCTTTATGATGAAATGGGAAAAATGGAAGCTTTGGGGAATCGGATTCTCAACCTAAGCGAGATGAGAATTATGCCCTATCCTTACTACTCCATGTAGGTCAAATCAGAGCTTTGGGGAGTTGGATCCTCAACCTAAGTTCGATGAGGATTTAACCCTATCCTTACTACTCGGTTTTAGGCTTTAAGCTTTTATGGGAGTGGTAAAAACCACTGTTTCAAGGATTATGTTGCATGATAGGACAGACACGAAATACTCCTTTCGCCTCACCTTTTCTTCCAAGTCTGGTTTTGATCATTTTGCTCAAGATCCTTTTTAATATGAATAGAACGTGCTTGGTTCAAGATAGTTCGGGCATCAGTTCCCAACCTTAGGATTTTTTTTTTATTTTTATGTTATAGAATAACCCTAAGAGGATTTGACATTTTTCAATGATTGTATTGGAAATGGATATGCAACTAAGATGGAATATATATGCAAAATGGAATGTAATATGAATGCATTGCTTTTCTGAATTGTGGATGGAGTATACCACCTATGTTGCCATAATTTGTAAAACTGACAACTTCATGCATCACAAGTTTCAAACGATATTATTTAATGTGTTTGCGTTACTTGTGGAGCTTTCTACAACACAATTCCAATGTTTCATATTCTCCTGATCTTAGGCATAAGTTGACATCTCAATATTTTTTTTTTTAGACAAACCAAACATGTCCATAGGACCAACACACAAAACTTAAATCCAAACCTAAATAGCAATCCCAAAAATGAAAACTTGAAAACACAAACCAAAACCAAAAACCAAAATCTATATACAATATAGTACAAGATGATGCAAAGCTTGGACTATTACTTCCCTGGATCCCAAACATGATTAGAACACTTCAACAAAAATATAACGTGATACGCATGCCAAATGTTGTAGGAATCCAACAAAAACAAGATTAGACCACACCATGCAACAACTTTTAACTTACCTTGCTCACCCCACCAATTAGATTTAATTCCATTAGTACTCTCATAGGTGAGCATCAAATTACTAAAATGATTAGACAATAAATGATATTCAATTTTATCTTGTCTATTCTTGAAAGTATCCATTTCATAATTCGATTCATGATTTAAAATTAGGCCTTCCTTTTCAAATGTGAGATGTTGCAAACAAGAGCCTATTTCTAAAAGTCTTGAATTCAAATCATTTTCCAGGATTTTAAAGCAATCAAAATCATTCAAAACTTGACAAGCATCAACAAAATTTGACATTTCCTCATTAATGATATTAGCATCCAAAGGGACATCATGTAACCTATCACTTAAAATTTTTGTAGCTACTACCAAAGGTAAAGATTTCACCTTGTCATCCATACTCAACCCATCATGGTTAGAATTTACCATAACTTGATGAGTGTTAGTAGCTTTTTCTTTTTTCTCATTGTCTTCTTCATCATCCAACACCTGTTCAAAAACACCAAAGTTAGGCACCCAATCAAACATGCATCCATCTTTTTCAAAACAAGAGCCTAGTTTTTCAAGATATGTGTCGCGTGACACCTTTCCATGATCAATGGCTTGAGTTGCCTCAAAATCCACATTTTCATTAGGATCATCAATAGTATCAAACCCACACCACTTAGGTTTTGTAATTTCATCATTTTGAGATGGCATAGACATTGTAGAAGCAATAGGTGGATCAATATTTTTGATTTTTGGCCCCTCAAGTGGAACAAAAACAATTGATTCTCCTTCTTCATCCCTGGTAGTAGAATCATTATCCTTCTCCAACCTTTGATGCGATTCCAACCCTTCTTCCAAAACATTCTCAGATTGCACAGGACTTGTAATATCCTCATATGAAAAGGCAATTGTATTATCCTGTATATCAATAGGCACACAAAATTCATCAGAAGGTTTGGAGTGAGCATACTCTTCCCAAGAATCATAATGATCATCTTTCAAAATCAAATTGTGATGCTCAACTATTTCTTCATCATATTTTAATTCATCAACATGTTTCTCATCAAATTTATCTTCACCTTCCTTAGATGGTTCAATTACTTCCAAAATTGGGTTATTGCTTGTATTCAAATTGATAAGGCTATCATAATCCACATGTGTAACCCATGATTCACGTTTAACATAATTTGGAAGGTGTGAATTTTTTGGGCCATTACTTTCAACAATGTCATCCAATGTGTCATCCGAAATAGATTCATCCTCATAGAATTCATCTTTTGGTGAGTCAAGGGTTTCCAATCTATCACATGTTTCAATACTAGTTGGATCTAGTACTCCTCCCTTGCCTAAAATCATATTCTTATGAAAATCATTGAAATTGATTTTAGAAACATCTTTTGAATCAAGATGAGTATTTTGAAGTTGATTCATACTTAAGAAAGATGGTTGATCTTGCATAGTAGGTTGAGGATTTTGAAATTGATTGAAGCTTGGGAACGATTGTTGATTCTGAAATTGATTCACACTTGAACTTGGTTGAGGTGGATAAATCATCGGGTGGGTAAGGGAGGTATTAAATGATTGAAGATTATATGATCCAAAACCCACACCATAATTTTGACAACTCAATTGTTGCTCAATTGCCATTGCTTGAGTATAGGCTTGTGACAAAGATGTGATTTGAGGCATCCCTCGCAAATATGTGGAAATGAGTGGGTCAAGAGCATTGACGTATATTTGGAGAGCCATTTCTTCTCGAAGAGCATAAAATGTCACTAATTGAGTATATAATCCAAAGAACCTTTCAGAAAATGACTTCACATTTTCACTTGGTCCTTTTTTAATAGTGAAAAACTGCTCGTACATGAGGATTGGGTCAACTCGCTTTTTGTTGAATTGATTAAGAAATGTTGCCTCTAGTTGAGCCCAAGAAGTGATAGACCCTAAAGGTAGACTTGTAAACCAATCATATGCCACTTTGTCCAAGGTGTAAGGGAACATTTTACAAACAACATCATCATACCAAATTGTTAAGTGATTCACAACAAATTTGAATGCTTGAATATGTTCTTCTGAAGTATTTGTCCCATTAGACAAAAATCGAGGAAGACATCTCTCAAAACCAACGGGCAAATAATGTTGAACTCCCGGTATGTTCAATGGGCTACCTGGCATCCACGGTGTAAACATAGCCATTAGTGAATCTTAAAGAATATAACTTTAATACCCAAATTTTTTTTTTTTTTTAAATCAAATCAAATCACATTATTCCTGTATGAACAATCAAAGCGTTAGAACAGTGCATAGCAATTCATGTCCTCCTTTTAATAGTACAAAGTTGTATTGTTAAAAGAGGGCTAAAGATAATAACCAATAGGGCATGAAATATTCAAAATTTAAATCCCTGTAGCACTTAAATCACACTGAAATAAACCAATTCAGGCCCTCCTTCTAGCGCCAATCTGTTGAGTGGTATTTTCACCCGATTGTGAAAACACACTCTCCGATAGGATTTGAGTTCCAAATCCTCTCTTGCAAAGAAATTAAATAATTTCTCCAAGGTCTCCGCTATGTTAGCATTTTGTATAAATAATAATATTCAATTTAAATGCTTGGAACACCTTAGTGGTTGCAAGTAACTATAAACAAGGGGCACTATGGTTTATTTTATTTTGAAACTTTAATGATTGTTCATTTAATCAAAATGAACTCAATGTGAATTGATATTAATGATGGAATTATTTTATTTTCATTTATAGATTTTCAAGTGTTTTATTTTAATGACTATAATTAAAATAAAGTTTAAACTTTCGGAAAATAAAATACAAAAAAAAGAAAATAAAATGCAAAGAAATGAAACTAAAATACATTAAAGATGATCCTATTTTGACAAAACCGAAGATATGAGGTTTTAGCATACAACCTAACCTATTGAACCCGCAAACTTGCACAATCCAGATAAGTTAAGTGCTGGTTTCTAGGGTTTTACCAATTTTCAGATTTAGACATTCGCATGAAGCAACCAAGAAAACTTGCATTAAACTTCACCTATAAGCCTAGAAATCTAAAAGGGGAAAATAAACATTAAATCTTGCATGCAAAAAATGACTCCTTCTTTCTTGTCAATAAGATGCAACTCTAATTTTGTATTAAAAATATGTCAATTTACAATAACAAATCTCTAGTTTTCTCAAAACCAACAAGTGGAGGAAAACGCTCCAAAGCAGGCCCGAATGGCCTATCACCTTACTCTGCAACTCGCCCAACGGTTTTCGACCCTTGTACCAATCTGTGCTTCTACTTTTAAACTTTCTTGCAATGCTCTCTGTTTCGCCCTGTGACGCTTCGCTTCATCTCCCAGATCGCTTCGTTTCATCTTCCCCGCCTCTTCGTCATTTTTGACTTTTTGCTCGACGTCGAAACGTTTGATCTTCTCTGTGAACTGTAATGCTTCCCATGATTCTTACACCTTTATGCCATGTGTTCAACACTTCCCTGTATGTTCTATAATGGCCCATCATGAATCATGACAAAAATAGCATGTCATGATATCATGACATTTTCTATCTGCAGCTTTGTTCTTCCACTTGTATCATGAAAACAAGACATGTCACGATATCATGACATTTTTATACCCGTAACTTTATTCGTCTTCAAGCACCACGAAAATGAGACATGTCGCGATATCACGACGTTTTTCTATCAGTAGCCTTGTTCGCCTTCATGCATCGCGAAAATGAGACATGTCGCGAAATCGCGACGTTTTTCTCCTTCGTTGTGTTTTGTTGTACTTAGCCACAAAAACGTGACATGTCACGAAATCGTGACACTTTTTCATTCCGTACCATCTCACTACTTTCTGTCGTGAAATCGTGACACTTTTTCATTCCGTACCATCTCGTTGCTTTCTATCGTGAAATCGTGACGCTTTTCTCTTTCGGGCTGTGCAGATGCAATCTGTCGCAAAATCATGACGTTTTTCTCTTTAGCTCTATCTTCCTGCCTTTGGTCGTGAAAATCCAACATGTCGCGATATCGCGACACTTTTCCTCTATGTTCACTTTGGCTGCTCCAGGTCGCGAAACTCCGACATGTCGCGATATCGCGACATTTTTTTTGTTTGCCCTTCATCTCGTCTTCAGATCATGAAAACATGACATGTCGCGATATCGCGACAACTTTAGTGCCTTGCCCTGTTTGACTGGTTTGACCGTGATTTTGTGACATGTCGCGATATCGTGACATTTTTTTTATTTTGTCTTCTCTCTCCTCTTTGACCCATGATTTCACGACATGTCGCGATATCGCGACAATTTTCGGTCAACACTTCTTCCTGCTTGCTTTGACCATGATTTTATGACATGTCGCGATATCGCGACATTTTTCACTTTGTGCTGCATTCTGTTGCTCTTAGCCGTGAAAACGCGACATGTCGCGAAATCGTGACACTTTTTCGTTCCACTGTACTTCGCTTGTCTGGGCCGCGAAAACGTGACATGTCGCGATATCGTGACACTTTTCATTCAGATGTACTTTTGCTATTTTGAACGAAAACGCGACATGTCGCGATATCGTGACACCTTTTAATTTCGATGTACTTTGTCATTCTGAGCCACGAAAATGTGACATGTCGCGATATCGCGATGTTTTTTCATTTTGGCCGCGACGGAGCAACATGTCGCGATATCGCGACGTTTTTTCATTTTTGCTTTTCTTTGCTCTTTTAACATCTGGGCCACTGCAATCTTCTTGGAAAGCGTGCAAAAAAAGGGGGTCCCCAATTTTGGGGTGTGTTGTGGATCAGCCACAACAAGTCTCTAACAATTCTCTTTATGCTTCTATAATATTGATTTGAGTTGATATTGAGATTTGAGGATAGAACATATTGAGTCTCTAACAATTATCTTTATGATTCTATTGAGTTCAGATTGAGATTTGAGGATAGAACATATTGAGTCTCTAAAAATTATCTTTATGCTTTTATAATATTGATTTGAGTTGATATTATGATTTGAGTATAGAACATATTGAGTCTCTAACAATTCTCTTTATGCTTCTATGAGATTGAATTATTGAGCAAGTTCTTGGTGAGCTTGCTAGAGCAAATTTGAGCAAGTTCTTGGTGAGCTTGCTAGTGTAGATTTGGGCAAGTTCTTGGTGAGCTTGCTAGTGCAGATTTGGGCAAGTTCTTGGTGAGCTTGCTAGTGCAGATTTGGGCAAGTTCTTGGTGAGCTTGCTAGTGCAAATTTGGGCAAGTTCTTGGTGAGCTTGCTAGAGCAGATTTGGGCAAGTTCTTGGTGAGCTTGCTAGAGCAGATTTGACAAGTTTTGTGTGAGCTTTTTGAGTAGATTTGGACAAGTTCTATGTGAACTTGTTGAGCTGATTTGGACACATTTTGTGTGAGCTTGTTGAGAAGATTTGGACAAGTTCTGTGTGAGCTTGTTGAACAGATTTGGACAAGTTTTGTTTGAGCTTGTTGAGTATATTTGGACAAGTTTTGTGTGATATTATTGAGCATATTTGGATGAGTTTTGTGTGATATTGTTGAGCAGGTTCTGAGTGAGCTTATTACGTAGATCTTGAGCGAGCCTATTGGTAGAGATGTGGAGATGACAAAGTACAAAGGATAGATTCTTAGTGGATAGAGATCCAACATCCAACACAATTGAATATATATTTGAGTGAGGATTCTTCAAGTGGAGAGATATCCACTAGTCAGTGCAATAGAGAGATAGAGTCTTCTAAAAGATCACTAGCCAGAGTAGAAGGGGAAAGAGTTCTCTTGTGGAAAATATCCATGAACTTGATATTAGGGGATCAACATCTCCTTTGGACAGAGATCCATAAACATTGTAACTAGGAAGGATTTCCAAAGAAATTGATTGAGAAAGTTTTAGTGAAATGTTTTCTCTGTGGAGTAGCCCACATTGGGTGAACCACGTAAACTGTGGTGTCTTTATTGTGTATGGTGTTTTGTGCATTGCTTGATTACTGTTATTGATACTGCTATATATACACTGCATAATATTGAATTGAAAAGAAAAGTAAAAAATGGTCTTATATTGTTCACGCCCCCCCTCTCTGTATAAGCTTGTGTTCTTCAAATGCTTCACAATGCAAGACACATGAAAGACAAGAATATCAGAATTTTATAAACAAAAAACCTTTTCATGGGTATTGCTACTCATGTAATTAGTTTGGTCACAATGGAATGAATTGTAGGGTTCATGATAGGAACAAATATGGCTTCACCAAGAGAAATCCCAAGACATTTGCACCTTCAAGGAATAATAACATTAAGTGTTATATGTGCAATAATAATGGACATACAACAAAGTAGTGTAGAGCAAACATTTCAGAACCAAGCATGAACAAGAATATGGACATGAAAAAGAATAGGAACATACACATGAAAAGGAATAGTCAGAGAAATCAAAAGAATCATATGAAAAGGAAAGTGGACAAAGGTAAATATTAGTGCTTTTTGGGAGTAGAAATACTCCCACCATAGAATTAACCACCTCAAGACGAGGTGGGGGGGGGGGCTAAGCTAAGAGACTCATTCTTAGCCCTGATCCCAAAAGGTGACCCTTTGCCATTGATGTTAAAGGAGAATAAATTTGAGTAATGGGGAGATATTTGGTTTAAGGAGAGAGCATTGACTCAGGGGGAGATATTTCCCAAGGGGAACAAAACAGGAAAAGGCCAAGTTTTGGTAAAAGGAATTTGGGTTACCATCAATGACAAAGGGGAAGATTGTTGGAAATTTTGAGTATATGAGTTGTCATTGATGTCAATATTGAGTGGTCATTGATGTCAAGCTTTCAGCACCAGTGAGTGGTAGTTTCAATGGGTAGCATCATTTTTAGGTTCTCCAATCAGTGCAAAAGAAGAGTTCATTTTTAGTTGATCAAATCCGGTTCCAAGAGGTCGAGATGAGGTACAAGGTGAAAATAAGAAGCCCAAGAAAATAATATTATAATTGTTGGACATTTTGAGTAGATGATTTATCATTGATGTTAAGAATGAATGGTCATTGATGTCGAAAGTCAGTTTCAATAAGCAGTGTAAAAGGAAGCAGTTTCACAATCTGTGCAGAAAGAAGAATCCACTTTCAGTCAGTCAAAACCGATTCCAGGCAGTCAGATATGGTCCAAAGAGAAAATAAGAGGCCCAAGAAAATAATATTATAATATTTTATTATAATATTAAAAAGGGAATTTAAATTAATTATAAATTAATTAATATAATTTTATTATAAATTAATTTAATTAACTTCAAAGTTATTTAAGTTAATTATAATTTAATTATAAATTAATTTTTATTAATTTAAATAAACCCTAAAGAGGGTTATAAGGCTAAGAAAAAAATTGGATTGAAAATTTTATTTGAGCATCGACGTCATATGGCATGGAACACTGTGTATAAATGGTGGCAAATTTCTTTGCCTTAGATCCTAATGCTAACAATCGAATCTCCTATGCTCCATTAAATTCATGCACAAAAGGGAAAAGACTTCTCATGTTTTTGAAAGGATCTTTCGTGATGAAGGGATAAATATATGGGAGTGTAAACACTTAGCACCAAAGGCATTGGTAGCGTAGTTGGCATCGACGAAAGTGCTAGAGTGTGTGGCAAGCTAGGCATGCAGGTTGAATCCCTTCACATTCACTTTTGTCAAAGAAGAGAGGGCATTCATTTTTTGTGCAACGCCCAACACATGTATAAAGGGAGGTTTGCACCTTCCCTTTCTTGTGGGAGCACCTAGCCCATGTGGTGGGTTAGTGCCTTGGTAAGGCGCTCGGTGGAGAGCAAGTTTCATGTTCGAAACTCACTAAGGCCTTTTTGGTAGTTTCAAAGGTATGCGTTGGTGACATTTGTGTTGGTGACCTAATTTCGTATGTGTTAAGGTTGAAAGAAAATAAAAATATTTTTATGTGCCTAAGGGTGAAAAATAATTTTTTTTGGATGGTTTATGAGGTTTAATTGTTGCCCGAATTAATTTGGTTATTAAGTGTTTTAAGGGAGCTAAAAGGGTAGGCAAATATTATTTCTGAAGGGTTAATTTTTTAAGATTGATTTATTAAAACTGGAGATTATAAAAATAAATTTGAGTGATTATTTTTATGTGTGATTTTATGATTGCTAATTTCAAGGAGTAATAAGGTGTATTTGAGATTGGTTATTTCTATGATTGAGAAATATTTTGAAAGAGTGTTAGTGTGATATTTTTGTCATCTAACCATTGAAATTAGCAAAGAATAATATTGTGATTGATTACCTTCATCTTATTTTTCCATGATTTATAGTTAGGACCTTTCAACAACTGATGAGCATCAGTCATTAATTTTGCAGACATTGTGAAGGTTCCTTATATCACCAAATGGTCCCCCTTTCTATATGCCATAATTCTAGGCTGTTATACCATACAAAATGCCCACCCTTACATGAGGGAGACTATAGGTATTTTGAAAAATCAGAGAAATTACCCGCCCTTACGTGAGGGAGACTGTAAGTAATTTCAATGATTATACGATATGTGGTACTTAGGCGGTACTAAAATGGAATCATCTTGTTGATGACACCTACCGATGAGACCTGGAAATGCCTCGATCATAGCATGTTTTGAACATTGAAACTGCCTAAAAACTCGTGTTTAATATGATATGCTAGTTAAGTTGATTTAATATGCTGTGTATTAACTGTTTGCATGATCATTGTGTTAGAAATACTATATTCTGATTTTTATAGTTTTTGCATAGTTTTATGTTACTTTGTCATGACTTGCAAAATGAGAAGTATGCTTAGGCTGATAGCAGCACTTCACTAGTTTTGTTTTGATGTGTTTCAAGCATTTATTTATCTAAATCTAGCAAATAGTGCAAGCAAACTATTATTGTGCAGTAGAAACTAGTTTTCCAATGTAAATTCCAGCCAGCTGCCAATGAATGGCAAGGCATGGAATTCACACATGGAGAGAGATGAACGATATTGCAATCTGATCCTGAGAGCTAACCCACCTGAGAAATGCAGATGAAATCACTTGAAGAGCACATAGTTTTTCATTCCGAAGATCTTCGGAATGAGCAGACATCTTCGGAATGAGAAATATAGTCTCTTCGGAATGAGTGGACATCTTCGAAATGAGCCACTTATCTTCGAAATGAGAACAAAAAGTGCTTTTTGACTTGTTGACTGATTTTTGATGATGAAAAAAGGGAAATAAGGTTGAAAAGGTTAAAGGAAAATATCTCCCATCTTACTTTGTCGTCCTTGCCGTCCAAAGCCACCATTCATGGAAAAGATCAATTTTGATCCTCTTCTAGGATAAACCCAGGAAATGCTACAACATAATAGAAATAGATCTGTAATATAGGAATGAGATATTCTCAGTTTGTAAATATATTTTAGGATATCTATAAATAGATAGCTCCCATCCAGGTTGAGCGAGGTAAGGGGAAAATAAGCAAGAAGTATAATAATAAGAAAATAGCAGAAAAGTTATTGTTACAATCCTGTAACAGGGTTTTTAGCTGCAATACTGTAATTATGTTATTGAATCAATAAAGTGCACTACTTTTTCTATTCATGTTGTTGTGAATGAGTGTGAGTAAGATCTAGAGAGAGAGAAAGACTCATACCTTCTTCTGGAAAATGAGGTTGGCCACTTCCAGACCTAGGAGGAGGACTAACAACAGGTTTTTATTATGATTTTGTTGCAACATAATAAGTTGTAAAACTTGTCATTTCATTTCCTTGTAAACAACTAACAATATTTGCAATCTTAGTTTATTTCATGATTAGGATGATCTTGTGATTAATGATAGGTTTGGTTGTAATCTCCATTTTCAGCAAGCTTTCAAATTATTGCAGATTGTCATTTTCAGAATTTATTGTTTTTTGCAATTTATTACATTTTGTGTTTTGTTGTCAACCCCTACACAGAAGATTGACAACCTTCTGTTACAGAGCATTGACAAGACTTAATTTCCATGTTATAATCAGGTTTCCATTACTGTAAAAGTAAATATACTTCCTTTCTACAATCATAATTAGATTTCTAATTCTGCAACTATAACTAGGGAGTTATTTCTGCAACATAATTAGATTTCATTCTGTAATTGTGACTAGGATTTCATTTCTATAGTTAGTAATTAGTTTCTATTCCTGCAATTAGATTAAAGTTCAATTTATGCAATTTAGAGATAAAAATGTCCTAAATCCCCCACACAATCGATTTCACCAATAAGACCTGTTGGTCCCAAATGACCTAAGTTATATCCCTGTTCACTCATTCTTTCGCAAATAGCCTTGTACACTGCCCTGGATTGAAAAATTCATTAAGAATTAATGATGTGCATAATGAAAACACATCACCTACCATATAAAGTCATCAATACTCATGCATGGGGCGTAACTTCCCCTAAACACTTCAGAAATCAAAACATTCGTCAGTATTTATGTCTAAACACAAGAACGATTGGGGTAGTGGATGCAGTAAAAAAATAGCAAAATGGTAAACTTATATCTTCCTCTTTGTCTTATTGTCTGCCACCAAAAACCTTTGAAACATGAAATATTCTCTTCCCTTTGTGCATGATAGTCGAGAGCATAGCACATGCAAATACTTGGATGGGATTTAGACAAAGTCTTGCCCCCCTTTTATATGCATAGACCAAGCTTTGAAAATATCGATAAATAATTTGAATTATAAAATAAACTTTATAACCCTAACTTTAGGATTATTTTAATTAACATAAATTAATTCTATAATTAAATTATTATTAATCTATAATTAACTTAATAAATTTAGAAGTTAATTATTTAAATTAATTTTTAATTAAATTAAATCTCCCTTTTAATATTATAATTAAATATTATAATATTATTTTGCTTGGGTCTCTTCATTACTCTTTGAACCTCATATGACCACTTGGAACCATATTTGACCAACTGGACGTGGACTTTCCTTTGTACTGACTTTGGAACTACTTCTTGCATTGCTCACTGAAATTGACTCTTGACATCAATGACAACTCAATTACTCAAAATGTCCAACAATAATAAATTAACCCCCTTTAATGAAATTACAATTTTCATAAAGGAAAATTAATCTATAGCCTTGAATACAATGGCCTTTTGAATGCCAAATAAATTACTCCCTTTAATGAAATTGATTTTCATAAAGGCAATTTAAATTATTGCTTAAAAATGAAATACAAAGCGTGAAATTTATAAAATTCCTTGACAACTTGCTTCAAACTAAAATCGAAATTGCTTTAATAAACAACTTGATGCTTATTCCTTGAACATGTGCATCTCTCTTTTTGAAATTTTATTTTTTTACATTTTTTTTAATTTAATTTGGAAAAATAAAAAAAATAAAATAAAAACAACCACTGAAAATCAAAAAAATTACACAAACCCTATAAATATCGACACCATGCATAAAACCTATGTTAATGTGATCCGTATTCACGCAATTCACATTTAATGAGGTGCAATCTTCTAAGGGCAAAAAAGTGCAATATATTGAATATAATAAATAAGTCAACCATATCAAATCCGAGGGCATTAATGGTGAAGTAAAGTAATTTTAGCAATAACTCAGAAGGAGAGGTCCAAACAAATCTAGTGCCAACTTTATTTTTTTCCCTGCAATCTTGCTCAAAGTCTCCAAACTTTATTTTAATTTTCATTCTCTCATTTATAGATGAAGAAATTTTGTTTTGGTAGTTTCATACTTTGTTCATTCTATTTACGCAGTATCAAAAAAATTAATATAACAAAGTTTGTCCCTTCCTGAGCATGCACCATTTGTTTGATTTGTTTATTATCAATACTACCATGTGTAATTTTAATCTCTGGTAAATTCATTATTGACTTTATGATATATTGGTTACCTTTATAACAAATTATACATGTATGGATCTTGGCTACTTTCTATTTTCCTATTGGGTATCACTTTTCTCTTACCTATGATAGGTTTTTGCTAGAGTCCGCTATATTACCATTTTATCGCTAGGGTTTGATAAACTTTTGGGATCCATTCCAAATCTTATTGTCTCCCATTCTTCTTCTAGGTGTATGACTTAGCTAATTTTTAGGTTTTGTCTTAATGGGTTTTTGGGACCTATAGAGAACCCAATAGCTTCCTTATTTTTTGTTAAGCTCTTATATTTATATTTCCCCATGACATATTTTTGGGATCCATTCAGGATCTGATGGCTTCCCATTTATTTTCGCGATTTGATATTTCATGGTGGGCTTTTGGGACCCATTTGAAGCTTGATAACATCTTGTTTTTTTAGTAGGCACTCTTTACTCTTACATATATGGTATATTTTTTTGAATCATCTCGAGTTTGGCAAACTCTCACTTTTCTACCTAGCTTAATTCTTTGGTTGCATTTTGCATCCTTCCAAGGTAGGTTTCTAAGATTCATCTAGAGTCCATCATGAGCCTATTTTTCTACTAATCCCAACACTTAGCCATTTTCTAAAATTGTCCTCCACTGCTTGGGTGTGACGAATAGGTGGGTGTGAGAAAACCTACCCACACTCTTAGCGGCTTATAGGGATTTTCACTTGTTGAAAAATAGATAACCTAGACACAATAAAGGGAAAAATGCCATGTGCCAACAAGGGGATAAAATTAGCTTCTCGTATTTGTCCATTAGGCTACAAAATCACATAAAAAATAAGGTCAAAAGTACTTACTGTAAAAAACTATATACATTTGTTGCTACTTTCTAAACTTCATGGTGCCCTTTCTAGTTTCTTTTGTTGTTGTTGTCCTACCCTCAAGGCTTGGTGAGTGGCTATCTAGGCAACTAGGACCTAAAATTTTTGGTATATTTTATCCCAAGTTTCTATAGTAGGGATAGGGGTGCCTTAGAGATGTTTGGTGATGGAATTTTAAATTACAAGTATCCTTATAAGAAGGATACCTATATTTCTCAACTACTTCTAATTTTGCAAGGAGGTAAAAACAATTATGGATGATCATGAATACTTGTTCCACCATTATCAATTATTCTAATGAAAAAATCTCACTATCATCTTTTACTAAGGCTTGAAGCATCCTTTTAAGTTACTTTCTTTTGCAGATGTACTTCTTGTTACCCAAAAATCCTAGGGAGCTAAGGAATTTGAGCTCTGTATTGATTTTACTCATATTTTCTAACTTCTTTTTTAGTGCAGCATGGAGTTCTTCTCCTTCATAGTATAGGTCCATGGTATAGCATATTTATTGCATAAGGTATCTACCTTGTTCAATATCCCTTGTCGAGCACTTTTCCAGTTGAGGATCTCCCTTTCTAATCATAATTATTAGTGCTACTTCCTACGAACCCTTGCTCAACATGCTTCTCCTTTTATTATCTAGCTCAACCTCTACTTCTTTGGAGATTACCATGGTCTTAGTTACCTTCTGCACAAATGGAGGGAGAATCTACAAAGTTGCCCCTTTTATTTTCTTTCGATAATGGACCCTGATCTACTTAACCAAATATTTTGAGATTATTGATCTATGGGGCTTATTATTTTTCCTCTATAACTTATCTAATGTAGTAGCCAAAGACTCATCCTATTGCTGCAACTTGGTCTTGAACTTCACACATTGTTTTTCTTATGTTCCCTATGTTGATTGTAGCTCACTTTTTAGACCATTAATTTCTTCGTCTTTCTACTATAATTTTTTCTTAGAATGGGTCTTATATAGGTTATCTCACCTTATTATCTGAGCCATGTTGGTCTAGATTTTCTCTATTGAGCTAGGTCTCCAAGGTTTTAATTATTTTCTCTACAACTTGCAACTTTTGGCTTGTAGTTTTCCCCTTTACGAATAGCATACTGGCCTTGGTATGCAATGCCCAAAGTGTTTTAGCCTAAGAAATCATAGAGATATCCCTAGTATATACATCTAACTATCAATCCTTAGGCCTCATCTCTATGATGGCCTTATTTACTTCAGGTCGAGCAATTACCTTAATATTTTATTCCTTGATAGGGTCAAGATCATCATAAGTCATGGTAATCACATTTACTATATCATCATATAATTGTTGTAGCTCTTCTTTGATCCGTTTATTCTGATTGTCCTATGCAATTTGTAAAATGCTGTAAACCTTAAACAATTCTTCTTTTGTAGCTTGGGTCATGAGGGGTGTAGTCAAGAAGTTTGGCAATGGGGTCAATGGGTATGATGCCACTTCAAAATATGGGGTTGCACCAACTACTTCAACTTGAGGCCTCTACATTTATGGTGGCAATGGTTGACAAGGTGGTTGAGATGGAGAATTTATTGGAGATGGTGGAATAAATAGCTCGGATAAGTAAGGAGGTTGTGGTGGAAAGGGTGGAGTGACATACAAATTGGATGTAGGTGGAGGTAATGTAAGATATATTAAATACTTAGATAAACTATATGAATGAGTGGATTATAGAGAGGAGACAATATGAGACTTGTAGTGCTCTTCTTCAAGCAAAGAAGTGATAACTAGAACTATCTCTAAATGTTGAGTCAAGTGGAAAGGAGAATCCTATAGGATATCATTAGAAGGAAAGCAACAAGAGGAAGGAGAACAGATGAGAGGAGGAACAAGTCTAGAAAAAATACCTTATTCTTATTCCCCTTTTGGTGAATCTTTAGCCACCTACTTCCCTTTTTCAACCTGAAAAACTATTGCTGCTTAAACCTTCTATGCTTCCTACTATGATCATTGTCTTTTATGCTCTACCTTGTGTACCTTAAAGATATTAGGACTAGGGTGATGTTTTATCTTCCCACTCACTCTCAACCTCTATGGCAAAGGACTAGGTAGCTTCTATGACTATATTCCAAAAGGTCTATCTATCCTTGGCTTCTTCATTCCTTGTAGATGCTATGCAGAAGCCCCTCAATTTCCTTTTATGAATTGGGCTCTCTTGAAACCAAAACTCACTTTGGAATTATTTCTTCTGGTCTTCATCCTCCTCATCTTCTTCATATTATTCCTCCTCTCTAGGGTTCATAGCATCCAACAGTCTCAACACTTATGGAGAAAGATATTCTTCACTCTTCTTCTTCCAAGTCATGAATTGAAACTCAAAATTCACCTTAAAATATTTGTCTACACTACTTAGGAACACCTTATTGAAGTCATCATGCTCACATCACATCACCCATAATTGTTCAATATTATCCTTAGACCATCTTTTATTTTTGTCAATTTTTTCAACTAGCTTCAAGCTCAACCACTATTTAGGGTTCCTTTTAGGGTCAAAAACCTTTTTGTATTGGTAGTAATATTTCCATGGTGGTCACTTGTGCATCTTAAAGCTTGTGAATGGTGCCACTTGATCCTATGGTAGAATTTTGTACTGTTAGATTTTATCATTGATTTTAATCTTCTAATATTTGAAAGGTGGTGGCCATATGTTATGAGGATGTCATCTAGGTCATAGTTCTACCTAGGAGCAACCAATGAGAGGTTCAGGGTAAACAATTTATTTTCAAGCTTTTGGTATGTGTCATCATCTCTCTTAGGCATAATGATGAACCCAAATTTTATTGGTAGCCCAAATATTATCTTCTTCTTTGTTTCAAGATCTAGTTTCCTTTTGATTGCATAGATTTATCTGCATATCTCTATGCCAAAAATATAGTCTATAAGTAATAGGTAGGTAAAATAAAAATACACATAGTATTATGATGGTGCCTTCACTTAAGAAGTACCAGTATCTCATTTCTCATAGAGAACCTCTTAATAAGTCCTATGTATTACAAGATAGTTGAGGATAAACTTCAAAATAGATGCGAGGGCAGGTCCTAGGAACCTTCTATTGAAATCCAAGTAACAATTGCTCCTATTGAGCATATACATCTAATCCACCACAAGATATATCTAGACATGCTCATACTTTTTTTTTAAATGGCACATAATGTTTATTTTATCATATGTAGTAGAAAAATAACCATGCAAGCTAAGAAAAATACTAGAATTTAGAACCCAGTCCTCTTTGGTAGGTCATTAGCTATCCTCTGATATTTTTGGCCAAATATTTTGCCCAGTTGGATCTTACAAAATTGTGCACCCTTATCACTGCATGGGCCATCACCATTTGATATGGGTAAAATGTGGCATCCATAGGGAGACTAAGAAAAATTTCTAGCATGAAGAGGACTAGTTGGATAGATTCCTTAACATACATCAACTTCCACGATCTCTTCATATAGTCTTTTTTTAAACTCCTCAATACCTCAACCAACCATTTCTTAGGGTCATATTTGATCAGCATGTATCTCTATTCTTATAGGTTAATGGTATTTAGATGCCCTCCTAGAATCTCTCTTACAGGTATTTTTTAATGGTGAATGCCAATATGATTGTTTATGCATCTATATTGAATAAACATTATAAGTTATGGTTCCTAATCACACATGTACCTACCTCATAACATTTAGATACATCAACCAATTCAAGGCAAGGATGCATCAAAATTGACATGAAAAGGCTACACCGGATCTTCCATGCAACACTTCTCGGGTTATTGGGAGGGAGAGCTTTCACCTTGGACTTCAATCCTTCATGAAATATTTTTAATCTAGACTTAATTGTGATGGCGGTATCACAAGTATCCTTATACACATCTATCAACTACTAGTGAGGCTTCAACTTTGTCATTTTGCTATCTTTACCTTTTGATTTCATAGCCTTCTTCTGTAGCATCATAGTTATGCTACTCCAACAACCAAATGCCTTCACTTGACTGAGAATTATTCTAGATTTTTTTTGCCACAAGAACATCAAGGAAGCAAGAGTGATATGGAGGCATTGATCTTCTCCATTTATAATACTTAGAAAAAAATATAGGGGAAGTAACTGATGGGAGTATTGGAGAGAATTTGTGCTAAATGAGGGAGATCTTCTCTAGTAATGATTTATCTGATAGATGGATTTGTTAGATGTTCTTGGAAGTGTGAACCATAAACCAGTGAGGCCATCGGGATAGTGGTTCATGTTAGTTGAATTGCCTTAAGCCTTCCTAGAAATTGTATCATCATTACCTATCATGGCATGATTTATCCTAAGAATATCATTCTCATGATCTTCCCTCATTTATAATTTATGATAAAGCTTATTTCCTTCCCTAAAAAGTGTGCCCATGCTACTGCAATCATGGAGAAACAATTAGCACATTCGACCAAAGGCTGCAAACTGGATTACTTTATGGTTTTTCATTTTTACATTTTATTGTATTCGTTATATATGGGCCCTTTCATACCAGTGTGATTGATTCATGCAAACCTTATCAAACTGGAGGGTGACTACATCCACATGTGTCACATTAATCATGCACCCTTTGATTGATTGTAAAATCATTTCTTTGTCATCCTTGGGGTGGAGAGCAACTACCAGGTAGATCTAGATTTCACCATCTAGAGGATCTTGCATGCCACTAATCTTACCTAGATCCACCAACTGTTGGTGATGATAGGATTTTTGGGCACTTCCTTTATTATGGGGTTTCAAGACATTCCTAGGATAGATACCCTCTTGATTCTTCATTGATCACCTTCAATGAAAAATATTCAAGACTCACCTATAATATGATAGTATTCCATACTTCCATCAGACATAATTGCTACCATGGTAGGTTTTTAGGACCCATATGGGTTTTGAAGGCTACCCATTTCTTTGCTAGACTTATTACTTAGTTGTTTTGTTCCTTTTGGTGGATTTAGTGTATGCTTAGAGGGTTGGATAAGATATCCATAAAAATGGGTCTTGGTATGCTACTTCTAGCCTTAAATATTTACAACATGAGACTGCAAGAAAAGAAAACAAACAAAGCTATATAAATATGTACACCTCCAACATTAATGGAGCTAAGCATAGTGTTTCAGGTATTGGCCATTCATAAAAATTTGGAGAAACTAACCATTAAGATATTGCAATTGATAAGAATTTATGTCTTTGCAATTCTCAATGAGATATGACCCTAACCACATGGATTTAAACTTATCATGTGCACCTACTTTCGCTTGATCTAAATTCTATTTCAGGACTAGGTCTCCATTAGAAAATTTTAGCATCACCTTTTCATCAAACCAATATTTTAGAGTTCTCTATTGTTGGCATAGATTTTTGTACACTTGCTCACATTTTTCCTCTAGATGCATTAGTTTTACCAACCTATTTTCTATCGGTGGAAAACCATCCATCTCCATTTTGCTTATAAATATAAGTGTCAAAAGTTCTAGGTTGATCGATAGAACTGCCTCCTTTTCATACACCAGGGTGTATGGTGATGTCTTCAAGGATTTCTTAGGAGTTATTCTATCCACCCATAGTGCTTTATCAAGAAGGAGGTTCCAGCCTCTGGGATTGTTCTCAATGCTCTAATTTATTATTTTTAGCAAATTTTTGTTGGTGGATTCAGCTAGACCATTTCCTTACGAGTAATAATTTGAGGAAGCATTAAATTCTATGCCACACTTCTTGGGAAAATCTATTATTTTGGCACCTAAATATTAGTGGTGAGGATTCCAAACCTAGTGATCAAGCTCTCTAAAATTTTTATCACTATTTTCTAGTCAACATACTTGGTAGCTTTAGCTTATGTCCATTTAGTGAGTGCCCCAAATCAGGGGTTATAGAGCAATATTTGCTTTGATAAAATGATTTATAATGGAAGGGGTGAAACCCTTAATCACTCAATGGTGGTGTCTTCGAATATTCTTATCTCCAAAAAATAGTGAGTGGACTTGTGTATCCCTATGGTGCAACTCAAGCTGCAACAACCGTTAATGAAAGTATCTCCTACACCTGCATACAAATCACCACATGAAACAGATCAATAATTTCTAGCCTTTAGAAGTTAGGAGGAACCTTACCAAATATTCCTCATCTAAAACCAAACACCTTCCTCAATGCGAAGAAGAGGGTCTACTCCACCCTAGAGCAGTTTGCAACTATTTAGGAAGCATTAGAAGTGTGCCTACCCTGTTGGGGGCTTGGAAATTGTATTGAGAGTATCAACATTTGGATGACCCTAAGATTGCAAATAACAATAAATGAATATTTCATTTATTAATATTTTCAATGAAATCTCAGTTACAATTATTCCCTATGGTGATGTCTTCAAGGATTTCTTAGGAGTTATTCTATCCACCCATAGTGCTTTATCAAGAAGGAGGTTCCAACCTTTGGGATTGTTCTCAATGCTCTAATTTACTATTTTTAGCAAATTTTTGTTGGTGGATTCAGCTAGACCATTTCCTTACGAGTAGTAATTTGAGGAAGCATTCAATTCTATGCCATAATTCTTGGGAAAATCTATTATTTTGGCACCTAAATATTAGTGGTGAGGATTCCAAACCTAGTGATCAAGCTCTCTAGAAATTTGATCACTATTTGCTAGTCAACATACTTGGTAGCTTTAGCTTATGTCCATTTAGTGAAGTAAATTTTCACCATTAAGATATATTTATGTCCACTTGGTGAATTTGGATTGATTACACCAATAAAATCCAATCCCCATTGTTGAAATGGTTCTTCTACAATTACTAGCTAAAATGGTATAGTAGGATGTTTTTTTTTTCTAACAAACCTCTGGCACTTGTCACATGCTCTAACCAATTTGAATGTGTCTAAGAAGATGGACAACCAATATAATCCTACTATCAAGACCTTGGCCACTGTAGTATTCCTTGAGTAATGTCCTAAAAATTTGGCATGAAATTCCTTAAGGATATTATTATCCTTTTTCGAAGGTATGCATCTCAACAGTACCTTGTAAATTTTTTTAATAGAGCACACCATTGATTAATGCATATTTTAAAGACTATAACCTATACCTCCACCTTTGAGATATCGTCAACCCTTATGGACATCGTCTGGAGTTAAATTAATATATTAATTGAATAATCTAGGTACTAGATAACACCTCCCCTTCCTCCAGCTATGTTGGGCTTGCTTCCTCTGTGAACAAATTAGTATCTGATACTGTAGATTCTACCAATTTCTGGTAAAGTGCTCTTCTCCTTACCAACTTTGTCAACTTAATTTCAATATCATATTTCTAAATTTTGGTTGTTCAACATGCTATTCTATCACCCAATTCCCATTCAATCACAAAGTTCCTAACATCTATATGCACTGCATACACCATTGTTTTTCTTTGAGATACAAAATGCTATAATTTCTTCAAGAATTTCATGACAAATTACATCTAATTTTCAATGAAATTATATCTTTCTTCATTATATTGCAATATTTGACTAAGGAAGGCAATGTGTCTCTCACTATCATCTTATCCTTTATGGTTTATGACTACCATGTAGCTTTCTTATGCTCCAAATACATACAAAATGAAGTCCTTAGAATAGTTTAGGTTGATAAGAATCGTGGCTAGAAAAATGGCTTATTTGATAATTTTGAAGGTATCTTTTTGAGGATCTATCCATTTAAATTCCACATACTTTTTCAACATCTTCATTATGGTCTTTAATTATTTGAGCAAAATTTGACATGAATTTTTGCATAATGTTTATCTGCCCAAAAAATAATTGCAGATCCTTCTTGTTTAATGGTAAATGAAGATCAAGCATAGCTTTCATCCTATTTGGGTCAATAGTTAGACCTACTTTAGACACAAAATATCCTAATATTTTACCTTCTTGCATAGCAAATATGGATTTCTTTGGGTTCAGTGACACTCCAAACTCCCTACACATTTCAAAGACAAACCTGATATGCTCTACATGGTCCTCCTTCTTGTGATAAAAATTTACATATCATTTAAGTAGATGACAATTACCTTATTCACTAGTTCTCCAAAATCCAGGTCCATTGCTCTTTAAAATATGGCATCAACATTGGATGGCCCAAATGACATTTGTTGATAGGTAAAGGTTCCTCATTTGGTAGTGAAATCTATTTTGTGATGATCTTCATATCGAAACCATATCTGATTAAACCTAAATAAGCCATAAAACAAGAAGAAACACCTTGTTCCAGCCACCACATGTAATATCTAATCAATTTGAGGTAGGAGATAATGGTCCTTCAGTGATATCTTTTTCAAATTTATAAAGTCAACATAGATTTGAATATTCTCATTCTATTTTCTTATTAGGATTAGATTTGCCACTCAAGTGGAGTGTTTGATGAGGTATATTATATTAGCATTCAATAACTTAAGAAGCTCTTGTTTCATTAATACTTCTATCTTCAAATTAACTAGAATTTACTTTTACCACAAATGTTTTGTATCAGGATCTAGTTCAATTATATGTTGTATAGTATCCTTGCTATACACTTTGAGGTCATCATAAGTCCAAGCTATGTTATCATTGTACTTTCTACATAAATCTTAGATGTGGCCAACTTCTTCTTTTGAATATTTCACTCTTATCTTGAGGCTTTTATCGGGTGTTACTTGAACCTCCTTGTAGCCTTTGGTGTTAACTTTCATCATATGATCATCTAGTTGATCACTATTTTCAAATAAAATTTCAAGGGTTATCAACCCTTTTGGTATATGATTATTTTTAACTAAATCAACTTTCCTATTTCCTCTTCATAGTCATCTCTCAATGATTTTTTAGTTGAGAAATTCATTTCATGGATTAAGAAGTTCACTATCTACTCATCATTCTCGAATACCTACCAGAAGACATCCTTGTCTGAAATAGAAGACCTATAAACTACTCTTACTGTCTTTGGCTTGTGTATGATGTTTGATACCAAGAAATAATTAGCCCCCATTGATGCTAGTACATCAACATGCGTATTATAGTCCATTGGGATAAATTTGATATTCAATGCTTCAAACACCTCAAGCAGGTCCCACACTCTATTTCGATAGGCTTTGAGATAATGTTGTTTGCTGATGCATTTCTCAGTGATCTAATTTATCAAAAATTCCAAGTCTCTAAATATTTATAGTAGCTTTGCTTCAAGATTTTTATCCTTCTTTAGTCCTAGGTATAGTACTTCATATTCTACTGCATTTTTTGTGTAGCTCCATGTCAATCTATATGAGAAGGCCTTTTGAGCTCCTACAGGTGAGATCAAAACTATACCAGCTCTTGCACCATTCTTGTACCTTGATCCATAAAAATAAAGCTTCCAAATTTGATTTGATGTGGGAAATTATTCATCCTGAACAACCAACCTCTTCACCTCTTCTTTTACAATGTAGTATGTATTGATTCTCATCTCAATCATGATGTTAAAGTCCTTCAATAAGAACTAGTCTTCTGTTTGAATTTATTCCAATACCTCTTCCATAAAATCTACTTCTTCAGTCATTATACTAACTATATTGGCTTGTTGATTCCCTTCCTCTAACCTCTCTACATGAAATTATGAGGGATTTTCAAAGTATACCTTGACTCTTCTACCTTTGAAAGGGATTTCCATGTGAGAATAATCAAGGGAGAGGTAACCACCCAATTTGGTAGTGAATTATCTGGATAAAACATCCCAAAATATGGTTCCAAATATACTACCATGATCTCTTGGATGATGGTAACTTGAGGTAATCTATGTAATACCATAGGGACATCCTTGATTACTCCAATGGTTTTCACTTGAGTGTCATCTAACTGAAAAACATCAGGGTAGTTTCATATATATTCCATACCCATGACATCACACACAGATTTGAGCATAACTATGGTGGAAGTCCCTAAATAAATCATGTAGTTGTGCACCACCTATCCCTCCATTTTTAAGGATAGGTAGAATGGATATGGGCTATTTTTTCTAACCCTTAATACATGATTCCCTTGAGCTAAATTTAGCCTCAGATGAGTTTTACCTTGATTTTTGATAGATTTGAGTGAAGCTTGTAGCAAATAAATCTATATAGAAATGAGCATGATATCATACATGCTAGCTTTTCAAGTCATATTCTTCAATTATTCAACAATATTAAATGTGGGGATCTCAAACTGCCTCTCTTTATCCCTTGGAAAATACTTGTATTTTCTCTGGTATTCATGAGTGGCTTCAATCTACTAGTATTTAGTTAAGAAAGGATATCACAACTTATCTTTGGATTCTTCCTATGTCTCATCCCTCTTTGATTGAGTTTTAGTCTATTTAACGTCCTTTTGCTACTAGGGTGGCTTATAGATAGATCCTCTTTGAGGGCCTTCCTTCTTGGTCTCCCTTTTATCTTTAACATCCATAGGGACTTTCAAAGGGTTCAGCTCCTCAAGGTTCACTTGTAAAGGTTTCTTTCCTAACCTTGTCAAAATAGAAACATGTTCAATCAGGGTTATGCATAGTGGTGAATATTTGCAAATTGGGTGAATATTAGGATTTCCAAAATTGAAAAATAGTGAATATGAGGACCCTCGATGTCGGCCTATTCACCTATATTTTTTAAGACCAATTGTTTCTTAGGATTAATTCACCACAATATATATCCAAACATAGGTATATTTGTACTCATTGGAAATCTATTTTCGAGCCTAATCTAATGGTGGTGTTTTTATGAAGTTATAAGGTGATTTAATAGGTCAAAATTTGTCCCAAATATGACCTTACTTTTTAGGGCTTCAAATACCCCAAATTTTGGTGTGAAGATGATTGATTTGATTTTCTTAGGATTCACCATGATTTGCCTTGATTTTGATTAGGATTTACCATTTTTTTACAAGTACATTTTGAGTCCAACCCCTTATGTATAACCCTATGTTTAGTAGAAGGTATTGAAGAACACAAGCTTATACTGAGAGGGGGGTGAACAATATAAGACCACTTTTTAATTTTATTTTCAATAAATATTATGCAATGTATAGATAGTAATATCATCATCAGTAATCAAAGCAATGTACAAATTAGCACACACAATAGAGATACCAATTTAATATGGTTCACCCAATGTGGGCTACTCCATAGAGAAATTATTTCACTAAAATTTTTTCAATAAATATCTTGGGAATACTTTCCCTATTATAATGTTTATGGACCTCTATCCAAAGGAGACACCAATATCCTAATCAAGTTCATGGATCTCTATCCACAGGATAACTCTTTCTCCTTAGCTCTAGTTGATGATCTTCTAGAAGAACTACTGCCTCCACTTCACTGGCTAATGGATATCTATCCACTGAAGACTCTTGTCCCCACTCAAAAGACCTATCCTCACTACCTTGGCTAATGGAACTCTATCCACTAGAGACTATCATCCTATATACTTTATCACCTCCAAAGCTTTGTATCAAATCTATACTAAACACAGTACTTCGGTCTAGCACAAAACTGTCCTCAAATATCTATCCTCTAATATGCACTAAACATTGTCCTTTGGTCTAGCACAAATATATCCTCAATATCTATCCTCAAGACTTAACACAAAGCTTGACTCAATCACAAATTATTTTTTCAAGATTTGTCCCAAATCTTAACTCAAGGTTTGAACAAATCAATCAATCAATTTTGCTCATAAGTCTTCTCAAATACTTATATCAAATCTGCCTTGTAATATTCCACAAAAGCTCACACTAATATGTCCACAAGTCCTCTCTAGAACTTGTCCAATCTTCTCAACAATATCTATCCTCAAATCTATATTGTAAGCTTCCACAAAATCTTACACAAATCTATCCATGAGTCCTCTCTAGAACTTGCCTAAAATATACTCAATAAGTCCTCACTACAACTTGTAAAATATCATAGAAACATAAAGAGAATTGTTAGAGACTCAATATGCTTCACATTTACCATAATGCTCAATCACTTTCAATCTCTCTTTTATCACAGAAACATATAGATAATTGTTAGAGACTCAATATGTTTCACACTCATAAACACTCAACCTCTTTCTCAAATCAATTTAGATTATGGAACACTTTGTTTCACAAAACTTGAACTATCACTTCAACACAACTACTTGACTAGGCTCAATCACAACTCTACTCAACCAATCACTCAATGAAATAATCCTTAATCACAAACCCTAGTCCAAGCATATGAACACTCACTCACTTATTTTCAATAATGATTTTTAAACAATCTCACATAACAATGATACTCATGATCTTTGCAAATCCTAGTTCAAGTTCCTCACTTAACCAATCACTAAACAACAATGCTTAAAAAAAATAACTCTCTTTAACATCTATTCTAGAAAACCTTGAAGCATTAATTCAAAACACACTCAACAATGCTTACCAACCAATCATTTTCACTCCAAATTAGCAATCATAACATTCAATAATAAATTACTAGAAAGATGTGCCCATACCTTTTTTTATTGATGAAGAAATGTCTTCAAAACCTATCTCAAAATATCCAAACCTTCTTGTTCCAACTCAAGTTTAGATAACAACAATTTTATCTCAAAAATATTCACAATGATATTCTTCTTGATCAAAAGGTACAATAAAATTTAATCCAAGTTTTACACCTTATAACTTCCTCTAACTTTCTAACCACTAAAAAATATCAAATATATAACACTACCACTTAAATGCCCCTTACAAAAATTAAGTACATAAAAATAATTATAAACACCTTATAACTCCCCTTAAAATCTTATAAAATAAAATTATTTTAAACTTTAGGGCATAACTTTTTTTCTTCAAAAATTTTGACGCTAACTCAAAAAGGACATACCTTTGTATTTTCCCAAAAAGGGGGTTCGGTGGGTTTCAAACCGTCATCTCCCAACCACCAAGTACCTTAGCACTTTGGTGCCCACCATGTGGGCTATATGAACCCATAAGAAGGAAGGGAAGTTTCCTTCCTATTATCTCCTTCATCCACCGTCAATGCTTCCAAAAAGAAACTCACGCAGATTCAAACCTTCGTCAATCGCTACCCCTTACACTTTGCTTCCACCATAGTTGCCAACTATGCTACCCATGCTTGGTGACCAAGGCACCTTCCTCGGTGGGTGTTGTTTCTTCCACCTGCCACTTGGAATTTTCAAACCCAACAAAACCTTCTTCCTTCCACAAACTATTCACACATTTTACTTTGCATACACCATGATTAATTCAAATGCATGTTAGACTTTGGGCTAAGGTGTAGGAACCCTTTTATACACGGTTGGATACATGACTCCCTACATCGGTGCTCGATGATCGAATTTGAAAATTTGAATTTCGACTTTAATAACCCACCTTAGGGTTATTAAAATAATCATAAATTAATATATAATTAATATTAAAATTAATTAATAATTAATTTAAATAACTTATAAGTTAAGTAAATTAATTAATAAATTAATTTATAATAAAATTATATTAATTAATTTATAATTAATTTAAACTTCTCCGTATAATATTATAAAGAAATATTATTAAAGAACACAAGCTTATACTGAGAGGGGGGTGAACAGTATAAGACCACTTTTTACTTTTCTTTCCATTCAATATTATGCAATGTATAGATAGCAATATCAACAATAGTAATCAAAGTAATGCACAAATCACCACACACAATAGAGACATCAATTTAACGTGGTTCACCCAATGTGGGCTACTCCACGGAGAAAATATTTCACTAAAATTTTCTCAATCAATATCTTGGGAATACTTTCCCTATTACAATGTTTATGGACCTCTATCTAAAGGAGACACCAATCCCCTAATAAAGTTTATGGATATTTATCCATAAGAGAACTATTTCTCCTTAGCTCTGACTGGTGATCGTCTAGAATAATTGCTACCTCCACTGCACTGGCTAATGGATATCTATCCACTAAAGACTCTTGTCCCCACTCATAAGACCTATCGTCACTGCCTTGGTTGATGGATCTATATCCACTGGAAACTGTCATCCTCTATACTCTATCACCTCCAAAGCTTACTCTCAACTCTATATCAAATCTGTACTAAACATAGTCCTTCAGTCTAGCACAAATCTACTCAATATCTATCTCTAGTCTGGCACAAACCTGTCCTTAAATATACACCAAAATCTATCCTCAAATATATACTAAACACAGTCCTTCGATCTAGCATAAATTTATTCTCAATATTTGTCTCAATCCTTAACACAAAGCTTGATTTAATCTCAAGTCAACTCTGCTAGATTTGCTCCAAACCTTAATCTAAGGTTTGAACAAATCAATCAATCAACTCTACTCACAAGTCTTCTCAAATACTTATCTCAAATATGCCTTGTAATCTTTCACAAAAGCTCACATGAATATATGCATAAGTCCTATCTATAACTTGTCCAATCTGCTCAACAATATCTGTCCTCAAATATGTATTATAATCTTCCATAAAAGCTCACACAAATTTATCCACAAGTCCTCTCTAGAACTTGCCTCAAATATGCTCAACAAGTCCTCACTAGAACTTGTCCAATCTGCTCAACAATTTCTGTTCTAAAACTCTGTAATGAAAGCTTCCACAAAAGCTCGCAAAAATATTTCCGCAAGTCCTTTCTAAGACTTACCTCAATTCTACTCAACAAGTTCTCACTAGAACTTGTCCAATATCATAGAAACATAAAGATAATTGTTAGATAATCAATATGCTTCACATTCACCACAATGCTCAATCACTTTCAATCTCCCATTTATCATAGAAATATATAGAGAATTGTTAGAGACTCAATATGTTTCACACTCATAAACACTCAACCTCTTTCTAAAATCAATTTAGAATATAGAATAATTTTTTTCACAGAACTTGAACTATCACTTCAACACAACCACTTGATTGGGCTCAATCACAACTCTACTCAACCAATAAGTCAATGAAATAGTCCTTGCTCACAAACCCTAGTCCAAAAATATGAACACTCACTCAATTGTTTCCAACAAAACAATCTCACATAACAATGGTACTCATGATCTTTTCAAACCCTAGTTCAAGTTCTTCACTGAACCAATCACTTCAACAACAATGCTTATCAAGTAATCACATAACAATGATACTCATGATATTTTCAAACCCTATTTTAATTTATTCACTCAACCAATTACTTCAAAAACAATGCTTATCAAACAAATTTTATAGCATTTACTTCCATTTTAGAAAACTCAACAAACCAACAAAGGAAAACTTAACTAAGTCCTTTTCACTCCAATCTTGTTTTCAGAAAACCTCAACCAATCAATTACTTCAACCAAGGAAGAATGTGCTCATACCTTTTACTTGATGTAGAAGTACCCTTCAAAACCTGTCTCAATCACAATTTTCTTCTTTGCCAATTTCAATGGTTAGATGACAAAAATATCACACTAACACTCTTTCAAAATATTTCTCAATCACAAAAAAAACCAATCTCAAATATACCTTATTACTCCTTATTTAAATTAGAAATCATAAAATCACACATAAAAATAATTGCTCCTTATAATATCCAATTTTAATAAATTAATCTTAAAAAATTTAACCCTTCAAAAATAATATTTGCCTACCCTTTTATCTCCCTCAAAATACTTAATAACCAAATTAATTCAGGCAACAATTAAACCTCATAAACCATCAAAACATTTTTATTTTTCAACCTTAGGCATATAAAAATATTTTTATTTTATTTCAACCTTAGCACATCCAAAATTAGGCGACCAACACAAATGTCATCAGTGCATACCTTTGAAACTACCAAAAAAGCCTTAGTGGGTTTCGACCGTGAAACCTGCTCTCCGTCAATCACCTTACCAATGCACTAGACCACCACATGGGCTAGGCTCTCCCATGAGAAAGGGAAGGCACAAGTCTCCCTTTATCCCTATGTTGGATGCTACACGAAAAATGAATGCCCTCTCTTCTTTGCCAAAAATGAATCTGAGGGGATTCAAACCTGCATGCCTTGCTTGCCACACACCCTAGCGCTTCCGCCGATTTCAACTATGCTACTAGCACCCTTGGTGCTAAGTGTTTTTGCTCCCCTTGATTTATCCCTTCACCAGTAGATATCCTTTCAAAAAATGTGGGAAGTATTTTCGCTTTTGCGCACGAATTTATTGGAGCATAGGAGATTCGATCATTAGCATTAGGATCTAAAGCAAAGAACTTTGCCACCATTTATACACAATAATCCATGCCATATGACATCGGCACTCAAATCAAATTTTCAATTCAATTTTTTTCTTAGCCTTATAACCCTCTTTAGGGTTGATTTAAATTAATAAAAATTCATTTATAATTAAATTATAATTAACTTAAATAACTTTGAAGTTAATTAAATTAATTAATAAATTAATTTATAATAAAATTATATTAATTAATTTATATTAAATTTAAATTCCCTTTTTAATATTATAATATTATTTGCTTGGGCCTCTTATTTTCTCTTTGGACCATATCTGACTTCCTGAAACCGGTTTTGATCGACTGAAGGCAGATTCTTCTTTTTGCACGGATTACATAATTGCTTCCTTTTGCACTGCTTATTGAAACTGAATTTTCACATCAATGACCATTCATTCTTGAAATCAATAACAACTCATCTAATCAAAATGTCCAAAAATCTCCTCCTTTGTCATTGATGGCAATCCAATTATCTTTTCAATTTCTTTAACCTATTTATGTTCTACTCCCCCTGGGAAACTACTCCCCCTGACTCAATACTCTCTTCTTAAATCAAATATCTCCCCATTTGACATCAATGGCAAAGGGTCACCTTTGGGGCTTGGGGCTAAGAATGAGTCTCTTAGTTTAGCCCCTCCCCCATCTCCTCTTGAGGTGGTTAATTCTGGGGTGGGAGTATTTCTACTCCCAACATACACTGATATTTACCTTTGTCCTCTTTCCTTCTCATCCGATCCTTCTGATTCCTTCTCATCTGATCCTTCTGATATCCTTCTGACTATTCTTGTTCATGTCCATGTTCCTATTCTTTTTCATGTCCATATTCCTATTCTTGTTCATGCTTAGTTTTGGAATGTCTACTCTACACCACTTTGTTGTATGTCCATCATTATTGCATTTATAACACTTAATGTTATTATTCCTTGGAGGTGTAAATGTCTTGGGATTTCTCCTAGTGAAGCTATATCTCTTCTTGTCATGAACCCTGTAATTTATTTCCTTGTGACCAAACTGATTACATGGGTAGCAATACCCATGAAAAAACTGCTTATTTTTTAAGAGCCCATTTTCATGTATTTCATGTGTCCTGCACTGTGAAGCCTTGTGCCCAAATCTATGACATGAGAAACATCATCTATTGAAATTTCCTTACCTTGACCTCACTGGTCTCTTAGTCTCTTTTACCCTGTGTCGGTTCCTATTCCATCTATTTTTCCTTTGTGCATTTTTTCTTTCCTTGTTGAACTTTCTATTGTCCAACTCATCCTCATAAGTCTCACTTTCTTTCATATTGTCTTCTTCTGAAGTTTATTCTTCTTCAAAACTTGAGGTTGACTCTTCTTCTTGTTTCTTTTGAGCTTGTTCAAAACCAAAACATGTTTTGTTTGTTGACCTTCTTTCTACCTTGATAGTCTTATCCAAATTCTTTGAGCTTCTTCCAAACTTGTATACCTTATCCTTAGACTTCTCTACTTATTCCCTTAGTAGAGCTACTTCTTGTTCTAATATTTCACATTCTAAGACCTTTGCTTCTAACTTATCCTTGAACTTCTTTGTATTAGCTATTGACTTATTTAGATTCTCTATAAGTTTTCCTCTCTCTTCATCATATTCTTGAAACTAAAGCTCAAGTTGGGAGTTTTGCTTTCTTACCCTCTTTAAAGTTTTAAGAGCATAAATAAGCTCTCCCTCAAGATTAACTTCTCCTTTTTCTAATTATTCCTCTACTTTTTTACCTATGAAAACATATTTATTCTTTTCTAAATTTTCTTCTATAGGATCACTGAAGAACATGTGCTTATACTGAGAGGGGGGGTGAACAAGTATAACATAAAACTTTTCCCCAAATAGTAGCATCAACATTAATAAAATAGTGAACATCACACAAAGCATCACACACATGAGAGACATCATTTTTAACGTGGTTCACCCAATGTGGGCTACCTCCACAGAAAAATATTTCTTCTAAATATTTCTCAAATAATATCTTGGGAATCCTTCCCAAGTACAATGTTTATGGACCTCTGTCCAAAGGAGATGTTGATCCCCTAATCTCAAGTTCGTGGATCTCTTCCACAGGAGAACTCTTTCCCCTTCTGCTTTGGCTAGTGATCTTCTAGAAGACTCTGTCTCTCTACTGCACTGACTGGTGGATCTCTCTCCACTTGAAGACTCCTCACTCAGATCTGTCTTCAATTGTCTTGGCTGCTGGATCTCTATCCACTGAGACTCTATCCTCTGTACTCTGTCACCTCCAAAGCTCTATCTCAATATTGCTAACCTTCTCAAATTTGCTCAATAGGTCCACTCAGAACCTTCTCAAATATGCTCAATAGGTCCACACAGAACCTACTCAAATCTGCTCAACAGGTCCACACAGAACCTGCTCAAATATGCTCAACAAGTCCACACAGAACTTGTCCAAATATACTCAATAAGTCCTCTCTAGGACTTGCTCAAATATGCATAGCAAGATTCCACAAAAGCTTACTCAAAATCAGTCCACAAGCCTTCTCAAAGACTTGTCTCAAATCTACTTAACAAGCTCACACAGAACTTGTCCAATCTCATAGAATCATAAAGAGAATTGTTAGAGACTCAATATGTTCTATTCTCAAATCTCAATCTCAACTCAATTCAGAATATAGAATAGTTTGTTTTATGGAACTTGAACAACCACATGCATCCACTTGACTAGGCTCAATCAACTCAACTCAACCAATCACCTCAATGAACAACCCTTTCTCACAAACCCTAGTCCAAGCATGTATCAACCAACTCAAAATATTTCCAACAATGCTCAACAACAAATCTCACATAACAATGATACTCATGTTCTCTTCTAACTCAAGTTCAAGTTCTTTGCACAACCAATTGGCTCCAACAACAATGCTTATAAAACAAGGTTTAATCACAACTCTCAATCCAGAAAACCTTGAAGCATTAAACCAATCACTTTCGAAAAGGAAACCACAATCAATCCTTTTCACTCCAAAGATATTTTCAGAAATCAACCACCATAATCAATCAATAGGAGAATGTGCCCATACCTTTTATGAAGATGAAGAAGCCTCTTTGGAAATCTGCCACAATCACAATATTCTTTTGCCAATCTTCACAAGGGTTAGAAGATCACAAAATAATCAACATTACTCCACTTCACAATAATATTCACCAAGGCTTTTAATTAGAAAACCTTCTTAAGAATTAATGCACAACTTCCTTATCACTCCTAAAACCACTTGTACATAAAATAAAATAAATCAAAATATAACCGTCCCAAAACTACCATAAAATAAATCAAATATTTTATATCCTTCCTTTCAACACTTTTGCACTTAAAAAAATAATCACAAAGCTTTCTTAGGCAATATCTCACATTAATAAAATATCAAACCTTACATATAAAATATTAAACTTCTCAACCTTATATCTCTCCAAAAAAATCAACTAATCACAACCTTAGCAAATTTAAAATATTTTATCACCCAAAAATTTTAAAGATCGAATTATGCATACCTCAAAATGGCTTCAAGGGCCTTGGATTTCGACCCCTGTTCCACCTTGTCGTGCACCTTAGTGCACTCTCCGTCCACCATGTGGGCTAGGCCTCCCACGTGGAGTCTTTAAGAGTTTGATACTTATATTTCTGTCTTATCCACCTATGCCTTGAAACTTGCTCCCTTGTTCCACGTGTAGTGCACAAATGAAATCGGAAGGGAATCAACGATTGCAAAGTACTTTGGATAATCAATGCGACACATATTTATTAGTAACCTCTTGGTTTTATAAAATCAACCCCTTTAAATACTTTAAACCTTTACATGATAAAATATATGACGTCGATGGACATAAGAAGGAGGGAAAACTCTTTTATTTAATTTTAAAATTAAAATTTAATAATTTTAAATAAATTAAAATTTAAACTAAACCTTTAAAATTAAATTTCTCCATCATCGAGGCACCTTTTTTGATGAAACGAAAAGCCAACTTGGGTTTTAAGAAAAACCCATTTCAAATCTGCCATCCATTGGTTTTAAATAAAACCTTTCCTTGCCTTCCTTGGTTTTCATAAAAACCTTTTGCTAAGCTTCCCTTGAAGCTCCTTTTGGAACCAAATGCCATGCATCCCTTCTAGAACCTTTGATCAAAACCTTTGCTTCTCATGAAGCTCTTTGTGGAGCAAAATCATAGTGCTTACTTACATAGGTCCTTTTGACATCAATGACAACTTTTAGCTTAGGGACTCAAAATGTCCAACAATCTCCCCCTTTGTCATTGATGGCAACCCATATTCATTTTACTGAAACCTGACCTTCTTTTATGCTCCCCCTAGGACTTTGCTCCCCCTGGCTCAATGCTCTCTCAAATATCAAATCTCATATCAAATCTCTCCCAATACACAAATCTCTCCCCCTTTGACATCAATGGCAAAGGGTCACCTTTGGGGCTCGGGGCTAAGAATGAGCCTCTTAGCTTAGCCCCTCCCCCACCTCCACATGAGGTGGTTAATTCTGGGGTGGGAGTCTCACTCCCAATTTTCCTCGAAGATACTCAAAAGTCTCCTTTGAGAGTGGCTTAGTGAAAATATCTGCTATCTGTTCCTTTGTAGTGACATACTCCAATATGACCTGTTTATCTGACACTTGTTCTCTTAGAAAATGATACTTAATTGGAATGTGCTTCATCCTGGAGTGCATTACCAGATTTTTTGAGATACATATGGCACTGGTATTATCACATAGTATAGGAATGGGCTGATCATGCTTTATCTTGAAGTCTTCTAAAGTTCTCTTCATCCATAACACCTGTGTACAACTGGCTACTGCTGCAATATATTCTGCCTCTATTGTAGATAGTGATATTGAAACCTGCTTCTTACTTAACCAGGAGACTAGACTTTCTCCAAGAAAGAAAGCTCCTCCACTTGTGCTTTTTCTATCATCAATGTTGTCGGCCCAATCTGCATCTGTATATGTTGTGAGTGTGAAACTATCACTTTTGGGATACCAAAGTCCAAAATCCATAGTCCCTTTTAGATACCTAAAAATTCTTTTTACTATTGCCACATGTGTTTCCTTAGGTGTTGCTTGAAATCTTGCCACTAATCCCACTGATTGTACTATGTCTGGTCTTGTAGTTGTGACATATAATAAGCTGCCAATCATGGATCTGTATAGTCTCTGATCTACTTCTAGAGATTCATCATCCTTACTCAACTTACACCCTGTGACCATAGGAGTACTTACTGGTTTGCAATCTTCTAATATGAATTTCTTTAACATCTCCTTGATGTACTTGGCTTGAGAAAGAAACACTCCCTTTCCTGATTGTGAAATCTGAAGACCAAGAAAGAAGGATAATTCACCAAGCATTGACATCTCAAATTCACTCTGCATATTCTTAGCAAACTCTTTGCACATCTTGTCATTGTTTCCCCCAAAAATTATGTCATCAACATAAACAACCACTATTAGAAGATCATTTCCTTTATTTCTGATATACAAATTACTATATGCTATTCCTTTCCTGAATCCCTGTTCTTGTAGATACTTATCCAATCTTGAGTACCATGCTCTGGGAGCCTGCTTTAAACCATACAATGCCTTTTTTAATCTGCATACCTGATCTGGTGTATCTGCCAGTATGAATCCCTCTAGTTGTTCAATGTAGACCTCTTCTTCTAGAATCTCATTTAGAAAAGTTGACTTAACATCCATTTGATATACCTTGAAGTTCTTGAAACTTGCAAAAGCTAAAAATATCCTTATAGCTTCAAGTCGTGCAACTGGAGCAAAGGTTTCATCAAAATCAATTCCTTCTACTTGTGCATAACCTTTGCATACTAACCTTGCTTTATTTATGACAACTTGTCCATCTTCATTCAACTTATTTCTGAAGACCCATTTTGTGCCAATCACATTTTTATCCTTTGGTCATGGAACAAGTTCCCAAGTTTTGCTCTTCTCAATCTGATCTAATTCTTCATTCATTGCTTTAACCCAAAATTCATCTTCACTAGCCTGAGAGAAATATTTTGGTTCAATCTTAGATAGCAAAGAAAAATTAGCTTGTTGAGATGGTTTTATTATTCTTCTCCTTGTCTGTCTTTCATCTAGATTCCCAATGATCTGATATTTTGGGTGATGTTTCTGTACATACCTAGAAGGAGTCTTAGGAAGAAGCCTTTGTGTTTCTTCTTCATCATTATCTGATTCCTCACAAAATTCTTCTTGACAACATCCATCTTCTTGGTATACCGTTTGCTGAATTGGCTCTCTGGAATCTATCTTCTCATCAACTGTTACATTCATACTTTCCACCATAGTACGTGTTCTTTTGTTGTAACATCTGTAAGCCTTGATTTTTGTGGAATAACCAAGAAATATTCCCTCATCACATCTTGGATCAAATTTGCCTAAATTCTGATCTTCCTGTCTTATGTAACATTTACTTCCAAAGATCTTGAAATGTTTTACAGTAGCAGGTCTTCCTTTCCAAAGCTCATAAGGAGTCTTGTGATGATTTACCCTTAATTGAGCCCTAGTAATTATGTACACAGTTGTAGATACTGCTTCTTTCCAAAAACCATCTGACAATTTAGATTCATTTAACATAGCTCTAGCCATGTTTTCAATAGTCCTGTTTTTCCTTTCAACTACTCCATTTTGTTGGGGAGTTCTTGTTGCTGAGTATTCTCTCTTGATTCCATGTTGTTCACAAAATTCTACAAACTCATCTGAAGTAAACTCTCCTCCTCTATCAGATCGTAGACACTTAATCCTTTTGCCTATTTCATTTTCAACCAACTTCTTGAATGCTTTAAATTTTTTGAAGGCCTCTGACTTCTCTTTTAGGAAAGTTACCCAAACCATTCTGGAATAATCATCTACAAACAACATGAAGTAACTCTCACCCTGAATACTTTGTGTTCTAGTAGGACCACACAAATCAGTATGTATTAAACTCAAGGGCTCAGATGACATATAACCTTTTGGTTTGTAAGTTGTCCTAGTTTGCTTTCCATGTTGGCAAGGTGCACAAATTGTGTTTTGAGGTCTTCTTATCTTGGGTAAATCTCTGACTGCCTATTTATTGCTTATGCTGACTATGTTGTCAAAATTCAAATGACCCAATATTCTATGCCACAACCAGCTCTCATCTTCTTGTGATAGAAAACACTTTTCCCCTTTGATCTCATTGAGCATGTACAAGTTGTTTGGGGTTCTTCTTGCATTTGCAATGATTCTTCCTATTTCTATTTTCCTTATCTCACATCTATCTGGATGGAAGGTAACCATATATCCTTGATCACAAAGTTGACTTATACTCAGTAGATTGTGTTTTAACCCTTTGACATACAAAACATTCTCTGTTTTTGTTTTTCCATTGTCTAGACTTAGAGTGCCTCTCCCAACAATCCTAGCTGATCCATTATCACCAAAACTTACTGATCCTCTATTTGTTTCCTTTAGAACAATGAATTTGTCTTTGTCTCCTATCATGTGACTAGAGCAACCACTATCCAGATACCATTGTTCTTATTTATTTTGAGCATGCAGGGTTGTTTGGACTAACATAGATCTGGCCTTGACATTCTTTCTTTCATCCTTCCTAGTTGTTGGAATTGTTTTTCTAGACTCAGGAAATATCATTTTACACCACCTAGCCTTGTGCCCAAAATTATTGCATTTGTAACATATAACATCATCATCCATGAGAGGTGCAAAGGGATTGAAATTTCTATTGTATCTTGCATGATGAATACAGTGTGCAACTATATGACCATATTTATTGCAAGAAAAACAATGACCATGAAAGAAGTTATGTAACCTATTTGGAGGTCTTGGATATTGTGAAGAAGTCATCCTCTTCTTGTAATTAACTCTTATCCAGGGTTCCTCTTTGCTTTCCTCCTTTCTGATGTCCTTTGCTTGCTTTTCTTTGTTTGAAGTTTCTGCCTTTTGGAAGCTTGATTCCTCCCTTTGTTTCTCATATTCTGTATCTTGTAGTATCTTGATCCCTTCCAGTTTATTCCTTAGGAGAACAATTTTTGCTTCCAATCTTCCACATTCTATTTCCTTGGCTCTCAATAGATCTGACATATCTTGCTCAATATTCTTTCCTTCTTCTACCTTAATCTTGAATTCTGTAAGGTTCTGTATAAGTTCCACTCTTGCCTCTTCATCTTCCTAAATTTGTTCTTTCAAGTTTGAATTTTTCTCTCTAAGTCTTTCCAATTTTCTAAGAGCAGCAAAGAATTCTTCTTTTATATCAAACCTACTCTCTTCTTCACTTTCTAAAGTCATGTGTGCTACCGAAGGATCCTCTTCCAAGTTGTTAGACTCTTCATGGAGAGACCGACTCTGATACCAATTGAAGAACATGTGCTTATACTGAGAGGGGGGTGAACAGTATAACATAAAACTTTTCCCCAAATAGTAGCATCAACATTAATAAAATAGTGAACATCACACAAAGCATCACACACATGAGAGACATCATTTTTAACGTGGTTCACCCAATGTGGGCTACCTCCACAGAAAAATATTTCTTCTAAATATTTCTCAAATAATATTTTGGGAATCCTTCCCAATTACAATGTTTATGGACCTCTATCCAAAGGAGATGTTGATCCCCTAATCTCAAGTTCATGGATCTCTTCCATAGGAGAACTCTTTCCCCTTCTGCTCTGGCTAGTGATCTTCTAGAAGACTCTGTCTCTCTACTGCACTGACTGGTGGATCTCTCTCCACTTGAAGACTCCTCACTCAGATCTATCTTCAATTGTCCTAGCTGTTGGATCTCTATCCACTGAGACTCTATCCTCTATACTCTATCACCTCCAAAGCTCTATCTCAATACCCTACTAAAATTTCTCAATAGGTTCACTCAGAACCTTCTCAAATATGCTCAATAGGTCCACACAGAACCTACTCAAATCTACTCAACAGGTCCACAGAACCTGCTCAAATATGCTCAACAAGTCCACACAGAACCTCTCAAATATACTCAATAAGTCCTCTCTAGGACTTGCTCAAATATGCATAGCAAGCTTCCACAAAAGCTTACTCAAAATCAGTCCACAAGCCTTCTCAAAGACTTGTCTCAAATCTGCTTAACAAGCTCACATAGAACTTGTCCAATCTCATAGAATCATAAAGAGAATTGTTAGAGACTCAATATGTTCTATTCTCAAATCTCAATCTCAACTCAATTCAGAATATAGAATAGTTTGTTTCATGGAACTTGAACAACCACATGCATCCACTTGACTAGGCTCAATCAACTCAACTCAACCAATCACCTCAATGAACAACCCTTTCTCACAAACCCTAGTCCAAGCATGTATCAACCAACTCAAAATATTTCCAACAATGCTCAACAACAAATCTCACATAACAATGATACTCATGTTCTCTTCTAACTCAAGTTCAAGTTCTTTGCATAACCAATTGGCTCCAACAACAATGCTTATAAAACAAGGTTTAATCACAACTCTCAATCCAGAAAACCTTGAAGCATTAAACCAATCACTTTCAAAAAGGAAACCACAATCAATCCTTTTCACTCCAAAGATATTTTCAGAAATCAACCACCATAATCAATCAATAGGAGAATGTGCCCATACCTTTTATGAAGATGAAGAAGCCTCTTTGGAAATCTGCCACAATCACAATATTCTTTTGCCAATCTTCACAAGGGTTAGAAGATCACAAAATAATCAACATTACTCCACTTCACAATAATATTCACCAAGGCTTTTAATTAGAAAACCTTCTTAAGAATTAATGCACAACTTCCTTATCACTCCTAAAACCACTTGTACCATAAAATAAAATAAATCAAAACATTGCATAACCTTGTCACCCCAAAACCCCCCTATACCATAAAATAAATCAAATATTTTATATCCTTCCTTTCAACACTTTTGCACTTAAAAAATAATCACAAAGCTTTCTTAGGCAATATCTCACATTAATCAAATATCAAACCTTAGCCATATGAAAATATTAAACTTGCTCCACCTTATACTCTCCATGAAAATCATCTTAATCAAACCTTAGAAAATTTAAAATATTTCATGCACCCAAAAATTTTGACGATCGAATTATGGCATACCTTGCAAAATGGCTTCGAGTGGTTTCGACCCCACGTTCCTCCTCGTCGTGCACCTTAGCGCACTCTCCACCCACCGTGTGGGCTAGGCCTCTCACATGGAGGCTTTAAGCCTTTGAGACTTATATTTCTATCCTCTCCACCTATGCCTTGAAACTTGCTCCCTTGTTCCATGTGCAGTGCACAAATGAAGTTGGAAGGAGGGAATTGACGATTGCGAAGGAGGGGATAATCGAATGTGGACAATACTTCTTGTCACCTATTTCGTTGATAAAATCAACCCCTTTAAATATTCGAATCTTTGCATGATAAAATATATGACGTCGATAGACATGGAGGGAAAACTCTTTTATTTAATTTTAAAATTTAAATTTAAACTAAACCTTTAAAATTAAATTTCTCCATCACCGGGGCACCTTTTTCGATGAAACGAAAAGCCAACTTGGGTTTTAAGAAAAACCCATTTCAAATCTGCCATCCATTTTTTAAAAAAAACCTTCCTTGCCTTCCTTGGTTTTCATAAAAACCTTTTGCTAAGCTTCCCTTGAAGCTCCTTTTGGAACCAAATGCCATGCATCCCTTCTAGAACCTTTGATCAAAACCTTTGCTTCTCATGAAGCTCTTTGTGGAGCAAAATCATAGTGCTTACTTACATAGGTCCTTTTGACATCAATGACAACTTTTAGCTTAGGGACTCAAAATGTCCAACAATCACCTCCTTCTTCTAGTGCCATTAGAATATTCTCTTCTGGTCCTTCAAGTGTATCCTCATATTCCTCATCACTGAAACTAAAACCATTCTTTGTACAACTATATTCAAGATGTCCAAAATTACCACATCTAAACAAATTGAGAACTATTGGTGACCTTTTCTTAACATCTTTTTTTTCTATCAAAAATAGGACTTCATATTTATCATTATCTGAGAAACTATTATCACTATCACTTGAGTACTTACTTGCATTTTCTGCAGAGTAGCTCCTATTTTATCTTTGAAAGAACTTCTTTCCTTGTCTACCTTGTCCATTCTTGCCTTTCTTTTGGTACCTGTATTTTTCTAATTCCCTTTTTTTATGATCCTATTTTTCTTCATCATTGCTATTTCTAGATTCTTGAAAATCAGTTGCATAGTGACCATACTTTCCACAATTGAAACATCTAATAGATTTTGCATCTTTAAATATTATTTAATCCTTATTATTTTTTGTGGATCATAAAACCCATTAAATTAATCGAATTCCAATGTTACAAGCTTAAATAGGTTTAGGAAAAATCTAAATAGGGAATAGTGAAAATTTAAGAGAGAATAGAGGAGAGGGAAGAGAATTAAAAATAAAATTCTCCCATGACATCCACCTTGGTGTTGCCATCCACCTTGGTGTTGTCATCCACATTAATGCTACCATCCATCTTGGTGTTGTCGTCCAACCTTGGTGGTTTAAATGATAACATTCTCCCCTTTAAAGTTGAGAGGTCTGAGAAAACAATCTCTCAACTTTATATATTGAGCTTTAGCCATGCCTTTGGTAAATATACATGCCATGTTGTCCAAAGTGTTGCAATGTTTAAGCTCAACTACCTTATTCTCCACCATGTCTTAGATGAAGTGATACTTCATATCAAAGTATTTTGATCTTCTATGGTGGATAGGATTATATGCCAATTGTATGACACTCATGTTATCACAATACAATATGGTAGGACCACTTTGCCTTTCTCCAATATCTTCAAGGAATTTTATCAACCATATAGCTTGAGTACTACCATATGTGATTGCTATATACTCAGCCTCAGTAGATGACAATGCTACAATAGTCTACTTTTTGGAACTCCATGTAATTAGTCCTGACGCAAGACTAAAACAGTTCCCTAATGTAGATTTTATATCATCTATATTACTTCCCCAATCACTATCACTGAAGCCAACTAACTTGAAAAAATTACATTTGTGGTAATGGATTCCAAAATCTAATGTACCCTTTACATATATTAGAATTATTTTAGTTTCTTGCAATTGTAGCTCGGATGGATTATCCATAAATCTTGAAACAAGAGAAACAACATACTGAATATTAGGTCTTGTGTTGGTGAGAAACATCAAACTCCCAACCATACTTCTGTAAGTGGTCATGTCAACCTTCGGTGCTCCATTATCTTTTCTTAATTGTATCCCATGACATGTTGGAGTTCCAACTGATTTGCAATGCTCCATGGTAAATTTCTTGATCATATCACGAGCATACTTGTGTTGACATATGAATATCCCTTTATTTTTTTTATGAACTTCCATGCCTAGGAAGTAATGCATTAAGCCAATATATTTCATCTCAAATAGTTTCATCATGGAGTGTTTGAAATCCATTTTCATCTTATCATTACTACTTATAAATATGAGATCATCCACATATAAACAAACTATGAGAATGTATATACCTTGCTTTAGGTATTAGAGAGTAGGTTCACTTTTTCTTCGAGTGAATCCATACTCATTGAAATAGCCATCAATGCGATAGTACCATGCTCTTGGTGCTTGCTTGAGTCCATATAAGTTTTTTTTTAGTTTGTAAACAAGGTTCTCCTTACCTTGTTCTTGAAAGCCTTGAGGTTGTTGAACAAAGGCACTTTTTACATCCATGTGTTGAATATTCTATCCTTTGTGGGTAGCCAAGGAAAGTACTGATCTGATTGTTTCCTGTCTAGAAACAGGAGAAAAGGTTTCCTCATAGTCAATGCCATATTTCTGAGTGAAACCTTTTGCTACAAGTCTTGCCTTGTTCCTTTCAATGTTTCCATCAGCATTGAATTTGGTCTTATAGAACCATTTACATCCAACACATTTTTTTCCTTTAGGAAGCTTTACTAGCTCCCAAGTATCATTGTTTTTTATAGAGGTTATTTCCTCTTTCATGGCTTACTTCCATACATTATGAGTACATGCCTTCTCATAGCTAGATGGTTCTAGCTATGCACTAGTCAATAAAGCATAATTGACTACATCTCCCTTAGGATCATGGGAGTCATCATCGCCATACATATGTAGTTTTTCAAGTTTTTGCAAACTTGCATTCATTTCACTAGCTTGACTTCTAGTGTATCTTTTCTAAAAAATTTGATCCAACATTTGAAAATACAGATTATGTTGTAGTGTTATTTTACCTCTTGATGGAGAATCAATATCCATAGGTGAAGAACTTATTGATCTTTGTGGAGAAGGAATTGGAGTAGCTGCTGATGTACTCGAAGTAGTACTCATGCTTGGGCTTAGAGGAGGTGTACCTTTGCTCTTCTTAGGTGTCACCTACTGTATTTGAGAAGAACTTGCATCATGGGATTCATCATAAACAAAAAAATTTTGATGACCCCATTCTCCCCCTTCATCAAAAATCATATCCCTGGAAAGTACAATTTTATGCATCTTTGGATTGTAGAGTCTATATGATTTGGTAGACTCACAATATCCTACAAGAATACATGCTTGAATATTGGGATCAATATTTTTCCTTTTTTCATAAGGAATGTGTGCATATGCTAAAGAACTGAAAACTTTGAAATGTTTTACATTCGGCTTCTTGCCATACCACCCTTCGTAAGGAGTGATCCCATCCAAACTAGAAGTAGGGCCCCTATTTAGAATGTAAACACTGGTTCTAACAACATCGACCCAATACATGTTACTGAGATTCTTAGTTTGAAGCATTGATCTGGCCATTTCTACTATGGTGTGGTTCTTTATTTCCACCACCCCATTATGTTGTGGAGTATATGCAGTGGTGAATTACCTCTTTTTCCCACATTCTTTACAATATTTCATAAATACATTTTAAGAGTACTCTTCTCCCCGATCTGTCCTTAGACATTTTACAATGAACTCACTTTGTTTCTCTACATTATTCTTGAAATCTATGAAGCAATCAAAAGCTTCATATTTGGTTTTCAAGAAATAGATCCAACACATTCTAGAGAAATCATCTATAAAAGTAAGAAAATAGAAATTATTACCTATGCTTTTTGTCTGCATTGGACCATAGATGTCTGAATGCACTAATTGAAGTGGATGATTGGCCCTCCATGCTTGTCCTTTTAGAAATTTAGACCTAGAGTGCTTTCCCAAAGCACACCCTTCACAGACCTCCTTGTGTTCATTAATTTTAGGAAGTCCTGTCACCATAGCTTGAGAAGTTAACAATTTCAAGCTAGCAAAATTCAAGTGACCATATCTCAAGTGCCAAAGCACACTTGGATTTGCTATAGCAATATTTACAAGTTGAGCACCCCCTAGTTGTCAAAAATTAAGGGGGAATAACCTATTTTTGGTCATAGGTACTTGTGGGATGACTCTATTACAATTGTTCTTATAAAAAATAATACATTTGCCTTCATAAAATACAATTTTGTAATTTTTCTCCATCATTTGTCCAAAAATAAGTAGATTATGTTGGATTTTAGGGGTGTAGTAGATGTTATTCACATTTTTTATGCCCTCTTTCATTGGAACCTCCATGGTTCCAATACCTTAAACTTGCAAAGCTTTATCATCTCCCAACTTAATTCGGGATTTATAGGTGGAATCCATTGTACAAAAGAGTTCTTCTTTACCACTCATATGGTTGGAACAACCAGTATCCAAAATCCAAGTGTCATTCAAATTTTGATTTGATTGCCCATAAGAAAGAAATTGATTACATGTTCCATATTCTTCACCATAATTGCCATGTTGACTGCTACTTTCTAGAGAAGACTTGGACCAAAAATCTTGAGAAAAGTGACCTGGCTTACCACAATTGAAACAAGATTTTTTGGATTTGTCACCTCCTCTTCATTGATTCCCATTTTGCCCTTGATTTCCACCTTTGTTTTGATTACTGCCACTGCTTTGATTTCCACCTCTGCTGGGATTTCCTCCTCTTGAGTTACCTCTTTATTCCTCTTATTTATCCTCTACCTTGACCTCTTCCTTGTCCTCATCCTACACCCTCATTGGATGTGAAGGAATTATCATCACCTCCATAACTTTTTGAAGAAGATCCATGTAATCTCTCTTCATGTGACATTAAAGAACCTATTAATGCATCAAAAGATAGTGTAGAAAGGTCCTTTGATTCTTTGATGATGATGGCTATGTGATTCTATTTTTTAAGAATTTTTCTTAACACTTTATTCACTACTTCTGGTTTGACTTCTTCACCAAGTGTTACCATCTTGTTGACAACTACTTTGACTCTTACGCAATAGTCACCAACTTTCTCATCTTCATTCATTTTGAGATTCTCAAAATCTCGTTTTAGGGTTTGAAGCCTTACTTGCTTCACCTGATTGCTTCCTTGGAAATCTTATTTCAAGGCCTTCCATGCATATTGGGCAGTTAAACAAGAGGTAATTCTGGGAAAAATACTTTTCTCCAATGTTGCTTGGATATGATAAAGAGTAGCGGAATTGCTCTTTTGTGCTTCTTTCTTTGTTTTCTTATCAGTTGCACTCAACATAGTCCAATCGGCAGGTTCTGTGTAACCCTCTTCTACTATGTCCCATAATCCCTTACCTATGAGTAAGGTCCTCATTTTGATGGACCAATACTCATAATCGTGCCCATTAAATTCTAGAATGGGTAGATTAGAATTAGATAACATAGCTATTGGAAATAAACTAAAAACACACTATTATTTCTCAACTACAATCAAAGAACTTTGCTTTTTAAAAGAAAAAGTTATAGATTTAAATCAAATCTTACTTGATTTACTCTCTCACTTATGGCATGTTCTACTTGCTGAGGTTCTTCAATCATTGGATTCACAAAGTTGTCAGCAATCGAATCTTCATCGTCATTGATAAGAATAATTTCTGGTGAATCTGGCCCCAGTATTTCAACCGATTTACTGCTACTAAAATAAGGATTCTCTGGCTCTTGTGGTGCAACTCCTACAAATTTTGACTGCTCAAATCTACTACCAAAGGAATTATCTTCTGAATCTTCTTCATATCCTGAATCTGGATGTCTTTGATGGGCTATTACTGCATTTGTCAATTGACTAAATACAATATGCAATCCATATGTGCAAAAATTTTCATCAAAATATTTAGGGTTTTCTCTTACTAAAAGAGAACAAAGAGTATGATAGCAGTCTATAGATCGTATCATGAATGTTTACACAATTCTACTCTTTGATGCAAAAATTATCCCCCTTTAGGCTATCACAAAAAAATATTTACTCTTCAAGCCTCTTCGACTATGACACAGATTTCACCTTTTAAGCCTCTTAGGATATTACACAAATTGCAAATTTTTCAAGCCTCTTGGGCTATTACATAAATTGCCTCTTAGGCAATATTTTCACCTTTTTAAAAAAAAAAATTACTAAAAATTTTAAAGAAATTTTAATATATTTCTATTTAATAATAAAAAAATTGCTTTAGAAATCAAATTTAAAAAAAAAATTAAAAAACAATATAATTTAAATTATTAAATAAAATATTAAAAAACTTTAAAATAAAGTAAATAAAATTTATTATAAAAAATTACCTTTGGCACCCACGCGAGTCGAACCCACGACCTCGCAATAACCAAGAACTTAGCACCCGCCTTCGTACAGCCGATGACAATCAAAAAACACTAAGTGTGCTTTATTGTCTCCTCCTTGGCGAGGAGACAAATTTTTTTTAAAAAAGCCTTTAAAGGCTTTTGGGATTAATGTCCCACATTCACTAGGATTTAGATGCGTAAGGCGTTTAAGAGCCTCAATTCACATATGGAACTTCGATTCCTTCGAGCAATCAATTGCATCCTTTTTGCTGAATCCTTAACCAATTAAATTATGCCACGTCACCCTACGTCTCATCACCTTGCACCTCGTAAGCCTGCTCCTCATCACCCTATGCCATGTCAGCCTGCACCTCGTCACCGCTGGGTCAATGCCTGCCTTGGGATCCTCTGGGTCTGCCACGTGCCTATGCTTGCCTCTGGGTCTGTGCCAAGTTTTGCTCTATGGGTCGCTCCTCGACCTCACCTTGGGATGCATGTTAGGTTCTGCTTTGCAGGCAACTCCTCGATCTCACCTCGAGATTTGTGCTTGCCTATGGGCCCTCCTGGTCAACTCAGTGATTCCTCACCTCGCCTGCTCGCTCGCTCTGATACCAAACTGTGGATCGTAGAACTCCCATTAAATTAATTGAATGCCAAGGTTACAAGATTAAATAGGTTTAGGAAAAATCTAAATAGGGAATAGCGAAAACTTAGGAGAGAATAGAGGAGAGGGAAGAGAATTAAAAACAAAATTATCCCACGCCATCCACCTTGGTGCTGCTATCTGCCTTGGTGCTATCATCCACATTAATATTACCGTCCATCTTGGTGCTGTTGTCCAACCTTGGTGGTTTAAATGCCAATATTTTTGCCATAATTTGCTTCTTCATCACTAGATGACATATTTCTTGAATCTGACTTCTTGCATTTTGTCTTCTTATTAGCTTTGAAGGCTAATTCATTTTGGATATTAGGTTCCTCTTTTGTTCTTATCTCAAAAGCTATAAGAATACCAAGTTACATATCTCTGTCAAAGAATCACCATATTTTGATTCTTCTATAACAGAAATATTTTCACTAAATCTTTTTGGGAGAGATCTTAAGATCTTATCACAAACATCTGATTCTTCAATATTAAGTCCAAGTCCTTGCATGGCTTTTACAACCTCGTCTACACAAATTAGATAAGCACTAATGTTTTCCTCATCCTTAATTCTTAATTATTCAAATTTTCCTTTGAGATTTTGTATCTTTGCCTTTTTGACACTTTTATCTCCTTCATTTATGCTTTGTAATTTCTCTCAAATTCCTTTTGCATCTTGGCAATGCATAACTTTTATGAATTTTTTTCTATGCAAACCTCTAAAAATTGCATTCATTTATTTTGAATTGTAATTATGTAGAAGCTTACCATCTTTATCTATAGGTGGAGTAGCTGGTGGTATGTATCCATTTTCAACTGCTTCCCAAATTTCATTGCCAAGTACCATCAGGTGGATCTTCATTCTCATAATCCAAAATATATAATCACTTCCATCAAATATTGGAGTTGAATTATCTGAGGACCCATTCTTAGAATCCATTGTGTCCTTTTATGATTTTTCTTCAAGTTGTTAAACTCTTCCGAAGGAACCTGCTCTAATACTAATTGAAGAACACAAGCTTATACTAAGAGTGGGGTGAAAAATATAAGACCACTTTTTACTTTTCTTTCCAATCAATATTATGCAATCTATGGATAGAAATATAAAAAACAATAATCAAAGTAATGCATAAATCACCACACATAATAGAGGCACCAATTGAACATGGTTCACCTAATGTGGGCTACTCCATAGAGAAAATATTTCACTAGAATTTTCTCAATCAATATCTTGGGAATCCTTTCCCTATTACAATGTTTATGGACCTCTATCCAAAGGAAAACCAATCCCCTAATTAAAATTCATAGATATTTATCCATAGTAGAACTCTTTCTCCTTAGCTATGGCTGGTGATATTCTAGAAGAACTGCTACCTCCACTGCACTGGCTAATGGATCTCTATCCACTATAGATTCTTATCCCCACTTAGAAGACTTGTCCTCACTGCTCTGGTTGATGGATCTCTATCCACTAGAGACTTTCATCCTCTAAACTCTATCACCTCCAAAGCTTACTCTTAGCTCTATAAATTTCTTTTACTAAACATAGTCCTTCTATCTAGTACAAATCTGCTCAATATCTATCTTTGGTCTGGCATAAACCTGTCCTCAAATATGCACCAAAATCTATCCTCAAATTTGCACTAAATACAGTCCTTCGGTCTAGCACAAATCTATCCTCAATATCTATCCTTAAGCCTTAACAAAAAGCTTGACTCAATCTCAAATCAACTCTTCTAGATTTCTCCAAACCTTAACCCAAGGTTTGAACAAATCAATCAATCAACTCTACTCACAAGTCTTCTTGAAGACTTATCTCAAATATGCCTTGTAAAATTTCATAAAATCTCACACTAATCTGTCAACAAGTCCTATCTAGAACTTGTCCAATATTCTCAACAATATTCGTCCTCAAATTTGTATTGTAAGCTTCCACAAAAGCTCACGCAAATCTATCCACAAGTCCTCTCTCGAACTTGCCTCAAATCTACTCAACAAGTCCTCACTAGAACTTGTCCAATTTTCTCAACAATTTCTATTCTCAAACTTTGTATTGTTAGCTTCCACAAAAGCTCACACAAATATGTCCACAAGTGCTTTCTAAGACTTGCATCAATTCTACTCAACAAGTCCTCATTATAACTTGTTCATTCTCATATAAACATAAAGAGAATTGTTAGAGACTCAATATGCTTCACATTAACCACAATAATCAATCACTTTTAGTCTCTCTTTTATCATAGAAACATATAGAGAATTTTTGGAGACTCAATAAGTTTCACAATCATAAACACTTAACCTATTTTTCAAATAATTTAGAATATAGAACAATTTGTTTCACAGAACTTAAACTATCACTTCAACACAACCACTTGACTAGGCTCAATCACAACTCTACTCAACCAATAACTCAATGAAATAATCCTTGCTCACAAACCCTAGTCCAAACATATGAACACTCACTCAATTGTTTCCAACAAAACAATCTCACATAACAATGATACTCATGATCTTTGCAAACCCTATTTCAAGTTCTTCACTCAACCAATCACTTCAACAACAATGCTTATCAAGTAATCCTCACATAACAATGATACTCATGATTTTTGCAAACCCTAGTTCAATTTCTTCACTCAACCAATTACTTCAAAAAAAATACTTATCAAAGAAAGTTTATAGCATTTACTTCCATTTCAAAAAACTCAAAAAACCAACAAAGGAAAACTTAACTAAGTCCTTTTCACTCCAATATTGTTTTTAGAAAACCTCAACCAATCAATTACTTCAACCAAGGAAGAATGTGCTCATACCTTTTACTTGATGTAGAAGTACCCTTCAAAAACTATCAAAATAGTAAAGAGGCATGGAATGCCCTTAAAAATATATATGAAGGAAATAATGATTCCACCATTCTATTTCTTCAATCTCAATTACACAGTCTAAGCATGAAACAGGGAGAGACAGTTGAACTCTTTCTTTGTAGAGTGTCTGAATTGAAAGTAAAGTTGAATTCTTTGGGAGAACCGGTTGATGACAAGCTTCTTACCTCCATTGTATTGAGAGCTTTACCTGATTCTTATAGGGTGTTGATCACTTCCCTTCAGGTGTCACAACATAAATTTACAATATGCTTCAATAGGAGGAGGCCCACCAACTTCAGTGAGATGATTCTTCTAAAACCACCCTCTACACCAACAGGAAGGGCCCCAAGAAGAAGGATAATTTTTAGAAGGGAGGGAGTTCTCAAAAGGATTCAAAAGGGAAAAAAACTCAACAAAATAAATAGACTAAGAGATATTGCAAGATCTATGACAAACTCAACACTCATTAATTGACTACGAGAAAAATTTTGCACCTACTACTCGACTCACTACCATGTGAGCCAGTGGGCTGATCCGACAAAGGATCGGGGTGCCCTCCTCTAAATAGAGGAGCCACGAGCCCAAAGCTCAATGTAGCTACTCTACCACCTCATTCAGGGCTCGAGTGGCACTCGGGTGGCACTCGGGTTGCATTTGGGTGGCACTCAGGTAGAGCTTGGGTGGCAGTGGGGTGGTGAATGACAGAGCACAAAAAAATGGTTTTTTCAATCAAAAACTCCCAAAACTGCTCGCTTCAGGTGCTTAGTGCTTTCAGCTGTCGATTTCGATCAACTCAGCATCCAAAAAACTCAGCAACTCATCAAAAAACACTGCCTCTCATAGTGCGTTTGATGCCCTCCAAAAAAAAATGATTGCAGGATGAGATCTGATGATGAAAATAAAATTCCAATCCAGCAAATCTGCTCGGTTTTGCCTCCTCTATCCAAGAAAAAACTCAGAATCCAGATTCATTGATCCCAGAGATAAGGAAAAATAGGAGGTGGCTCTTTGTGTTGACGTCGTTGATGGGTTGTTCGCAGACTACGCAGGTGACAGAGTGTGCATTTGAATGACCAATGTCCCACATTGATGGGACTTCGGGGTGTTAGGGTGTTTATAACACCCGATACTCCTCCTTAGAAGTATCTCCTCTCGGGGAGATGCTCTCCCGAGAGGGTGCGGGCTCTCCTCCCGTGCGGTGTTGGTCGCCTTGTTGGCTGCCATGTGCTGTGCCTAGATTTGTTCGATCCGACCTTTGCCTTGCTTTGTCGTTCGATCCGATCTTCTACTTCCACCTTTCGACCTGTTGGTCGATTCCAATTCCACCCTTTGACCTGTTGGTCGATCCCAACATTTTGGGATAATTCAGGCATAGATCCCAATGATAATTGGGAATAATTGCTCCACCCGAATCTTCACATTGCCCACTCGGGCATAGATCCCAATGATCCAATGAGAATTTAAAAAATTCTCAAAAAAGCTTTGTTGATGAAATGAAGAATTAAAAAAAAAATCTCCAAAGCCAAAGAAAGATTTAAAAAAAAATCTCCTCTCCTCCAAAGCTTCGCTATCAAAGCTCCGCTGCTACAAGATCATTCGAAAATGAGAGTGGCGGAGTTAAGCTCTGATACCATGTTAGGCAAATGAACAAAGATCAAATTGATTCAATCAAATAAATAATACATCAAATGACTAGAATAGCCCGGAGGTTACGAAACCAACCAAGGCGGAATTAGATATTGTTATAACAACATAACAATAACCTAAAAAATAATGAAATAATATAGCCACGCTAACAAAGGAGCGGAGATACTTCTTCATCACATGGTGTTGTGTAGCGCAGTTGGCAATCGATGGAGGTGCTAAGGTTAACAGGCTCGTGGTGCAAGGTTTGAAACTTGTCAGCTTTAGTTTTTGCAAAGTAGAAGTGACTGTTTTTGTGCGCTGAATTTTTAGAGAAGGCACAAAGGGAAGGCATTAGTCTTCTTCTTTGTGGGAAGGCATGTAGCCCACGTGGTGTGCTAGCGCCTTGCTAAGGTGCTTGGCTGGGAGAGGTTTTGTGTTTGAAACTCGATGAGACCCTTTTGCATAGTGAGAGGATGCACTTATTATTAGTCAAGGTTGATTGCTATTTTGGATTTGCTAAAGGTTGAATAAAAATAAATATTTTGAGGGCTATATGTAGACACCAAAATAGCACCAATCCGATTATGTTACAACAAGCACTGATCAAACTAACACACAGCCCCCAGGGCAGCCCCCAGAGGTCAAACAGTGGTTCTAACCACTCACACAGCAGTTTTGCAAGTCAAAAATCAATTTGGCACCTTTTAGACACTCAGCTTCTTATTCATCCCACCCAGGGACGAGTGCAGATTTGTACTCATTCTACCTAAGGACGAGTGCAGATTGATACTCGTCTCACCCAGAGACGATTACCAGCGCTCGCTTCGGGGTAGGACGAATGTCATGTTTGACCGACAAAAAGTCAAATCTCGGCTTATAACAACTCATAACTGCCACTTAGCTTTTTCCTGCATGACATAGGAGTGCGAGTGAGTTCTTTTGACAACTCATATCTGCCAATTGACTCTCCCTTCACTGCATGGGAATAAGAGTAAGCTTTTTAAGACAACTCAAATTTGCCACTTAGCTATCCCTTCATTGTATGGGAGTGCAAGTGAGCTTTTCTAAAACACACAAAGACATGCACAGAGGCAGTTAAGAAGCCCTTGATCAAGAAGAAGTCTTTCTTTCAGGAAAAAAGCATTCATGCAAAGAAACACTTTTGCATGTTAATTCAAAGAGACCCCTTAGGTCTATAAAATGGTGAGTTTCCTCACCCAAAAGATATACCGAGCAGGAGCATTTTGAGCGACGAAGTGCTACTAATTCATTTACTTGCGATTTGTGTTTTCAACATCCATAATCTCTTAATCGAAAGAGAGGTTATTGGGTGACTTTTGAAAGCACGAATCAAGAACCAACACCAATTTTTTGACCACAATATTCTACCAATTTGTCGACGACACATCACATCAGGTTTCGGACCCATCCTAAGCGGATTGGTGTCGAAGCAAAGTTTCACTCGCGGGTGGTTTGCCTTCGGGCACCCCCGCTTTATTTCTTTTATAGTATTTAGCTAGTTTCATGTTTATGCTTTTTTCAAGTTTTCATTTCATTTAGATTCATTTTAACCATCGTTAGATTCATCTTTTATTTTTCATACACAGGTGCTACTGATTCTTTGTTTGTTTCTTTGAATGCATATTTGCAGCATTAGAGGAGCAGCGAGGAATCTACCTTTACCAACGCAAGCGACGACGATGTTTTGGTTCGCCCATCTTATATGTGGGCACACGAAAGAAGGAATTCTGAAACAAGTTGTAAAAGAGCAATACTTAATGCTCCTATCCCCTAAAAAGGAAGGAGACGCATTGTAACACGAATTTGCAAAGCATATCAATAAAAGGGCCAATTTTTATATTGCTTTAATATCTTATGTTCATGTTCTTCCTTTTTACGCATTTTCAATAACATAGGGTTTAAGCGTTATTTTAGTTTCATTACATTGCAATTTTAGTTTATCCTTTTTGTTTTCGGAATCTCGTGTTTTCACTATAAAGTTTATTTTTTAAATTTTATTATTGAGAATTTGAGGGAGATAAAAGGATAAGAAGCATTATTTTTTAGGGTTTGATTTTTGGAGGTTGTTAATTAAAGATTGGATATTATAAGGAGTAATAGAGTAATTTATTTTTGTATGCTTTGATGATTGCTAATTTCAAAGGAGTAATAAGGTGTATTTAAGTTTGATTATTTTTGTGATTGAGAAATATTTCTAAGAGAGATTTAGTGTGATATTTTGTCATCTAACCATTGAAATTGGAAAATAAGAAAATTGTGTTTAAGATAGGTTTTTAAGGGCACTTTACATCAAACAAAAATTTATGGGCACATCTTCCTATAGAGTGATTTTTGGATTTTGTGAATGCTAAGTTGGATTGAAAAGGATTGTTTGATAAGCATTTTTGGAAATAATTGAGTAAGTGTTCATATGCTTTGACTAGGGTTTGAAATTAATGAGTGTTTTTTTGAGTAATTGATTAAGTGAAGTTGATTAAGCCTAGTCAAGTGAAAGTATTAAAGTGATAGTTCTATTTCTGTGAAACAAATTTTTCTATATTATAAATTGATTTGAGAAAGGGATTGAAAGTGATTTAGTGTGAAATATATTGAGTCTCTAAAAATTCTCTATATGTTTCTATGAGATTGGACAAGTTCTATTGAGGAATTATTGAGCAGATTTGAGACAAGTCTTGATAAAGATTTGTGGATAGATTAGTGTGAGATTTTGTGGAAGCTTACAAGGTAGAATTGAGGAAAGTCTTTGAGAAGGCTTGTGAGCAGAGTTGATTGATTGATTTGTTCAAACCTTGAGTTAAGGTTTGGAGTAGATCCAACAGAGTTTATTTGTGATTAATTCAAGATTTATGTTAAGGCTTGAGGATAGATTTGTGCTAGATCGAAGGATTGTGTTTAGTTAGATTTGAGGACATAGTTTGGTGTAGATTTGATGATAGTTTTATGCCATACCAGAGATAGATATTGAGTATATTTTTGCTAGAGTGAAGGACTATGTTTAGTACATATTTGAGACAGAGCTTAGAGCAAGCTTTTGAGGTGACATAGTATAGAGGATGACAGTCTCCAGTGGATAGAGATCCATTATCTAGGGCAGTGAAGATAGGTCTTTTGAGTGAGGACATGAGTCTTTAGTGGATAGAGATCCATTAGCCAGTGTAGTGGAGGCATCAGTTCTTCTAGATCACCAGCCAGAGTAGAGGAGAAATGATTTCTCCTATGGATAGAGATCCATAAACTTGATTAGGGGATTGATGTCTCCTTTGGATAGATATCCATAAACATTATAATATGGAAAGGATTCCCAAGAGAATTTATTTGAGCAAAGTTTATAAGAAATATTTTCTCCGTGGAGTAGCCCACATTGGGTGAACCACATTAAATCATATCTCTCATTTGTGTGATGCTTTGTGTGATGTTTACTGCTTTAATATTGTGGATTGTATCATATATATTGAAAAGCAAAAAAAAATTATCTTATACTATTCACCCACCCTCTTAGTATAAGCACATGTTCTTCAATTGGTATCAAAGTAGGTATCTCCATGAAAAAACTAACAAATTGAAGGAGGATCCATCAGAAATACACATGACTTCAAAAAATGAAGAAGAGATCATGTTTGATATAAAAGAGGAATTCTTTAATGCTCTCAGGAATTTGTAAAGGATTAGAGAGAAAAACTTAAACTTGAAGGAACAAATTCAAGAGAATGAAGAAGCAAATATGGAACTTCAACAAAGTCTCATAGAACTCAAGATAAAGGTAGAAGAGGGAAAGAAAATTGAGCAGGATATGATGGATTTATTAAGAGCAAGATAAAAATAATGTGAAAGATTAGAAGAAAAAAAAATTTATCTAAGGAATGAAGTTGAAAGGACCAAGGTACTACAATATATAGAGTATGGAAAACAAAAAGAGGAGTCAAGTTTTCAAGAAGCAGAAACTTCAAACAAAGATAGGCAAGTAAAGTATACTCCAAAAGGAAAAGACATTAGTAAGGAAGAAATCAAAGAAGAACCTTGGATGAGATTTAATCACAAAGGGAGAATCACTCAACCACAATATCAAAGGCATCCAAACAGGTTACATAATTTCTTCCATGGCTATTGTTTTTCTTGTAATAAATATGGTCATAGAGTTGTACACTGCATTGGTTATGCGAAAAATGATGTCAATAGAAATTTCAATTCTTTTGCACCTCTTATAGATAATGATATTATATGTTACAAATGTAATAATTTTGGGTACAAGGCTAGATGGTGTAAAATGATACTTCTTGAGTCTAGTAAAAGAAAAACAATTTCAACAACTAGGAAAGAGAAAAAGGGGAATGAAAAGGCTAGATCAATGTTAGTTCAAATAGCCCTTCATGCTCAAGATAAATAAGAACAATGGTATCTTGATAGTGGCTACTCTAGAAACATGATAGGAGACAAAGAAAAATTTATTGTGCTAAAAGAAACCAATAGAGGATCAGTAATTTTTGGTGATAATGGATCAACAAATATTGGTGGAAGAGGAACTTTGAGCTTGGATAATGGAAAAACAAGAATAGAAAATGTGCCATATGTCAAAGGGTTAGAATATAATCTGCTAAGTGTAAGTCAACTTTGTGATCAAGGACATATGGTTACATTTCACCCAGATAGATGTGAGATAATAAAATCAGAAACTAGAAAATTATTGCAAATGCAAGTAGAAATCCAAACAATCTATACATGCTTAGTGAGATCAAAGGGGAAAAGTACTTTCTATCACATGAAGATGAGATTTGGTTGTGTCATAGAATATTGGGTACTTGAATTTTGACAACATAGTCAACATAAGCAATAAACAGGTTGTTAGAGATTTACCCAAGCTAAAAAGGCCACAAAACACAATTTGTGCACCTTGTCAACATGGAAAAAAAACTAGAAAAAGCTTTAAATCAAAGGGATATATGTCATCTGAGCCATTAAGTCTAATAAATACTGATCTATGTGATCCTATTGGAACATAGAGTATTTAGGGTGAGATTTCATATTGTTTATAGATGATTACTCTAGGATACCCCTGCCTCCTTGGGTCTTACCCGAAAGTGGCATCCCCTTTGGGATGTTTTCCACAAAAAAAAAAAAAAAAAATAGATGATTACTCCAGAATGGTTTGGGTAGCTTTCATAAAATATAAGTCAAAAGCATTTGAAAAATTCAAGCATTTAAATAATGGGTTGAAAATGAAATTAGCAAGAGGATTAAGTGTTTGAGATCTAACATAGGAGGATAATTTACTTCAAATAAATTTGTATATTTTTGTGAACAACATGGAATCAAGAGAGAATACTCAGCTACAAAAACTCCTCAACAAAATAGAGTAGTTGAAAGGAAAAATAGGACTGTTGAGAATATGGCTAGAGCTATGTTAAATGAGTCCAAAATTTTAGATGTATTTTGGAGGGAAGAAGTCAACACAAAAGTATATATAATCACTAGGGCTCAAATGAGGGTAAACCATCACAAGACTCCATATGATCTTTGGAAAGGAAGACCACCCACTGTAAAATACTTCAAGGTTTTTGGAAGCAAGTGTTACATAAGACAAGAAGAGCAAAACTTAGGCAAGTTTAATCCAATATGTGGCGAAGGAATTTTTCTTGGTTATTCCACTAATATTAAAGCTTATAGATGCTTCAACAAGAAAACATGCACTATTGTAGAAAGTATAAATGTAACAATTAATGAGAAGATACATTCAAGAGAACCAATTCAACAAATTGTGTATTAGTAAGATGGAAGTTGTCAAGAAGAGTTTCATGAGGAATCAAATGATGAAGAAGAAGAAACATAAAGACTTATTCCTAAAACTCCATCTAGGTATGTACAGAAGCATCATCTAAAATATATAATCATTGGGAACCAATATGAAATACAGACAAGAAGAAGGATAATAACACCATCTCATCAAGCAATTTTTTCTTTGTTATCTAAGATTGAACCAAAAAACTTCAAACATGCAAGTGACGATAAGTTCTGGATTAAGGAAATGGATGAGGAATTAGATCAAATAGAGAAAAGAAAGATGTGGGAACTTATTCCATGACCAAAGGACAAAAATGTGATTGACACAAAATGGGTATTCAGAAATAAGTTAAATGAATATGGACAGGTAGTCAAGAATAAAGCAAGGTTAGTGTGCAAAGCTTATGCACAAGTAGAGGAAATTTATTTTGATCAAACATTTTCTCCAGTTGCATGACTTGAAGCCATAAGAATATTTTTAGCCTTCTCAAGTTTAAAAACTTTAAGGTATATCAAATGGATGTTAAGTCAGCATTTCTAAATGGTGTTCTAGAAGAAGTCTATATTGAACAGCCAGAGGGATTCATATTAAAAGATAAACTAGATCATGTATGCAAATTGAAAAAGGCATTGTATGATCTAAAATAGGCTCCTATAGCATGGAACTTAAGAATGGATAAGTATCTTTAGGAACATGGATTCATAAAAGGAATAGTGGACAACAACTTATACATAAAAAATGAAGGTAATAATCTACTAATTGTCGTTTTTTATGTTGATGACATCATTGTTTTGGGAAACAATGACAAGATGTGTAAATAATTTGCAAAAAATATGCAGAATTAATTTGAGATGTCTATGCTTGGTGACTTGTCCTTGTTTCTTGAACTTCATATTTCCCAATCATATAAAGGAGTATTTATTTCACAAACAACGTATATAAAAGAGATACTAAAGAAATTTAAGTTAGAATATTGCAAACCAGTAAGTACCCCCATGGTTATAGAATGCAAGTTAAGGATGATGAATATCTAGATGCAGATCAGAGATTACACATATAGATGATTGACAGCTTGTTGTATGTTATAGCTACAAGACCAAATATAGTGTAGTCAGTGGGATTAGTGGTAATGTTTTAGGCAGAACCTAAGGAAACACATATGGTATCAGTAAAGAGAATTCTCAAGTATCTAAAAGGGACTATGGATTTTGGGTTCTGGTATCCCAAAAGTGATAGTTTCACACTCACAGCGTATACAGATGCAGATTGGGATAGCAGCAATGATGACAGAAAAAACACAAGTGGAGGAGCATTCTTTCTTGGAGACTGTTTAGTCTCTTAGCCAAGTAAGAAGCAGGCATCAATATCCTTATCTATAGTTGAAGCAAAATATATTGCAACAGTAGCCAGTTATACATAGGTATTATGGATGAAGTGAACTCTAGAAGAGTTCAAGATAAAACATGATCATCCTATTTCCATATTATGTGATAGTACAAGTGCTATAAGTATCTAAAAGAATATAATGATGCACTATAGGACAAAGCACATTCTGATAAAGTATCATTTTCTAAGAGAACATGTGACAGATAAACAGGCCATGTTGGAATATGTTACTACAAAGGAGTAGATAGCAGACATCTTCACTAAGCCACTTTCAAAGGATACTTTTGAGTATCTTCGAGGAAAACTAGGAGTAATACTCCCACCCTAGAATTAACCACCTCAGGAAGAGGTGGGGGAGGGGCTAAGATAAGAGTCTCATTCTTAGCCTCGAGCCCCAAATGTGACCCTTTGCCATTAATGTCAAAGGGGCAGAGATTTGAGTAAGGGGTAGATATTTGATTTAAGGGGAGAGCATTGAGTTAGGGGGAGCAATTTCCCCGATAGAGTAGAACAAAAAAGGTTAAGGAAATGGTAAAAGGTAATTGGGTTACCATCAATAACAAAGGGGGAGATTTTTGGACATTTTGAGTAATTGAGTTGTCATTGATGTTAAGAGTCGGTTTCAGTGAGCAATGCAAGAAAAAGCGGTTCTAAAATTAGTATAAAGGAAAGTCCACGTTCAGTTGGTTAGATTCGATGAGGTTCAAAGAGCAATGAAGAGGCCCAAGCAAAATAATATTATAATATTTTGCATTAATTAAATTAAATTCATTATAAATTAATTTATTAATTAATTTAATTAAATTTTAAAGTTACTAAGTTAATTATAGAATTAATTATGTTAATTAAAATAATCCTAAAGTTAGGCTTAAAAAGTTTATTTTTATAATTCCAATTCAAAAATTTGAATTATCCATCGATGTTTTCAAATCTTGGTCTATGCATATAAAATGGGGGCAAGACTTTGTCTAAATCCCATCCAAGTATTCGCATGTGCTATGCTCTCAACTATCGTGCACAAAGGGAAGAGAATATTTTGCATTTCAAAGGTTTTTGGTGGTAGACAATAAGACAAAAAGGAGTGGAGCTCCTTCTTCATTGCACAACACTATGTAGTGTAGCTAGAAATCGAGGGAGGCACTAAGGTTGGTAGACTCATGGTGCAAGGTTCAAAACCCGTTGGCTTTGGTTTTTGCAAAGCAGAAGTGATTGTTGTTTTTGTGTGTTGCACCATCAAAGAAGGCACTAGCCTTATCCTTTGTGGGAATGCATGTAGCCCATGTGGTGGGCTAGCATCTTGCTAAGGCACTCGACTGGGAGAGATTTCATGTTCAAAACCCATCGAGGCCATTTAGCATAGTGATAGGTATGCACTTATGATTTGTTAAGGTTGATTGCTATTTTCAGATTTGCTAAAGGTTGAATAAAAATAAATATTTTGAAGGTTATAAAGTTTATTTTTAAAATTTGATTATTGAGAATTTGAGGGAGATAAAAGGATAGGAAGCATTATTTTTGAGGGTTTGATTTTTGGAGGTTGTTAATTAAATATTGGAGATTATAAGGAGTAATTGAGTAATTGATTTTTGTATGCTTTGATGATTGCTAATTTCAAAGAAGGAGTAATAAGGTGTATTTGAGTTTGATTATTTTTGTGATTGAGAAATATTTTTGAGAGAGAGTTAGTGTGATATTTTGTCATCTAACCATTGAAATTGGAAAAGAAAAAAATTGTGTTTAAGACAGGTTTTTAAGGCTACTTTTACATCAAACAAAAAGGTATGGGCACATCTTCCTATAGAGTGATTGTTGGATGTTGTGAATGCTCAGTTGGAGTGACAAGGATTGTTTGATAAGAATTTTTGGAATCAATTGAGTAAGTGTTCATATGCTTGGAGTAGGGTTTGAAAGCAAGGAGTGTTTTGCTGAGTAATTGATTAAGTGAAGTTGATTAAGCCTAGTCAAGTGAAATTATTATAGTGATAGTTCTATTTATGCAAAACAAATTGTTCTGTATTCTAAATTAATTTGAGAAAGAGATTGAGAGTTATTGAGTGGGAAACATATTGAGTCTTTAACAATTCTCTATATGTTTCTATGATATTGGATAAGTTCTAGTGAGGACTTGTTGAGCAGATTTGAGATAAGTCTTGAGAAATACTTGTGGATAGATTAGTGTGAGCTTTTATGGAATATTACAAGGCATATTTTAGGTAAGTCTTTAAGAAGACTTGTGAGCAAATATTATTGATTGATTTTTTCAAACCTTGAGTTAATATTTGGGGTAGATCCAACAGGGTTGATTTGTGTTTAAGTCAATATTTATGTTAAGTCTTGAGGATAGAGATTGAGGATATATTTGTGCTAGATCGAAGGACTGTTTTTAGTGCAGATTTGAGGATAGAGTTTAGTGTAAATTTGAGGACATGTTTGTACTAGACCAGGGATAGAGATTGAATAGATTTGTGTTAGACGAAAGGACTGTATTTAGTACAGATTTGAGATAAAGCTTAGAGTAATCTTTGGAGGTGACAGAGTATAGAGGATTATAGTCTCCAGTGGATAGAGATCCATTAGCCAGGGTAGTGAGGATAGGTCTTCTGAGTGAGGATAGGAGTCTTCAGTGGATAGAGATCCATTAGCCAATGCATTGGAGGCATTGATTCTTCTAGAATATCACTAGCCAAAGTAGAGGATAAAGGAGTTCTCCTATGGGTAGATAGTCATGAACTTGATTAGGGTATTGGTGTCTCCTTTGGATAGAGGTCCATAAACATTGTAATAGAGAAAGGATTCCCAAGAGAATTTATTTGAGAAAATTTTATAAGGAATATTTTCTCCATGGAGTAGCCCACATTGGGTGAACCACATTAAATCATGTCTCTCATGTGTGTGATGCTTTGTGTTATTTTTAATACTTTAATATTGTTGATGGTATCATATGGATTGAAAAGCAAAAAAAATTATCCTATACTATTCACCCCCCCCATAGTGTAATCACATGTTCTTCAATTACATTTTAAGGTTAATCATTTGGATCATTTTTCTTTCATGTCTAAAGCAACATAAAAATAAATTCACTCATCATTTCATTAAGTTTCATGAACAATTAATAGCAAAGCATAAAAAAATAATACCAAGAAGGCCCCTTGTTAACAGTTATTTGCAAATCACTAAGGTATTCCAAGAAATTATTTGATACATTTTCATAACATACAAACACATATTAAGTAAAAGGAACCTTGGAGAAATTTCTATTTCTTTGCAAGATAGGGTTTTTATTTTAAAATCTTGACTGTGATGGTGATTTTGAAATTGGGCAAAATTTCCACTTAAAATAATTAGAACTAGAAGGAGGGCTTGAATTGCTTTACTTTATTGCTACTTAAATTCTAAATTGTTCATGTTTATTTGAAAGATTTATTTTAAGGCATTGGTTTAATTGATGCATATATTTCAGTTGATTGTTAGTCATTTCATGCTTCTTTGCAAAATATTTCTTTGACTAACAAACTTGGCATTAAAGTTATGTTTTGTAAGGTCCACTAATGGCATTTTTTATTTCAATAGGGGCAATAATTTCATCCTAGATTGGTGGTTATTATTATCATTTAAACATTCATACCCATAAAATCCCTCTAGGTGCAAAAGAATATTTACCTCAGTTTAGGCATGATGTGGCCTCGACTGAGGAACATATTCAAATATACAAGGATATTTTAATTTATTTGCAAATTATGTATGAATATATCACTTGTAGGTTGTTTTCATACACTTTGGATGAGGTTGCATTAGATTGGTACATCCACAAACCTCTAGATTCTATTATATCTTGGGATCGATTAGAGGTAATATTCCTATATGACCATAAAGGCATGCACCCGATATTGCAATTGCGTAAAATGAAACAAAATGGACATTCACACACAAATTGACAAAGACAAAAGCAATTAAATGAAATGCATATTTATTCCTCTTCGAATCAATTCATGTTTTACAAATGAATCCCTCTTAGGGATACCCTTTTTGATACGCAATTACAATGTTACAATCCTCTCAAGGATAAAATGCACTTTTCAAGCCTTTAAGGTGACACGAACTGCTCTAGGGTGGAGTTGACCCTCTTCTTTGCGTTGAGGAAGGAATTGGATGATTGCATCTCCTTCGAACCTACTTTCCTACGGTCAAGAAACAACACAAAAGCATCAAACAAATAGGCAACCTCTCATGATGAGGCCCTTTGAGGAAAATATGCATAAAGATGCCATAACAACTATGAAATCAAGAAAATGAGTAAAACATATTAAACTTATGCAAGATTCATAAATATTGTTAGAAACATGAAAGCAAGAAGTACAATTATCTATCTACTAGATCAATTGCATGAAATTAAGCACGTTAGCATGAAAAGAAGCCATTAATGTCCTACTTGCTATAATGAAAACAAGATTGATTAAACCCTAAATATACTAGTCAGATTGTCTCTAAACATGAATTAACCCACTAAAATGACTAATCTAACCTAATTAAGCATAATGGAAAGAAAACAGTAAGGAGATCTATCACCTGTTGCAAACCGCAGCTCGGATGAGCGGTCTGCACTATAAACCATGGTTGTCAGCTGCGATGAGCAACAAAGTAACTTTGCCCTCCAAATTCTAGGGTTGTGGTCTTGATCCTCCTTGTCAAATTGATGATCAAGGGTCGCCTCAGTGTCCTCTGATAGGTTTGGTGGTTGAATTGCTCGGTTGGGCCTCTGTTTTCCCAAATTAATGTTTCTTGGCATTCTAGCTCCTTAGGGCATCCATGGCATGAATTGTCATGATGCTAGATTAGTTGGAAATTGAAAAAAAGCAACTACTCTCTCTCAATGCACTCAAGTGAGTCTACAATTCGATAGGGCTTCGCTGCTCTAATCTCCAATGCTTGCTCTCATAGTTTGCCCTAATTTTAAGGGGTACTTATAGGACTACCCAAGGGCTAGGGGTGGCTTCATGGAGAAGCCAAGATCAAGAAGGGGTGGTTAGGATAGTTGGATTGGAAGCTTCCATCCTTTAACCACCTTCTTCTAGAACAAATGGTCGTTCAAACCGATTTGGCTCGGATGAAGGCCAACTGAACTTCAGTTTAGACCGTAGGTGACAGTTGTGGTTCAGACTGTAGACCGTAGGTCTCAGCCATGGTTCAGACTGTAGACCGTAGGTCTCAACTGTGGTTTAGACTGATTAGGCCAAGGAGCCCAAATTGAGTGGTTAGAACCACTACTCTATCTTGGAGTCTATCCAAGATCTTCCATATGGTCTTGTAGCATGTCCATATGAGTAGTCGCCATCGACATGACACATTTTAGGTGTCTACAGATGCCCCTTTTGAGATGCATTGTGAGATCGAACAATGCTGAGAAAAAATAGACCTCCTAAAATGATGTCGAAGGTTCTATGATGATCATTAGTCGGATCAACATTAGATGCCCCAGGTCCAGCAAAAGGACGCGCATCCTGGAATCATTGCTTCCAACTGATTGGAGGCTTAATTTGAAAGGGTTTGCACTCGTCATCAGGCATTCGGGTAGCTTTGGTGCTACAATAGGAGTTAGGCCTATATAACCGAAAGGAGGAGAGCTACAAACTAACTATCATTTTTGCTATTTACCCCAAGCAAAGGGGTAAGCTTATGATAGCTGTTAGCAATGATTCGCAAGGACAAACGCAATTTTGACAAGATCAAGGGATCTACGATTTCAGGGATCTTCTATTGACTTTGATTATGATTATGATATTATGACTACCCCCTCAAGCGATGAGTCGATGAGGGTAATGACAATGTATGAAGCGATGAGGTCGCTTGACCATAATGAATGATCTGCACAAACTTAGAATTGAGCATTTAATTACTTGGCTAAGCCTAGTTCAGCGTATGATTGCAATTGTTAATAGTAATTGCACATTCCTATCCCATGGAGCAGTCGGGCTGCAATAGCCTTCTTAGGGAATCAAAATGATACAATGCCAATTAGATTTATGTTGAATCAATTTGTCGATGATTTGCTAAAAAAAAGGTGTCATAAGAGAAATGACATGAAACACCTCATTTTCGTGGAGCGGTCCAGCCTTGAAGGCCTTCTTCGAAATTGAAAAGAAGCATATCAAATCAACGATGACAATTTTACCCCAAATGTCCTTATGGTTATTTACTCATCTCATCGGATTGCATGGATCATTAGTCGCTGCAACCGCCAAGTGTCTAGGGTAAATAACTGAATACGAGGTGCATTTGGCTTTTAATTATTTGATTTTTTTGGTTAATTTGAATTTTTAGTTGATCATGGTGCTTAAAAATCACCAAATGTGTTAAATTGATTGCTCTTATTGAGAATATGGTCCATTAGGAGACATTGATTTGCCATTTGAAATCTTCCCACGGTAGGATTTTGCTGCATTTAATGCCAGTTGCAAACCGTGTCTAGGGCCTACGGTTGAAATTTCAAATTTTGGGAACCATGGATCACAGCTACAGTCGGCAAACCCTAATTTTGGGACCATGGGTGTTAGCTGCGGTCCGAAGAAAATAGGAAAAGGTTTATAAATTTCTTATTTTCAAATTTCCTCATTATTCCTTGACAATGACTGCAATTTGAAGAGCTCTGAGAGGTGTGAGAGTAAACTTGACATGAAACGCTGGTAAAACTAACACCGACTACCTTACACACCTCCCGATGGCAGACCATGGACAACCATCTACTAGCAGAGGCCTCAGTGCAGGAAAGGTAACTCAAAACTGAATCCTCACACTCATTACCAATTAAAAATGAACCACATTAAGTAATGGGTTAAATCAATCTCACTAAACTGTTGGCAATGAACCTCACCTTAGACTAGGCTAGTTTAGGATTTAATTATTATTTTTGTTTTTTTATTTCTTGGCTAGGAAATGACCCCAAAAGGGTCATATTCCTAGACCGCAGCTGGCAGCTGTGGTTCCCCATTGACATATTGGGGACCGCAGGTATCAGCTACGGTTAGATTCAAATTACAACGGTAAAAAATTTGACCATTATGCGGACCGCGGGTTTGACCTGCGGTTCCCTATTTTTAGAAAAATTTCCAAATTTATTGATTTTTTTATGATTTTTCTTGGCAATTAATGCCATTTATTGCACTCTTGAGATGTACTATTGGAATTTTTTATCATGCTTAGCATAATTTTGTATTTTTAGCTTTATTTATCTCTTTTTAGGTCATTTTTAGCTAGCTTTTTCCTTATGCATTATTTCTTTTCAGAAATTGACTTCTAGAGCTAGGGAGCCGAACATCCTTTGCACCCTCCACCCACTACTTACTGACCTAGAGCGGGATTGGTTTGGAGCCATTGGCTTTGGCTACATTTTGGATCTACCCACTATCAGGGTAGATCAAGCCTACATGACTGCATTGGCCCACTGTTGGAATGCGTGGACCAACACATTTCACCTATCGATAGGTGAAATGACTATTACACTAGAGGACGTCTATCGGATCTTTAGGATCCCTATTGATGGTGAGGCCATCACCTCCACTCCATTTACCAGTAGAGGAGCTATTTTTGATGCTATCTTCGATGACTAGAGCTAGGATGCCTAGGGCAGGATCGACCATGGAGGCATCCATATCGGTTACTGGTAGGGGAAGGGCATCTTCTCAGTCAGAGAGGTAGTATTCATGCACTTGGTCATGCAGATTGTGCTTCCAGACTCCTCGGGTGTGAGGATCCCCTAGAACCTTCTGGCCAGTGTCAGGAGGGTCACACAGAGCTCTATCGATCATCCACTACTCCTAGCCTGGGGGAGCACTCTATTGTGCCAGTTGTACCGAGAGCTCTACCAGATCACCAATAGGAGTCAGGTAGGTATTAGCTATAGTTTACTCCTCCAGATCTGGGGTTGGTAGCACATCAAGATCGAGTGACCTATGGAGCTACCCCTGGATATTACTTTGATTGATGATGACCATTAGTGCTATGCCACATGCTAGCCCCATGAGGAGGAGGGATTTCAAAGTAGGTCCCATGTTGGGGACATAGAGCACTACATTGGCCGATTTGCAGTGCTTCGATCGGATGACATTGAGTGGCATCCATACATGGATTTCCCTACATGGGAGGAGGTTGATGAGTGGCTATGCCAGTATCGGTGAGACCAGTGGCTACTCGGTCACAAGGCCAAGGTCCATGAGTACCAGTTCTACTCATGGGTCCTACGATAGTTTGGGCTAGTGCAGGACATCCCAGAGCTACCCATCATCTATAGGTGGTTGGTACTGGAGATAAATTTGCAGTGGGTACAACCTACACCGCTTGGGGATGTTGCGAATGACTTTCAGGAGTCAGGGATTGCTAGGGCTAGGACCACCCCAACATATGATACTTGGTGGTCCCTACTATAGTGGCAGGGATCTAGGCCCCTCGACCGAGTAGACGACGGGTCAGAGGCTGATCCATAGGGGCACAATGTGCACCAGCATACTGAGGGTGGATGGGGGGTAGAGGCTACCATAGAGGATGCACCATATATTGAGGCCAAGGAGGAGGCCCTAGATGAGGGTGAGGTGCCTCCAGAAAGTGAGGTGGAGTAGTTGCTAGCCTAGGTTGTAGATCTACAGAGTTAGGTTGGGAGACTTCAGTCCTAGATGTTGCAATAGGGAGACATCTATCACCATGTTAGAGGTGAAGTTGTCTCATAGAGAGAGGCAGCTACAACAGGCCCAGGAGGAGATCACGACTCTCACAGCATGGGCTACAGTGATGGAGAGGTGGGTCCAGGAGCTCACTAGTGTCCTTGATCTAGTAGAGGTGTGATGGGGTATAGCTATAGCGGAGAGGGACTTGGCCCAGGCTCAGAGGGGAGATCCTTCATCCTCTCATGTTGTCATGGCACCACCCGTAGCACCATCATCCACACTGCTAGGAGGTCATGACCCCATGATAGAGATTAGGTGGCTCACTTCCCTCGTAGAGGAGGGGAACGATCGATGTGATGTGAGGGTAGCTCGCATCTCCCAACTGGAGGGGTATATCAGATTGATAGGTGGGCAGGTTCCCAAGGATCCTCATGCTTCAGGCACTCATCAGAGTAGATCTAGGACCAGGACTACGGGGCAGTCATCCGTGAGCTCGAGCCATAGGACTCACAGGACTGAGAGGACACATAGGTCCTCTAGCACTCATGGAGCTAGCTCGCATAGGAGCCATAGGGATGGTAGAGGTGATGGTGGTGACTCATAGGCTGGGGGTGCAGGCCCTTCGTAGTATACATGTTGAGATACTATGATGTACTATTTTTGCATGTAAGGTCGAGGACCTACACAGTTGTAGCCTGCGGGTATTTTTGATGTACCCCCATGTACTCATGTTTGGACACAAACACAAACACACACACACACATATATATATATATGAGATTTTGATCATTTTGGCTCATTATGTGTACTTGTGTATTTTTAATTTTATGTTTATGTTATGCACATGGATGCAGATGTTTATATTGATGCTATGCTTATGTAATGTGATGTATGGATTTCATGCACTAGATAGCTATTTAATTTATGATGATGATGATATGCAGTGATCTAGATGCTTAGATATGCTATTTATGATGGATGCATATGGATGCGATGTTTACTTTTAAATACATATTTAATTTTGCTTTATTGTATGCATTTAATTTATAATGATATCGTGATATGCTGATGCAATGTATGTAATGCATTATTTACATGATGGTAATCTAATGTAAATGAACCTGTATGCTTTAATCACTTAAAACATAAGGAATGAATGTGATATGAGTTTAACAATCTAATGGATGACACCACAGAATGTGTAAAAATCATGAATGTAATTGAAAATCCTCATTACAAGAATTTAATCAATTAATCACCCATATATGAAATGCAATGATATGAAATGGTATGATGCGAATGATATGATATGTCACTCTATTTTCTTTTTGCAATTTTGAAAAATATGCACAATATAGTCAGTGGTCATCTAGATATCATTTTTGATATCCATCCGGTATCTATCCTATATCTTGATTGTGCTTTATGTAATGATGTATCATAGATTCGATACTTTGCAGTTTGATGATTTGAATGACTTTATTCTATATGGTTTGTGATATTTGGTATTTTGTTGCTATTAGAGAAACTTTTGAGGTTTTCCATGAGACTCAAACACCCTAGTAGACTTCTCAAACATCACATACTAATTGTACAAGGCTTTTGTTGGACAAGGCTTTCATCATGAATGACCCAACTATTCATTACCCCTGTGTGTGCATGTGAGTATTTTTAGATAGACCATAGGCATACCCCAGATGTCAGTCGGGACTCTTCCAACCCATATGTGAGATCGGGTTCCTCCTATGTTTGTATCATCCTTGTTTTAGACTTGATTGGACTATAATGCTAGACAACCCCAGGCACCTAGAGCTAGCTCATCTTGCAAATTGATCAGGACTACCCCTCCAAGAATAGTTGGGACTCTTTCAACCCATTGTTGCATTTGGGGATCACCCAATAGAACTACTACTCCGAAAGCAGGTGGGACTCTTTCAACCCATTGCTGCAATCGGGGTTCATTCTATGGCTTTGAATAGTGAACAATCCAGGGATTCAAGTTCTCACCCTATTTTGATATTTGCTCATATGTAGTGATAAAAATCATTGTTTTTCATGTTTTACTCTGAGTGATAAAAATCACTGTTTATTCCTATTTTTCTTGAGCAAGGGATTTGTATAGTGCTTTTGATTCACTATATCATTTTAGATTTGAACTTTGAACTTTGGGTTTGAAATTTAAACTATGTATCTATGTACGAGTAGGGGAAATTCTTGTCCTTTTGCCAAGGTTCACCACTCTAGACCGAACTATTTGCAAGATAAGCAGGTAATAAAACCCATCTCTCTAAATACCCAGGACCACTTTCGTAGCTTTCATCCTCCCTTATCTTAGCAGGATTTTAAATGTGTCAATTAGTGATGGGATCCTGATATGCCAAGCACTATCACAACTAATGACCTCATCTACAAAAGCAAAAGCAACTTTCTACGACATCTGAGAAACCCACTAGGTATGGCTGAGTGATTGGAAAACTTTGGTATACACACATATCTCATAGCAACAGGTGTTGTGTATGAATGCAATGGATTATGATAAATGCAAAGGTGCATGATTAAAACACAAATGTGGCATCGTTTGTAAGACTGACAAACACAATCCCTTCCTACTATGGAATGCAACGGATGACGAATGCCTATATGCAATGTAATGATGAAATGAATGCATGTGTAAATGAAAATGCATAATGCAAATGCAAATGTTTTTTGGATTTTATGCTTTACCATTTTTTTGGATTTTATTGATTTTATAATTTTTATTGATTTTGAGCCTTTATATTTGACCAAACGGTGAGTACATGCCTTTGGAGCCTTTTTATTGACCAAACTACTCACAAGAGAGCTTGGAGCCTTTTAGGATGACCGAGAGGTTTTAAGCAAACCCTCGAAGCCTTTTGGGGTTGACCAAAGGTTTGAAATACCTTTGGAGCTTTTTGATTGACCAAACTACTCACAAGAGAGCTTGGAGCCTTTTAGGATGATCGAGCGATTTTAAGAAAACCCTCGAGGCCTTTTGGGATGATCGAGTGGTTATAAGCAAACCCTCGAGGCCTTTGAATGACATGACCAAGTGATTTTAGGAACCCTTGGGGCCTTTTGGGGATGACCGAGCAGTTTTAGGTAAACTCTCGGAGCCTTTTACTATGCTCTCAAGCATAGAATGCCTTAAGATGGATGATGTTGAGAGGTTCGGGCTCTTCAACACCTCCTAGCGATGTTAGGTGATAGGTACCTAGACCAATATTTTTAGATATGATATAGGGTCCTAGCCAATTAGCCACGAATTTGTCTCACATATCTAGCGGTAAATTAGAGTTCTGTTGGTTCTCTTTCAAGACAAGATCCCCAACTTCAAAGTCTCTCTGGTGGAATTTGATATTATAAGCTCATTTTAGTCACTCTTGATAAACACGGAGATGCTCCAGGGCATTCACGTGATGTTCATCAAGCAGCGTCAGTTGATCTAGTCGAGCTTATCATGTGGTGTCATCATCGATGAACTCTTTCAATGTGATGCGCAACATTGGAATTTCCAATTCCAAGGGCATAATGGCCTCAATGCCATATACTAGTGAAAATGACGTTGCCCCAGTGGGCATCCGAATGCTAGTCCTGTAAGCCCATAATGCAAGGGGTAGCTGGATATGCCAATCTTTGTGGTTTTCTTGGACCGTATTTTTCAAGATGGCCACCACTATCTTGTTTGAGGCCTCAACTTGCCCATTTGCCTACGGATAGTAAGGAGTTGCAAAACTGTGTTTGATTCTATACTTAGACGTCAAAGCTCTCATATTTTTGTTCTTAAATGATGTTCCATTATCCAAAATTATTTTGGATGGAATCCCAAAATGACTTATGATATGCTCCAGTATAAACTCTGCTATATGAGCTCCAGTTGTCATTGTTAAGGGTATTGCTTCCACCCACTTTGTGAAATACTCAGTAGCCATGATAATAAATGTATGTTAGCTCGATGATAGAGGAGATATCTTGCCTATAAGATCTAATCCCCATTGATAAAATGGCCAAGCCACTTGGATGGGTTGTAAGGCCTACGATGGCAAGTGCATAAGATTAGCATGATGCTGACATTTGATGCATTTCTTGACATACACATTGCACTCCTTCTCCATAGTGGGCCAATAGTAACCCATTCAAAGGATGCGCTTGATGATGGCCATGCCATTGAAATGGCCATCGCACGTACCATCATGAGCTTGTGAAATTTCCCAAGATGACTCTTGGGGCTCTAGACAACGAAGGAGAACTCCATCGTAACCTCGTTGGTACAAAATATCTCCTATCAAGACATATTTAGTCACTTTCTACTTGAATGTGCATTTTGTAGCATGTGACAATCCCTCTAGGATTATACCAAGTTTTAAGAAGTCTTGGATTTGCGACATCCAACTCTGACAAGCCTCAGCTTCGACTACCAAGATGACTTGCTCCCCCTGTGTATTTACTTTTGCAAATGCAGACTGGGAAACAACCTTGTGGTGAATGGTAGTACCACTCCCCATCGAACTCTGAGAGGTTAATGACCCCTAAGGTGCCTTCTTTAGAAAGTCTTTAGCTCTACAGAACCATTCAACTTTTGGTTCCATGCTAATCATGTTGATTGACATTTTATTATCAAAGGCTTCGCGCTCCGCTGCAGGATGTGAAAGCATTTGGACATGGATGGTAGTGAAATACGTAGATGGATTCTAAGGGATTAAGGATCCCAAATATGCCATGGTGTCTACAAACCTATTTGATGAATGAGGGATTGCCTCGATGTCATACCATTCCAATTTAGCCAAATATGTAACAACAAGATCTTTATAAGCTTTCAGTACGGGACATCGACACTGAAAGAGCCCCTTAACTTGGTTGACTATGAGCAAGGAGTCACCAAAGATGTTTAATCTCTTAATGTTCATGGTGATGGTTGTGTGGAGGCCTAGCAGTAGGGCTTCATACTCAGCATTGTTGTTGGTGCACGAAAAATCTAATTTAAATGACAAGGGCATTGGAGCTCCTTGCGGCATGAAAAACACTATTCCTGCACCACCTCCTTGCTCGCACTTTGAACCATCAAAGAATAGAGTCATATCAACATTATTCTCTAGTTCTTTGGGTTTGGGAGCTTTGGATACGACAAAGACTACATCATCCAAAAGCTCAATGGTCAGAGGCCTACTGTTTGATAGTGGTGCCTCAACCAGCTGATCAACTATGACTTGTCCCTTAATGGACTTTTGGCTTATGAATTCCAAATCAAATTATGTCAGTAGCATGATCCACTTTGCAATACACGTATTATGATACGTCTTACTCATCATGTACTGTAAAGGATTTTGTTTTGATATTACATATGTCGTATGACTTAGCATATAGTGTCATAATTTCTTGGTAGTGAACACTACTGCTAAACATAGTTTCTCCACATATGCATACCCTAGCTCGTAACTCACCAAGGTTCAGCTAATATAATATATGGCTTGTTCTTTTCCTTGCATGTTCTTTTGGGCTAACATGGTCCCTAATGCAAATTCGATTGTCGATATATATAGCAGAAAAGGCACATCTAGCCTTGGTGGAGCTAGCACTGGCGGCGTCACTAGGTATTGCTTTATTTCAGTGAAAGTTGCTCGACAATCCTCATCCCAATTGAATGGGACCCCCTTATGTAGTAGTCGATTCATGGGTCGACATTTATTCGATAACTGAGTGATGAATCACTTTATCGATGCTACTTTGCCTAAAGGCTCCTTAACTCTTTGATATTGGAGGGAGGATGCATCTCTAGAATAGCCTTGACCTTCACTAGGTCGACTTTGATGCCTCATTTAGAAATGATGAATCCTAAGAGTTTACCAGAAGTTACGCCAAATACGCACTTCTTAGGATTCAACCTGACATTATACTCTATCAGGCGATCGAAGACCTTTCACAGAACCTCAGCATGCTCGCTACATAGCAATGACTTGGCCAACAAGTCATCCATATAATCCTCTAGGATCTTATGCATATAGTCATGAAAGATGTATGTCATGGCCCGCTGATATGTGGCACCAGCATTTTTAAGACCAAATGGCATAACTTTATAGCAAAATGTTCCCCATGGTGTTATAAATGCGGTTTTATGCTAGTCTTCGGGTTTAATCCAAATTTGATTGTAACCAAAAAAATCATCCATTAAGGAGAGCATTTCATGACCTATAGTTGCATCTACAAGAGCATCAATATTAGACAACATAAATGAATCCTTGGGTGTTGCCTTATTCAAGTCTCTGAAATCCATACAAATACAGATTCTTCCATCAGGTTTTCCTACGGGCACCATATTGGATACCCATTCCGGATAGTCGATGGAGATTACAAATTCTATGTCCAACAGCTTTTGTAGCTCATATTTCACCATTAAGGCTACTATTGGATGCATCTTTCTAAGCTTCTTCTTGACTGGCTTCTTTGTCAGATCTAGCGAAAGGTTATGGATAACCAATTTTGGGTCTAGACCTGGCATATCTTTGTATGTCCAAGCAAAAATATTAGGTCTCTATTTTAGTAGAGGGATGAGGGTGGCACGCTCATTTGGAGTGAGACTCTCTCCAAATTTAACCTTCCTTGGATTGGTGGGATCATTACTGATATCCACATCGAAGGTTTCCTCTACTGACATGTGCGATCCCTCCTCAAGCTGATGAGGCATAGGAATCAAATGGATGTCATCAGTCGGGTTGATAGGTTCCGCATTGGAAGCACCCTCAACATGATAGACATCATAAGCACAACCTGGCACAAAATGAAATGGTTGTAGCATTTCTTCATTAGGGAAGAAATCTTTAGGCTCAATAGGTGAGTTAGTGCAATCCCAGTCGATAGCATCTACATTTAGATGCAATGGTTTGGATGGATCTACTAGATTATGGAGTGGAGTGGTCAAATCAATGGAGACCATATTGATGGAATGGAATTGATCTCCAGGACCACATGGACGAACCTCTACATTATCGATGCATCTCTCATACCCAAGATCTGGCTCTAATGGCATGAGCACAAATGGGTCCTCTCTATGAGCACTACTGACGACTGGATCCTCTCTATGCACTGGTTGCAATATGGGATCATTCGGCTCATGGAGCTCCATGTAGGTAGGTGGACGGGGAAACAACATGTGATAAATCACATTAAATTTTGGTGGTATTCCCCTAAGGTGAGGGTTGAGATTGATTTCTCTTCGCATGTCCTCAGCCATATAAGGTGCATGGCGATGACGTAGGTAGGGAGGTCCTAGATAGGCTCTTTGTTTCATCCTCTTCATCACTATCATAATACAATCCTTCATTTGCCCCTATAGGTGGGGGACGTTCTAGAAAATGTTTACCCATATAGGTTATCTCTTGATTATTATCATTGTTGTATGGTAAAATCAGGTATAAGTGTCATAAATACGAACTACTTCATAACCTAACTCAGCCTCATCCCCCATTTGATTGTCAGGTGAGGACTCACTATCCACCAAGGTATTCTCATGATACATATCGAGTGGCACTATGGTGATGTAAGACACCATTCGACTATCCCTCTATAACCCAAAAGGATTAGGATGATATGGGTTGAAGTCCACATCATCCCCTAGACTAAGGTACAAGCGATCTAAGGATGTTGTGAGCAAATCATCTTACCCTCATATCTATAACCCTAGCCTAAACCTATTAGTTTCTAGCTGATAATGTCACTCAAGCAGAGTCCTACGTCCTTGTTCAAACAAATCAAGGTCGTATCTGTGCCAATGATATAACTAAAAAATATGTATGGAGTATTTTGGGTTTGATAGGTAATGAACATTTACTATGAAAGGTTCATCACCATCTTCATATATGGGCATTCGTGTTGGCAATTGATCCATCCCAGCACAGATGAAGTTAGTATGATTGGGTGGCTCTCCCAATGACACTATTTATCCAACCAAAAAATGATGAGCATGCGGTCGATCCATATCTTGTGCAGTCTCCAAAATCGATCTGAAGGTTATATTCTGCACAATATACTCACCTAACCCTGTGTTGGTGAGATGTACAATCACCCATGGTGCATATGACCCTATTGATGATGTAGGCAAGGCAAGCTAAGGTACCTCCTCCACTATGTCTTGGGCTTCCTCCACTTCCATGGGGATGGGAGCCTCATCAGTGACTGGTTTGGGCACATTCTTATTCTCTTTTTTGCCCATTTTTACCTTTAACTTCTTGTCATCTCGAAGCATCACTGATGCAATAATTTTCAGTGAGGTAGTAGTAGTGCGCTTAGATCTGTGTGATACAGATGTCAATGATTGAGCACGTATTGTTGGTTTACCTCCTAGATTTTTAATCGATGATGCAGGATAGATTTCTAGGTGTGTTGATGGGAGTATGAAAACCCTAGGTAAATCTACTAGGTTCATGAACTTGAAATATTCTTCATCTGATGATACTATGTGAACCCGTCCCTCATACAGATATTTTATACATTGACATAATATAGAGGGAACGCAGTGCATTTCACGAATCCAAGGCCTCCCGAGTAGGATGTTCTATTGCATGGCACGCTCAATCACATGACACATCATAGAGATGGTCTTTAGGCCTACCTAAATAGGTAGGATGATTTTTCCAACCATCGAGCATAGGGAATCACTCTCAATGTGAAGGTGGTGGGCACAATATATGACTTGGGTAGCTTTAGATGATTCAATGCCTTAGTCATTATTATATTGATCTATGAACCAGTGTCGATCAAAACCCTCTTGAATGGAATTTGATTGACACATGCGATGATATGCAATGGTGGGCCAGCTGTATCTATAGGAACCATCCTGATTTCATGATTGTAAAATTGGATCATGGGCTTCTGGAACTGTTCTACATGTCCCATGAAATTGGTAAATGCTTGAGCATCTTGAGACTGTACTTTAATAGACCTTATAATTTCCATAAGGGTCTCCCTATGCCTAGGGGACTACTGTATTAGTTCAGATATAGACAACTTCGTAGGAGCTATCTACAGGTTTTGGACCAACTTGCTCCATATGGTCACCACCGGTCTCGTTGGTGCACCTAGAATATTTTGATTTGGCCACTGATTTGGCATAGCTTGTATCTTAGTGGGAGTGCAAGGTTGATTCGGTTGCTCATATCTCCCATGTTTGGTAACAATATTCACCATACCTACGAACCCTTGGGTAGGCAGTTCAACATGCACTTGGTTGACTTGGCCAACATTGTTGCACAGTACCTCATGGTTTGGTAACAACTTTTTGTAAATACCCATGTTTTGGTTGTCAAGCATCAATGGATTACTTAGTACTACAAGCTCACCCTTTTCAATCATGTTTTGCACAATATGCTTGAAGGACCAACACACTTCGATGTCATGGCCCTTTGATGAGGCCTAGAAATGACTCAATCATAACATGTTTTGAACACTGAATCTGCCTACAAACTCTTATGTTTAATCTAATATGCTAGTTAAGTTAATTGAATATGTTGTGTATTAACTATTTGCATGATAAATGTATCTGAAATACTATATTCTAATTTTTACAACTTTTTGCATAAGTTCTATGTTGTTTTGTTATGACTTGCTAAATGAGATTTGCTTAGGTTGATAGCAACATTTCACTAATCATGTTTTGATATGTCTCAAGCATTTATTTTACCTAAATCTAGCAACAGTGCAAGTAAACTATTACTATGCAGCAAAAACTGGTTTTTCCCATGTAAATTCCATCCAGCTACCAATGAATGGCAAGGCATGGAATTCACATATGGAAAGAGATGAAGACCATTGGAATCTGATCTTAAGAAATAACCCACATGAGAAATGTAGAGGAAATCATTTAAATAGCACACATTTGTTCATTCCGAAGTCTCTTCGGAATGAACAGATATCTTCGAAATGAGAAAAAATAGTGTCTTTGGAATGAGCGGATCTTTGGAATGAGAATTGCAGTCTCTTCGGAATGAGCCACTTATCTTCGAAATAAAAACATAATGTGTTTTTTGAATTATTGACTGATTTCTAACGCTGGAAAAAGGGAAATAAAGATTGAAAAGGGTAAGGGAAAATATCTCCCATCTAACTTTGCCAACCTTGCCGACCAAAGCCACCATTTATGGAAAGATCAAGTTTGATCTTCTTCTAGGATAAAACCAGGAATTGTTGCAGCATAATAGGATTAAATCTTTTGAGATATTCTCAGTTGTCAGTAGGTTTTAGGATATCTATAAATATGGCTCCTGTTCAGGTTGAGCTAGTAGAGGATAGAGAAAGCAGAGAGTAGAGAAATATAGGAGAAAATAGGCAATAATCGGAAAAGTGATCTACATAGATCCTGTAACAGGTTTTTAGCAAAATTATTGTAATCATGTTCTTGAATCAATAAAGTGTACTATTTCTATTTCATATTGCTTGTAAATGAGTGTGAGTAAGATCTAGAGAGAGATAGACTCATACCTTCTTCTGGACAAGGAGGTTGGCCACTTCTAGACCTAGGAGGAGGACTAACAACAAGTTTTTATTTTGATTTTGCTGCAGCAGAATGAGTTGTAGAACTTGTCATTTCATTTCTTTGTAAAAAACTAATGGTATTTTAAATCTTAGCTTATTTTATTTTTAGATTAATATTGTGATTAATGGTTTGGTTGTAATCTCCACTTTCAACAAAGCTTTCAATTTATTGCAGACTATCATTTCCAGAATTTATTGTTTTCTGTAATTTCTTGCATTTTATGTTTTGCTGTCAACCTCTGCACAGAAGATTGACAACCTTCTATTACAGAGCCTTGACAGGGTTTTATTTCTATGCTATAATTAGGTTTCCATTGTTTCAAAAGTAAATAGATTTCCTTTCTACAATTATAATCAAACTTCTAATTCTGCAACTATTATTTCTGCAACATAATTAGGTCTCATTCTGCAATTGTAATTAAGATTTCATTTCTGCCATTAATGATTAGTTTCCATTTTTGCAACTTATATTAAGGTTTAATTTATGCAATTTAGATATAGGAATGTCCTAAATCCCCCACACAATTGGTTTCACCAATAAGACCTATTGCTCCAGACTGACCTAAGTTATAACCCTGTTCACCCCTTCTTTTGTAGATAGTCTTGTACACTGCCCTGGATTGACAAATTCATTGAGAATTAATGTGTATAATGACTACACATCATTTTGGTGCTGTTTCCAGGGAATTGTGTTGCTAGAAGGTGACAAAATTCCAATAGATGTTAATTAGACCGAGCCATGAAGATTCAGGATAAAATCTGAATAGAACAGCTGATTAAAGTAACAACTATTGACCTATAATTTATGTCATTTAATAGTAAACATGAATGAGTAAGATATGGAGAGAGAGAGACTCATACCTTCTTCTGGACAAGGAGGTTGGCCACTTCCAGACCTTGGAGGAGGACTAACAACAAGTTTTTATTCTGATTTTGTTGCAGCAGAATGAGTTGTAGAACTTGTCATTTCATTCCTTTGTAAACAACTAATGGTATTTGTAATCTTAGCTTATTTTATGTTTAGATTAATCTTGTGATTAATGGTTTGGTTATAATATCCACTTTCAGCAAAGCTTTCAATTTATTGTAGACTGTCATTTCCAAAATTTACTGTTTTCTGTAATTTCCTGCATTTTATGTTTTGCTATCAACCTCTGCACAGAAGATTGACAACCTTTTATTACAAAGCCTTGACATAGTTTCATTTCTATGCTATAATTAGGTTTCCATTACTGTAAAAGTAAATAGATTTCCTTTCTACAATTATAATCAGACTTCTAATTCTGCAACATAATTAGGTTTCATTCTGTAATTGTAATTAGGATTTTATTTCTGTAGTTAATGATTAGTTTCCATTTTTGCAACTTAGATTAAGGTTTAATTTATGCAATTTAGATATAGGAATGTCTTAAATCCCCCACACAATTAGTTTCACCAAAAATACCTTTTACTCTATATTGACCTAAGTTATAACCCTGTTCACCCCTTCTTCTGCAGATAGCCTTGTACACTGCTCTGGATTGACAAATTCATTGAGAATTAATGATGTGCATAATGACTACGCATCACCCTTCACATGATGGAAGATGCAAAATAAATCATCCTGATACCCCTTTGACTTGGGCTGATTTGGATCGACCAGCTTAACCTCGGGTAGTATGATTGCCTTAGCCTTGCATAACTGACAGAATATTAATGTCAATAATTCTGTTAGAGGCATGAATTTGTGAGGTGGGCATTGTTCTTTGTTTTTTCCCTTATAATTATTATTGTGCTTTTTGTACTACGCAAGAGAAGGTTGGGCCTAATAATTAGGCTTTTTTTGCCCTTTATCCTCTCTTTTGAGGTTTAACACCACCTGATTTAAATGGGCTTGATTGCCCTACTATTTTGTGGAGCTCTTCTTGTGCCCCTCCTTCCTGTTCTTGAGCTTCAAGTTGCCTTATTGCAACTTGATATCCTCAATTACTTTGGCTTGCGCCAAAGCCTCCTTGAATTTTGGATATTGTTGTAGCTGCAACAATAACATGATGTGCTTGGCACAACTCTTGGTGAACATTCAGGTCAATTCCATAGTAGGAATAGGGAATGGTAATTTTACCATAAATCTCCTCCACCTCTTCCTATACTGTTCAATTGGCTCGTCATTGCACTAAGCTAGCATAGCTAGATCAGAAAGGTTAGTCTATTTCTTGATGCCAAAAGAAAAGCGTTCAAGGAAGGTGTTAGCCAACTACTAAAAGTTGGTGATACTATGCTTCTTTTGCTGATTGAACCACTCTCAGGCTGGGCTTGAGAGGGTTGTGATGAATGTATGCAAAAGCAAGGCATTTTTGCTTGCAATATGGAAACATGCATCCAAAAATCTTGTGACATTCTTGTTGTGGCTGCTCCACAACGTACCCCAAAATTGGGGACCCACCTTTTTGCATATTTTCCAAGAAGACCGAAGTGGCCCATATGCTAAAGATCAAAGAAAAAGCAAAACACCGCAAGGAGAAAAAAGTGTCGCGATATCGCGACATGTTGCATTTTCACGGCCAAAAGAGAAGAGAAAGAACAAGAAAGAAAAAGTGTCACGATATCGCGACATGTTGCATTTTCACGGCCAAAAGAGAAGAGAAAGAACAAGAAAGAAAAAGTGTCGCGATATCGCGACATGTTGCATTTTCGGCCAAAAGAGAAGAGAAAGAACAAGAAAGAAAAAGTGTCGCGATATCGCGACATGTTGCATTTTCATGGCCAAAAGAGAAGAGAAAGAACAAGAAAGAAAAAGTGTCGCGATATCGCGACATGTTGCATTTTCACGGTCAAAGAGAAGAGAAAGACAAGAAAGAAAAAGTGTCACGATATCGTGACATGTTGCATTTTCATGATCAAAAGCAAAGAAAAAGTGTCACGATATCACGACATGTTGCATTTTCTGACTCAAAAGCAAAGAGGAAAAAGTGTCGCGATATCGCGACATGTTGCATTTTAGACTCAAAGAAGGTAGAGAAACAAAAGTGTCACGATATCGCGACATGTTGCATTTTCATGACTCAAAAGGGGCAGCAGAGAGACAAGAGTGTCACGATATCGTGACATGTTGGATTTTTGCCAAGGGAACAGAGTAGTGGACAATGCGTCTGATATTAGTGATGAACACCAGGATAGTGAAACTGAAGACTGCATAATGACGTGGACCTATAAGGAATAAATCGAAGATTGAATAAGGTAATTTGTCACATAAGGACAAAATCCAATGAATAAGACAAAACGTTACATAAGGAATCTTTAATGATTTGAAATCATTTAAGATGGTCGTTACACATGGAAGGAAGCGGACGCATGCCCATGTGGAGAAAAGGAAACGTTTTTTTTAAATCAAACGAAAAGTGAAGAAAACCAAACAGAGGAAGCCAAACCATGGGAATGAAACGAAGGGCCACAAAATAGAAACGAAAAGCCTTTTTGGAAACCAAAACACATGCATGCACAAGGGAAGGTGAAACGAACAGCCATTGGAAAATGAAACGAAAAGCTTCCTGAAAATTTTAAATACGCCAGGCAAGGATGTTTTGAGGGGTTGGAAACTGCTGCGAGCAGAGTTGCAGATTTGAAGGCAAGAGGGCCATTCTGGACCTGTTTGGGCTCATTTTCTTCCATGGACTGGTTTGGGAAAACCAAAAATTTTTGTTATTGTAAAATGACAAATTTTTAATACAGAAAATTTCAGAAAGTTGCATCTTATGGACAAGAAAGGAGGAGTCATTTTCTGCATGCAAGATTAAATGTCTATTTTTCCCCTTTTCAGATTTTAGGCTTGTAAATGGAGTTTATGCAAGTTTTCTTGGTTGCTTCATGCGAATGTTTAAATCTGAAAACCTCATTTAAAACCCTAGGAGCCAGCACTTAGCTTATCCGGATTGTGCTTGTTTTGCAAGTCCAATAGGTTAGGTTGCATGCATGAAAACCTCACATCTTCGGTTTTGTCGAAATAGGATAGCATCATACTGAATGCATTTTATTTTCAGTTTTCTGCATTTCATTTTCATTTTCTGCATTTTATTTTTCCAGAAATTTTAACTTTTTTTTTAATTTTCAGGCATTAAAATAAACATTTAAAAAATTTCAAAATCCAAAAATAATTTCACCATTGCGTAGGTTATACTTCAGACTTCCAATACGCACTTTGAAATTTCATTTTCGGAGTTGTTTAGTATTTTTTAAAATTCATCGAAGTTGTTGTTTTATTATAGATTTTAAAAAAATCCGAAAATAGAAAATTTCCATTTTAAGGTCAAATTTCATTTTTTTCAGTTATGTTTTTCACTCATGAGCCTATGATGACATTCCCTTCATGAAAATTCCAATTTCATTGAAGGAGTTATGTTTTATGGCATTTTCACAAATTTCCATTTTTTGAGCCTAAAATTACCCTCTCTTCATAAAAATTCTAATTTTACGAAAGAGGGGTAATTTGAGTATTACATTGAAGGTCATTTCTTCAAAGCACTTAATTGTTCATCTTAATGAAAATTTGATTTCATTTAAGAGGGATAAGTTAAAGTGACATTTAAAGCCCTTTATTTAAGGCCATAAATTATTGCCTCTTTGTGAAAATCTATTTCACCAAAGAGGGGTGGTTTATCGATCACATTGAAAGCTATCTTCATCTTCATGATAAGAAGCCATATTTGGACTTAATAAAGAAGATAAAATCTACCTTAAAACTCTCAAGATAAAAGGAATTAAGGCACTACATCGTGGTCATATGAGGGCCAACTCACATTTGCTTTATTTTGGTTCAATGAACAATCACTAAAGTTTCATGGTAAAATAAACCAACATTGCCCCTTGTTTACGATTACTTGCAATCACTAAGGTGTTCCAAGCATTTAAATTGAATATCTTTATTTGAGATTACTAATACACATATGCAAATGCTAATATAGCGGAGACCTTGGAGAAGTTGTTTGTTTAACTTCTTTGCAAGAGGGGATTTGGAACCCAAATCCTAAGGGAGAGTGTACTTTCACAATTGGGTGAAAATACCACTCAACATTTTGGCGCTAGAAGGAGGGCCTGAATTGGTTTATTTCGGTGTGATTTAAATGCTATAGGGATTTAAATTTTGAATATTTCATGCCCTATTGATTATTATCTTTAGCCCTCTTTTAACAATACAACCTTGTAGTGTTAAAAGGAGGACATGAATTGCTATGCATTGTTCTAACGCTTTTGATTGTTCATACAAGAATAATGTGTTTTGATTTGATTTTGAAAAATTTTGGTCTTGACTAACGAGGTTGTCTCCATGCAATTACTTTCATTTGATTTTAATGGATACATCTCTTGGTTGATGCTAACATGATTATTCATACGTTACATGTTTGATATTTGCTAGTCATTTCATGCTTATTTGTAAGGAATTATTTTGTCTAAAATGTAGTTGTTGTCGGTATTATGCTCTTCACTTGCGTGTAATGCGATCTTGTGAATCAGAAAGCCTACAACACTAGGAGTATGCTCTTCACTTGCGCATATGCGATCTGGTGAATCAGAAACTAATTTACATTTTTAGAATATTGCTTTGTCATGGTTCCTTCTTTTATTCATGACTAACAAATTGGTTTTGAAGTTATTCTTTGAGTTTCATTAATGGCTACAACTACGGGAACGTGGTATGGGATACATGTTAATCCTTTGAACATTAGTGGAGATTCTCATGATTTACCCAAGAACGTAGAAAAACGTTTGCCCAAATTTAAACACAATGGTCCAACATTAGCCGAGGAACATATTCAAGCCTATGTGGATATCCTAGTTAGATGGAATGTCGAACATGAGGATGTGGCATGTAGAATGTTTCCTGGAACCCTAGATGAGGTGGCATATGATTGGTACATCAATTTACCCACTGGTTCTATTACATCTTGGACTCAATTGAAAGATGATTTTATCAATCAATTTAGGTTGCTCATTGATCCTCTCACGATATATCAACAATTTACTTCTTGCAAAAGAGAACCTAATGAGCCGGTGAGAAGTTTCAACTTGAGGTTTCGAAAGCTTTATGCGAGATTAATTTCTCCCTATACTATTGAGGAAAGTGGTGCTCTTCAAATATACTTTCGAGCATTGGATCCATTGTTTGCCATATTTGTTAGGATGAATCCCTTGGTTACTGATCTTGCATCGGCCTACACAGAAGCTATGATTGTAGATCAACAATTGAGGCCACAAGGTTATGGAATGGAGCAATCAACTATGGTAGGACAACTAGGGGCTTGCAATCAAACCTCGATGGTAAATCAAGCATGGGCACAACAAAATTTGATATCAAATGTTTTTCCCTACAATCAACTTTATCCTACCATACCAACTTATGCTCCCACATGTGCTTATACAAGTACTTCCATCCATCCAACTATGCCTCAATTAGAGAATCATGTGGTCACCCATGGAACCATTGCAACAAATGTTCAAGCTTTGTCCGTGGGTATCAATCCAACTAATCCTACTACTTCTACCACTCAACCCAAAGAGTTCGCATCGGAAGTAAAAGAGCAAAAGAAAGTGGTTAAGAAGGTATGTAGGCATGTTCCACCACAAAAACGAGCACATCAATGTATGCATCCAAATCATCCTAGGAAGAAAATTCATAATGCCGATCTTAATGATGTTTCATGTTATGCTTCTTCAAGTGATACAAGAGATTTTGAGGTGACTCACGTTGAAGTAAATACCTATTCGAAAAGTCTTGAAGAGCATGAAGTTTTTGGAGAAGAAATTCTATGGATGGGTAACAAGAAGTTGGAATCAAATGATCACCATCTTGTTTTGGAAAAGAAATATCTAGAATCATTACCCAAAAAGGAGGATTTGGATGAACAAACTTATGTGGATATGATTTGGTCAGATGTACTTGCAAAGGATTGGAGCAACTATATGACACGGAATTCAAAAATTGATCCCATTATAGAAGCTCCTAAGCCATCACAAGTGGCTGAAAATGAATTTGAAAGAAAATCAACAAATGAAGTTGAAGACATAATCGAATTTCACCACTTGTTCTCGAAAGACACTTTGGATGATGTTCTCGAAAGTGATGACCAAGAGGATCCACACCTTCCAAATTGTGATAAAATTGAATCATGGGTTACAAATTTGGATTATGATAGCTTTACCAATTTGAATTCAAGAGATAACCCACTTTTGGAAATAATTAGACCATCTAAGGAAGGTGAAGATGAATTGGATGAGAAACATGCTTGATGAATCGGAAGATGAAGAAGAAGTACTTGAGCATCACAACTTGAAATTGGAAGATGATTACTATGATTCATGGAAGAAATGGGAAGAATATTATCAATCTAAATCTTCTAACAAACTTGTTGTGTCAATTAATATGCAGGATAACTCAATTGCTTCCTCACATGAGGATACTATAAATCCTGTACAATTTGAGAAAGTTTTGGAAGAGGAATTCGAATCTCATCAAATTTTGGAACATGATAAGGATTCTACAACCATGAATCAAGAAAGAGAGTCATTTGCTTTAGATTCCTTTGAAGGAAAAGAAATTGAAAATCTTGATCCACTTACTTGTGCTACAATGATTATGCCATTTCAAAATGAGAAAATTACAAAACCTAAATCATTTGGGTTTGATATCATTGATGATCCAATTGAAAATCTCACGTTACCCAAAACAACCCAAGTGATTGATCATGGAAATGTGTTAGTTAACCCACCCCTAGATAGACAAGACTTATGGTTTGAAAGGGATGGACATATTTTCAATTGGGTACCTAAGTTTGGTGCCTTTGATAAACAAGTCATGGAGAAAGAACAAGTGCTACATGATGATGAATGTCATGAGAGAAAAGAGGAATTTTCAAATCCTCTTCAAGTAAGGTCAAATGAAAACATGCCAAAGGTAAAATCTCACCTTTTTGGTTTCACCATGCAAAATTCGAATGAAGGTTTGCCTAATGAATGGTTTGATTCAAATATTATTAATGTTATGGCTTTATTGAATGAAAATGAAAGCTTATTTCTACACCATGAATCAAAGTGCGGAATGGACATCTTAAAGAATAGACATAAAGGAATTGAATATCAATCATTGTCTAATCAATTTGAAAACTTGAAACTCCACCATAGGATTATTAATGAAACTAAATCAAATTGGTATGGTGAGAGGGGCAAGTGGAAGTTTGTTTCTTTGTTTGGTTTGATCTTGTTTTTGTTGGATTCCTACAAAACTTGGTATGCGTATCACGTCATATGTCTTTTAAAGAATTCTAATCAGGTTTGGGATCCGGGAAAATGATAATCCAAACTTTTGCACCATCTTGTATTATATTGTACATTTGTATATACTTTTGGTTTTCGTGTTTTGGTTTTGGATTGGATCTCATTTTGGTTTTAAGTTTTGTGTGTTGGTCCTTTGGACACTTTTGGTTTGTCTTGAAAAAAAAAGAAAAAAGCGAGATGTCAACTTATGTCCTTATGAATGTTGACTAAGACTAAGAGAATATGAAACATCGGAATTGTATTGCAGAAAGCTCCACGAGTATCGCAAACACATTAAAGAATATCGTTTGGAACTTGTGATGCATGAAGTTGTCAGTTTTACAAATTATGGCAAAGTAGGTGGTATACTCCATCAGCATTTCAAAAAGAGCAATGCATTCATCCATATCTCATGTTACATTTCACATTGCATATACATTTCATCTCAGTTGCATCTACATTTCAAATACAATCATTGAAAAGGTGTCGAATCCTCTTAGGGTTATTATATAACATATATTAAAAGGATCCTAAGGTTGGGAAATGATGCCCGAACTATCTTGAACCAAGCACGTTCTACACATATTAAAGAGGATCTTGAGCAAAATGGTCAAAACCATACTTGGAAGAAAAGGTGAGGCGAAAGGAGTATTTCGTGTCTGTCCTATCATGCAACATAATCCTTAAAACAGTGGTTTTTACCACTCCTATAGTGCTTAAAGCCTAAAATCAGAGTAGTAAGGATAGGGTTAAATCCCCATCGAACTTAGGTTGAGGATCCAATTCCCCAAAGCTCTGATTTGATCTTCATGGAGTAGTAAGGATAGGGTCTAATTCTCATCTCGCTTAGGTTGAGAATCCGATTCCCCAAAGCTTCTATTTTGCCTCCATCACGCTTTAAGAAATTAAAAGCGTGATCTACACTCAAGAACTTGAAGTTCCAAAGCAAATATTTTTCATTCTACTTTTATTGCATCATTGATATTGGATTGGAAGGATCGTACTACATGTCCCTTGCAAGGATGGGTAGTCATCCCCAAGGTTCAAGAAATCAAAAGTAAAGTCAAATCCTGGATTATGGGGTTGATCTCCATCGGGGCTATAGACGCCTGACTGGCAGTGGAGTATGCTCATGCGTGGCAACATGTCTTGTCTAAAAGCAAGACCACTGACTGCTCAAACGGACAGGCTAGCCTGACAGTTTCATCCATAACAGGTTAAATCATTTTGTTCAAGATGAGGTAATGAACTCCAGATCGAGTAGTAAGGATAGGGTTAAATTCCCATCTCGCTTAGGTTGGGAATCCTATTCCCCAAAGCTCTGATTTCACTTACACTTGCACATGGGTTCAAAATGGTAGTGACACATAACCAACTTTGGGATCTAGTAAATTAATTCAGTATACTCATATTTGGTCCTAAGAGGATTTGACAGTTTTAATATGTTTGTTCATGGTACTAGAAAGTTTGAGCCTTTGCAAAGCTTGTTATATCTCTAGCATCTTCACCATACGTTAAATCCTACAAGAATCATCCATAACTTCTCATACGCACGAATCATAAGTGAAAATGACAATGGAAAGTTGAACGAGTTTCAAACGATAGGGAATGAAGCACATTGCACACACCGAGCTGATGCTTAATAATTCTAATGCTTCATGTATTTCTCGTCTAGTTTCATTCTTGGGATATTTGTTGACGCTTGTGTTTGAGTTTTGAAGGTGTTCAGGTTGAGTTCTCACCGAAATGCTCAGGAGCATTTCCCAATAGAGTCGCCATTTGTTGTGGCTGCTCCACAACGTACCCCAAAATTGGGGACCCACCTTTTTGCATATTTTCCAAGAAGACCGAAGTGGCCCATATGCTAAAGATCAAAGAAAAAGCAAAACACCGCAAGGAGAAAAAGTGTCGCGATATCGCGACATGTTGCATTTTCACGGTCCAAAGAGAAGAGAAAGAACAAGAAAGAAAAAGTGTCGCGATATCGCGACATGTTGCATTTTCTCGGCCAAAGAGAAGAGAAAGAACAAGAAAGAAAAAGTGTCGCGATATCACGACATGTTGCATTTTCATGGCCAAAAGAGAAGAGAAAGAACAAGAAAGAAAAAGTGTCACGATATCGCGACATGTTGCATTTTCACGGCCAAAGAGAAGAGAAAGAACAAGAAAGAAAAGTGTCACGATATCGCGACATGTTGCATTTTCACGACCAAAGAAAAGAAAGAACAAGAAAGAAAAAGTGTCACGATATCACGACATGTTGCATTTTACGGTCCAAAGCAAAGAAAAAGTTCATATCACATGTTCATTTTAGACTCAAAGCAAAGAGAAAAAAGTGTCACGATATCGCGACATGTTGCATTTTCACGACTCAAAAGGGCAGAGAAACAAAAGTGTCGCGATATCGCGACATGTTGCATTTTTACGACTCAAAAGGGAAGAGAAACAAAAGTGTCGCGATATCGCGACATGTTGCATTTTCGCGACTCAAAAGGGCAAGAGAGACAAAAGTGTCTGATTTCGACATGTTCCGATTTTGCCAAGGAACAGAGTAGGGAAGGTCGATATTAGTGATGAACACCGAGGATAGTGAAACCGAAGTGCATAATGACGTGGACCTATAAGGAATAAATCGAAGATTGAATAAGGTAATTTGTCACATAAGGACAAAATCCAATGAATAAGACAAAACGTTACATAAGGAATATTTAATGATTTGAAATCATTTAAGATGGTCGTTACACATGGAAGGAAGCGGACGCATGCCCATGTGGAGAAAAGGAAACGTTTTTTGAAATCAAACGAAAAGTGAAGAAAACCAAACAGAGGAAGCCAAACCATGGGAATGAAACGAAGGGCCACAAAATAGAAACGAAAAGCCTTTTTGGAAACCAAAACACATGCATGCACAAGGGAAGGTGAAACGAACAACCATTGGAAAATGAAACGAAAAGCTTCCTAAAAATTTTAAATACGCCAGGCAAGGATGTTTTGAGGGGTTGGAAACTGCTGCAAGCAGAGTTGTAGATTTGAAGGCAAGAGGGCCATTCTGGACCTGTTTGAGTCATTTTCTTCCATGGACTGGTTTGGGAAAACCAAAAATTTCTGTTATTGTAAAATGACAAATTTTTAATACAGAAAATTTCAGAAAGTTGCATCTTATGGACAAGAAAGGAGGAGTCATTTTCTGCATGCAAGATTAAATGTCTATTTTTCCCCTTTTCAGATTTTAGGCTTGTAAATGGAGTTTATGCAAGTTTCTTGGTTGCTTCATGTGAATGTTTAAATCTGAAAACCTCATTTAAAACCCTAGGAGCCAGCACTTAGCTTATCCGGATTGTGCTTGTTTTGCAAGTCCAATAGGTTAGGTTGCATGCATGAAAACCTCACATCTTCGGTTTTGTCGAAATAGGATAGCATCATACTGAATGCATTTTATTTTCATTTTGCATTTCAATTTTCATTTTTTTTGCATTTTATTTTTCCAAAAATTTTAACTTTTTTTTTAATTTTCAGGCATTAAAATAAACATTTAAAAAATTTCAAAATCCAAAAATAATTTCACCATTGCGTAGGTTATACTTCAGACTTCCAATACGCACTTTGAAATTTCATTTTCGGAGTTGTTTAGTATTTTTAAAAATTCATCGAAGTTGTTGTTTTACTGTAGATTTTAAAAAATCCGAAAATAGAAAATTTCCATTTTAAGGTCAAATTTCATTTTTTCAGTTCTGTTTTGCACTCATGAGCCTATGATGACATTCCCTTCATGAAAATTCCAATTTCATTGAAGGAGTTATGTTTTATGGCATTTTCACAAATTTCCATTTTTGAGCCTAAAATTACCCTCTCTTCATAAAAATTCTAATTTTACGAAAGAGGGGTAATTTGAGTATTACATTGAAGGTCATTTCTTCAAAGCACTTAATTGTTCATCTTGATGAAAATTTGATTTCATTTAAGAGGGATAAGTTAAAGTGACATTTAAAGCCCTTAATTTAAGGCCATAAATTATTGCCTCTTTGTGAAAATCTATTTCACCAAAGAGGGATGGTTTATCGATCACATTGAAAGCTATCTTCATCTTCATGATAAGAAGCCATATTTGGACTTAATAAAGAAGATAAAATCTACCTTAAAACCCTCAAGATAAAAGGAATTAAGGCACTACATCGTGGTCATATGAGGGCCAACTCACATTTGCTTTATTTTGGTTCAATGAACAATCACTAAAGTTTCATGGTAAAATAAACCAACATTGCCCCTTGTTTACTAGTTACTTGCAATCACTAAGGTGTTCCAAGCATTTAAATTGAATATCTTTATTTGAGATTACTAATACACATATGCAAATGCTAATATAGCGGAGACCTTGGAGAAGTTGTTTGTTTAACTTCTTTGCAAGAGGGGATTTGGAACCCAAATCCTAAAGGAGAGTGTACTTTCACAATTGGGTGAAAATACCACTCAACAATTCTCTTGCGCGTCCTTGTCACCTTTAAATTTATCTAGACTGGGCATAACAAAATGCTCAAGATATGCTGGAGCAGGAACTAAGGGGTCCAAAGGCTCATTATGAATATTTCTTAATGTCAGCTTTTGGAAAGCTGCACCTTGCCTCTCGATTGTTTTTACCTTCTCAGCTAAGGCCTTATATGCCTACGAGTATAGAAAGTCCTCCTCCCTAATATGATGCGAGGGCGGTCTTGGAGGTACATTCTTCCTCTATCAAGGTGGAGGACATTGCTTTTCCTCCTCCTCAACTTGGGAGTCTTCAAGATACGCTTTATCAGCTCCATCTCCCTCTTCTTCCTCATATTGTCATTGCCCCTGCTCTTCGAATGGTGGTGGTCATTCTCTCTTTTGGGCACTAACATGAGTGTGAGTGTCTCGGTGCTCCTACTACACATCAGCTTGTGAAAAATCCTTCCTATGTATGCATTCTCCTTGCTCAACGTGGGTGTATAGACAGGCCCAGACTAGCCTGTCCTCCTACTCTATGTATTCCTTTTGGGTAAGGATGCATTCCTCACGCATGCACTGCTCATATAGTCTTTGTATAATGAGCCTTTATGCCTAAATATTATCATCTTCAATGCACTACCTCTCTAGGTGAGTGTCCTCTAATTTATCTTGGAGGAGCTATCATCGTTGCTCAGATACCAGTCTGTGTGATCTATCAAGTTGATCGATCGTAACAGGCCTCTCGTATGCATGCTCTATGCAAGCGAACTTATGGGTTCTATACCTATCTGACTGATTTGCGATACTTTTGCCTTTGTCCATAAATATGACATTGGTGTGGCACTAAGCTCTACGCTCTGTGCCGCCATGTGTGGATGGTGGATGTGTCACATGAGGGCACTTGTAAGCCTCTCCATGGTCTCTAGTAGTCCTAATAGAGACCCCGCTATGCTCACTTGGAGTGCGAGTAGGTGGAGTCGAAGGCTTATAGCCTAGTTGCTCAAGGATGATACCTAAGTCATCCAACTATCTGGATCTCCATCGCTCGTGCGGTGGTGTGCCATTGGCTCCCACCTTAGCCATAGCAATAGTGATATTTTAAGGTTCACTATACACGGGAGTCTGCACAAGCCTATGATCAGCAGCGACCCTGTTTGCATGTCCTTGAATGGGCAGGTCTCAATCTTGTATGTACTCTGAAGGTGGAGTCATGGATCCTCCTATAGACGTATGACGTAGAGGTACTGACTTGGACCCCTGTATAGCATACTCTTTGGTCGATATCATGGACACACATGCAATGCGATCTCAGTAATGGCTTCTGAGTGGAAAACTCTCATGCTGAGAGGCTCCATGCTCTATTTTGCATCTAGAGGAATACACAAAAGCTCCTCTATTGGGGTTATGCTCAATAGGTTCTCCTCATGTTGAATTGTCTCCTCTAATGCTCATAGAACGACGTTCGAGAAGTGCATGTGAGCAAGGGTTCAACATGTGTTGTTGTGAATCTATTGGGGCTTGGTCATTGGAATCAAGCTTATGCCTTTGTTGACCACCTCGTGTCTCCACCATGGTGCACCTAGCATCTATATTCATCTTATTATGTAAATAAGGTATAAAATGGTGATTATATATTTTACAATTTGAAATGAGTCCTAAATTGTTTGATGTTGTTTCAAATTTATTATATCAGTAAAGAAACTCCTTATCATGTTTTGAAATCTTGTTGGATGATATTCTCAGTTTAATTGGCTTTCACCTATATAATCATAGCTCGACAACTTGGCTATGAACTCCAAGTCACGTAATCCAAAATATAACATGTGGTAATAAAGCCCACACACGGTCAAGGAGCACAAGTCCTCCCATATCCTCATCCATTTTCCCCTAGTCAGCGTTATATCCTTCGAAGAGAATACATGTAAATTTTCTAGGGTACGAAAGGTTCTCGGATCTAGTATTGGTCTAGTATCCAAGGGTACATAGGATTTGGGCCAACGAATGGAAGTCACCTCCATTGTCATTGAACGCTACTAGTGGTTGGATATCACTCCCAAATCACTAGCATTTAAGTGAAACATGGTGTGTGTGGTTCATTTTAATATTTGCATAGAAATAAAAATGCATAATACAACATGAATGATTATTTCCTATATGATATGCAAAAATAAGCGTTTCATTTTAGAGAATGCATGCTATATCCTATATGGCTTTTTGATAATGCAAATTATGATGATATAGCCTCTGATTGGGCCTCAAAACTAACACATAATTTAAACCTAGCACACTGGATTCGAGGGTGAACCGCACTCAGAGGTTCGTTGTTCCTAGCAACGCCTAGCCAAACTCAGAAAAGAAACCCTAAGACCTAATTCATTTCCTTTTAGTGTCTTAATTATATTTTTCCCTTTTCTACTTTCTAGAAAACATAGATAGAATAAAAAAGTACAGAGAGTGAAAAATGGGGCCTACCTTAGGTCCTCATCCAATCAAGCTTTGTCTCCCTACTATTTGTTGTTTCTATTGTGAACCACAGGTCTGATGCGTGGTTTAGACTGTAGCCCATGTTTTGAAACCACAGGCCAACAATGAGACCGTAGCTAAAGCTTGCGGTTTGTACCTAATATAAAAAAACATAGAGGTCAGATATTAGTTGCATAAATTGCGGAGTTACGTCATGATTTCCTTCTATATGACCATAAAGGCATGCACCCGATATTGCAATTGCGTAAAATAAAACAAAATGGACATTCACACACAAATTGACAAAGACAAAAGCAATTGAATGAAATGCATATTTATTCCTCTTTGAATCAATTCATGTTTTAAAAATGAATCCCTCTTAGGGATACCCTTTTTGATATGCAATTACAGTGTTACAATCCTCTCAAGGATAAAATGCATTTTTCAAGCCTTTAAGGTGACACGAACTTCTCTAGGGTGGATTTGACCTTCTTCTTCACATTGAGGAAGGAATTGGATGGTTGCATCTCCTTCAAACCTACTTTCCTGTGGTTAAGAAATAACACAAAAGCATCAAACAAATAGGCAGCCTTTCATGATGAGGCCCTTTGAGGAAAATATGCATAAAGATGCCATAACAACTATGAAATCAATAAAATGAGTAAAAAATATTAAACTTATGCAAGATTCATAAATATTGTTAGAAATATGAAAACAAGAAGTACAGTTATCTATCTACTAGATCAATTGAATGAAATTAAACACGTTAGCATGTGTATCACTCCAAATTTTTCTCATCCCTACCTTCAGGCTATAGTATCCGTGCCTGGAAGGAGGATGGGAAAAGGATGGTGCGGTACCTCGGACTGAGAGGACTTTGCGAAGGTCCCGCATCTCAAGGGAGGGGTATTTTGGTGATTTTTCGACGGATGGTGGGTTCACCAGGAAACATTTAGCGACAGTTTCCACGCCTAGGTTTTGGAATGTGTTTAGATGAGTTCGTTTTAATCTTAAGCATTCATGTCCTAGGTTTGGCCGAATGAATCTAAATTAAACTACATGAAAATGCAACTTTCATGAACACAGCAAACAAATTTGAAAGTAGAAAATAGAGAATTTTACAAAATGACAATGAAGAATACTTGATCTAGATGTCTGAAGAAGATTCTGATGTTTGAAGCAGTCTGGATTGCCTATAATCTGACATAATTGCCTGCAATCTGACAAAATCGTCTAAAACTGACAGAATCGTCTGAGATCTGATGAATTCGTTAGACGAATTCATCAGAGACCTACAAAACAGAAAATAGATGCAAAATACAAGAAATTCTACTGTGCTAACAGAGGCAAATTACACCAAATAATAAAATGAATACTGAGCAATAGTTTAAAACAGCAATCCTAGCCAATTTCCGTATTTTAACAACAAATCATGAACTTAATGTGCAATCTAAGCTAAATGGGTGAACTCCAAATGCAAAATAATATAAACACCGAGTAAATGATCTAATTTGTAGCATAAAATGACAAAGAAAAGGTTGAGAAAAGCAAACTCCGAGCACTGATTGCCTCGATGTGGACTGCAATCGAGATCGTCTCGCATCAGTATGAAATCGTCTCGCATTTGACGGGATCATCTCCGATCTGAACAGGTTCATCGGCGACGATGGATGCTGGCTTCGGCTGAAAATCAGTGATGTACCTGCAACAAAATTGCTATGGGACTAGTGCAAAAGCAAGATTAGGATGTTTTGACGCAGAGGGAATCACTTTGTAGAAAATTTTAGCCAGGGGTTGGGGAGGGAAAATTCTAGAGATTAAATAGGCTTAGGGGGAGTAGTTAGGAGGTTGGAGATCATCCCAATTTGGGAGATCTCCAATGGGGGAGGGTCCCAACGGCGCAGACACGCTTCTGCCAGATTGGAGACCCGTTGGAACATATTCCAACTATGCAAATTCAGTTTTGCGACAAGATCGTCTGGACGTCCTAGTCCAGACGATATCGTCAAATCTGGGACGATATCGTCTGATCGGCGACGATATCGTCTGATCGGTCAAAACAACCTCTAAAAATAGCACGAAAAAGGGGGAAACGGATTTCCCGACGGTTAACGGGCGGTTTGGGAGGTTAAATTTGAATTTAAATTTATTTACTAAGGTGAATGTAAATTTTATAATTTTACTGCGCCAATTTTAGGGTGCTACATTTTGCCCCCTCTTTAGCGAATTTTCCGAATAAAATGCGTTAAATATGAGTTCTTCTCGATCTACGAGAAAGCAAAAAATTATTCCCATTTTTAGGCGACGATTCTTGGTCGAATCGTACGACAACTTACTATGGTGCCCCCTCTGTGTTTTTACCCAAATCGAACGTTTGAGGTAAAAACGCGAAAAAGCAAAAAAAAATTATTGTTGAATAAAATTAAGAAAAATAGGGTAAAACCCTAATTCATTTTTACTGTTCATTTTTACTATTTTTAGAGCTCTGAAGCAAAATGGTGGAGACAACGCACAGATCGACAGAAGTCCGGCACGGTCTACGGGTAAGAGTCTAAACTTAGTTTAGAATGCTTTAATTTGATTTTTAAATGCTTTTTAGGTAGATTTTAGATGAATTTTGAGCATCGCAGTCGTTTTAGGGCTGTCGACGTCGTCGGGACGAAATCGTCCCGATTTTGACGAAATCGTCTCAATTTCGACAATTTCGCCCGAGAGCGAAATCGTCGAAAGGGGGACGATTTCATCAAATTAGAAACAATTTCGAACTACGAAATAGGAGATGATTATGCTCAAATTTGGGACGATATCGTCCAATAGTGGGCGATATCATCAATTGTACAAAATTGAATTTTTAATTTGCATTATTGATTACTTGAATTATTGATTAATGATTGTTTATTATTTATGTTGCTTATGTTGCGTAGAGGATTGCTAAAAAGCGAGAGAATGGAAATATGGAGGATTGAGAGATGACCCGGCCGCTCCGACACGAGCAGAGTGAGATCCGATGGCATAGGCCGACTCATCGCATGTGGCGAGAGATGCCACAAGTATCCACGGACATGGGGCTTCTAATGACCCTAACAGAGAGATGGTATCTGGGTTCTTCCTGTTTCTGGTTATCGACAGGGGAGATGGCTCCCACACTAGAGGACGTATGGAGGATTATGAGAATCCCCATACAAGGACGGATGATCACTCCTGTGACCAATTAGGGCCACGCTATGGGACGACTATGTGGTGACCCGATCTTCTCCCTGGAGAAGGGCGAAGTGAATATCGAGGCACTATGCCAGATGCCTGGGGCATCCAGACTCACATGAGTACTAGCTGGAGTGGTTGGTGGACTTCTGATGTGCCACCAGAGCGGATGTAGGGTACCATGGATGCTCGTAGATGTGATCTGCGATATATGGGACCATGGGTACAGGTTTTTCTGGGGCAGCTTTGTTCTATGCCGATTGTACAGGATCCTGTATGGGGTCGTGTACAAGGGCGGGCGATGTTTGGTGATGACATCACTCCTACAGGTTTGGTGCTGGGAGCACATTGCAGTGCGGAGGCCGGTAGGGTTTCCACTGATAGGGATTGATGGGGAGAGGCCCCGAGTCTTCTACTGGTGGCTCTAGAGAGGGTCACAGCGACGGATCGACCTGCCAATGTCCCGAAGACTACTGGATGATTTGGTCCCAGACCAGATCACCTGGAGACCATGGAGAGGGCACCCAGGGTGGGTCGAGGACGGATAGGAGCTGGCTCACATCAGGCGAGTCTGCTGGCTACAGATGGAGAGAGGAGAGGTGGAGCTCCACTGCTATGACTGAGTTTTGAGACAGTTCGGTCTACAGCACGGGATCCCATATCTGAGGGATTACGAGTTTTCCTGGACTGTCTGGGATAACACCATGGTTAGTGGGTCTCCTGACATGCAGCGCTTCTGGAGCTAGGACGCAGATGATGCCCCCATACAGCCAATGGATGGGGATGACGTAGGAGTAGCCAATGGCTATGATGCCTGATATGTAGGCATCTGCCCTCCTCGGATGACGAGGGCACAGGGTTCGATCCACGTAGTTGTGCATCGAATAGGGAGGCGATGCTAGGCAGTGATAGAGGCGGCCCAGGGTCATAGCGGGAGGGAGCAGAGGAGGCCACAGGCACAGGAGAGGCTGCAGTAGTGGGAGAGGAGGGAGGAGAGAACCCCATCTCCATAGAGAGAGAGACCACCATCGCCCGATAAGGGCAAGGGTGTAGACACTGGGGAGAGCAGCGAGACAGTGACTCTTCGAGCTGAGGTTGCCCGCTTACGGGCTCGGGTGCAGACACTACAGGATGAGGCTACACGGCTCAAAACTCAGGGCGGAGGAGTGAGCTCTCAAGATTTAGCACGCGCTATCGCCCAGATCACTTTCTATCAGGCTCTATACTACCAGGCGGTTCTAGCGGAGTAGAGGGTGCCATTACCAGCACACATTGCAGAGCCTGTCGTGATGGGGTCATCTAGGACATCATCACAATCGGCATCTATGACTCACGGCACCACACAAACTACGATGGGGCCACCTCCTCCACCTCAGGGGGGGAGTAGATGAGGATGAGAGCTTGAGGGGCTCTCGAGACACTACACAGAGGGTATTTGATTGAGTATGCCAAGATATGGATTGTGGCATACTAATCTAGCTGATATGATGTACATATATATTTGTGACATATATAGATGAGATATTTTTGATCATATGACTTATATTGTGTTATGTATTTTTATGATGCTTTTAGATGTTTTAATTGATTGATTTAATAATTCATTGAGGATTCATGTAATTATGTCGTTGGAAATATTATAATTTGAATGTCATGCTATAACATTATAAATGAAATAATCTGATGTAACAAAGTGGTTGTTTGTGATGCAATGTGATAAAAATAAAAAGACTTCTAACAATAATTTCAAACGACATTGTCGCTATTATAGACCATTTCATGGAGTCGCTGCTCACTCGGTCGTCAAGCTAATCCCATTTATAGAAATATTGTTAAAAAGGAAAAGAGTGCTTAAGAGACTATCTTAAGACTTTGGTGCAATAGTGCAAATGATGATGATGATGATGATGGTTTTGTTTTCAAATTTTCATGAAAAATATTATGCATGAAATATTGTTTAAAATTATTTTTGCTAGGCATAAATCCCTAAGTGTGATAAAATTTTTGAATAATTCCTTAGGAATTATACCATCATTGCAAAGTTAAAGGTTGACATAATGACATGAAATAGTGATAACGTGTTTGCTTTTGAAAAGCAAAATTTGTGTAAAATGAAGTCATATGGTTTTCATGATTTTGAAGAAATGGGGAATAAAAATTGTTACAATGGTTTGCGCTAGGCATAGAATATGTAGGTATAGACTTATACCATCATCGCGAAAATCCAAAAAAATAGTTTTATTGCATGGTTGTTTTTTTGATGAACAGAAAAGATGAAAATGAAGACTTGCGCTAGGCATAAAATTCTAATTTTGGTTTTGAAACTATACCATCGTCGGGAAAGTCAAGCAGATATATATGATTTGATTTGTGTAATTTGGAAGAAATTTTTGATTTTTCTAATTCTATAGTTGTCTTTGTGAAAAATAATTGTACTTGATTATTCCAAACAAGTTGCAAAAATAATATTTCAAAGTATTTTGAAGACAAAATTTAGATTTATAAGGAATCCCATGTGCATATGTGCATTCATTTTCGATCTTGATTTATCGTAATGATACACAAAATCTCTCAAATACAAATGTGTGTGCAATTGCATTGTTCATTTACCAGTTTTGAGCAAGATACTATGATACAAGTGATTTGAAGAAACCAAATAAGTGTGCATTAACCATGATGTAGATGTATATAACCATATTAGACTACTATGTAGGTCGGATTATCAAGAGCTAGCTAATCCATAAGCAGACATAGGTCTGTACAAAATATGGTCGCTAATGTGACAGACATATTGCCATGCTAGGAGTTACCCAAGGCCAAGCAGGTTGGGCACAAACCACCTGTTATGGGGCTTACCTCACAATTTTTGAATAATTGAGAATTCCAGGGATTCAAGCTCATCAACCCTTCTTTTATTTTCAAAGGGTAGGGAAAGGGATTTTATTGCTTTCTTGCCTTCTTTTGAATTTTGCTTATTTTTCTTTTGTATTTCTTTTGCTTGATAATACTTGGAACATTGCTGAAATAACATTTTTCTTTTCTCTTCTTTCTTGAATTTTTCTTCTCTTTTTCTTTGCTAGGGATACTTGCTCGGATTAGCTGTAGAGGAAGGGATTTTTATTATGGGTAGGGGTGAGCTTGTCCTTTTGCCAATTCTCAAAGATTCTAGACCATGTGCATGATAGGATAGCAGGGGAAACTTTTCACTCAAGAAATCAGTTCTACTATGTAGCAAAACATGGAAATTACAAATATAATCATTTTATTGTGGAAAGATGTGCTTGGTTTAAGTAAATAACAAGATCAATTCTCTATGCTCAAACTTTATTTAATTAAATTTTGTGAACTTTGATATAAGAGAGATTAGTAATCATGCCAGATAAAATCAAGATATTTATTGTTGTGAGTGTGCAAGTGAGGGATGCCAAATAAATGCTAATTTATCCAAAATAAGTTGAAACATATAACTGCAATAATTGTAAGAAAATATATATAAATGATTTGTGAGAAAGTTTTTGAGAATGTTGACTCTCTCTTTCTTCTGTATATTGTTTTGGTTTCGAAAGAGTCAAGCATATTGTTGTTTTTATATTTTTGAGAAAAAAATTTAACAACTGCCTTAAACAAATGCAATAGATAGTTTTTGAAGATTTTTGGAGATTTATGAATGTTTTTGGTGTTTTTGAATAAATTGAAAGAAATACAAGATAGTAATTTTGAACAAATATATACATGGATGAAATGACCAAGTTTATGCATAGTAACGTTTAAGATGCAAAATATTCATGGGTTCGTTGAGTTATTTACCATCTAAGGTAGATAATTTATATGCTCCTGATTCAAATTTAGCAGTAATAATATATGGTCCAAGCCAGTTGGGCTCAAATTTACCTTTAAGGTCCTTAGTTGCATTAGTATTTTTTTTATTTTGAGGATTTTGATTTTTTTTGTATTTTGATTTTAATTTATGAATTGAAATTGGTGGTATATACAAGATGATCTATATACACTATACAAGGTTATTTGAGTATAACATGTCTAAGGTTGCTTCAAAATCAAAGGAGGTTTTGAAGGATAATTTGGTTGAGGTGAAGGTAAGGACAAAAGATGATAAATAAAAGGTAGTGATAAAAAAATCTTTGTTATAATGTAGAATAATGTAGAAAAATATTTGACTTTTATGTGTAAAATTGATCATGTTACAAAATAAAATGTAAGAAGGATAAGAAAGTTCTTCATTCTTATCACTATATTCCAAATATTGATAAGATAGAGAAAGTATATGTGAAAGATATGCATGGATGTTATTTGGTAAACAAGAATGATCATATATGGATGAAGAAAAGTGATGGATAGAAGATAATTGTGATAATAGAGAATGTATAGAACTTGATGTTTCAATTGTTAAATATTCTTCAAATGGTTTTGGGTCACCCTGTATGGTAACAATTTTATTTGCAAGTTCAAACTTCAAAAATTTGTGAAGAGTGGAAGGGAAAACCCTCATCGTATGAATCCAAGGACTCTGGAGAAATAGGTTGTAAGGTGAAGGACAATATCCTACATATAATAAAATATCCAGGATCTTGGATCCAATATTAAAGGGAAGAATTATAGTATCTTGAGCTTCTTGAATTTCATTGTTAAAAGATTTTATAATAACATTTGATTTATTAATATCTTCTTCCTTTAATTTGAGCTTTTGGAATAATTGATAAGTGCATAAATTAAGAGAGGAGTCATTATCTACCATGATAGCTTTAACAGGTGTTTCTTTACTAGCTCCGATAATGTAAATATAGGGGTCTTCTTGTGGAGTAGAGGAAGGAATATCCTCATCATAGAATGAAATATGGTTAACCTCAAGAGGGTTTACACCATTAATTATGTTCTTATAGAAAATATGATGAGGAAAAAATTGTTGGCTAGGTATTTTGAACAATGTTTCCTTATGAGAAATTTGTAATACTTCTAAAAAGGGTATCTTTGGTTGAGGATTAATCACTTGTTGTTGGTTATCAAAGTGGATTTTAGATTGAGATTTTGATTCTAAAGATGAGCTTTCTATGCTTACATTCCATTTTGGATCATTCTCTATAGCCAAAGATAGTTTTGAAGGTTGGTCAAATGAGGAATCCATCTCTTGAATATCAAATTGGGTTGATTGAACTTGAGGTTGCTCTTTTATAGTTTTTGTTACAATATTAATAATATCATCATGATGGGACACATTAACATGCAATATTTGATTGGTTTCTTGTTGTTGATAATTGAATAGGGGTTCTTGGGAGATCCCCATGTCTTGATTGATCATTGGTATTTGTTGTGCAGGAGTTTGATTGTTTAATGGGGATTTATACTCCGTTGTAGATTGTAATTCCTTTATATTAAAAATACCCTTATCAATCAAATCTTGAATTGCACATCTTAAATCTTTACAATTTTGTGTCATATGTCCATCTACTCTATGATATTCACAATGTAGCTCAGGTTTAAACCAATCTACTGTGGTATCAGGTTGTCTTATGGAAGGGAGTTCAATCTTATTTGTGTCAAGTAAATACTTGAGAATTATATCCATTGTTTGATTGAGCTTAGTAAATTTACGTGATGAAGGTTTTTGAGAGGTTTTTGATAAATGCCTTAGGAATTTCGTCATAAAAGGACCTAATGGTTTCTCACCTCTACTTTCTTTATTATGGGTAGAATGATTATAGGAAGATTGTGATGTAGGAGGTGAGTGCATGGTAGAATTGGAAGAATAAGTATTTTCTTGTTGAAATGGATGTGTTGTATTGAAAGAAGAGTATTGAAAAGGTGGTGGAGGATTATATGTGGATTGATAGACATAATATGGATATATGGGAGAATAGATAATATCATTATGAAGAGGATTGGCAAAGGGATTGTCTTGTTGGGGTAATAATGTAAAATAAGAAGAGTGTGATGGAGGTGATGTTAAATAGGGATGAAGTTGGTCATAATCAACAAATGTATTTGGCTGAATTCTTCCAACATTACTGATGGGCTCATATTGATTTGAGTAAAAACTCATGGTTTCTTTAGTACTTCTAAAAGTAATATTTAGCATCTACTATTTAGAATTGAATCTAAAACATGAAATGATGATTTTGTTTTTGTTTTTCTTGTATACATATATATATATTTGTTTTTGTTTTCAAAAGGTTTACAATGCATTCACGTCGGGTTCACCAAAATGTATCGCTCCAAATTTTTCGCATCCCTACCTTCAGGCTATAGGATCCACGCCCGGAAGGAGGATGGGAAAAGGATGGTGCGGTACCTCGAACTGAGAGGACTTTGCGAAGGTCCCGCCTCTCAAGGGAGGGGTATTTTGGTGATTTTTTGACGGATGGTGGGTTCACCAGGAAACATTTAGCGGTAGTTTCCATGCCTAGGTTTTGGAATGTGTTTAGATGAGTTCATTTTAATCTTAAGCATTCATGTCCTAGGTTTGGCCGAATGAATCTAAATTAAACTACATGAAAATGCAACTTTCATGAACACAGCAAACAGATTTGAAAGCAGAAAACAGAGAATTTTACAGAATGACAATGAAGAATACCTGATCCGGATGTCTGAAGAAGATTCTGACGTTTGAAGTAGTCTGGATCGCCTGTAATCTGACAGAATCGCTTGCAATCTGACAGAATCGTCTAAATCTGACAGAATCATCTGAGATCTGACGAATTCGTCAGATGAATTCGTCAGAGACCTGCAAAATAGAAAATAGATGCAAAATACAAGAAATTCTACTGTGCTAACAGAGGCAAATTACACCAAATAATAAAATGAATACTGAGCAATAGTTTAAAACAGCAATCCTAGCCATTTTTTGTATTTTAACAACAAATCATGAACTTAATGTGCAATCTAAGCTAAATGGGTGAACTCCAAATGCAAAATAATATAAACACTGAGTAAATGATCTAATTTGCAGCATAAAATGACAAAGAAAAGGTTGAGAAAAGCAAACTCTAGGCACTAATTGCCTCGATGTGGACTGCAGTCGAGATCGTCTCGCATCAGTATGAAATCGTCTCGCATTTGACGGGATCGTCTCTGATCTGAACAGGTTCGTCGACGACGATGGATGCTGGCTCCGGCTGAAAATCAGTGATGTACCTGCAACAAAATTGCTATGGGACTAGTGCAAAAGCAATATTAGGATGTTTTGACGCAGAGGGAATCACTTTGCAGAAAATTTCAGCTAGGGGTTGGGGAGGGAAAATTCTAGAGATTAAATAGGCTTAGGGGGAGTAGTTAGGAGGTTGGAGATCATCCCAATTTGGGAGATCTCCAACGGGGGAGGGTCCCAACGGTGCAGACACGCTTCTACCTAGATTGGAGACCCGTTGGAATAGATTCCAACTATGCAAATTCAGTTTTGCGACAAGATCGTCTGGACGTCCTAGTCCGGACGTCCTAGTCTTGACGAAATCGTCAAATCTGGGATGATATCGTCTGATCGGCGACGATATCGTCAAACGGTAAAAAAAACCTCTAAAAATGGCATGGAAAAAGGGGAAACGGATTTCCCGGTGGTTAATAGGCGATTTGGGAGGTTAAATTTGAATTTAAATTTATTTACTAAGGTGAATGTAAATTTTATAATTTTACTATGCCAATTTTAGGGTGCTACAACATGTAAAGAAGCCATTAATGTATTGCTTGCTATAATGAAAATAAGATTGATTAAACCCTGAATATACTGGTCATATTGTCTCTAAACATGAATTAACCTACTAAAATGACTAATCTAACCTAATTAAGCATAATGGAAAGAAAACAGTAAGGATATCTATCACTTGTTACAAACTATAGCTCGGATGAGTGGTCTGCACTGTAAACCACGGTTATCAGCTGTGATAAGCAACAAAGTAACTTTACCTTCCAAATTCTAGGGTTGTGGTCTTGATCCTCCTCAAATTGATGATCAAGAGTTGCCTCAATGTCCTTTGATAGGCTTGGCAATTGAATTGCTTGGTTGGGCCTCCATTTGCCCGAATTAGCCTTTCTTGGCGTTCTAGCTCCTTAGGGTATCCATGGCATGAATTTACATGATGCTCAATTATTTAGCAGTTGAACAACAACAATACTCCCTCTTAATGCACTCAAGTGAGTCCATAATTCGATAGGGCTTCGCTGCTTCGATCTCCAATGCTTGATTCATAGTTTTCCTTAATTTTGAGGGGTACTTATAGGACTACCCAAGGTCTAGGGGTGGCTTTATGGAGAAGCCAAGATCAAGAAGAAGTGGTTATGACATTTGGATTAGAAGCTTTCATCATTTAATTGCCTTCTTCTATAACAAATGGTCATTCAAATTGATTTGGCTTGGATTAAGGCCAACTAAACTTTAGTTTAGACCATAGGTGACAACTATGGTTTAAAATGTAGACCATAGGTCTCAGCCACGGTTCATACTGTAGACCATAGGTCTTAGCTATGGTTCAGACTGATTAGGCCAAGGAGCCCAAATTGAGTGGTTAGAACCACTGCTCTATCTTGGAGTCTATCCAAGATCTTCCATATGGTTTTATAGCATTTCCATATGAGTAGTCACCATCAACATGGCACGTTTTAGGTGTCTACAATTCCTTAACCATTTTGAAAAACTAGCATACTTAAATCTGACAATGTCTAATGAAAATAATTAATGTGATGAAATTGAATGCCCTTATTTTACAACCACCTTAGATATTGTTCAAAATGAAGTGAAAGTTTCAAAGCCAGTATTCACCAATGAGGATTGTAGTAATCAAACTCATCAAAATATAGAAATGCATGAGTCTTTATATATTGGATAAGTCCTAGATCTAACTAGCTTTGAAACATGTGATAAAACAAGACCTTCCATAGAGTTGAATGAAACAATTACAATAGATGATCAAGAAAGCCAATGTGTTTCAAATAGTGACTCACTAGAAATGAAAGGTTTAGAGTCATTATTTACAAATGAGGATTGGGATAATCATAGAAAATTAAATGCAGGAGTTGATCAATTTTGGAAACAATTGAGCCCTCAAAAGTGGATGAAGATGAGTTTGAAAAGCAGTCAATTGTTGAATTTAAAGAAATGAAAGAAGGGATGCAATTTCATAAAATGTTACAGGAAGATAATTATTATAATGGTTGGGGAAGATATGAAGAATTATTTGTTTCTCACAATCCTACTAATGAAATTTCCATTTCACTTGATATGTAGGATGCTGAAACCTCTATCTCGCATGAAGATCTTGTAATTCCTGTACAATCAAAAAATGATGTGCCAATTTTAGAAATAGAGAAAGTTTCAAAATTTGATCATTTTGAACATGAGTTTGTAGAACACATTGCTGCAACAATGGTAAAATTTTCTTATGATTCATTTGTTTTAGATGAGGAAGACGTAAAATATTTTCTTTCACTCTCGAATACTGAATATTTGGGTACAAGTTCCCATGATTATTTTGAAGATTCAAATGAAGAAACTCCATGGGTGGTTAACAAAGAATTAGAATTTTCTATTCATCCTAAAGAAAATATTGATTTGTTTGACCAACAAGATTTATGGTTTGAAAAAGATGAACATATTTTTGATTGGGTGCCTAATTTTGGTGTGTTTGAAAAACAGGAAATTGATGAAGATAAAGGGCTACAAGATGATGATGATAGATATCATGAAGAAAAATAAAATATTACAATGGCTCACCAAGTAGTGGTAAATGAAAGTGTGCAAAAGGTAGAATCTCATACTTTGTATCCAAAAATCCAAGAATCAGGTAAAAAATTGTATAATTATTTATTGGATTCAAGTGTTATTTATGATGAAATGCCATTGAACGTTAATAAAGAATAAGAGTGGATTTCTACTCACAACACTAATGAGATTGCTTTGTTAAATTAAAGGGAAGTAGATATGTTTGATTTTTGAACCAAGTTCATCAATAGCTAACAATTCAATCTAGGATACAAACTCATAATGATTCTCATTTAGTAGATATCCTAGGCACTTGTAAATTGTTGCATGAATTTGATTGGCCTAAAAACATGGACAATGATTTAGGTTTAAAATTTTTATAAATAGGATTCTACTTGCAAGGTTTCATATTTGCAAATCATACCCTAATTCTAAATCATGAATTGAAGTGTGAAATCTACAGTTTAAAGAATAAATAAGAAAAAATTAAAAATCAGTTATTGTTTCATCAATTTAATGAATTAAAGTTTTAGCATGGAATTGCAAATAATATTGAAATAAATTGGTGTAATGAGAGACAAAATGAGTAGTTTTACATTGTTAGACCTAATATTATTTTAGCTGGAGTTATGTAAAATTTGGCATGAAAATAATGTTATATGTCTTTTAAAGTGTGCTAATCATGTTTGGGATCCAAGGAAGTGATAGCATAATCTGGTATCATCTTGTACATAGTGTATATTTTTATAAATAGCCTTTTGTTTATTTTTATGTTTTTGTTTTGTTTTTTTGTACATAGTTTGTTGTTTCATGAAATTTTGTTATTTGCTTTTTGTTGATGTTTATGGTTTTTTTGAAATTACTGGATGTGTTTCCATTGTTGTTTTCAATAATACTGGCTTATGCCAAATTTTGGGTTTTAGTTCTATTTTTGTCGCTTAACTTGTTGAAATTTTTTTATTGAGGTAGTTGTGGTAGTTGCAATAAATATTTGATGAATTTGTTCAGTACTTGTTCCTATGTTATTTAGGATAAATTTCCTATTTTGAAAACATCTAAAACTTGAAGAAAAGGAAAGTGAGATAATTAATATATATCCTCATGAATTTGGATCAAGATAGTAAAAATTTAGAACAATGAAATTATTCTGCAAAATATTCATAAATACTGCAACACATTAAAAGAAAATTTTGTGAAATCATGAAAGATGAAGTTATGTAATGTTTCAGATTTAGGTGAAAATCCAATGAGCTCAATTTTTAACCTTACTTGATCTCTAACCCAGGTGGCAGGTGAATTTTGCAAAGCAACATAAAGCTTGATAAAAGCAAAGCAAATATGATGGAAAGTAAAGTCAAATTAGTCACAATAGTCTAGATTGTTTGAAATATGAGCAAGGTTTGTTTTCATTGATGTCAAGAAGATGATGACCAAGTTTCATTGTCATCCATGCATTTATGTCAAAAGGTTTATGTCCAAGTTTCGATGTTATTAATGTCCTCCAATGGTTTTTCCAACAAGGCAAAGAAGCAGGTTTAATGGAAATAATAATATTATAATATTTTAGGTTACATATTGGTTTGATGAAAATTGAAGGTGAAGGAGTCATAAAATTCTCATTCCTCCAAAAGACCCATGTGACAGTTTTCAAATTCTAAGGTTTAAATTATTTAAATTAAATATTTTAACCCTAAGGTTAAAATTTAAATTTAAATTAAGTTTCCAAAATAAAATTTAAATTTGAATTAAATCGAATTTCAAGGATCGTCAACGTGTTTTGATATATGGCACATTACATATAAAATGAGATAAGTTTTAATTTAAACTTCATCCATGTGAATATTGAATGCTTAAGAAAAAATCATGCATGATGATTGGAGAGGAAACTATTCGCATATGCTTAAAGTCTTAAGGAGGCAGACAAGGAAATAAATCCAAGCAGAGCACCGTTGAAAGTGCAAAGCACTGGGTAGTGCAGTTGGCAGCTAGGGGTTGTGCTAATTCGCTTGAAGGTGATAGGTCACAGGTTTGATCCATGTGATCATTGTTTTGTACGGTAGAAGCTCGCTTGATTTATGTTGTCGATGAAAGGATAAAAGGGAGACGTGCACCTTTCCTTTTACGTGAGGGTACGTAGCCCAGTTGGTGGGCGTGTGTTGTGTGGAGGTGCTTGGAGAAAATGGATCGGGTGTTCGGATCCCACCAAGGCCATTTTGGTGTGATTAACAAAAGTATGCACTCGCATTTTCCCAAAGTTTTATTAAGTTGGAAATTGCATAGTGGAAAAAATTAAAAGGGGTTTATAAGCTATAGAGGGAGATAAAAGGGAAAGTAAAGATATAATATTGTGTTTAAATTTTTGGTGGTTAAATTTTATAAAAGGAGTAATAAGGTATGCCAAGGGTGTTATATGTTATATGTTGAAATAAAGTCATATTGTGAAAAATACTTTGAAAGGATAAATTAGGTATAGTTGAGATTTAATACTTTGGCATGGTGATATATTTTTGAAGGAAAATATTGAGGATAGATTTTTTATATCTAACCATTGAGATTGTCAAAGAGGTTTATTGTGATTGAGACAGGTTTTGAGGTCAAATATTCTTCAAAACAAAGGTATGGGCATATCATCCTTGTGAGTGAAATATTATTTGTTGAATATTGTTGAATGCAAGTTGGAGTGAAAAGGTTTTGTTTGGTAAGCATTACTAGAAATGATTGAGTGAGCTTTCACATGCATGATTGGTGAATGTTTGTGAAAACAATTGAGTGTGAGATTGTGAACTATCTTGAACTAGGGTTTGTGCAAGATCATGAGTATCATTATTATGTGAGATTGTGAACTATCTTGAACTAGGGTTTGTGAAATAACATGAGTATCATTGTTATGTGAATTTGGAATCATATTGAGTCAAGTTTGAGTTCCATAGTAAGAGTTTTTGAAAGCATTATGAAACACTCCAGGGTTTTGTGAGCAAGATTTGTTTCATTAAAGTGATTGGTTGAGTTGAGTTGATTGAGCATAGTTGATGGAAAGTGTTGGAGTGATAGTTCAAGTTATGTGAAACAAATTGTTCTTTACTTTTGGATTGAGTTGAATAAGAGTTTGAAAGTTATTGAGTGTTTGTGAGTAACATATTGAGTCTCTAACAATTCTCTATATGTTTTTGTGGATAAGCAAGATTCTGAGTGAAACTTGTTACTGTGATTTAAGAGGTTTTCTGCAAGATATTAAGTTGAGTTTTTGTGTGCAAGTTTTGTAATTGATTTGAACAAGCTTTGGTGAAATATTATGGGCATATTTGAGTATGTCCTAGGGTGGACTTGATAATAGAGTAAATCAAGCTTTTGTGAGAGGTTGTGAGTAGATTTGAGTAAGTTCTAGAGTGGACTTGAGGATAGAGTGAAGTAAGCTTTTGTGAGAGCTTGTGAGCATATTTGAGTAAGTCCTATAATGGACTTGAGGATAGAGTTAAGCAAACTTTTGTGAAATCTTATGAGCAAATTTAAGTAAGTCCTAGAGTCGACTTGAGGATAGAGTGAAGTAAGATTTTATGAGAGCTTTTGAGAAGATTTGAGTAAGTCCTAGAGGGGACTTAAGGACAAAGTAGAGGAAGCTTTTGTAAAAGCTTAAGGATAGATTTATGGGAGCTTTTGTGGAAGCTTACAATAAGATTTGAACAAGTTATAGAGAGGACTTATTGAGCAATTTTGAGACAAGTCTTAGTGAATACTTGTTGGATAGATTTGAGGTAAGTATTGGTGAAGACTTGTTGGACAGATTTAAGGTAAGTATTAGTGAAGACTTGAGAGAATATTGGAAAAGATATTGAAAGGACTTGTGAAGAACACAAGCTTATACTGATAGGGGGGGGTGAACAGTATAAGACCTCTTTTTACTTTTTCCATAATACTTCAAAATAGTAAAGCAATATACCCAAAGCAATATCAAAAAAATGCACAATATCATCCACAAAGTGACACCAATTTTAACGTGGTTCACCCGGAATGGTTGGGCTACGTCCACAAAACTTTTCTCTAAAAGTTATCTCAAAGTTCTTTGGGAATCCTTCCCAATTACAATGTTTATGAGCCTCGGCCCAAAGGAGATACCTTCCCCCAATCAGAATTTTGATTTCTTAGGCCTCGGCTCAAAGGAGATACCTTCCCCCAATCAGAATTTATGAGCCTCTCGCTCAAAGGAGATACCTTCCCCTCTGCTCTGGAAATGATCCCTCGGGAAGATCAACCGCCTCTACCTCTTGCCAGACACGTGGAACTCCTTTCCACCGAAGACCTCCTGTCCTCAATGCTTAGCCTAAGAGACCTCCTGCCTTCTATGATCACGTCCACAAGCAGCTCAAAGCAACCTCGTACCAAACACAGTCAGTCGGTCTAGTACAAGTCTTCCTCTCGTCTGTTAGATCTGTCCAACTCTTGAACAAATCAATCCTCTGCATACAAGCCTTCTCAAAGACTTGCCAAATCTATCCTCAGGTTCTTCTCATAGAACCAATGCACCTCTGTCCTCAAGTTCTCTAATAGAACTATCAAACTCAGCTCACAAGTCCTCTGCTAGGACCTGTCCAAATCTGCTCACAAGTCCCCACCGAAACCTCGTCCAAAAACTGCTCACAAGTCCCCACCGGAACCGTCCAAAACTGCTCACAAGTCCCCACGGAACCGTCCAAAAACTGCTCACAAGTCCCCACTGGAACCTGTCCAAAAACTTAGCAAGCTCACCAAGAAAAACTTTCTTAGTAGGAAATCACAAAGTGAATTGTTAGAGACCCAATGTGATTTGTCAAACTCATAGAAGCATAAAGAGAATTGTTAGAGACTCAATATGTTCTATACTCAAATCCCAATCTCAAAACTCAACTCAAATCAACTCAGCTCAATCTCAATCTCAAATCTGAAAACTCAACTCAATATCTGAAATGGATAGGATAGAATGTTTTCTTTCAAGAACATGAAACCCCAACAATTGCCAACTATGCAAAGAATCACATAACAATGATACTCATGTTCTTTTCACCATCAATTAGGGTTTCAACAACAATGCTCATCAAACAAGGTTTAGTCAACCAACACCATTCAACTCAACATCAACCTTGAAGCATTCAACCAATCATCACAAGAAAAGGAAACAAGTAGAAATCCTTTTCCCTCCAAAGATATTTGAACAAAACAGCCACCAACACAATATCACCAAATGCAAAGAATAACTTGCTCAAATCAACTCAATGGAGTAAGCCCAATATCATGAATCAAGTAAAGCAATAACTTGATCAAACAACCTCTATGGAAGCAACTCAACCATCAAACTCAAAACAGCCAACCAAGGGTTCCACCAACTCAATGCAAGTAGCTAGACTCACAAATATAAACCCTAGTGCACAAAGCTTCCACTATCTCAAACCAAAAATTATGCATTCACCAAAAACTCTCCTTAAGGATAACAATGCATAAGTAGTCTTCAACAAACCAGAAAATAGGATTTACACCTAGCCAAAGGATACCTAGTAGAATACCTTTTCACTCCAACCTTATTTCAGAAAACATACACCAATCATACTCATAAGAAGAATGTGCCCATACCTTATTGGAGTAGAAGATAATTGAACCTTCAAGCTGTCACCACACACAACTCTCAAACTTCCAACCAAGTTAGGGTTAGAATAAAAAGAAATGAGCAATAATATAAACTTCCTTTATTACACCTTTTAGCTCCACTTCTTTAAACACAACCACCATAACATGCCAATAAATCAACAATCACGGACTCACACCTTATACCTCCATTTTTAATTTTAGCATAGCAAAGAATAATCTTAAAAATACATCCAAAGAAATATGCCCTTATTTCTCCTAAGCTTTTATTCAATGCTAATCACAAAAGCCAAAACTCATAAAATTTAATCACACCTTATAAATCGTTGTCCAAGAAACTCCGAATTTCGTGGCATAAAGACGTTTTAATAAAAACGTGTGTTACTCTAGCAAAGCACCCCCGCGAGACTCGAAACGGTGACCTCCGCCAATGCAGCGCCCAACGACAGCTTTCATTGCCACTAGCCCACGTGGGCTACGAAGTTCACAAGTGAACTTCCCTCCACTTCACCCTCAAAAAAAACTCTCGAAGACTTTTCAACCGCACGTGCTTCTAAGTCTTCCTTCGATCGCAGCGAATACAGAGCACAAACACCGCAAATTGCATTCGGGGAATTTCGAATTAATTAGCCTTCCAACCTTAGGAGTTGGAGAATAAATAGTCTCTTCGAAGACACCTTGACGTCGATGGAAATAAAGACCATTTCGAAATTAATCAAAAGTCTTTTCAAAAAGGGTTTAAAAACCCTTAAATAATTTTAATAAATTAAGAATAAAAAAGGTTTAAAAACCTTTAAGTATTTTTAATAAATTAAAAATAATTTCTCCCTTAATTAATTAAATAATTAATTAATTAAAACCTTGAAGGGTTTTAAATAATAATTAAATAAATAATAAAGAGAACCTCCATTGGTTTTAATAAAAACCATTGCCAATGGAATCTCTCCGGATTCTCTTAAAAATATTCTCTTGGAATCTTCCACCTTTGAAGCCAACACATCCTCTTAACATTAATGCCATTTCCTTTTGACATCAATGACAACTCATAGACAAGAAGCTAGGATCTCAAACCCAAAATTGCCAACAATCTCCCCCTTTGTCATTGATGGCAAACCATGCTTCTCAACAACACAGAAACTCAACATAAACAGCTCCCCCTGTCTTGAGGCTCTCCCCCTTACTCAAATCTCTCCCCCTTTGTCATCAATGGCAAAGGGTCACCTTTGGGGCTCGGGACTAAGAATGAGCCTCTTAGCTTAGTCCCTCCCCCACCTCCTGATGAGGTGATTAATTCTTGGGTGGGAGTAAAACTCCCATTAGGCACTGATCATCATCAGCGTCTATAACTTCCTTGTCGGGCCTTCTCTTGAACTCTTTGTCCATATTCCTATTCCTGTCACTATTCTTGTTCTTGTTCTCATCCCTGTTCTTGTCCATGCCTTGATCCTTGGACCTGATCATGCCACTGTTCCTATTCCTGTATTCTGGAATTTTAGCTCTACATTGTCTGATTGTGTGACCTTCATTGTTGCACTTGAAACACTTGACGATGTTGTTTCTCTGAGGTAAACCTGATCTTTGAATCCACCAATTCTGACCAAACCTATTTCGACCAAACCTATTACGACCAAACCTGTTCTGGCCAAACCTATTTTGACCAAACCTGTTCTCTGTTATTTGCCTTGCAATAAACTGCCTTGTGCCCAAACTATTGACAAGAGTAGCAATACCCTTGAAAGTAACTAGCACTTCTAAAACTATCATTTACCTCCTTCACTTGAGCCATGCAATGTGAAGCCATGTGACCAAACCTGTGACAAGCAAAACATCTCGCCTTGAAACTTTCCTTTAATTGACCTCTTAGGTTCTAAAACTTCTTCTTCTCATTCTGAATTCTATTTTCTATTTTTGTGCATCTATCATTCAAGGACTCCTTTTCTGAAATACTTTCCTCATCAGAACTCTCTTCCTTTTGGAGTCTCTTACTAGACTCTCCAACTTGTTCCTTGTGTGGCTTAACAAAACCAAGGCCTGTTTTATCTGTTGTCTTTCTTTGACCTTTGATGAGTGACTTAACCTTTTTGGAGCTATCTTGAAACCTGTAAAGCTTATCCTTGTACTCTTTAGTTTCCTCTTTCAAAGAAGCCATTTTCTGTTCTAACTCACTATACTCAAGAACCTTAGACTCTAACTCATCCTTGAGTTCTTGTGTCTTAGCCATAGAGAAGTCAAGACTTTCTATAAGATCATCTCTCTCCATACAACATTCATCTAACTTATCCTTGAGTCTAGCATTCTTCTTTCTTTCCTTTTTCAAAGCACTAAGAGCACTAATAAGTTCACCTTCAAGATCTACTTCACCTTCCTCTATATCTCCCTCTATTTGTTTGCTTTTTGAATCATCAAAGCCTTTTTCAGATTTCTTATCACTAGAGGTGCTACCCTTTTCAAAAACCATACATGCATCTTCCTTATAGTTTTCTGAAGCATCCTCATACATACTAGAAACCAAATCATTATTTGTGCAATCATCCTCAAGGTGACCAAAATTTCCACATCTAAGACATTTCATGATAATGAATCTATGTTTCGGTTCTTCCTCTTTTTCTGATATGAACAACATCTCATTTTCATTATCACTTGAAGAACTTTCACTATCACTACTAGAACACTTACTTGCTTTGTCTAGGTAGAAACTCTTCTTGTGCTTGTGAGAATACCTCTTTCCTTGATTGTTGTGCTCATCTTTGTTTTTCCTGTGATGCTTGTGCTTTTCGGAATCCTTGCTCTTAGAATCCTGTTTATCTTCATCACTTTCATTCTTGGGAACAGTACGGTTAGTAGCATAATGACCAAACTTTCCACAATTGAAACATCTTATATTTTTCATACTTTTGTGCTTTCTAGAGAACTTGCCTTTCTTGCTTTTAATATGCCTCTTCATCACTAGAAGACTCATCACTATCTTGAAGTTGTTTACCCTTGGAATTCTTGGTAGCCTTGAAATCTGCCTCTTTCTTGACATCAACCTTCACTTGAGTTCTCAACTCAAATGCTGCAAGTATACTATGGAGCTCATCCTTTTTCAACTTATCCAAATCTTTAGCTTCCTCAATAGCAGAAATCTTTTCACTAAATCTATTAGGAAGAGATCTTAAAATCTTATCACAAACATCATTTTCAGCAAGCTCAAGACCTAAGTCTTTCATGGAGTTAACAACCTCATCCATACGAAGCATGTAGTCACTAATATTTTCATCATCATTCATCTTGAGTTGTTCAAACATACCTTTGAAGTGTCTCAACTTGGCCTTTCTGACATTTGTATCACCTGTATGAACCACCTTCAATCTGTTTCCACATTTCACTAGCTTGTCTTGCAGTGAATCACTTTGGTGAGATCTGCTTTCTGTAAGCCTTTCGAGATTGCATTCATTGCTTTTGAATTGCTTGTGATGTAGGAGCCTTTCTTCTTTAGTATTAGGACCATGTTCAAGAATAGTGTACTCATCTTCAATCACTTCCCAAACCTCATTCCCAAGTGCCATTAGATGAACCTTCATCCTTGCACTCCAAAGACCAAAATCTGACCCATCAAGAATAGGTGCTTGCATTGCCACTTGAATGATCCATTGTGTTCTTTACTAGCTTTTCCTTCAAGCTGTTAAACTTTTCGAAGGCACCCGCTCTGATACCAATTGAAGAACACAAGCTTATACTTAGAGGAGGGGGTGAACAAGTATAAGACCTCTTTTTACTTTTTCCTTTATACTTCAAAATAGTAAAGCAATATACCCAAAGCAATATCAAAGCAATGCACAATATCATCCACAAAGTGACACCAATTTTAACGTGGTTCACCCAGAATGGCTAGGCTACGTCCACAAAACTTTTCTCTAAAAGTTATCTCAAAGTTCTTTGGGAATCCTTCCCAATTACAATGTTTATGAGCCTCGGCCCAAAGGAGATACCTTCCCCCAATCAAAATTTATGAGCCTCTACTCAAAGGAGATACCTTCCCCCAATCAAAATTTATGAGCCTCTGCTCAAAGGAGATACCTTCCCCTCTGCTCTAGAAATGATCCCTCAGAAGATCAACTACCTCTACCTCTTGCCAGCACGTGGAACTCCTTTCCACCGAAGACCTCCTATCCTCAATGCTTAGCCTAAGAGACCTCTGCCTTCTATGATCACGTCCACAGTAGCTCAGCAACCTGTACCAAACACAGTCAGTCGGTCTAGTACAAGTCTTCCTCTGTCTGTCAGATCTGTCCAACTCTTGAACAAATCAATCCTCTGCATACAAGCCTTCTCAAAGACTTGCCAAATCTGTCCTCAGGTTCTTCTCATAGAACCAATGCACCTCTGTCCTCAAGTTCTCTGATAGAACTATCAAACTCAGCTCACAAGTCCTCTGCTAGGACCTGTCCAAATCTGCTCACAAGTCCCCACCGGAACCTGTCCAAAACTGCTCACAAGTCCCCACCGGAACCTGTCCAAAACTGCTCACAAGTCCCCACTAGAACCTGTCCAAAACTGCTCACAAGTCCCCATTGGAACCTGTCCAAAAACTCAGCAAGCTCACCAAGAAAAACTTTCTTAGTAGGAAATCACAAAGTGAATTGTTAGAGACCCAATGTGATTTTTCAAACTCATAGAAGCATAAAGAGAATTGTTAGAGACTCAATATGTTCTATACTCAAATCCCAATCTCAAAACTCAACTCAAATCAACTCAGCTCAATCTCAATCTCAAATCTGAAAACTCAACTCAATATCTGAAATGGATAGGATAGAATGTTTTCTTTCAAGAACATGAAACCCCAACAATTGCCAACTATGCAAAGAATCACATAACAATGATACTCATGTTCTTTTCACCATCAATTAGGGTTTCAACAACAATGCTCATCAAACAAGGTTTAGTCAACCAACACCATTCAACTCAACATCAACCTTGAAGCATTCAACCAATCATCACAAGAAAAGGAAACAAGTAGAAATCCTTTTCCCTCCAAAGATATTTGAACAAAACAGACCACCAACACAATATCACCAAATGCAAAGAATAACTTGCTCAAATCAACTCAATGGAGTAAGCCCAATATCATGAATCAAGTAAAGCAATAACTTGATCAAACAACCTCTATGGAAGCAACTCAACCATCAAACTCAAAACAGCCAACCAAGGGTTCCACCAACTCAATGCAAGTAGCTAGACTCACAAATATAAACCCTAGTGCACAAAGCTTCCACTATCTCAAACCAGAAATTATGCATTCACCAAAAACTCTCCTTAAGGATAACAATGCATAAGTAGTCTTCAACAAACCAGAAAATAGGATTTACACCTAGCCAAAGGATACCTAGTAGAATACCTTTTCACTCCAACCTTATTTCAGAAAACATACACCAATCATACTCATAAGAAGAATGTGCCCATACCTTATTGGAGTAGAAGATAATTGAACCTTCAAGCTGTCACCACACACAACTCTCAAACTTCCAACCAAGTTAGGGTTAGAATAAAAAGAAATGAGCAATAATATAAACTTCCTTTATTACACCTTTTAGCTCCACTTCTTTAAACACAACCACCATAACATGCCAATAAATCAACAATCACGGACTCACACCTTATACCTCCATTTTTAATTTTAGCATAGCAAAGAATAATCTTAAAAATACATCCAAAGAAATATGCCCTTATTTCTCCTAAGCTTTTATTCAATGCTAATCACAAAAGCCAAAACTCATAAAATTTAATCACACCTTATAAATCGTTGTCCAAGAAACTCTGAATTTCGTGGCATAAAGACGTTTTAATAAAAACGTGTGTTACTCTAGCAAAGCACCCCCGCGAGACTCGAAACGGTGACCTCCGCCAATGCAGCGCCCAACAGCAACCTTCGCTGCCACTAGCCCATGCGGGCTACGAAGTTCACAAGTGAACTTCCCTCCACTTCACCCTCAAAAAAAACTCTCGAAGACTTTTCAACCGCACGTGCTTCTAAGTCTTCCTTCGATCGCAGCGAATACAGAGCACAAACACCGCAAATTGCATTCGGGGAATTTCGAATTAATTAGCCTTCCAACCTTAGGAGTTGGAGAATAAATAGTCTCTTCGAAGACACCTTGACGTCGGAGAAAATAAAGACCATTTCGAAATTAATCAAAAGTCTTTTCAAAAAGGGTTTAAAAACCCTTAAATAATTTTAATAAATTAAGAATAAAAAAAGGTTTAAAAACCTTTAAGTATTTTTAATAAATTAAAAATAATTTCTCCATTAAATAATTAAATAATTAATTAATTAAAACCTTGAAGGGTTTTAAATAATAATTAAATAAATAATAAAGAGAACCTCCATTGGTTTTAATAAAAACCCTTGCCAATGGAATCTCTCTGGATTCTCTTAAAAATATTCTCTTGGAATCTTCCACCTTTGAAGCCAACACATCCTCTTAACATTAATGCCATTTCCTTTTGACATCAATGACAACTCATAGACAAGAAGCTAGGATCTCAAACCCAAAATTGCCAACAATCTCCCCCTTTGTCATTGATGGCAAACCATGCTTCTCAACAACACAGAAACTCAACATAAATAGCTCCCCTTGTCTTGAGGCTCTCCCCCTTACTCAAATCTCTCCCCCTTTGTCATCAATGGCAAAGGGTCACCTTTGGGGCTCGGGACTAAGAATGAGCCTCTTAGCTTAGTCCCTCCCCCACCTCCTGATGAGGTGATTAATTCTTGGGTGGGAGTAAAACTCCCATTAGGCATTGATCATCATCAGCATCTATAACTTCCTTGTCGGGCCTTCTCTTGAACTCTTTGTCCATATTCCTGTTCCGTCCACTGTTCTTGTTCTTGTTCTCATCCCTTTTCTTGTCCATGCCTTGATCCTTGGACCTGATCATGCCACTGTTCTTGTTCCTGTATTCTAGAATTTCAGCTCTACACTGTCTGATTATGTGACCTTCATTGTTGCACTTGAAACACTTGACGATGTTGTTTCTCTGAGGTAAACCTGATCTTTGAATCCACCAGTTCTGACCAAACCTATTCTGACCAAACCTATTCCTGTTATTTGCCTTGCAATAAACTGCCTTGTGCCCAAACTGTTGACAAGAGTAGCAATACCCTTGAAAGTAACTAGCACTTCTGAAATTGTCATTTACCTCCTTCACTTGAGCCATGCAATGTGAAGCCATGTGACCAAACCTGTGACAAGCAAAACATCTGCCTTGAAACTTTCCTTTAATTGACCTCTTAGGTTTTGAAAACTTCTTCTTCTCATTCTGAATTCTGTTTTCTATTTCTGTGCATCTATCATTCAAGGACTCCTTTTCTGAAATACTTTCCTCATCAGAACTCTCTTCCTTTTGGAGTCTCTTACTAGACTCTCCAACTTGTTCCTTGTGTGGCTTAACAAAACCAAGGCCTGTTTTATCTGTTGTCTTTCTTTGACCTTTGATGAGTGACTTAACCTTTTTGGAGCTATCTTGAAACCTGTAAAGCTTATCCTTGTACTCTTTAGTTTCCTCTTTCAAAGAAGCCATTTTCTGTTCTAACTCACTATACTCAAGAACCTTAGACTCTAACTCATCCTTGAGTTCTTGTGTCTTAGCCATAGAGAAGTCAAGACTTTCTATAAGATCATCTCTCTCCATACAACATTCATCTAACTTATCCTTGAGTCTAGCATTCTTCTTTCTTTCCTTTTTCAAAGCACTAAGAGCACTAATAAGTTCACCTTCAAGATCTACTTCACCTTCCTCTATATCTTCCTCTATTTGTTTGCTTTTTGAATCATCAAAGCCTTTTTCAGATTTCTTATCACTAGAGGTGCTACCCTTTTCAAAAACCATACATGCATCTTCCTTATAGTTTTCTGAAGCATCCTCATACATACTAGAAACCAAATCATTATTTGTGCAATCATCCTCAAGGTGACCAAAATTTCCACATCTAAGACATTTCATGATAATGAATCTATGTTTCGGTTCTTCCTCCTTTTTTGATATGAACAACATCTCATTTTCATTATCACTTGAAGAACTTTCACTATCACTACTAGAACACTTACTTGCTTTGTCTAGGTAGAAACTCTTCTTGTGCTTGTGAGAATACCTCTTTCCTTGATTGTTGTGCTCATCTTTGTTTTTCCTGTGATGCTTGTGCTTTTCAGAATCCTTGCTCTTAGAATCTTGTTTATCTTCATCACTTTCATTCTTGGGAACAGTACAGTTAGTAGCATAATGACCAAACTTTCCACAATTGAAACATCTTATATTTTTCATACTTTTGTGCTTTCTAGAGAACTTGCCTTTCTTGCTGTAATATGCCTCTTCATCACTAGAAGACTCATCACTATCTTGAAGTTGTTTACCCTTGGAATTCTTGGTAGCCTTGAAAGTCGCCTCTTTCTTGACATCAACCTTCACTTGAGTTCTCAACTCAAATGCTGCAAGTATACTATGGAGCTCATCCTTTTTCAACTTATCCAAATCTTTAGCTTCCTCAATAGCAGAAATATTTTCACTAAATCTATTAGGAAGAGATCTTAAAATCTTATCACAAACATCATTTTCAGCAAGCTCAAGACCTAAGTCTTTCATGGAGTTAACAACCTCATCCATACGAAGCATGTAGTCACTAATATTTTCATCATCATTCATCTTGAGTTGTTCAAACATACCTTTGAAGTGTCTCAACTTGGCCTTTCGACATTTGTATCACACTGTATGAACCACCTTCAATCTGTTTCCACATTTCACTAGCTGTCTTGCAGTGAATCACTTTGGTGAGATCTGCTTTATGTAAGCCTTTCAGGATTGCATTCATTGCTTTTGAATTGTTGTGATGTAGGAGCCTTTCTTCTTTAGTATTAGGACCATGTTCAGGAATAGTGTACTCATCTTCAATCACTTCCCAAACCTCATTCCCAAGTGCCATTAGATGAACCTTCATCCTTGCACTCCAAAGACCAAAATCTGACCCATCAAGAATAGGTGTTGCATTGCCACTTGAATGATCCATTGTGTTCTTTACTAGCTTTTCCTTCAAGCTATTAAACTTTTCGAAGGCACCCGCTCTGATACCAATTGAAGAACACAAGCTTATACTGAGAGGGGGGGTGAACAGTATAAGACCTCTTTTTACTTTTTCCTTTATACTTCAAAATAGTAAAGCAATATACCCAAAGCAATATCAAAGCAATGCACAATATCATCCACAAAGTGACACCAATTTTAACGTGGTTCACCCAGAATGGTTGGGCTACGTCCACAAAACTTTTCTCTAAAAGTTATCTCAAAGTTCTTTGGGAATCCTTCCCAATTACAATGTTTATGAGCCTCGGCCCAAAGGAGATACCTTCCCCCAATCAGAATTTATGAGCCTCTCGCTCAAAGGAGATACCTTCCCCCAATTTATGAGACTAAAAGCCTCTGCTCAAAGGAGATACCTTCCCCTCTGCTCTGGAAATGATCCCTCAGAAGATCAACTGCCTCTACCTCTTGCCAGCACGTGGAACTCCTTTCCACCGAAGACCTCCTGTCCTCAATGCTTAGCCTAAGAGACCTCTGCCTTCTATGATCACGTCCACGAAGCTCAACAACCTGTACCAAACATAGTCAGTCGGTCTAGTACAAGTCTTCCTCTGTCTGTCAGATCTGTCCAACTCTTGAACAAATCAATCCTCTGCATACAAGCCTTCTCAAAGACTTGCCAAACTATCCTCAAGTTCTTCTCATAGAACCAATGCACCTCTGTCCTCAAGTTCTCTGATAGAACTATCAAACTCAGCTCACAAGTCCTCTGCTAGGACCTGTCCAAATCTGCTCACAAGTCCCCACCGAACCTGTCCAAAACTGCTCACAAGTCCCCACCGAAACCTGTCCAAAATCTCACAAGTCCCCACGAACGTCCAAAACGCTCACAAGTCCCCACTAGAACCTGTCCAAAAACTCAGCAAGCTCACCAAGAAAAACTTTCTTAGTAGGAAATCACAAAGTGAATTGTTAGAGACCCAATGTGATTTGTCAAACTCATAGAAGCATAAAGAGAATTGTTAGAGACTCAATATGTTCTATACTCAAATCCCAATCTCAAAACTCAACTCAAATCAACTCAGCTCAATCTCAATCTCAAATCTGAAAACTCAACTCAATATCTGAAATGGATAGGATAGAATGTTTTCTTTCAAGAACATGAAACCCCAACAATTGCCAACTATGCAAAGAATCACATAACAATGATACTCATGTTCTTTTCACCATCAATTAGGGTTTCAACAACAATGCTCATCAAACAAGGTTTAGTCAACCAACACCATTCAACTCAACATCAACCTTGAAGCATTCAACCAATCATCACAAGAAAAGGAAACAAGTAGAAATCCTTTTCCCTCCAAAGATATTTGAACAAAACAGCCACCAACACAATATCACCAAATGCAAAGAATAACTTGCTCAAATCAACTCAATGGAGTAAGCCCAATATCATGAATCAAGTAAAGCAATAACTTGATCAAACAACCTCTATGGAAGCAACTCAACCATCAAACTCAAAACAGCCAACCAAGGGTTCCACCAACTCAATGCAAGTAGCTAGACTCACAAATATAAACCCTAGTGCACAAAGCTTCCACTATCTCAAACCAAAAATTATGCATTCACCAAAAACTCTCCTTAAGGATAACAATGCATAAGTAGTCTTCAACAAACCAGAAAATAGGATTTACACCTAGCCAAAGGATACCTAGTAGAATACCTTTTCACTCCAACCTTATTTCAGAAAACATACACCAATCATACTCATAAGAAGAATGTGCCCATACCTTATTGGAGTAGAAGATAATTGAACCTTCAAGTTGTCACCACACACAACTCTCAAACTTCCAACCAAGTTAGGGTTAGAATAAAAAGAAATGAGCAATAATATAAACTTCCTTTATTACACCTTTTAGCTCCACTTCTTTAAACACAACCACCATAACATGCCAATAAATCAACAATCACGGACTCACACCTTATACCTCCATTTTTAATTTTAGCATAGCAAAGAATAATCTTAAAAATACATCCAAAGAAATATGCCCTTATTTCTCCTAAGCTTTTATTCAATGCTAATCACAAAAGCCAAAACTCATAAAATTTAATCACACCTTATAAATCGTTGTCCAAGAAACTCCGAATTTCGTGGCATAAAGACGTTTTAATAAAAACGTGTGTTACTCTAGCAAAGCACCCCCGCGAGACTCGAAACGGTGACCTCCGCCAATGCAGCGCCCAACAGCAGCCTTCGCTGCCACTAGCCCACGTGGGCTACGAAGTTCACAAGTGAACTTCCCTCCACTTCACCCTCGAAAAAAACTCCCGAAGACTTTTCAACCGCACGTGCTTCTAAGTCTTCCTTCGATCGTAGCGAATACAGAGCACAAACACCGCAAATTGCATTCGAGGAATTTCGAATTAATTAGCCTTCCAACCTTAGGAGTTGGAGAATAAATAGTCTCTTCGAAGACACCTTGACGTCGGCGAAAATAAAGACCATTTCGAAATTAATCAAAAGTCTTTTCAAAAAGGGTTTAAAAACCCTTAAATAATTTTAATAAATTAAGAATAAAAAAAGGTTTAAAAACCTTTAAGTATTTTTAATAAATTAAAAATAATTTCTCCCTTAATTAATTAAATAATTAATTAATTAAAACCTTGAAGGGTTTTAAATAATAATTAAATAAATAATAAAGAGAACCTCCATTGGTTTTAATAAAAACCCTTGCCAATGGAATCTCTCTCGATTCTCTTAAAAATATTCTCTTGGAATCTTCCACCTTTGAAGCCAACACATCCTCTTAACATTAATGCCATTTCCTTTTGACATCAATGACAACTCATAGACAAGAAGCTAGGATCTCAAACCCAAAATTGCCAACAATCTCCCCCTTTGTCATTGATGGCAAACCATGCTTCTCAACAACACAGAAACTCAACATAAACAGCTCCCCCTGTCTTGAGGCTCTCCCCCTTACTCAAATCTCTCCCCCTTTGTCATCAATGGCAAAGGGTCACCTTTGGGGCTCGGGACTAAGAATGAGCCTCTTAGCTTAGTCCCTCCCCCACCTCCTGATGAGGTGATTAATTCTTGGGTGGGAGTAAAACTCCCATTAGGCACTGATCATCATCAGCGTCTATAACTTCCTTGTCGGGCCTTCTCTTGAACTCTTTGTCCATATTCCTGTTCCTGTCACTGTTCTTGTTCTTGTTCTCATCCCTGTTCTTGTCCATGCCTTGATCCTTGGACCTGATCATGCCACTCGTTCCTGTTCCTGTATTCTAGAATTTCAGCTCTACACTGTCTGATTATGTGACCTTCATTGTTGCACTTGAAACACTTGACGATGTTGTTTCTCTGAGGTAAACCTGATCTTTGAATCCACCAGTTCTGACCAAACCTGTTCTGACCAAACCTATTTTGGCCAAACCTGTTCTGACCAAACCTGTTCTGACCAAACCTGTTCTTGTTATTTGCCTTGCAATAAACTGCCTTGTGCCCAAACTGTTGACAAGAGTAGCAATACCCTTGAAAGTAACTAGCACTTCTAAAACTGTCATTTACCTCCTTCACTTGAGCCATGCAATGTGAAGCCATGTGACCAAACCTGTGACAAGCAAAACATCTCCCTTGAAACTTTCCTTTAATTGACCTCTTAGGTTCTGAAAACTTCTTCTTCTCATTCTGAATTCTGTTTTCTATTTCTGTGCATCTATCATTCAAGGACTCCTTTTCTGAAATACTTTCCTCATCAGAACTCTCTTCCTTTTGGAGTCTCTTACTAGACTCTCCAACTTGTTCCTTGTGTGGCTTAACAAAACCAAGGCCTGTTTTATCTGTTGTCTTTCTTTGACCTTTGATGAGTGACTTAACCTTTTTGGAGCTATCTTGAAACCTGTAAAGCTTATCCTTGTACTCTTTAGTTTCCTCTTTCAAAGAAGCCATTTTCTATTCTAACTCACTATACTCAAGAACCTTAGACTCTAACTCATCCTTGAGTTCTTGTGTCTTAGCCATAGAGAAGTCAAGACTTTCTATAAGATCATCTCTCTCCATACAACATTCATCTAACTTATCCTTGAGTCTAGCATTCTTCTTTCTTTCCTTTTTCAAAGCACTAAGAGCACTAATAAGTTCACCTTCAAGATCTACTTCACCTTCCTCTATATCTTCCTCTATTTGTTTGCTTTTTGAATCATCAAAGCCTTTTTCAGATTTCTTATCACTAGAGGTGCTACCCTTTTCAAAAACCATACATGCATCTTCCTTATAGTTTTCTGAAGCATCCTCATACATACTAGAAACCAAATCATTATTTGTGCAATCATCCTCAAGGTGACCAAAATTTCCACATCTAAGACATTTCATGATAATGAATCTATGTTTCGGTTCTTCCTCTTTTTTCGATATGAACAACATCTCATTTTCATTATCACTTGAAGAACTTTCACTATCACTACTAGAACACTTACTTGCTTTGTCTAGGTAGAAACTCTTCTTGTGCTTGTGAGAATACCTCTTTCCTTGATTGTTGTGCTCATCTTTGTTTTTCCTGTGATGCTTGTGCTTTTGAACCTCTTAGAATCCTTGTCTTTTTATCTTCATCACTTTCATTCTTGGGAACAGTAAGAGTTAGTAGCATAATGACCAAACTTTCCACAATTGAAACATCTTATATTTTTCATACTTTTGTGCTTTCTAGAGAACTTGCCTTTCTTGCTGTAATATGCCTCTTCATCACTAGAAGACTCATCACTATCTTGAAGTTGTTTACCCTTGGAATTCTTGGTAGCCTTGAAAGTCGCCTCTTTCTTGACATCAACCTTCACTTGAGTTCTCAACTCAAATGCTGCAAGTATACTATGGAGCTCATCCTTTTTCAACTTATCCAAATCTTTAGCTTCCTCAATAGCAGAAATATTTTCACTAAATCTATTAGGAAGAGATCTTAAAATCTTATCACAAACATCATTTTCAGCAAGCTCAAGACCTAAGTCTTTCATGGAGTTAACAACCTCATCCATACGAAGCATGTAGTCACTAATATTTTCATCATCATTCATCTTGAGTTGTTCAAACATACCTTTGAAGTGTCTCAACTTGGCCTTTCCGACATTTGTATCACCTGTATGAACCACCTTCAACTTGTTTCCACATTTCACTAGTTGTCTTGCGATGAATCACTTTGGTGAGATCTGCTTTACGTAAGCCTTTCAGGATTGCATTCATTGCTTTTGAATTGTTGTGATGTAGGAGCCTTTCTTCTTTAGTATTAGGACCATGTTCGAGAATAGTGTACTCATCTTCAATCACTTCCCAAACCACATTCCCAAGTGCCATTAGATGAACCTTCATCCTTGCACTCCAAAGACCAAAATCTGACCCATCAAGAATAGGTGTTGCATTGCCACTTGAATGATCCATTGTGTTCTTTACTAGCTTTTCCTTCAAGTTGTTAAACTTTTCGAAGGCACCCGCTCTGATACCAATTGAAGAACACAAGCTTATATTGAGAGGGGGGGTGAACAGTATAAGACCTCTTTTTACTTTTTCCTTTATACTTCAAAATAGTAAAGCAATATACCCAAAGCAATATCAAAGCAATGCACAATATCATCCACAAAGTGACACCAATTTTAACGTGGTTCACCCAGAATGGCTGGGCTACGTCCACAAAACTTTTCTCTAAAAGTTATCTCAAAGTTCTTTGGGAATCCTTCCCAATTACAATGTTTATGAGCCTCGGCCCAAAGGAGATACCTTCTGCAAAGGAGATACCTTCCCCCAATCAAAATTTATGAGCCTCTGCTCAAAGGAGATACCTTCCCCCAATCAGAATTTATGAGCCTCTGCTCAAAGGAGATACCTTCCCCTCTGCTCTGGAAATGATCCCTCAGAAGATCAACTGCCTCTACCTCTTGCAAGCACGTGGAACTCCTTTCCACCGAAGACCTCCTATCCTCAATGCTTAGCCTAAGAGACCTCTGCCTTCTATGATCACGTCCACAAAAGCTCAACAACCTGTACCAAACATAGTCGATCGGTCTAGTACAAGTCTTCCTCTATCTGTCAGATCTGTCCAACTCTTGAACAAATCAATCCTCTGCATACAAGCCTTCTCAAAGACTTGCCAACTGTCCTCAGGTTCTTCTCATAGAACCAATGCACCTCTGTCCTCAAGTTCTCTGATAGAACTATCAAACTCAGCTCACAAGTCCTCTGCTAGGACCTGTCCAAATCTGCTCACAAGTCCCCATCAGAACCTGTCCAAAACTGCTCACAAGTCCCCACCGAAACCTGTCCAAAACTGCTCACAAGTCCCCACTGGAACCTGTCCAAAACTGCTCACAAGTCCCCACTGGAACCTGTCCAAAAACTCAGCAAGCTCACCAAGAAAAACTTTCTTAGTAGGAAATCACAAAGTGAATTGTTAGAGACCCAATGTGATTTGTCAAACTCATAGAAGCATAAAGAGAATTGTTAGAGACTCAATATGTTCTATACTCAAATCCCAATCTCAAAACTCAACTCAAATCAACTCAGCTCAATCTCAATCTCAAATCTGAAAACTCAACTCAATATCCGAAATGGATAGGATAGAATGTTTTCTTTCAAGAACATGAAACCCCAACAATTGCCAACTATGCAAAGAATCACATAACAATGATACTCATGTTCTTTTCACCATCAATTAGGGTTTCAACAACAATGCTCATCAAACAAGGTTTAGTCAACCAACACCATTCAACTCAACATCAACCTTGAAGCATTCAACCAATCATCACAAGAAAAGGAAACAAGTAGAAATCCTTTTCCCTCCAAAGATATTTGAACAAAACAGCCACCAACACAATATCACCAAATGCAAAGAATAACTTGCTCAAATCAACTCAATGGAGTAAGCCCAATATCATGAATCAAGTAAAGCAATAACTTGATCAAACAACCTCTATGGAAGCAACTCAACCATCAAACTCAAAACAGCCAACCAAGGGTTCCACCAACTCAATGCAAGTAGCTAGACTCACAAATATAAACCCTAGTGCACAAAGCTTCCACTATCTCAAACCAAAAATTATGCATTCACCAAAAACTCTCCTTAAGGATAACAATGCATAAGTAGTCTTCAACAAACCAGAAAATAGGATTTACACCTAGCCAAAGGATACCTAGTAGAATACCTTTTCACTCCAACCTTATTTCAGAAAACATACACCAATCATACTCATAAGAAGAATGTGCCCATACCTTATTGGAGTAGAAGATAATTGAACCTTCAAGCTGTCACCACACACAACTCTCAAACTTCCAACCAAGTTAGGGTTAGAATAAAAAGAAATGAGCAATAATATAAACTTCCTTTATTACACCTTTTAGCTCCACTTCTTTAAACACAACCACCATAACATGCCAATAAATCAACAATCACGGACTCACACCTTATACCTCCATTTTTAATTTTAGCATAGCAAAGAATAATCTTAAAAATACATCCAAAGAAATATGCCCTTATTTCTCCTAAGCTTTTATTCAATGCTAATCACAAAAGCCAAAACTCATAAAATTTAATCACACCTTATAAATCGTTGTCCAAGAAACTCCGAATTTCGTGGCATAAAGACGTTTTAATAAAAACGTGTGTTACTCTAGCAAAGCACCCCCGCGAGACTCGAAACGGTGACCTCCGCCAATGCAGCGCCCAACAGCAGCCTTCGTTGCCACTAGCCCACGTGGGCTACGAAGTTCACAAGTGAACTTCCCTCCACTTCACCCTCGAAAAAAACTCTCGAAGACTTTTCAACCGCACGTGCTTCTAAGTCTTCCTTCGATCGTAGCGAATACAGAGCACAAACACCGCAAATTGCATTCGGGGAATTTCGAATTAATTAGCCTTCCAACCTTAGGAGTTGGAGAATAAATAGTCTCTTCGAAGACACCTTGACGTCGGCGAAAATAAAGACCATTTCGAAATTAATCAAAAGTCTTTTCAAAAAGGGTTTAAAAACCCTTAAATAATTTTAATAAATTAAGAATAAAAAAAGGTTTAAAAACCTTTAAGTATTTTTAATAAATTAAAAATAATTTCTCCCTTAATTAATTAAATAATTAATTAATTAAAACCTTGAAGGGTTTTAAATAATAATTAAATAAATAATAAAGAGAACCTCCATTGGTTTTAATAAACAAAAACCCTTGCCAATGGAATCTCTCCGGATTCTCTTAAAAATATTCTCTTGGAATCTTCCACCTTTGAAGCCAACACATCCTCTTAACATTAATGTCATTTGCAGATTGGACAATTTATTGAAAGGACTTGTGGATAAATTTGAGATAAGTCTCGGAGACGAGGAGAAAGCTTACAAAAGGTTTGGGGTAAATCTAGAAAAGGTGATTTGTGATTGGATCAAGCTTTGTATTAAATCTTGAAGACAAACTGAGGATAGAGTTTGGTGCAAACTTGAGTACAAATTTGTACTAGACAAAAGATAGATGTTGAATATGTTTGTGCTAGATCGAAGGACTATGTTTAGTGCAGATTTGAGACAGATATTTAGCATAGCTAAGAGCAAACTTTAAAGGTGACATAAAAGAGGACAGTAGTCTCAAATGGATAGAGATCCATTAGTTAGGATAGATAGAATAGAGGTCTTCAATGGAGAGAGATCCACAAGCTAGTGCAATGGAGGTAGTAATCTTTAATAGGATCACCATCCATAGCAAAGGAGAAGGAGTTCTCTTGTGGATATATATCCATGAACCAGACGAGGGGATTGGTGTCTCTTGTGGATAGGTATCCATGAAATTAATTAGGTGATTGGTGTCTCCTTTGGATAGAGGTCCATAAACATTGTAATAGGGAAAGGATTCCCAAGAAATTTGTTGAGAAAATTCTAGTAAAATATTTTCTCCGTGGAGTAGCCCACATTGGGTGAACCATGTTAAATTAATGTCTCTATTATGTGTGGTGATTTGTGCATTGCTTTTATTATTTTTGTTGACATTGCATTGATATATTAGATAATATAGTTTGAGTAAAGAAAAGTAAAATGTGGTATTATATTGTTTACCCCCCATCAGTATAAGCTTGTGTTCTTGAATTGGTATCAGAGTGGGTTCCTTCAGAATATTTTAACATCTTGAAGGAAAATATCACAAGAATATATATGTATTCTCAGGATGGGTCTTTAGGGAGCTTGGCATCATTACTCGATGGGAACAATTATGTACTTTGGAGTATGAGAATGAAGATTCACCTAATGGCACTTGGAAATAAAATTTGGCAAGCAATTAAGGATGGATGCATACCGCTAGAAACTCCACCTACAGATAAATATGGTAAGCTCCTACATCTAAATATTGTAAGTTCAATGATAGAATATTAAAGGGTCTGCGTAAAACAACATTTATAAAGGTTATGAACTACAAATTAGCAAAGGAAATTTGAGATAAGTTGAAAGGTATATATGAAGGAGATAAAAAGGTGAAAAGGGTAAAGTTGTAAAATTACAAGAGAACATATAAAGACCTAAAGATGAAGGATGAAGAAAACATTGTTGCATACCTACTTCATGTGGACAAGGTTGTTAACTCCATGCAATGACTTGGGCTTAAAATTGAAGAAATTGATGTTTGTGATAAGATTTTAAGGTTACTCCAAAAAAGGTATAGTGAAAAGATTTCAAATATAGAAGATTCAAAAGATATTTAACTTTTGACAAGGGATGAACTACATGTAATTCTCATAGCTTTTATTATGAGAATAAAAGAGGAACCTATTCCCTAGAAAGAAGCAGCCTTCAAAGCTACTAATAAGACAAAGGGTAAGAAGTCAGATTCAAGAAATGAGTTATCCAGTGATGAAGAAGCAAATTATGGCAGAAGGAACAAGGACCCAAGAAATTATAAAGGAACGAAATTAGTTAGATGTTTCAATTGTAGAAAATAGGGCCACTATGCATCTAATTTTTCAGAGGCTAGAACTAACAATGATGAAGAAAAACTGGATCATAAGAACAGGGAAATAGAAAAACACAAGTACCAAAAGAAAAGTAGGGATGGACAAGGCAAGCAAGGAAATAAGTTTTTCCAAAGGCATAAGAATATTTTCTATGCAGATAAGGTAGGTAAGAGCTCAAGTGGAAGTGATAAAATTTCCTCAAATAATGATGAAGATGAAATTCTATTTCTGGTAGAATAAAAAGAAGTGGTTAGAAAAAGGTCACCAATAATCCTCAAGTGTTTTAGATGAGGCAACTTTGGTCATATTAAATATGTACAAGGAATGGATTTAGTTTCAGTGATGATGAATATGAAGATACATTTGAAGGACCGAAAGAAAGTCTACTTTTGGTAATAGAAGAAGGAGGAGGTGATCCTATAGAAGATAAATCATAAAGGAATGAAGATGATTCCAAAGGTAAAGAAAAAGAGGAAGAATCAAAGAAAGACGAATTTGATCTTAAGGGAGAGCTTATTTCTGCCCTTGATGCATTAAGGAGGGTAAGAAATAAGAACTCAAAACTCAAGCTTCAATTTCAAGAATGTGATGAAGAGAAAGGAAAGCTTATAGAAGATCTAACTAACTCAATAGCTAAGACAAGGAAATTCAAAGAGAAATTAGAAGCAAAGGTTTTAGAATGTGAAAAACTAGAACATGAAGTAGCTTCACTAAGGAAGGAAGTAAAGGAGTATAAATATAAGCTATGCATGTTTGAGAGAAGATAAAAAACCATCGATAAGATTATCAAGGTATAGAGACCTTCATAAAACAAAACAGGACTTGGTTTTGAACAGGAACAAAGAGAACAAGGAGAGGAGACAATCTCAAGCTCCAACTAAGAGGAAGCTTCAAAATAAGAGAGTGTAAGAGAAAGTGATACTTAGGAGGATGAATTGGACAATAGAAATTTCAATAACATAATGAATAATGCATAAATGAGGAACATATGGAATAGGAAGCAACATAGGGAAAAAGAGACTAAGAGACCAATGGGGTCAAGGCAAGGTAGTTTCAATGGATGATGCTTCTCATATCACAGGTTTGGGCACAAGGCTACACAATGCAGGACACATGAAAGACATGAATATGGGAAATTCAAAAATAGACATCTCTTTCAAGGGTATTGCTACTCTTGTAATCAATTTGGTCACAAGGCAGTTAATTGCAGGGTTCATGACAAGAATGGATATGGCTTCACCAGGAGAAACTTCGAGATATTTGCACCTTTAAGGAATAACAACATTAAGTTTTATAAGTGCAATAATTTTGGGTATATATCCAAGTGGTGTAGAGCAAAATTTCCAAAGACAAGCAGGAACAAGACTAGTCAAAGGGATTAGAAGGATCAGCTCAGAAAGAAGGTGGATAAAGGTAATTATAAGTGTATGCTGGTAGTAGAGATACTCCCACCCCAAAATTAACCACCTCAAAAGAGGAGGTGGAGGAGGGGCTAAGCTAAGAGTCTCATTCTTATCCCCAAGCCCTAAAGGGGACCCTTTGCCATTGATGTCAAAGGGGGATATATTTGAGTTAGGGGGAGAGTATTCAATCAGGGTGAGCAAAACTAAAAAAGGTAAAGGAAAATGGTTTACTATAAATGATAAAGGGGGATATTGTTGGAAATATGAGCAATGTTTGTTGTCATTGATGTCAGAAGAGAGCAAGGTTTGTTGTCATTTATGTCAAGAATATGATGACCAAGTTTCATTGTCATTCATGCATTTATGTTAAAAGGTTGATGTCCAAGTTTCGGTGTTATTAATGTTCTCCAGTGGTTTTTCCAACAAGGTAAAGAAGTAGGTTTAATGGAAATAATAATATTATAAGAAATAATATTATAATATTTCAGGTTACAGGTTGGTTTGAAGAAAAAATAATTCCAAGGAGTTATAAAATTATCATTCCTCCAAAAGACCCATGTGACAGTTTTTAAAGTCTAAGGTTTAAATTATTTAAATTTAAATATTTTACCCCTAAGGTTAAAATTTAAATTAAAATTAATTAAGGCACCAAAATAAAATTTCAATTCAAATTAAATCGAATTTCAAGGATCATTGACGTGTTTTGATATACGACACATTACATAAAAAAGGAGGCAAGTTTTAATTTAAACTTAATCCATGAGAATATCGAATGCCTAAGAAAAATTGTGTGCAATGATTGGAGAGGAAACAATTTGCATGTGCTTAAAGTATTAAGGAGGCAAACAAGGGAATAAATCCAAGTGGAGCGCCATTGAAAGTGCAAAGCGCTGGGTAGTGCATTTGGCAACCAGGGGTTGCGCTAAGTCGCTTGTAGGCGAGGTGACGGGATTGATCCACACGATTGATGTTTTGCAAGGTAGAAGCTCATTTGATTTGCATTGTTGATCAAAGAATAAAAGGGAGGTATGCACCTTTCCTTTTATGTGAGGGTACATAGCCCAGTTTTTGGACATGTGTTTTGTGGAGGCACTTGGAGAAAAGGTATCAGGTGTTCAAATCCCACCAAGGCCCTTTTGGTGTGATTAACAAAGGTATGTGCTCACATTTTTCTAAGGTTATGTTTGACTTAAAAATCGTGAGGTGTGGAAATTAATAAATTAATTTAAAATTTTTCCAAAGTTTTATTAAGTTGGAAATTGTATAGTGGGAAAAATTGAAAGGGTTTTATAAGCTATAGAGGGATATAAAAGGGAAAGTAAATTTATAATATTATGTTTAAATTTTTGGTGGTTAAAGTTTATAAAAGGAGTAATAAGGTATGCCAAGGGTGTTATATGTTATATGTTAAAATAAAGTCATATTGTGAAAAATATTTTGAAAGGAGAAATAAGGTATAGTTGAGATTTAATACTTTGGCATGGTGAAATATTTTTGAAGGAAAATATTGAGGATAGATTTTTGATATCTAACCATTGAGATTGTCAAAGAGGTTGATTGTGATTGAGACAAGTTTTGAGGTCAAATCTTCTTCAAAACAAAGGTATGGGCATATCATCCTTGTGAGTGAAATATTGTTTGTTGAATATTGTTGAATGCAAGTTGGAGTGAAAAGGTTTTGTTTGGTAAGCATTGTTAGAAATGATTGAGTGAGTTTTCACATGCATGATTGGTGAATGTTTGTGAAAACAATTGAGTGTGAGATTGTGAACTATCTTGAACTAGGATTTGTGCAAGATTATGAGTATCATTGTTATGTGAGATTGTGAACTATATTGAACTAGGGTTTGTGAAATAACATGAGTACCATTGTTATGTGAATTTGGAATCATCTTGAGTCAAGTTTGAGTTCCATAGTGAGAGTTTTTGAAAGCATTATCAAACACTTGCTTAAGATTTTGTGAGCAAGCTTTGTTTCATTAAAGTGATTGGTTGAGTTGAGTTGATTGAGCATAGTTGATGGAAAGTGTTGGAGTGATAGTTCAAGTTCTGTGAAACAAATTATTCTTTATTTCTAGATTGAGTTGAAGAAGAGTTTGAAAGTGATTGAGTGTTTGTGAGTAACATATTGAGTCTTTAACAATTCTCTATATGTTTATGTGGATAAATGTGATTCTAAGTGAAACTTGTTAGTGTGATTTAAGAGGTTTTTTGCAAGATATTAAGTTGAGTATTTGTGTGTAATTTTTGTAATTTATTTGAACAAGCTTTGGTGAAATCTTGTGGGCATTTTTGAGTAAGTCCTAAGGTGGAATTGAGGATAGAGTAAAGAAATATTTTATGAGAGCTTCTGAGAAAATTTGAGTAAGTCCTAGAGTGGACTTGAGAATAGAGTGAAGAAAGCTTTTGTGAGAGCTTATGAGCAGATTTGAGTAAGTCCTAGAGTGGACTTGAGGACAGAGTGAAGTAAGCTTTTGTGAAATCTTGTGAGCATATTTGAGTAAGTCCTAGAGTGGACTTAAGGATAGATTGAAGCAAGCTTTTGTGAGAGCTTGTGAGCAGATTTGAGTAAGTCCTAGAGGGGACTTAAGGATAGAGTTGAGGAAGCTTTTGTGAAAGCTTAAGGATAGATTTGTGAAGCTTACAATCCAATTTGGACAAGTTCTAGAGAGGACATGTTGAGTAGTTTTGATACAAGTCTTAGTGAAGAATTTTTGGATAGATTTGAGGTAAGTCTTGGTGAAGAATTTTTGGATAGATTTGAGGCAAGTCTTGGTGAAGACTTGTTGGATAGATTTGAGGTAAGTCTTAGTGAAGACTTGAGAGTAGATTGGAAACTTTCTTGAGAGGATTTGTGGATAAATTTAAGACAAGTCTTTGAGAAGACTTGAGAGCAGATTGGACAAGTTCTTGAGAGGACTTGTGGAAAAATTTGAGATAAGTCTTTGAGAAGACTTGAGAGTAGAGTTGATTGATTTATTTGTTCAAACCTTGAGTTAAGGTTTGGGGTAGATCTAGAAGAGGTGATTTGTGATTGGATCAAGCTTTGTGTTAAATATTGAAGATAGATTGAGGACAAATTTTGGTGTAAACTTGAGGACAACTTTGTACCAGACCAGAGATAGATATTGAGCAGAATTTGTGCTAGATCGAAGGATTGTGTTTAGTGCAGATTTGAGACAGAGATTGAGCATAGCTGAGAGTAATATTTGGAGGTGATAGATTAAAATATAGTAGTATCCAATGGATAGAGATCCATTAGCCATGGTAGAGAGGATAGAGGTCTTCAGTGGAGAGATATCCACAAGCCAATGTAGTGGAGGTAGTATTCTTCTAGAGGATCACCAGCCAGAGCAGAGGAGAAGGAGTTCTCCTATGGATAGAGATCAATGAACCAACTAAGGGGATTGGTGTATCCTATGGATAGGTATCCACAATATTTATTAGGTTATTGGTGTCTCCTTTGGACAAATTTCCATAAATATTCTAATAGGGAAAGGATTCCCATAATATTTGTTGAGAAAATTTTAGTAAAATATTTTCTCCGTGGAGTAACCCGCATTGGGTGAACCACGTTAAATTGGTGTCTCTATTGTATGTGGCAATTTATGCATTGCTTTGATTACTACTGTTGACATTGTATTGATATATTAGATAATATAGTTTGAGTAAATAAAAGTAAAAAGTGGTCTTATACTATTCACCCCCCCTCTTAGTATAAGCTTGTGTTCTTCATAGGTAACCTTCCCCGAGGTTATAAATGCTTGATTGGAAGTGGAGCTATGTCTAGGCTAAAACAAAGAAGAAATATATATATATATATATATATATATATATATATATGCAAAATGAATCTAATACTTGGGTGATTCGGATAACCTCTACTAGGGCTATAAACGTGTGGTTGGTAGTAGAGAAATGTATTGAATAGAGCAAGGTTACCTCCATCGGAGCTACAAATGCTCAACTAGCAGTGGAGAAATGCAAAGGTGCACTTCAAAGATAAAATTTGTATAGTCTAACTGCAATACTGCTAATGGAAATCAAAATAGTTCTAGGAATACAAAATGAATCACAAAGCACACACCGAGTAGAGGTAAATGTTCTAGTTGTTTCAAATTAAAATTGTCTATTCAAATTATTTGGATATTATTTATGCTTATTTTTTTGATTTTTCAGTTTCATAATTGGGTTCTTAAGTTCAAAATGTTCAAGAACATTTCCTAGAAGAGTCACCATTTGTTGTGACCACTTTGCAATGCCCCAAATTTGGGGATCCACTTGAAATTTTGTATTTTTGGTTTTTCATGACCGAGTTTTGATTGGAATTTTGATGTAATTTTGTGTTGTGATTTAGTTGATTGTAGTTTTGTTTCTTTTGTTGTTTGTTTTATAGATTATTTAAGTGTGTTAAAATGTTTCTTTTGTTGATTTTAAATAAATTTTAGTATAGGTTGATGATGTTTTATTTAAGTAAAGTTATGATTTATTTTAAATGTTTAAATTGATATAAATGTGTTAAAATATGAAATTAAAAACATTTATATTTAATTTAATTTAATAAAACATTTTCATTGTTTAAAAATATTAATAAAAGTGTGTTTATTTTTATTTTTCACAGGTTTCTAGGTGTGATTTATGAGGCAAAATAGGAACAATCAACACAGTCAACACCTCAACACAATTATTGAGGTGATCAATTGGGAAAACAAGGTTTTCAAGGTGTCAACAAAAGATGTGCACATGGAGGGTGAACTACTCATCATTTGTATTATGACACACATGTAGTGATAAAGGTCTCATCATGGTTTCCCCAGTGCATGTGGGATAATAAGTTTGGAGTATTTAAATATGAGTATGCATTGAGGGCGATCATCATATAAATGGTCATAAAACCAATTGTTTACAGTATAAATCATCGAATGGACAAAATGTTATTCATAATTGTAGCACCCTAAAATTGGTGCAATAAAATTATAATAATTACATTCACCTTAGTAAAAAAATTTAAAATTCAAATTTAACCTCCCAAAGCACCCGTTAACTGCCGGGTAATCCGTTTCCCCCTTTTCCATGCCATTTTTAGAGGTTGTTTTGATCGTTTGACGATATCATCGCCGATCAGACGATATCACCCCAGATCTGACGATTTCGTCTGGGCTAGGACATCCAGACGATCTTGTCGCAAAACTGATTTTGCAAAATTAGCTTCTATTCCAACAGGTCTCCAATCCGGGAAAAAGCGTGTCTGCATCGTTAGGGACCCTCCCCCGTTGGAGATCTCCCAAATTGGGATGATCTCCAACCTCCTAACTACTCCCCTAAGCCTATTTAATCCTAAGCTATTCCCTTAGCACCCCCTTGGTTGAAATTCTTTGCAATTTAATTCCATCTACGTTGAACCATACCAATTTTTCATTTGCACTGGTCCCATACCAATTTTGTTGTAGGTGCATCACTGTTTTTCAGCCGAAGCCAGCACACATCATCGCCGACGAACCTGTTCAAATCGGATATGAACCTATCGAATCCGAGGTGATTTCGTACTGATGCGAGACGATCTCGACTGCAGTCCATATTGAGGCAATCAGTGCCTGAAGTTTGCATTTCTCAACCTTTTCTTTGCTATTTTATTCTGCAAATTAGATGGTTTATTCAGTGTTTATGTTATTTTACATTTGGAGTTCACCCATTTAGCTTAGATTGCATACTAAGATCATGATTTGTCATTAGAATATCGTAATTTGCTTAAATTTCTATTCATAACTATTACTCAGTATTCATACAGTCATTTGGTTTTGTTTCCCTCTGTTAGCATAGTAGTATTCGTTGTATTTTGTATCTGTTTTTTTGCTTGCAGGTCTCTAACGAATTCGTCAGATCTCAGACGATTCTGTCAGATCTCAAACGATTCTGTCAAATTTTAGATGATTTTGTCAAATTCCAAATGATCCTGACTGCTTCAAACATCAGAATCATCACCAGACATCCGGATCAGGTATTCCTCATTTGTATTCTGTAAATTCTCTATTTTATGTCTTTAAATCTATTTTTTGTACTCATTGAATTTGCATTTTCATGTAGATTAATCTAGATTCATTTGGCCAAACCTAGGATATGAATGCTTAAAGTTAAAAATGAACACATTAAAACACATTCCAAACCTAGGCATGGAAACTGCCCTTAAATGTTTCCTGGTGAACCCACCATCCATCGAAAAATCATCAAAATACACCTCCCTTGAGAGGCGGGACCTTCGCAAAGTCCTCTTAGTCCGAGGTACCGCGACATCCTTTTCCCATCCTCCTTTCGGGCACGGATCCAATAGCCTGAAGGTAAGGATGCAAAAAAATTGGAGCGATACAATAATATGCAATTAATGAGTGAAGGTAGTCTCATTGAGGTTTGTGAAGGTGTTCGAGGAATGGAGTCAAGAGTTACGAACCTGTTACTCAAAAGAATATTATTTATAAAAGGATGACTATGTACAAAATAGCCTACTCATAACCAATGACATGTTCATCATTCATTGATGTGGTGGATTCATATGTTTCGGTCTCATGAGGTAGGGATGCAACTTTAGGATTTGATAAAATATGGACAGTGTAATATATGGGAGGATCTATGAACGAGGACATGATTGTGAATCGGTATCCAATAGTGGTTTGAATGAGAAGATAGTTCCAGCTAGTGATGGTGAGTGCATTCCCAAAAAAATGAAAGTACACAATAATGAAAGACACCCAAACATGATTACAACTGATGGATATTACAAAGAATCAATGGTGACAAGTCTCCCATTTGGTGATGTTCAAGAATTTGAAGCAATGGATCGACGTGATTGTTCAAATGGTAGGATGATGGGTTGTATGTAAATTTTATGATGATAATCACTATTCGAAGTTTTGAACATCAGGTGACAACTTCTTCCATGATGGGATTCTATATGGAAAACCTCTATGCCTACAATTTTCCTCACCCATGTGCCTCCTTGGCATTCGTTTGTGCCTATAATTGTTATTGTACCTTCTTAAAAAATATGAAAACCATGTCATATATCTATGATAATTTTATGGTAGTGGATATCATGAAGCATTGGGGGTTTGAAAGGTATTTTTCAACGGAAATTTGTGCAACCAAAGACATGAAATGAGTGATGTTACTTTGTGTACAATGTTGTATTCAACGATGTTATTATGGGGAATGGATATGAGCTATGTTATGAATGCACATAAAATAATCTTATATTTGAACTCCTGGAACTAATGTATTTGGCTCATCAATAGAACAAACCCAAACCATACGTGGATGGGTAGGATCGATGGATCGATGGTCTTAAATTACGCAAGTGGTAAAAAAGACTAACTAATGGATATTGGTAGTGCACTGTTGATATGGCATTGATCATGTAAGTCCAAATGGAAAGTGTAGCGCAACAGCGGTCTAGTGAGCAGGTTTCAGTGAAATGAGGGTTCAAATATTTCATAATTAGAAATTCACATAATCACAAATATTGCTAAAACAAAGGAAATAAAGGGGAACCTTCAGGTGAGAATGAAATAATAAGTGTTGATTCTATATGTATAATTTGTTATAAAGGTAACCAATATATCATAAAGTCAATAATGAATTTATCGAAGATTAAAATTACACATGGTAGTATTGACAATAAACAAATCAAATGAATGGTGTTTGCTCAGGAAGGAATGAAGTTCATTATATTAAATTGTTTGGTAATGTGTAAACAAAATGAACAAAGTATGAAACTACCAAAATATAATTTCTTCATCTATAAATGAGAGAAAAAAATTAAAATAAAGTTTGAAGACTTTGGGCAAGATTGCAGGGGAAATAGTAAACTTGGCACTCAATTTGTTTGGAGCCTCTCCTTCTGAGTTATTATGAAATTGCTTTACTTCACCATTAATGCCCTCAGATTCAATATGGTTAACTTATTTATTATATTCAATATATTACACTTTTTTTCCCTTAGAATATTGCACCTTGTTAAATGTGAATTGTGTAAATACAGATCACATTAACATAGTTTTTATGCATGATGTCGATATTTGCAGGGTTTGTGTGAAGTTTTTGAGTTTTAGTGGTTGTTTTTATTTTATTTTATTTTTCTTTTATTTTTTCTAAACCCTATCTTTTTCATTTTTTTTAAATTTTTCCAAATTAAATTAAAAAAAATGTAAAAAAATAAAATTAAAAAGAGAGATGCACAGGTTCAAATAATAAGCTTTAAGTTGTTTATTAAAGCAATTTTGATTTTAGTTTGAAGCAAGTTGGAAATTATAAAATTATTTATAAAGTTCATATTTTCAAGGAATTTTATAATTTCATAAAGTTTTATTTCACATTTCAAGCTTTGTATTTCATTTTCAAGCAATAAATTAACTTACCTTTATGAAAATCAATTTCATTAAAGGGAGTAATTTATTTGGCATTCAAAAGGCCATTGTATTCAAGGTTATAGATTAATTTCTTTTTATGAAAATAGTAATTTCATCAAAGGGGGATTAATTTATAAGGGTTTTCAAAGGTTATTACATTTTAAGGTAAATCATTTGGATAATTTTTCTTTCGTGTCTAAAGCAACATAAAAATCAATTTACTCATTATTTCATTAAGTTCCATGAACAATTAATAATATAGCATAATAAAATAATACCAAGTAGGCCCCTTGTTAACAATTATTTGTAAATCACTAAGGTATTCCAAGCACTTATTTGATACATTTTCATAACATACAAACACACATTAAGTAAAAGGAACCTTGGAGAAATTTCTATTTCTTTGCAAGAGAGGGTTTTCATTTTAAAATCTTGACTATGATGGTGATTTTGCAATTGGGTAAAATTTCCACTCAACACTAGGGTTAGTACTGTTGATGCATCTTTTCTTGAATCCTTGCTTAAAGATTTTTTATCTTAAAATCCTAGGGTTAGAAAGCATTCAAAGAAAAAATCAATCTAGGGTTGGCTCTTGTCTTTATGCATTTTGTATTTTTGCATTGTATTTTATCTTTCATAGCATAGATCTAGAAAGGCCAAATATAGGTGATTGTATTGAATCGAATACATCAAACATTCTTGAAAACTAGAGGACTTGGAGCAAGTACTTAAACTAAACTTGGTGAACCCTTCCCCCATATTTCACACCCGAGTGTAGGAAACAATGCAAACCCCACGGTTCACCTCAAGGCTTTCTCTCTCTCTCTTGTGGATCTAGCCTTGAGAATTATATGGGGTTGGGTAGTTTTCCCCCTCTACATATTTGGTGAACCCAATGTGAACACCTCATTTTTCTTTTTAAACCTTAAATAATATTATTAATTTGTTTGTTTGGTTGTATATCATTAATAACATCTTTAATAATATTTCCTTGTAAGATTGTTGTTAGTATTCTCTTCTATCCTTTCACCTCTTCTAAATGCTCCTTTCCTTAGAAGTCAGCAAAAGCACCTTGAATTTTATTATGTTCCCCTAGAATATGATAAGATAGATAAAAAGGATCCTAACATAGATCCAAAAGAACAATACAATAGGGATACTGAGATAAGTTTTGATCCTTATGAAGGACCCAATGGTGGGTTCATCTTTTCATCATTTGAGCATATTTGGATTTTATGAAAGCTCATAAAGACAAGATATTAGAGGGTATGGAATGGGAAGCTCATATTGAAAGATGTGAGACTCCCCCACTTCCTCCTCCAATAATATCTCCTATGGTTGACCAAAATACCCCCTTACCCAAATCAGCATGTCTTGATAATTTAAGAAACCAAGTAACTAATACCACTACTATAACCACCAACATTGGAAAAAATCTACAAGTTCATCCAATTAGTAGTGCCACTCAAAATTATTTTCAATTTCCTCCTCAATATTCTAATCTCAACACTTTTGCTTTTGTCCCACCAAATGTTGGTTATCCATTTTTACAAGGTAAAATATTTAACAATAGTATCCATGCATCCAATCCAATCCAAGAACTCGTTCCCCAACACACATATATCCCTCATTTAGGGAATCTAGGGATATTGCATAACAATAATCCAGAAGTGTAGAAGTTGAAAAATATGAAAAATAAGCTAGTGTCAAAAGTTGAGATGATTTAGCCTTCAAGTTTCATTTATATTTTTAAGTAAATGTGTAATCATCCATTGGATCCTATTGTTGCTACAAGGCCTTATCCTAATAATTTTCCTATGCCAATTTTACCTATATATAAAGGGATAAAATATCCAATAGAGTATTTAAGAAGATTCAAAACAACATGCCATTATCTCATATATGATGACATATTGTTACTTAAAACATTTTCAAACAGTCTTAGTGGCATGGCATTAGAATGGTACTATCAGTTACCTAATTATTCATTAAATAATTTTGAAGAAATAGCAAAATTATTTGTTCAAAAATTTAGTGTCTATATTGAGAAATATGTAACCATGAAAGATGTTTATAATTTGAAACAAGGTAAAGAGGAAAGTTGTTCATGATTATTGGCTTTTTCGAGAAGTTTAGTGGACACTTGAGATGTACTTTACCTTTGAAATTTATTCTTGAGACATTTATTAGAAACTTGCAAGAACAATTATCTTATGCATTAGAGACTACTACTATCACATCCTTTGATCAAACAATAGATTTAAAAAGAAAAGTAGAACAAGATCTTATCAGAAGAGGTTAGCTCAAGGTTAAAGAGGAAAAACCTACTAAGTCTCAACATAAGAATAGGTACATAGAGGTGATGGTGGAACGGATAGTAGACCTATTAATAATATTAATAACAACCTATAAAAGATAATACTTAAAAAACCTCCACAAAGGAATTTTACAAGGCTTAATATGTCTATGGAGGTAGTTTTAAAATAGCTTTTAGAAGCCAATGCAATTGAGTTACCTCCCATAAGGAAATCAAATACTACAACTCATTAGTACAAGGCATGTCAGCATTGTGCATATCATAGAGTGGAAGGACATTGGACAAAATCTTGTAAGAAGTTGAAACATGTGGTTCAATATTTGATCAATGCAAGACGTATTGATATAGAGAGTTCTTAGTCATCAAATAATCATGATCCTACCCAGTAAGCTTTAACAACAAATCAAGATATAGGAATATTCAAGGATACATTGCCAAAACATAATCAACAAGTAGCTAATCAGGTAGCTCATCATAATGAGCCTTCTCCCTATGGTAATATGGTTGGCATGGTTGCGATAACTACAAGAAGACAAGATCAGACTCAACCTATTCAACATTATCAGCAAAGATATAATTTTACAGTGCAGTACAATTCAATTTCAAAGAATAATCAGAGAAAGGTTTCAGAGACAGGGTCTCCACCTTCAATGTTGAAACCACAACCTAGAGTTTCATTTGATATCCAAAAGCAATTGGCCAATAATCCTACTAAAATGTCCATTTAGAACTTCTACAAACTTCTCCCAACCATAGATATGCTTTTATGGAATTTCTAAAAATAGCAATATGTTTCCTCATATATTTCTTCTAGTGCCATAGTTGATGTCGTAGGATATTTTGGGATACATCACATCTCATTCTCATATGATGATAAGCCTTACTCAAAATTACATGAAGATTATTCACTTTACATCACTGCACTTATTAGGGACATCTTTATCAAGTGAATCCTGGTTGATAATGGTTCTGCCCTAAATTTGTGTACATATCAATTATTTCAAAAAATTGTATTAAAATAGGAATATTTAAAAAAGTCTGGTATCATAATAAAAGCTTTCAACAATAGATCCCAAGAGGCCAGTAGTACCATATCTCTTCCCCTTAAGGTTGTGCCTAAAGTATTGGATACTTTTTTTTATGGTACATTGTCAGGCATATTTTAATATTCTTCTTGGACATCCTTGGATCCATGCAATGAAGTCCATCCCTTCTACTCTTCACCAATGCTTGAAATTTGAATTTAAATATGATATTCTCACAATGACACTGAGAGGGGGGGGTGAATCAGTGTAGCTAAAAATCTGATCTGTAATTCTTAAAACTGAAGCTAAAAGAACTAGAAAACATATAAAGCAATAAACACAAGAGAGCACACCACAACACACAATGTAACGAGGTTCACCAATTTGGCTACTCCTCAAAAATGACTGCTTGGACTTCAATCCAAATCCAACCTTTGCAAAACACCAATTTTACAAAAACTTTACCAGCACCCACTGGAAGGAGCACCAACCCCTTATTTTTTTGCTACAACAAATAGGAGCACCAACCCCTAATGCCAAGCACCAACTTGGACTACAATTCTGATTTAATTTAGTGACATAAAAATACCTTCGCTGTTTACATGACCCTGACTGGTCTGCAATTAATTAAACTTGATTAAACTCTGCACGCTCTCACGGCTCTGCTTATCTCTCTCTCGACCCTCTTCTAACCCTCTTTACGCAGCAAATTCTCACTTACAACAGCAACAATATTCTTCATGTAGACCTGCTTTTATAACATATAAGTCTATTTTTAGCTTCCATATTTACCCATGCAACCCGTAACTATTCTTTTAATATTCTCTTCTGCCACTTGTCAACTGTAACTCCTTCTTGGTGTAACTCCTTTTGTATTTTTAGAGTGTGCATTACGTTACATGCTACGTATATCTCTACCATGACTGTACGTCTTCTTGAACATGATTGTTCGTATTCATTTCTATGCATGCATGTATTTTATGATTCTATTAATGCAACTGTTCGATTTACTCCAGTTAACTCTAGTTCTTAAAAAACTGCATGACTGCATCTGTAACTATCGCATTTACTCCAGTTAACTCTTCTTATTTCGGTTGCATGTTTTTCCTCTAAAATTGCCCCTTTAACTATTGTTTTGTTCCAGTTAACTGTCTGTTATCATGTTGTTGCGACCTGTCGTAAAATCGAGACACTTTTGTATCTTTCTGCCCTTCTCCCCTTTTACCCACGAAAATACAACATGTCACAAAATCACAACAGTTTCTGCCTCCTTGTCCACTTCTTCGCTTGCACCCGCGAAAACCAGACATGTCATGAAATCATGACACTTTTCGCTTTCGTACACTCTACTTGGATTTCTCTAGCAAAAACTAGACATGTCACAAAATTGTGACACTTTCGCCTTCTTGCTACTCTTCTTGGCTTGCTCTAGTGAAAACCAGACATGTCGTGAAATCACGACACTTTCACCTTCTCGCTACTCTTCTTGGCTTGCTCTAGAGAAAACCAGACATGTCACGAAATCGTGACACTTTAGCCTTCTCGCTACTCTTCTTGGCTTCAACCAGTGAAAACGGAACATGTCATGAAATCGCGACATCTTTCTCTGCCTTGTGCCTTTTCTGCCTTCCGCCGCGAAAACGGAACATGTCATGAAATCGTGACATCTTTCTCTGCCTTGTGCCTTTTCTGCCTTTCGCCTGCAAAAACGGAACATGTCACAAAATCGTGACATCTTTCTCTCCTTGGCACTTTCTCTTTGAACCTGTCACGAAATCGTGACACTTTTCATCCTTGGTGCTTTCTCTTTGAACCTGTCACAAAATCGTGACACTTTTTATCCTTGGTGCTTTCTCTTCGAACCTGTCACGAAATCATGACTCTTTTCATCCTTGGCGCTTTCTGTTTGAACCCGTCGCAAAATTGTGACACTTTTCATCCTTGACGCTTTCTGTTCGAACCTGTCGCGAAATCGTGACACTTTTTCTCCTTGGCACTTTCTGTTCAAACCTATCACGAAATCGTGACACTTTTTCATCCGTATAGTCTTTCTTGCCAATTGTCGCGAAATCGCGACACTTTCCTTTGCAAGCTCCTCTCCGAACATGTCACGAAATCACAACAGTTTTCTTTGCTTACGACTTCTTTCCGAACATGTCACAAAATCATGATAGTTTTCTTTGCCTGTGCCTACTTTCGAATCATGTCATGAAATCGTGACAATTTTGCTTGCGCCTTCTCTCTCCTCGTCCATGTCGTGAAATCATGACAATTTTTCTTGCGCCTTCTCTCTCCTCGACCATGTCGCGAAATCATGACAATTTTGATTGTGCCTTCTCTCTCCTCATCCATGTCGCGAAATCGTGACAATTTTTCCACTTGGCTTCTTCTCTGCCAACTTGTCACGAAATCATGACAGTTTTGCCAGCATTTTCTCTCTCCTCCGATATGTCATGAAATCGTGACAGTTTTGCCAGCCTTTCCTCTCTCCTCCGATATGTCAAAAAAACATGACAAAAAACATGTCGCGATATCGCGACAATTTTCTTACTTGTCTATTTCATTGATTTTTTGAATCTGGGCCACTTTTGTCTTCTTGGAAATTCACTGTACATGCTCTGATTGACCTTTGAACTTCTGTCCACTGCATCAATCGATCTATCTGTCTGTGTTGACAACAATGACAATACTTTTTCTGCATCTTGCTCAACAATCTCCCCCTTTGGAATTGTTGGCAACACATGTGCCATTTCCTGTAATTCTTCTCCCCCTTTGACAATAATACCAAAGGGCTACTGTAGACTCCCCCTGAGTCTATGCACAACATTCTCAGACACACATTGTTATAGTTAGCAAAAATCATGAATATGAGCAAAACTATAAACATAGGCATAAATGCTCCCCCTGAGAATGTGATCCCAATTGATACTTAGTTCTTAGGAAGCGTGACCACTCCCAACTTACTTCGAAGGTACTCAAAAACTTCCTTGGGCAATGGTTTTGTGAATATATCTGCTACTTGCTCTATAGTTGGAATAAAATCCAATTTGACCTCACCTTTTGCAACTTTATCCTTCAATAAATGATACCGGATTGCAATATGTTTGGTTCGAGAATGCATAACCGGATTCTTTGATATGTTAATAGCACTAGTGTTATCACATTTAACTGATATTGGATCTTTAAAGTGAATACCAAGATCTTTCAAAGTTTGTCTCATCCATAATACCTGTGTACAGCATGTTGTTGCTGCAATGTATTATGCCTCTGATGTGGATAGAGAAACTGATTCTTGTTTCTTGTTGTGCCATGCTACCAGCCTGTCTCCAAGATAAAATGCTCCTCCACTGGTACTCTTTTTGTCATTAATACATCCTGCCCAGTTTGCATCAGAATATGCAATAAGAGTGAAGTCCTTACCTTTTGGGTACCACAACCCATACTCCATAGTGCCCTTGAGGTACCTAAAAATCCTCTTCACAGCTGTCACATGAGTCTCTTTGGGACTGGCCAGAAATCTTGCTACCATGCATACTGCCTGTAAGATATCTGGTCTGGTAGCTATTAAATACAGCAGGCTGCCAATCATAGACTTGTACATGGTTTGATCTACATCTGGAGATTTTTCATCCTTGCTCAACTTGCAACCTGTTGTCATGGGAGTGCTGACAGGTTTACTATCCTCCATTGTGAACTTTTTCAGCATTTCTTTCACATATTTAACTTGAGAGATAAAAATGCCCTTTTGACTTTGATTGACTTGCAGTCCGAGGAAATAATAAAGTTCACCAATCATTGACATCTCAAATTCTGTCTTCATTTTATTTGCTGTCTCTACAATATTCATCCATGTTACTGCCAAATATTATATCTACATAAAAAACAAGTACAATAAGATGGCCATTCTCTATTTTGACATATAAATTATTGTCCACAATACCTTTCTTGAACCCCTATTTAATAAGATAGTTATCTAGCCTTGCATACCATGCTCTGGGTGCCTGTTTCAGACCATACAATGCTTTCTTTAACTTGCAAACAAAATCAGGATTATCACCGAGTTGGAAGCCATCTGGCTGTTCAATATACACCTCTTCTTCCAGTTTTCCATTCAAAAATGCTAATTTTACGTCCATTTGATATACTTTAAAAATTTTATGAACTGCTAAAGCCAGAAACATTATGATTGCCTCTATTCTAGCTATTGGTGCAAAGGTTTCCTCAAAATCAATGCCTTCAACCTGAGCATAGCCTTTATAGACCAATATTTCCTTATTTTTGACAACCTATCCATATTCATTTAATTTATTTCAAAAAATCCATTTAGTACCAATTATATTTTTATTTGTCGGCCTTGGTACTAACTCCCAGGTTTTGTTTTTCTCAATCTGATCTAGCTCTTCATTAATTTTCCTCATCCAAATTTCATCTGTGCTTGCTTCAGCAATATTTTTGGGCTCAATGCTGGATAATAGAGAGTAGTTCTGTACTAATGCTCTTCTTGTTTGAATACCAACTGTGGGGTCCCCAATAATCTATTCTCTGGGATGATTTTTCTGCCAACTTCCTATTTTGAATTTCCTATTTTCTTCTTCTGAGTCCATTCTTAAATCATCTGGGTCAATTTTTTGATTCTCTTCTGTTTCCTTTTCTTCATCTCCTTGAATGACTTCTTCATAAATAGGGTGGTTTTCTTGATAAGTAATTTCTTGTTCTCTACCTTCATCCACTTTCACATCAGCACTCTCCAAAATTTTCTTTAGCCTCTTATTGTAACATGTGTAGGCTTTGCTTTTTGTCGAGTAACCAAGAAAAATACCTTCGACAGCTCTATCTTCAAACTTATCGAGATTATCTTCAGTTCGTTTGATGTAGCACTTGCTGCCGAACACTTTGAAATATCTTGTTGTTGCCTTTCTATCGAACCATAGCTCATAAGGTGTTTTTCTTTCATGCATCCTTAGCATGCACCTGTTCTGGATGTAAACTGCAGTATGGACTGCCTCTTTCCAAAATTTGTCAGCTATTTTGTTCTTAGCCAACATTGTCTGTGCCATTTCTTGCACTGTCCTGTTCTTTCTTTCTACAAAACCATTCTGTTGAGGTGTCCTTGCTACTAAAAATTGTCTTTTGATCCCATATTTTTGACAGTACTCTGCAAACTCTTCTGAAATAAACTCTCCTCTGTCTGATCTTAGGCATTTAATTCTTTTTCTAGTTTGATTCTCAACCTGTTTTTTAAAAATCTTGAACATATCAAAGGCATCTGATTTTTGCTTTAAAAATAATACCCATGTCATCCTGGAGTAGTCATCTATGAACAACATAAAGTATTTGTCACCATTTATGCTTTGTGTTCTCATGGGTCCACATAAATTAGTATGTATCAGCTCTAACGGTTTTTTGGTGAAGTATTCCTTTGCTTTAATTGTGGATCTGGTTTGCTTCCCTTTTTGGCATGAAGCACAGATGCTATTTACTAGTTTGCCAATGGTAGGTATATCTCTTACTGCTCTTTTTGAACTTATTTTTACCAGATTTTCAAAGCTAATATGATCGAGCCTCTTGTGCCACAACCAATTTTTATCTTCCTGTCCAATCAGGCATGCTCCTTCTAAAGTTTTTGAGAGAGTATATAGATTTCTAGAAGTCCTCGATCTAGTAGCTATTAGCTTCCCACTGTGTGCTTTTCTGACTTCATAGCCCTGCTTCTTAAAGATGACTTCATGACCTCTGTCATAGATTTGACTTACGCTCAGTAAGTTGTGCTTCAAACCAATTACAAACAAAACTTCTTTGGAATTTATCTTTCCATCACTTATCTTGACTGATCCTTTGCCAACTATTTTGGCTCCATCATTATTCCCAAACTTTATAGAACCCCCTTCATATTTTTGTAATTTTTCAAATTTTTGTTTATCTCCTGTCATGTGACTAGAGCATCCACTATCCAATATCCATGGTGCGGGTTTGTTCTATGCTTTGAATGTTGTCTGTACAATCAAGGATTCCTTTTCTTCCTTGAGTTGCTCTTTTTCTTTCTATTCTGATTTGACTGTAGTTTTGGTCACTTGTTTAGACTTTTCTTTGTCAGTGGCCTGTGCATGTTTATCTAGGAATTTTCTATTTTATCTTAAACTGTTTAGTTGAGTTCTTCTTCCCTGATATTTATTTGTTGTATATGTGCTTCTACAGATTCTTGCAATGTGTCCAAATTTATGACAGTTATAGCATTCTACTACATAATCCATCAAGGGTGAAAAGATATTTCTACTGGTAAAATTTATGTCCTATATTATAAATGCAGTCTGAAATCTTATGACCGTAAGTATTGCATTTAAAACAATAACCAGAAAAGGAATGATTGAACCTGGCATTTGGTCTTTGCCAATTTGTAGTAGAAGCCACAAATTTTCTTCTCCTTTGATGTGTGACTTTTGTGAATCCCTTATTGTCAATAGTTTTCTCGTGCCTGGCATTGTTGCTTTCTTTTGCAAGATTCATTTTTCTTTGGTCAGCCTTGATTTTATCCTCTTTCTTTACTGGTTCTACAGTTATGGCTTTTGATCCACTTGATGATTCTGCTTCGACAAACCCCAAACCAAACTTGATGTTTGTAGTCCTCTGGCTATTTATAATCTTTTCAAGCTTTGCAGAACTTCCTTTAAGTTTGTGATAGCAACTCAATTTTTGATTCTTTTCTTCTAGCCGCATTCTTAAAACAACAATATCTTCTTCCAGTTTTCTACACTCATCTATTTTCATGATTAATTGTACTTCAAGTTCTTCAGACATTTTCTTAAATTCTTTTGTCTGTACTTTCAAACTATTTATTATGTCATTCGTATCCTCAAGCTTTCTTGAGACCTTTTTAGTCTTATTCCTTTCTATACTCAACTCTTTAAGAGCAGCAACCAACTCTCCTTCCAGATATACTTCAGCCTCATCCTTACTTTTTGTGTCACCTTCCTGTTTATCTTCTATTTTTGCTTCTTCAAATGCCATGAATAGAGCTTCACATGTTTCTTCTTCATAATCTTCACCTGAGCTATCTTCAGAAGAGCTGACATTCTTTGATATGAAACTTTTCTTTTTGAAGTTGCTTTTCCTAAAATTAGGCTTCTTCTTCCAGTCACTTCTTTCTTGGTGTGACCCTTCATCACTTTTGATTTTCTCATTCATTGTACACTTAGCTGCAAAGTGACCGACCCCTCCATAATTGAAACACTTAAATGGTAACTTTCCTCTATACTTTCCTTTTCCCTTTGTAAGTTTTCGAACAAAGTTTGCTTCCATTTCATCCGATGTCTCTCCATCCTCAGATTCTTGTTCAACTTTTGTATTCTTGTGTGCTTTAAAAGTAGCTTCTCTGTCTATGGGCTTAGTTTGTCCTATTCTCATTTTGTATCAGTCAAAGAACCATGCATCTTGTCCATGCTAAAATTATTTAGATCTTTAGCCTCTTCTATTGCAAAAACTTTAGAATTAAATCTTTTGTGAAGGGTTCTAAGTACCTTTTTCATGACAACCGCATCTTTGATTTCTTCATCGAGTCCTCTAATTACATTAATGATTCCATTGACTCTCAGCATATAGGCATCTATGTTCTCATTGTCATTCATTTGTAATGCTTCAAACTGAGCTTGATGAGTTTGCAGTTTGGCTTCCTTGATTTTGTTGTCTCATTCATGGATGCTCTTCAGTTTGTCCCATATGTCTTTTGTCGATTTACAGCTCATGACCCTTATTAGTTCACTGTCTACTAGCCCACACATTATGGCATTCTTTGCTTTGGAGTTATTCTCAAACTTTTTCTTCTCAGCATTATCTGTTGGAGGAGTAGTGGGTACTATGTATCTGCTTTCTATTGACTCCCAAATGTCATATCCTAAAGCACTCAGATATGTCTGCATCCTAAGTCTCTAGAATGAGTAATTAGTTCCATTGAACAAAGGAGCTTTGTTTGATGAGAATCCTTCACTACCTGCCATTGTGTTCCTTCCAAGATCACCTTAGCTGATTAAGCTTGTTCAAGAACATTTCTCTGATACCAATTGATATTCTCACAATGACACTGAGAGGGGGGGGTGAATCAGTGTAGCTAAAAATCTGATCTACAATTCTTAAAACTGAAGCTAAAAGAACTAGAAAATAGATAAAGCAATAAACACAAGAGAGCACACCACAACACACAATGTAACGAGGTTCACCAATTTGGCTACTCCTCAAAAATGACTGCTTGGACTTCAATCCAAATCCAACCTTTGCAAAACACCAATTTTACAAACACTTTACCAGCACCCACTGGAAGGAGCACCAACCCCTTATTTTTTTGTTGCAATAGATAGGAGCACCAACCCCTAATGCCAAGCACCAACTTGGACTACAATTTTGATTTAATTCAGTGACATAAAAATGCCTTCGTTGTTTACATGACCCTGACTGGTCTGCAATTAATTAAACTTGATTAAACTCTACATGCTCTCACGGCTCTGCTTATCTCTCTCTCAGCCCTCTTCTAACCCTCTTTACGCAACAAATTCTCACTTACAGCAACAACAATATTCTTCATGCAGACCTACTTTTATAACATATAAGTCTCTATTTTTAGCTTCCATATTTACCCATGCAACCCGTAACTGTTCTTTTAATATTCTCTTCTACCACTTGTTAACTGTAACTCCTTGGTGTAACTCTTTTTGTATTTTTAGAGTGTGCATTACGTTACATGTTATGTATATCTCTACCATGACTATATTTCTTCTTGAACATGACTGTTAATATTCATTTTTGTGCATGCATGTATTTTATGATTTTATTAATGCGACTGTTCGATTTACTCCAGTTAACTCTAGTTCTTAAAAAGTTGCATGACTACATCTGTAACTGTCGCATTTACTCCTGTTAACTCTTCTTATTTTGGCTGCATGCTTTTCCTCTACAATTTCCCCTTTAACTGTTGTTCTTTTCCAATTAACTGTCTGTTATCATGCTGTTGTGACCTATCACAAAATCATGACACTTCTATATCTTTCTACCCTTCTCGCCTTTTACCCGCAAAAATACATGTCACAAAATCATGATAGTTTCTGCCTCCTTATCCACTTCTTCTCTTGCACCTGCAAAAACTAGACATGTCACAAAATTGTGACACTTTTCGCTTTCGTACACTCTACTTGGCTTGCTCTAGCGAAAACTAGACATGTCACGAAATTGTGACACTTTTGCCTTCTCGCTACTCTTCTTGGCTTGCTCTAGCGAAAACCAGACATGTCGTGAAATTGTGACACTTTTGCCTTCTTGCTATTCTTCTTGGCTTGCTCTAGCAAAAACCAGACATGTCACAAAATCGTGACACATTCACCTTCTCACTGCTCTTCTTGGCTTCAACCAGCAAAAACAGAACATGTCACGAAATCGTGACATCTTTCTCTACCTTGTGCCTTTTCTGCCTTTCGCTCGCAAAAATGGAACATGTTGCGAAATCATGACATCTTTCTTTGCCTTGTGCATTTTCTGCCTTCTGTCCACAAAAACAAAACATGTCATGAAATCGTGACATATTTCTCTCCTTGGCACTTTCTCTTCGAACCTGTTGGGAAATCACAACACTTTTCATCCTTGGCGCTTTCTCTTCGAACCTATCACAAAATTGTGACACTTTTTATCCTTGGTGCTTTCTCTTCGAACCTGTCATGAAATCGTGACACTTTTCATCCTTGGCGCTTTCTGTTCGAACCCGTCATGAAATCGTGACACTTTTCATCCTTGACGCTTTCTGTTCGAACCTGTCACGAAATCGTGACACTTTTTCTCCTTGGCGCTTTCTGTTCTAACCTATTGCGAAATCATGACACTTTTTCATCCGTATAGTCCATCTTGCCAATTGTCACGAAATCACGACACTTTCCTTTGCAATCTCCTTCTCTCCGAACATGTCATGAAATCATGATAGTTTTCTTTGCTTGCGCCTTATTTCCAAACATGTCATGAAATCGTGACAGTTTTCTTTGCCTACGCCTACTTTCGAATCAATACGCGAAATCATGACAATTTTTCTTGTGCCTTCTCTCTCCTCGTCCATCTCGTGAAATCACGACAATTTTGCTTGTGCCTTCTCTCTCCTCGGCCATGTCGCGAAATTGAGACAATTTTGCTTGCGCCTTCTCTCTCCTCGTCCATGTCATGAAATCACAATAATTTTTCCACTTGGCTTCTTCTCTGCCAATTTGTCATGAAATTGTGACAGTTTTGCCAGCATTTTCTCTCTCCTTTGATATGTCACGAAATCGTGACAGTTTTGCCAGCCTTTCCTCTCTCCTCCGATATGTCACGAAATCGCGACAGAAAACATGTCGCGATATTGCGATAGTTTTCTTACTTGTCTGTTTCTTTGATTTTTTGAATCTGGGCCACTTCTGTCTTCTTGGAAATTCACTATACATGCTCTGACTGACCTCTGAACTTCTATCCACTGCATCAACTGATCTATCTGTCTGTGTTGACAACAATGACAATACTTTTTCTGCATCTTGCTCAACAAAATATCAATTTATCAGCATTTTGGGCAACCCTCGACCATTTGAGTTTTGCTTAAATATAGAGGGATATCAATATGAGGTCAATATTTATCCTTTTATTTATTCAATGGTTTCTCCATGTTCCTTATCTCATTTATCATAGATACGTGTGAGGAATGTGTCCTAAATTTTGCATCTCAGGATCACGATAATTAGTTTCTTCAAAACCCTCTTTTGGATCTTGCCAAGATACCACCTTCACCTTGAGCCATGGGTTCACCCCATAATAAAAGTGATGTTGTACACATTGGCATGTGTAACTTGATCTTCATAGGAAATGCCTTTTAAGAAAAGATACATGATATCAACCCCTATCTCATTGAGTGTTCTTGTGCTCATTGTTACCTTTCCAATGACTACCCACTTACTAAACAAATCCCATATTGTATGGAAGATGTAGGTAAAGGTTTGGTACCACAAAATTAGGGCATTAAATAACCCTTGGATTCTGAGATCTAGCCTTGGAGATGTGGCATAGGTTTCATACCTAGCAAAGACCAACATTTACTATTTGACGATGATGATCATCTTATGACTTATACTAAATTTTAGGAGTGGGTAATGAGTATGATGGTACCCTTTATTATTCTAATATATTTTCTTGTAATATGATTGATTATGTGTTCTCCAAAAATAAATTTTCTACTTTAAATAGGATCCTACTTCGTGGTCCTATAGTGATCTTGCAAAGTTAGGAACTGCTCCTCCTTATGTTAATAATAATGGTTGTGTTTGAGAATGCATTGATTATCATGCTATGGTTATCAAATAAAAATCTATGAAGGAGCCTCTCCATAATTCTAATTATCGATATGGATTACATTTTAGAGATTTCTTTGATGAAACAACCCATGGTACACCTATTTTTTTTGTCAATAAAGGAGACACATTTAGACTTTTTGTTGATTATCATCATGTTTGCTTAAACTAAAATATATATATATATATATATATATATATATATATATATATATATATATATATATATATATATATATATATATATAATATAATAGTAATAATCACATTAAATAAATCAAACATCATTTAGCTATGCATTTGCATTCTTGTTGCATCCATCTGCTTGTTCATATTGCATTGTTGCCTATCATTTTTGCATTAGTTGCTTGATACACATTACTTGCATGCTTGAGTATCATTATTTTTAATGATTTATTGTTCATGACTGCTTTATCATATATATTTGTGGGGATCTTATGAAAATGACATGTTATTATACCTAGCTATGGTGTAGCACACATGCATTGCACTTTCACTGAGGTTATGATGCCTAGCAAAATCCCCACCTAGGTATTCTTCTCCAGTTTTTTTTTTGTTTCTTTCTTTCTTCCTTTGACCTATTCTTCCTTGATCTTAGAAGTATTGGCTTATAATTTTCTTAGTTCAAGGATGATATTTTATTAATATGTCCTTATTACCTCTTTCTTCTTCTTTATATTTTCTTTATATTTTGCTTATACAAGGATATATATAGATATATTGCTTCTTCTTAAATATTCTCTTCTTTTGAACATCAGACCACACTCACAAAGTATTTTTTATCTTAAAAACCCCTATCGGATGTAGCACTCACCTATTAATTCTTATCTACTTATATTCCACCCCACATGGGATAATATACATCTTAGCGGGTAGCTTATTGGATATGATCCCCCTATCAAGTTATACTCATCTTGACTCAGTGGGTTCAACATACCATTACAAAATAATCTCCTTGGTAATTTCAGCAAGCCTCGACATACATCCTAATGGGTAATCATACCATAGAAATTAATTAAGCAAGAAACCATCCATAGTGGTTCAGACCCCAAAACTTCATCACTTATGGTGAGTACTACACCCATAGCGGATTTATCTCCTTGTTTCTAATTTTATTCATAGTATTTGGTCACACTAATCTACCATAATATATGTTGATTCAAATACTATATTTCACCTATTCTTCTCTATTCTCAATGGTTGACCTTTGGTTCTTTTTTCTTCTTCTTCCTTCTTGTTTCCCTTATTTCTTGTGTTTCTTCTTCTTCCATCCATCTCATCCATGCACTTCATATGATTCTAAATTAGAACATCATATATATAAATCAAAATAAGACTTAATAAAATTATATCACATGCACACACATTAAAACATATAAAAAAAGAAAGCATCTTTGTATTACAAGATAAAAGAGAGATATATAAGTGTCTAGTTTGTGTGCCATAGTTAAATCTTGGTACACTCAACCAATCCCTAGGTATGCATACCATAATCAAAATTGATATGTCATATTTATCGCTAACCCTAGCTCTAAGAGCCCATCCTCTCTACTCCACCCAGAGGAGGTGGTCCAGGCAACTGCATACCCACAGACGGTGAGGCTGGGACTATCTATAGCAAATATTACAAATTTCTAGCTAAATGTAGGTATGGAGGGAGTAACACCCTCTACCCCTTTGGTACTACCTAGTAGTACATAACCTTGTAGAAGGTAGCCCACTAAATGGCCATATCCAACCTCTCTCCTATCCTCTGTAGTTATAGCTGTAGGAGGTGGATCCCATTGCTAGCATGGTTGTTCCCAACAATAACCATCCCCTCTGCTCGAGCTCTTTACTCTATATCCAGATGGCTCATCTCTCCCTATAGATGAGTAACCTCTACTTGAGCTACATCCCTCTCGATATATGTGGCGCTCAAAGTGCTCTACAGTCACTTGATCCTCTTGGATCTATACTCCTAGAGTAGGTCCACCTGTATTTGCAAAGTTTCCACCTATGCTCGTAGCACCTCTACCTACTTCCTTGCTTCCCCATGACCTAAGGCCTAGCATGGATATACTACTACTAATGTGGAGTTCTCTTCTGATCCTTTGTATGGTGGCACCTTGGCCTCTATGGGGGTAACTCTATATTCCCCTGTCTCTTCGGTCCTTATAGTACTAGCGGCCTCTATCACTAGCTCAACCCAGACCCATGCCTATCTCTATCTTGGGGTATCCTGGCCCTACTACTCCCTCTCTATGGCCCTACAAGCTACCTCTCAAAATAATTACTGCATTTTTAGTTCCATCACCCGGTCCCTTTGTATTGGTACTAATGGGGAGACCCTCTAGGGCATGACTCCTCTATACCACCTTCGATATTTGAAGGCCACTCACACATTATCCATCCTTAGATCCATGTAAGTAGGATCATACAAGTCCTCCTTTGCCCACCTAGCCAAGTTTATCTTATCCGTAATCTCTACTGGGTCCTGGTATATTCTATGGTACAAGTAGTCCCCTAGGTCTGGGATTTCCTACAAGATCCTAAACTATCTCAAGACTCTATCAAAATGGAAGACCTCTAGCTCCTTTCTCTCTGGCTAGCCATCTGATCCTCTTGATCCTAGCCAACTCCTCCCTATACTCAACCCATATTAGGTGTAGACACCAGGGTCACCATAAAATTTGGGCCTCCCTCAACTCATCTATTACCCACCTCACTAGTGGTAGGTTTCCAGTGTATGTCCTTGTGACTTTCTCGAGGGATCTGGACCATCTATATATCATTGGTTGCTCTGGGCTAGGCAATAGTCCTAGTAGTGCATCTAGTATTTGCACCTCTATGTGCTCCCCACTCCATACCTAGAGCAATGACATACACACAATCCCTATATGTCGATGTAAATGGTGTTGTACAACATCCTATACAAATGGACTAACACATATGGACCCCATGCAAACTAAACTCTTTGGTCTTACATGTTTTCTACTACACCCACCATCATCCATGGCAGATGCCACTTATTGGTATGACACATCAATAAGCCATATACCACCCTGTAGAGCACAATCATCAATGGGTCTTCCCCATATCACCCCAATAGGTCATCTATGACTATCGTGCTCTCTCACACCTAGTGGGTCCAGCCTCATGATAGTCACTGTAAGGTCACGTCCCATACTTGCGAGGCACGATTTCGTGAAATCGCACCCATTTTTTTTCATCAAGCATGATTTCATTGCTATGGACCAAGGTGAAATGATAGTAGGGCTATGAAATAATGCCCGATTCGTATGCAGAAAACCCACTGGATTTGGCAAAAATTCAACCAAAAATTGCAAAATTTTGAAAAATTCAAGAACTTTTGGGAGGATTTTGTATCTTACCTCTGCCCAATCTGCTTCTGTGTCGGTATAGCCTCTCATAATAACTAAATAGTGCATTGGTAATACCATATCTAGATTTTTCTCCAAAGCTCCTTTCTTCTATTTGCACGATAAAAATAAATTAGGGTTTTTCCCCTTTTTTACTTTTATCTCTATTTTCATTGTTGTCTTTTCCTATTTTCATTTTCATTTGTCCTTTTTTTTCTTTTACATATGTCATTTTGTGTTTCATCAAGGATAGGTCCTCCCTTATGAAACTCAAGGGTACACCCTGGCCTTAGAGGTATTAATGTCCCTAATATCTCAATTTGCATGTAAAATAAGAAAGTGTTTAGAATAACACCAATTTCTCACCACTCCTTTCTTCTAAACTAGCCACCTCATTTTTGCTTGTTGTATTTTGATTGTGAGTGTTACATATTTTATTTGACATATTTATTAGGCCATAAATGCATCAAATAAGGGACCAAATGTACACACAAAAAAATTATCCACTTTAGTGGGCAATCTTCCTTCAATCCTCCTAGGATACTTGTAATTGTGAAGTGTGATCTATTTTCTACAACATTGGATTATATATTACTCGCTTTGGTGGATTTGTGTTGGATCCCTAAGGAGAGATCGACTATTTGGGAGGTCTTAACCCTTCTATATTATTCTACACTATCTACCAGGTGTTTTCATTTTCTTTCATACATGTATTAATTTTATTTGTGATGTAATTGGCTCTTCACATCATTATTTGTTTTTCTCATAGTTTCTACGAAATCGTGTCCAGTATTTGCAAGGCATGATTTTTTTGGTCTATGAAATTGTGATCACCTATTTATTGGGTATTATTTCACCTAAACCATGTTTGGGGGTAAGCTACTATCCCTAGACCCCAAATCTACATTCTAGGTTGCTTATAAAACATATTGCTACATTCTATTTTGTGGTTCTATCATTTTATTTTGCTATATTGTGTTGTGTTTGTTCATCTTCCAAAGGTCAACTTCTACTTCTATTTTTAAATATTAGCTAAAATTACCTATGGGACTTGATTGTTGCAACTTCAAGTATTATCATACAATGGTCTAAGCAGGCCCCCTAATGTTAATCCCATTTTTCAAGTGTTTCCCAAGTTATCTTGCAAGAATAAAAATTATTAGATATCGTTGGATAAAGGATAAAAATAAGGATCAACCATCAGATAAGATAAGTGTCCTAAGTTAGTATTTAGGTTATTTTTTGAGTGCCTTTTTTATATTGCAAACCCTAGATCTGATTTAAAAGGAATATATTTAATTGATTTCTATGCATTGAAAGATAAACAACATCTACTGTGCACCTAGGGTTAATATTGTTTATGCAACTTCTCTTGAATCCTTACTTAAATGTTTTCTATATTAAAAATATAGGGTTAGAAATAATTCAAAGAAATAATAATTCTAGGGTTAGCTCTTGTCTTTGTGCATTTTGTATTTTTGCATTGTCCTTCATCTTTCATAACATAGATTTAAAAAGGCCAAATATAGGTGATTGTCTTCATTGAATACATCAAACATTCTTGAAAAACAGAGGACTTCGAGTGAGTCCTTAAACCATTCTTGGTGAACCCTTCCCCCCATATTTCACACCTAAGTGTAGAGAAAAATGTAGACCCCACATTTCACATCAAGGCTATCTCTCTTTTGTGGATCCAGCCTTGAGAATCATACGTGGTAGGGCAGTTTTTCCCCTCTACACTAACCACCTAGATTGGACAAACAAAGAACTACATTTTTTTGTGGTATCTAAGTTAAACCTCACCATAATCAGGATCTCCAAAGCCTTTTTAGTGGTAGCTAAAAGGGCTCCACTATTGCAAATTTTCTAGCCACTCAATGGCTATGAATCCACCCCTCAACTAGATGGGCGTGTTCAAAAATCAATTGATCCAATCTTGGTAATTGGGTTATCACACATCATGTTCCTTGGTGTTGTTATAAAATGGAACTAGAAATATGTAAATGAAAGAAAAACCCAAAAATTTAGAGGAATAAAAGAAGGGGGATAGGGGATTCAAGTAAGGATTCAATAAGACCATCTAGGCTTGTTGATCCAAATAAGCATCCCAACTAAAATTTATGGTAAAGTGGTTGAAACTAGAAAAATATATAAATAAAACCCTAGAACTCTAGTGATAGGATGAATTTGAAGCATCAAAGAGCAAGCAAGGAGAAAATATAGAAAATGAAACATTCACAAGACTAAGATATGATTAAGAAGGCAACAATTGGGACTTCAATTAGTGTCCAAGCATAAGAACCAGTTTGGAGGATTAAACTCCCTAGCTTAGAATTTCCTAAAGCCCATATAATAAATTTTGATATATGCAAAACCCAAGGGCAAACCTCCACCTAGGAATATTGGGCCAAAGGCTCTAACTTCCCCACAATTTCTTTGTTTTTTATTTTCATATTTTGGTTATCTTTAGTTTCCAATTTTGAATTTGCACCCAAGGACATGGTAAGAAATTTATTATTCATCCTATTTACTAGGTTGAAGAACCTATGGTTTCCACCAAGACTACAAGGAAGTTTTTTGTACCATACCACTTCACTCAAAAGCTAATCAAGAGTAGGAAAAGCTAAAGAGAGGATCCAAACTATGTAACCTACCTTCAGTAAAAAGGGTAGGTTCTAGCTTCACAACATAAAAGAGGAAAAAAAAATTTAATTCATGCCAGCCATTAGATTTCAAATCAATAGTTTACACTCAATTTCTAACTAAAGCTAACAACCCTAGAGCATCAAAGCTCATAGGCTTCTAATTTTTCATCTATTGGTCTATGTTGATCTTCTAATGGGTGAAAGAAAAAGAGGAAAAAGGACCCATTACAACCTAGGCAAAACACATGCTAGTTGATTAGAAGTAGGAAAATAAAGCACCAGGGCATGATTGGAGATGTCCTACCATTGGTCCAAAAATATTCCCATCTCAGCCATAATATGTGGTAACCATTTATAAATATGAGAATATAGTCCAAAAGGTAGTTAAGAGATTATACACCATTGGTTGTTGAAGTTTAATTTTATAGCTTGGTCTATCAAAACCATATGCATGGTAGTTGTAAAAACTACCCACCACTTAAATAAGACTATTCTACCAACCTATGCTAGGCAAGGAGTCCATACCTACTACATTAGCAAGAAAGAGATTCTATAGAAGAACATGACCAGAAGTTAATGGTAAAACCACCCCAGGTCTCAACTATGAAATAATGATAGTTACATCTTACCATCTAAAGTCCCAAAAATATCTAGCATTGATGTTCCTAGATACAAAGACCTTGAGGCTACCAACTAAAGTTGTTTTAGAAGGATTTTGGTTCTATAGCAAAGAAGAACACACAAACCTTCTACACAATTTTCTAGAGGGAAAGAGCCCTCATCCCATATTATAAATAGGCATGTAATACCATTGTAGAGGCATTGGAAGCTACTCACTCATGTTTCATATCTAGCTTTGTGAGATTTTTATTTTACCTCCTTCATTATATGAGAAAGGCTCAAACATTGAGTTATTGCCTAAGGAACATCGAACCTCTTTAGGTTGTATGTATTATAATTATTTTGGCACATGAATAAAATTTGTGACTAATTTTACTTTGTCCTAATTATTTAGTATGCTTTCAATTTTGGGTTATGTGTGGTGAATTGTGTTCAAATTCTAGCTATTAGAATCTGATGAATGTGTTCAATACTATATTTCTCATGAAGTCAAGAGGGTTCCCTTGATCTTGGTGGATCACACCTATAGCTTAGGTTTAATTTTCTACAAACTTTACTTTCCTATAGTTTTCTTTATTCTTTTAAATAAAGGGGTAAAATTTATTGATTAAAAGTTTGGATTATAGAGTACAACTGAGCTTCCAACCAGGACTCAAATAAACAACCAAACAGGCTAACACCACCCTGGAAAATACAACAAGAACAAACCATTTGTACATCCTTGTGGATCAACTCCCATAGGCATTGAGAATCCCTATATGGGAGACTCTCGCAATTATCGATACTTCAAGGATCCAGTAGCTCAGAAGCCCTTTTGGCTAGGTAATCAACAACCACATTCCATTCCCTTGGAATGTGCACAAAGGATATAAATTTGAACTCTTCACTCATTTTGAGAATCTGAACGGCTACAAAGGCCAACTGCCAATTAAATTCCTCCACCCTTTTACTATTTAAAATATTAACCACAATTTGAGAGTCAGAATCATAGATAATCCTATGCCAACCAAGAGAAAACCCCATCCGCAAGGCCTCAAGAATTGCAAGAGCTTCCATAAAATTGTTGGAGTGAACACATTTATAAATGGAAAAGAAAAAATTGACACCACCAGTAGAATATCTCCCAACACCACCAATGCTAGCATGTCCAATATTACCCCTAGACGATCCATCAATATTAATTTTTAAAACTCCTCTAGGGGGTGGCCTCCACCTACCATCTCTCCTAACCTTCTTGTTGAGCTGAGGAACCCTACTAGGGCTAGAAGAGTTCACACCATCACCAAAGATACCAAGGGCTTGATGTACCTTCTCCTCCATAGAATATAAAAGAGGGTCCACATCACATTTGCTATGGATGGTTTCCTGAACCATATACAGGATCCTTTGCCAGATATGTTGAACAACCAAATAACTACCTTGAAATATACACTGGTTCCATTAAAGCCAAATTTACCATATGATGCAAGAAGGGCCCAAATTCCAAGCGACCAGAAGGAAGGGGGCCTTGGTCGAAGGTCTGCCCAGACTACTCTAAAACTCCACTAGGTACAGCACATGAAAACATGGATGGTTCCAGGAACTCCACCAACGGTGCCAAATGTCTCTAGCAAAGGAGCATTGGAAAAATAAATGAGAAGAGTCATCCTCATTCTTACTGCAAAGGACACAAAAAGAGGGACCCTAAAATCCCATCTTCCTCACATTATCCCAAGTGAGGCATTTATTATGAGCTACCAACCAGAGAAAGAAGTTACATTTTGGCCAAGCAAATTTGTTCCACACCTTTTTCCACCAAGTGACAGGAAGACTCCCATACTTTTGCTTATCAAGAACCTGATACCCATAGGCTACCGAGTAAGTTCCCTTAATATCAGGGTTCCAAGCCAAAATATCTTTACCCCTCAATGAAGAATAAGGCCTCCCCATAAGAATAAGATCAAGTACCTCTCTCTCCTTGGCCAGTCCCCCCTAGGGCCATTCTTGTGGAACTTTCCACCTATACATCTCCATATTTCCAAAAGACTAGATTTTTTTAAAGTCCTCCACATGAGACCAACCTTCTTAAAAGAAAAAATATCTTAGGGAATGTAACCTAGGATATTGATTTAAGATAGGAAGGTGGCCATCCCAAGAATCCTCCCAAAAAAGAACATTTGATCCCTAATTGTAAATCCAGAACAAACCCTGCTTGATTAAATTAGCTCCTCATTTCAGAGTGTCCTAGATAACTGAACCTTTCCCAACCAAGCTGACTCTAGGGATCTCAGCCTCAGAAATACCTCTCAAGTATTTACAAGATAATATTTTAACCCAAATATAATATTGAGAGGTACACCATCTCCAATAAAGTTTTGTAGCCAAAGCCTATACAAAAAGACTTGTCTGTCGCAACCCAAGGCCTCCCTCTTGCATCGGCCTACATATATAATCCCACCTAACCAAACTCCATTTAGATTGATCAAGTTTTCCAGACCATAAAAAATATCTTGACAAAGCATCCATGTCCTTGATGAAGTGAGAGGGAGCTATTTGTACAAAACATCTATAAATGGGTAAAGCTTGAACAACAAATTTTAAAAGCAACACTCTACCTGTAGTGGATAGCCATATGAAATTCCAGTGATTCACCTTCCTTCTAAACTTATCAAGCATAGACTACCAAGAAGATCTAGGTAGAGGATGAGATGAAATTGGAATACCAAGATAAATGAAGGGGGAGTCCCAACCTGAAATCTTAGAATACGAGCAATCTTGGCTTGAATAAGAGGAGGGGTATTGAAGAAGAAAATATAAGACTTGTCCTCATTAATCAACTATCCAGAAGCACCAAGATATATGTCAAGAGACTTTCTAATATTTCCAACTTCCTTGATAGTGGCAACTCCCAACAAAGCAGTATCATCAACAAATTGAATGTGGGAAAGAGGTGGAAAACTACTATCCCACTTCCACCCCTAAATGAGACCCTGCATGACTTGAGACTTAAGAAATCTTCCCAACCCTTCCGCCATAATGATAAACAAATAAGGAGATAAACGGTCTCCTTGCCTCAATCCCCTTGAGACCTCAAACAGCTCCGATGGCTCATTATTAAGAAGAATAGAGAATGAGGAAGAAGAAACACAACTCATCACCCATCTAATCCATTCCTCCTCAAATCCAAAAGCAACAAGAACTTTTTGAAGAAAGGACCATCTAACCCGATCATAGGCTTTGGCCATGTCCAACTTAATGAACATAGTTTTCTCCTTAGAAGTTTCCATCGAGTGAATAGATTTTGTAGCAATAAAAACCCCATCCAAGATTTGTCGGCCAACAACAAACCCTCCTTGCTCCTTAGAGATGATTTTTCTCAACCATATCTTCAGCCTCTCAGCAATAATTTTTGTGATGATCTTATACACAATATTGCAAAGAGCAATAGGCCTAAACATATCCAAGGAATTTTCTCCCTCTTTTTTAGGTATAAGCACCACAAAGGTAGAATTTAGGGCCCTTAGCATCTGTTTGTTATTTTGGGACTCATGGACCACCTCCAAAAGATCAAATTTGATTAAATCCCAAAACTCCTGATAAAAATCAATCGGGAATCCATCTGAGCCTGGGGCTTTTCCTTTTTCATCTTGAATACAACATTTTCCAACTCCTCAAGGGAAATTGTACCCTTCAAGTGCTCATTCATATCTCTAGAAAAAATTGTTGGAATACAGTTTAGAATAAGCTTTTCATTCTCATCATCTGATAGGGAGTCCTCCTTGAAGAGAGGAAAAATACCTCTTAGTCTCTTCTAAAATATCCCTAAAATAAGAGAGCAGGGCACCCTAAGAATTCACAAGATAGGTAATCAGGTTACCATTACGGTGAGCCTTAACTAAGTTATAAAAGAAGGTTGTGTTCCTATCCCCTTCTTGAAGCCAATCTACTCGAGCTTTTTGTTTCCAAAAAAATTCTTCCCTTAGTTCCCATTTAGCAAGGTATTTTGCAGCCTCATATTCCTCAACAAGAAGCTCCTTCGTGAATCCCTAATCTATAATATTCCTTTAAGCTTCTTGCATCCTCCTAAGAGATGCCAGCTTAGCCAAGGAAAGGTTCCCAAAATTTAGACTATTCCATCTCTTCAATTTATGTTTTACAAATTGAAGTCGCTTCATAAAGGAATACATAGCAGTGCCATGAGGAGGTTTTCCAGTGGTCCACCAGCCTTGCATGAAATTATGAAGCTTAGGATCACGAAGCCACATAAGTTGAAACTTAAATGAGGGATTCTTGTTTAGCCCTAACTCCAAAGAAGATAGTTTAATAGGCCAATGATCAGATCCCATACCCTCTAGAATCACAGAACTAGCACTTCTGTTATTACCCATCCAATAACTGGATATCAAAAACCTATCCAGTCTCTCTGATATGGAAGCTTCCCCACACATTCTATTGTGCCAAGTAAATATCCCATTATCTAGCTTGATGTCAACCAAGTTTAGGGCCTGTATATGAGCACTACAGACAGAAGAAAAAGGCTCAAGACAGTCCAACCTACCACGTTTCTCCTCCAGACAAGTGATAGAGTTGAAGTCTCCAACCAAAATCCATGGGTACAGGAGAACCAAACTTCTCACAAAGCAAATGTGCTCCCACAAATTCACTTTACCATTGTAATCAATAGGAGCATACACATTTGTAAGTAGGATGGTTTCACCAGATTCATTATCATGCCCGACCAATGAAATAGACCATCTGCTAGAAATCCAAGTAAGAGGGGATATCTTAATCGGATCCCATAGACAAGCGACGCCATCAGCATATCCACATGCACCAATAAACTGGCATTACCCCTTTCTCCACATCTTGGGAGCAATATTGAACATACTATCAATAGCCAATTTAGTCTCCTGAATAAACACCACATCCAGAGAATGCACACGAACCAAATCACGAACAACTTTTTGTCTAGAGATGATGTTCAACCCCCTTACATTCCATGAGAGGAAAATAATTTTTGGGGGTTATAAAAATGGGAGTCAAATGTTCTCATTAAGCCTGAATCTACCAAAGTCTCCACCATTAACTTAATTTTATCCTGGTCCTTCTTCCACCCAACTTCATATTCTTATCCGAAAAACTTTTTTTAATTATTTTATGTTGCAATCCCAACACCGTAGGAGTTTTGCAGTCCAAGGATGACTGCATCAGTGCCTGAGTAGGAGAGGTCATAGCTAAATCTTTACCACTTTTCAAAATATTTTCCCTTATAGGGCTAGACACATCTTGTCCCCTATACTCAGATCCAAAGCCCATTGTTCTTCATTTAAACCCCCTAGATCTGATTCCTTAATTTCCCCCTCAAGAAGATACATTTGATTCGGCCTTGTTATATTTTCACCAGGTAGCGACGTTTTAGGTATCTCCATGCATTGATCAAGATCATCTAATATTTCAAAACGGTTGAGTAGAGCATCTGGATGGATATCCTTAAGGTCTTTTTTTACCCTTTGTCCTCTGTTTTAGGATTTTACCAGAGCAAAACCTTCCTTATCCCGTTCCCCTTCCTTTATCGAGGATTTTCCTTTATCTAAACTTTGTCCAAACCGAGAGGGCCCAGGATTTGAAGCCACAAGCAAGACAAACTTAGGGAATTTTCTTTGTAGGTGGCCATATTCATGGTAAATCCGATAATGAAATGGAAGAGCTTCATAGTCAATTTTTTGAACCCATGTAGTTGATCCAAATTGTATTTCAATAAAATCTAGAATAGGATTATTTAAGTCAATTTCAACACAAATACAAGCAACAAATATTACCTTTTTATCCATTGTCTGTTGTGATAGTCCAACTGGATTCCCAAGAAGAAGGGCAATCTTATGCAAGATATCAGTTCTCTAGAATTCCAATGGGAGCCATGGAAGCCGCACCCATACTGGAACCCACGACGATCGCTCCTATGATGGGTTGAAACCCACATGCCAGGGTTTAGGAAAGAGTCCCACTTGGTTATAGAAATAAGTATCCCCTTAAAATGCTTTATTACGATCTACAATACAAGAGAAAACCACCATAAAATAGTTGTTCGCACTCAACATCACCTCCACATCGCCTTCAAGATTCCAAGTCTTCCTGACCCAAGCCTCCATAAAGGGGAGAGAAATTTGGATGCCCAAAAATTTTCCAATAAGGGCATGTTTGGTTAGATACTCCACATCTTCCACCACCGAGTCTGGTTGAACCACTAGAACCGGCCTGGCTTCACATCATTCCAAACATCCATTGTTCTTTAACAAGTAGTTCCCGACATGCACTGGAAAATCCTGTTCCTTCCAGTCATTTTCATATGAAAAAACATCATGAGCATGCACTCTCTGTGCCAGAACCGATGCCATCATGAAATTCTTCCAATTTTTTAGACCTCTTCCAGAAGTTGCTATCATCCCTGCAAAGTAGTTTTTCTTCATCAAACCCTAGCAAAGTAGTTTTTCCTCATCAAACCCTAGTAGAGCAGGTTCCCTATAGTTTTATTTCTTATTCTCCTTATGCTTTTATAATTTTTTCCCTTGTTTTTTCTTTCCCTACACCCCTATGAAAATCAAGCCTAAGCCTACAAGGTCTAAATGTGTATAAATATCAAATCCAATGAGGATCCAACCTTGGTTAAAAACCCCATAGGTTTTCCCAAAGGAATTTTCTTTTCCATAGAGCTTCTTGTTGTATTGCTCTATGCAAGGCATGGGAGTCCCAAGCGCATTGGGTCACTATCCTAATAGGCCAAAACATCCAAAAATGACAACAATTCTATATCTAATGGTAGTAACATACAAACCATTTTGTGATTCTATCACTAATGGTAGTACCATACAAATGTTTGACACTTTCATTTAGCCACCACTAAAACTCAAGTTTTAGTGGTCTAAGTATGTGTCACTATTTATTTCTTATGGATCTTACCTATCACCTCAACTTGCATGTTATAATCAAGAACTTCCAATAATATTGACTAATATTTGTATGAATATGTAAAAACATAAAACATGTCATGTTGAGGAGGAAACTCATGTGGACACCTTTGCAAGCCATATGACTAATCTTGGATCTTTTCAAGAACTAACAATGGTTCTAACCACTCAAATAGGTGCAAATAGTCCTTTGCATCCTATACCATTGTACCCTCTAACGATGGCCTCGTAGCTGGTAGTGGCGATGATGGTTGTAAAGCCAACCATTTTGATCAAGTATGGCATTGACTGTAACAAACTTGGGCTACCCAAGATGAGTAAAATCAGTTACATTGCAACTAATTTGCAATGGTCTTGGTTTGAGAAGCTTCTAGAATCATCATTTCACCTACCTCATCCAAATTGAATCTTTATTCTTGGCTTCTTGATGAAGCTAGGATCCCAATTTGGAAAATCTATTTAAGGTATCAAAAAATGAGAGAGAATATAGAGAATTGCTCATCCATAGACTACAATGAAATGCTACCCTTTTGTGAACAGAGAGTGCAAACTTTTGTAAGCATCACAGTGTTTCCGAATTTGTGTTATGGAGCTCACATCAACAACCATGGAGTACAATTGAACTTGAAGGACCAATTACGTCACATTGCTTCATCAACTTGCCATCGATTCTAATACAATTTTGTGACTCAAATTTTTTTTTAGACACAACGATACTTGAACATCAATTTGGCATCCAAAATGACTATCACCATTCAAGCTCAAAGAATAGATTCACTATTTAGAAACCTCTATTTTTTATAGTGGTTCATAGGCACCATTGCCAATTCCGAAGACAGACATCAGAGCCAATCATTTTCAGTGAGGACGACCTTGCGATGATACTCATTTTGCCTATCTTTTCCAATTTTAATAATCATAGATGATTTTCATTTTATTTCTAACATAGATTAGTAGTATATTTTTCAATATTTATGCATTCTTTAACTATATTTCATGCATATTTCCATTGCTTTATGTATTTTCTTTCTATTTTTTACTTTTCAAGAAATGGGCCTAATCTTCAGAGGCTTTCATTGCTATTGATGTCTTTGTATTTTTTTTGTGTGTAGGTTATAGTATTAATTGGGAGCTACGCATCACCAAGGTCCTATTTCTTGGCATCTTAAAATAGAGGTCGCTAAATAAACCCTCTATAATCAGATTTTAAAGAGTGAGAACCTTACGGATTGCATCTCTTCTTCTTTGTGGGGACATCTATTGTAATGATGTATCAAATAGGAAATCCCTAAGAGGGATATTTTGTAACTGTGTTTCACATTATTAATAAGAAGAGAACCTCATTTATTTATCATGTTATTGTTGAACATTTTGATTAAATGAGTTGTCATTGATGTCAAGATTGAGTGGTCATTGATAACAAAAGTCAGTTTCAATGAGCAGTGCAAGGAGAAGCAGTTTTACAATCAATGCAAAAAGGAGAGTCTGCTTCCAATTGGTCGTATCCGGTTCCAAGCAATCAGATGTGGTCCAAAGTGCAAATAAAAGGCCCAAGCAAATAATATTATAATATTTTATTATAATATTAAAAAGGGAAATTTAAATTAATTATGAATTAATTAATATAATTTTATTATAAATTAATCTATTAATTAATTTAATTAACTTCCAAAGTTATTTAAGTTAATTATAATTTAATTTTAATTTAATTATAAATTAATTTATATTAATTTAAATAACCCTAAAGAGGGTTATAAGGTTAAATTAAAAATCAAATTTGAAATTTGATTTAAGCATCGACGTTTTATGGCACAAGGTCTTCATGTATAAAAGGTGGCAAAAAACTTTGCCTTACTCCCAATAATTCAATCGATCAATTTTCAAAGCTCCAAAGTATTGTGCGCAAAAATGGAGAAAGAGTTTTTGTGTTTTGAAAAGTCTCCGACGGTAGAAGACTAGATAAATAGGAGCGAGAATCCTCTTACCTCATACAACGTTGTGTAGCACAGTTGACAACGATGGATAGTACTAAGTCATGTGATAGGCAAGAAGTGCAGGGTTTAAATCCCATCGAGTTCATTTTGCAAGGAAGAGAGGGCAGTTTATTTTTGAGCAAGCACCAAATGAAGTAGATAAAGGGAGGCTTGTGCCTTCCCTTCCTCATGAAGTGCTTAACCCATGTGGTGGGCTAGCGCCTTGATAAGACGCTCTATTGGGAGTGGTTTCACGTTCAAAATCCACTGAGGTCTTTTGGCAAGAGTTAAAGGTATGCGCTGATGTCATTTTTCTTGGTCGCTTGATTATTTTGGATGTGCTAAGGTTGAGAAAAATAAAATATTTTTTATGGTTATAAAGTTTATTTTTGCCTAAATTAATTTGGATTTTGAGTATTTGAGGGATATAAAAGGGTAGGCAATATTATTTTGAAGATTTAAATTTTTGGAGGTTGATTAATTAAAATTAAATATTATAAGGAGCAATTGAGTAATTATTTTTGTGTGTGATTTGATGATTGCTAATTTCAAAGGAGTAATAAGGTGTATTTGAGTTTGATTATTTTTGTGATTGAGAAATATTTTTGAAAAATAGGTTGAGTGTTCATATGCTTGGACTAGGGTTTGTTAGTAAGGATTGTTTCATTGAGTGGTTGTTTCATTGATGTGTTGAAGTGATAGTTTAAGTTCTATGAAACCAATTGTTCCATATTCTAAATTGATTTGAGAAAGAGGTTGAGTATTTGTGAGTGTGAAACATATTGAGTCTTTACAATTCTCTATATATTTATGTGGTAAAGAGAGAGATTGAAAGTGATTGAGCATTGTGGTGAATGTGAAGCATATTAAGTCTCTAATAATTATCTATATGTTTCTGTGAGATTGGGAAAGTTCTAGTGAGGACTTGTTGAGCAGATTTGAGGTAAGTATTTGAGAAGACTTGTGGATAGTTTGGTGTGAAATTTTGTAGAAGCTTACAATACAGATTTGAGAATAGATATTGTTGAGTATATTAGACAAGTTCTAGAGAGGACATGTGGATAGATTAGTGTGAGCTTTTGTGGAAGATTACAAGGCATATTTGAGATAAGTCTTTGAGAAGACTTATTAATTTGTTCAAACCTTGAGTTAAGGTTTGGGGCAGATCCAGCGGAGTTGATTTTGTGATTTAGTCAAGTGTTGTGTTTAGGCTTGAGTTTAAATATTGAGGATAGATTTGTGCTAGACCGAAGGACTATGTTTAGTACAAATTTGAGGATAGAGATTGAACATATGTGTGCTAGATCAAAGGACTATGCTTAATGCAGATTTGAGAACAAATATTGAGCAGATTTATGCTAGATCGAAGGACTATTTTTAGTGAAGATTTGAGGACATATTTTGGTGCAAATTTGAGGATAGGTTTGTACCAGATAAAAAACAAATATTTAACAGATTTGTGCTAGACTGGAGGACTATATTTAGTGTAGATTTGAGATAGAGCTAAGAGCAAGCTTTAGAAGTGATAAAGTATAGACTATGACAGTCTCTAGTGGATAGAGATCCATTAGCCAGGGTAGTGAGGATATGTATTTTGAGTGAGGATAGGACTCTTCAGTGGATAGATATTCATTAGCTAGTGCATTTGGGGTAACAGTTCTTCTAGAATATCACCATCCAGAGTAGAGGAGAAGGATTTATCCTATGGATAGATATCCATGAACTTGATTAGGGGATTGGTATCTCCTTTGGACAGAGGTCCATAAACATTGTAATATGGAAATGATTCCCAAGAGATTTATTGAGAAAATATTAGTGAAATATTTTCTCCGTGGAGTAGCCTACATTAGGTGAACCACATTAAATTGGTGTCTCTATTATGTGTGGTTATTTGTACATTGATTTTATTACTATTGTTGATATTGCTATTGATACATTGTATAATATTTATTGGGAAATAAAAGTAAAAAGTGGTCTTATATTATTCACCCCCCCTATCAGTATAAGTTTGTGTTCTTCAATTGGTATCAGAACAGGTTCCTTCAAAAGAGTTTAACAGCTTGAAGGAAAAGCGTACAATAACACAATGGATTCTAAGAATGGATCCTCAGATAATTCAACACCAGTATTTGATGGAAGCAATTATGTATTTTGGAGTATGAGAATGAAAATTCACCTAATGGAACTTAGCAATGAAATATGGGAAGTAGTTGAAAATGGATACACACCACCAACTACTCCATCTACATATAAATATGGTAATCTTCTACAACATTACAATTCAAAAGCAATAAATGCAATTTTGAGAGTTTTGCATAGAATAGAGCTCATAAAGGTTATGCATTACAAATAAGCAAAAGGAATTTGGGATAAGTTGCAAAGCATATATGAAGGAGATAAAAGTGTCAAAAAGGCAAAGATACAAAATCCCAAAGGACAATTTGAAGAAAAAATAATTAAGGATGAGAAAAACATTAGTGTTTATCTACTTCATGTAGATGAGGTTGTTAACGTTATGCAAGGACTTGGACTTGATATTGAATAATCTGATGTTTGTGATAATATCTTAATATCTTTCCCAAAAAGGTTTAGTGAAAAGATCTATGCTATAGAGAAATCAAAATATGATGATCTTTTGACAAGATGTGTATTACTTGGTATTCTTACAACTTTTGATATGAGAACAAAAGAGGAACCTAATCTCTAAAAGGAAACAACCTTCAAAGCTACTAAGAAGATAAAGGGCAAGAAGTCAAATTCAACCAATGAGTCATCGAGTGATGAAGAAGCAAATAATTATATAAATAATAAGGATCCAAGAATATTTAAAGATGCAAAATCTGTTAGATGTTTCAAGTGTGGAAAGTATTGTCACTATGCAACTAATTGTCAAGAAGCTAGAAATAGCAATGGTGAAGAAAAATAGGATCATAAGAACAGGGAATCAGAAAAATACAAGTACCAAAAGAAAGGCAAGGATGGACAAGGCAAACAAGGAAAGAAGTTCTTTAAAATATAGAAGAGGAGTTACTATGTAGACAAGGCAAGTAAATACTCAAGTGATAGTGATAATAGTTTCTTAGATAATGATAAATATGAAATTCTATTTCTGATAGAAGAAAAGGAAGAAGTTAAGAAAAGGTCACCAATAATTCTCAAGTGTTTTAGATGTGGTAGTTTTGGACATCTTGAAGATAGTTGTACAAATAATGGTTTCAGTTTCAGTGATGATGAATATGAAGATACACTTGAAATACCAGAAGAGAATATTCTAATGGCACTAGAAGGAGGTGATCTCATAGAAGACAAGTTAGAAAATAATGAAGATGTTTTCAAAGGCAAACAAATAGAGGTAGAATCAGAGAAAGGAGAAGTTGATCTTGATGTAGAGCTTATTTATGCTCTTAACACATTAAAGAAGGTAAGAGAGAAAAACTCCCAACTTAAGCTTTATTTTCAAGAATGTGATGAAGAGAGAGGAAAGCTGATAGAGGTTCAAGGATAAGTTATAATAAAATAATAAGTTATAATAAGAATATGACTAAGACAAAGAAGTTCAAGGATAGGTTATAATAAAAGGTCTTAGAATGTGAAAGGTTAGAACATGAAGTGGCTCTACTAAGGGTAGAAATAAAATATTCTAAGGATAGGTTATACAGGTTTGGAATAATCTCAAAGAATTTAGATAAGATTATCAAGACACAAAAGCCTACATCAAGAAAAAAATCTTGGTTTTGAACACGTACAAAAGAAACAAGAAGATGAGTCAATATCATTTTCTAGAGAAGAAAAAACTTCAGAAGAAGACAGTGTAAGATAAAATGAGACTTTTAAGGATGAGTTAGACAATATAAAGTTCAACAAGGAAAGGAACAATGAACAAATAAGAAATAGATGGAACATGAACTAGCATAGAGAAAAAGAGACTAAGAGACCAATGAGGTCAAGGCAAGGAAATTTCAATGGATGATGTTTCTCATGTCAGATATTTGGGCACAAGGATTCACAGTGCAGGACACATGAAATACAGGAATATGGGAACTTCTAAAATAGGCAGCCTTTTCATGGGTATTTCTACTTATGTAACCAGTTTGGTCACAAGGCAATGAATTGCAAGGTCCATGATAGGAATAGATATGGCTTCACCAGAAGAAATCCCAAGACATTTGCACCTCCAAGGAATAACAATATTAAGTGTTACAAGTGCAATAATGATGGACATACAACAAAGTGGTGTAGAGCAAAAATTCCAAAGACAAGAAGGAATAGGAACAATCAGAGGAATCAGAAGGATCAAATTAGAAAGAAAGTGGACAAAGGTAAATATTAGTGCATGCTAGGAGTAGAAATACTCCCACCCTAGAATTAACCACCTCAATAGGAGGTGGGGGAGGGGCTAAGCTAAGAGACTTATTCTTAGTCCCGATCCCCAAAGGTGACCCTTTGCCATTAATGTCAAAGGGGAGAGATTTGAGTAAGGGGGAGATATTTGATTTAAGGAGAGAGAATTGAGTTAGGGGAGCAGTTTCCCAGGGGGAGCATAACAGAAAAATGTTAAGAAAATTTGAAAATATAATTGGGTTACCATCAATGACAAATGGGGAGATTGTTGGATATTTTGATTAAATGAGTTGTCATTGATTTCAAGAGTGAGTGGTCATTGATGTCAAAAGTCAGTTTCAATGAGCAATGCAAGGAGAAGCAGTTCTACAATTAGTGCAAAAAGGATATTTTTCTTCCAGTTGGTCAGATCTGGTTCAGGCAGTCAAATGTGGTCCAAAGTGCAAGAAGAAGCCCAAAAAAATAATATTATAATATTTTATTATAATATTAAAAAGGGAAATTTAAATTAATTAATATAATTTATTATGAATTAATTTATTAATTAATTTAATTAACTTACAAAGTTATTTAAGTTAATTATAATTTAATTTTAATTTAATTATAAATTAATTTATATTAATTTAAATAATTCTAAAGAGGGTTATAAGGTTAAATTAAATTCAATTTAAGTGCCGACGTTGTATGGCACAAGGTCTTTGTGTATAAAAGGTGGTAAAATCCTTTGCCTTACTCCCAATAATTCAATCGATCGATTTTTGAAGCTCCAAAGTATTGAGCGCAAAAAGGGAGAAAGATTTTTTATGTTTTGAAAAGTCTTCTATGGTAGAAGACTAGATAAATAGGAGCAAGGCTCCTCTTACCTCGCACAACACTGTGTAGTGAAATTGGCAGTGATGGATAGTGCTAAGTCATGTGGCAGGCAAGGAGTGCAGGGTTCAAACCCCACCGAGTTTGTTTTGCAAGGAAGAGAGGGCAGTTTCTTTTTTAGCAAGCATCGAATGAAGGGAATAAAGGGAGGCTTGTGCCTTCCCTTCCCTGTGGAAGCGATTAGCCCATGTCGTGGGCTAGCGCCTTGATAAGGAGCTCAAATGGGAATGGTTTCACATTTAAAATCCATCGAGGCCTTTTGGAAAGAGTTAAAGGTATGTGTTGATGTCATTTGTCTTGGTTGATTGATTATTTTGGATGTGCTAAGGTTGAGAAAAATAAAATATTTGTTATGGTTATAAACTTTATTTTTGCCTAAATTAATTTGGATTTTGAGTATTTGAGGGAGATAAAAGGGTAGGTAATATTATTTTGAAGGTTTAAATTTTTGGAGGTTGATTAATTAAAATTGGATATTATAAGGAGCAATTGAGTAATTATTTTTGTGTGTGATTTGATGATTGCTAATTTCAAAGGAGTAATAAGGTGTATTTGAGTTTGATTATTTTTGTGATTGAGGAATATTTTTGAGAAAGAGGTTGAGTGTTCATATGCTTGAACTAGGGTTTGTGAGCAAGGATTGTTTCATTGAGTGATTGGTTGAGTAGATTTGGTTGAGCCTAGTCAATTGGATGTGTTGAAGTGATAGTTCAATTTCTGTGAAACAAATCATTCCATATTCTAAATTTATTTGAGAAAGAGGTTGAGTGTTTGTGATTGTAAAATATATTGAGTCTCTAAAATTCTCCATATGTTTCTATGGTAAAAAGAGATATTTGAAAGTGATTGAGCATTATGGTGAATGTAAAGTATATTGAGTCTCTAAAAATTCTCTATATGATTCTGTGATATTGGACAAGTTCTAGTGAGGACTTATTGAGTAAATTTGAGGTAAGTCTTTGAGAAGACTTGTGGACAGTTTGGTGTGAGCTTTTGTGGAAGATTACAATACAGATTTGCGGACAAATATTATTGAGTAGATTGGACAAGTTCTAGAGAGGACTTGTGGATAGATTAGTGTGAGATTTTGTGGAAGCTTACAAGGCATATTTGAGATAAGTCTTTGAGAAGACTTATTGATTTGTTCAAAACTTGAGTTAAGGTTTGGGGAAAATCTAGCAGAGTTGATTTTGTGATTAAGTCAAGCTTTGTGTTAAGGCTTGAGGACAAATATTGAGGATATATTTGTTCTAGACTGAAGTACTATTTTTAGTGCAGATTTGAGGATAGAGATTGAACAAATTTGTGCTAGATCGAAGGACTATGTTTAGTGTAGATTTGAGGATAGATATTGAGCAGATTTGTGCTAGACAAAAGGACTATGTTTAGTGCAAATTTGAGGATAGAGTTTGGTGCAGATTTGAGGACAGGTTTATACCAGACCAAAAATAGAGATTGAACATATTTGTGCTGGACTGAAGGATTGTGTTTACTGCAAACAGAGCTAAGAGCAAGCTTTGGAGGTGACAGAGTATAGAGGACGACAATATCCATTTGATAGAGATCCATCAGCCAGGGTAGTGAGGATAGGTCTTCTAAGTGAGTACAAGAGTCTTCAATGGATAGAGATCCATTAGCCAGTGTAGTTGAGGAAAAATTTCTTCTAGAATATCACCAACCAGAGTAGAGGAGGAGTTCTCCTATGGATAGATATCCATGAACTTGATTAGGGGATTGGTGTCTCCTTTGGATAGAGGTCCATAAATATTGTAATAGGGAAAGGATTCCCAATATATTTATTGAGAAAATATTAGTGAAATATTTTTTCCATGGAGTAGCCCACATTGGGTGAACCACATTAAATTGGTGTCTCTATTGTGTGTGGTGATTTATGCATTGCTTTGATTACTATTGTTGATATTGTTATTGATACATTGCATAATATTGATTGAGAAAGAAATGTAAAAAGTGATATTCTACTGTTCATCCCCCTCTTAGTATAAGCTTGTGTTCTTCAGTTATATTGATGGTCATTTAATTTATTTATCATTTTGTTTACATTGTTTCATAGTTATATGCATGGTTTTTGTTGTTTTCAATGGCGATCACGTGCGAGACCATTCCTAGATTATCTCTTACTTGAGTTTTCTTATTGTTTTTACATTGTAGGTACCGCCATTCTAAGCAAACATGGCTAAAAATGGCCACTACCATCGACTCTGATGGCCAGTACTACCACTACTCTAATCTCTAACAATCCCAAAATAGAACATAAAAAACCTAGTTTTGCAGCTTCTTCATCAGATGAGGCTTTCCCTGTAAGTGGTTCTCTCCTTATTTTCTATTGTGTTTTCCCTGAAAAGACAATTTAGCATTTAACTAGATATAATATAGAAAGTTTAAAGGAAAAATTATTAGGTCTCTATTTGTTTGTTAGCCACCATTGCTGAGAATAACAACCTCTGTTGCTCATTGCCCTAGAACCCAGTGTCTAGATTTCTAATCGACTCTATGTCTGACGGTCACTGTTATTGACCGTTTTTCACAGAGATAGCCCTTGTTATATTGTGTATTAGGATTTACCTACTTGTATCCTACTTAAAGGTTGTCTCTTTTAGATATGCATTGCAATTTTCTAAAATATAAATTTTTTTTACATGCATATTTCTAAATTTTAAATGTAGTTTTCATGCATGTAGATAAAATTATGGAGTGTTGTATTTTGCATCTTTGCTTTTGCATCAATTAAAATGAACCACACACACTTCACATTGTAAATTTAACATCAGCCGAGTTGGAAGTGACATCCAAACACTGATCAAGACCAACTGTAGCCTTCATTACCACTTGTTTGGCTTGCATATTATGATTTTTTGAACCCGACTATGGCCAAGACCAGCTCCAAGAACCATCATAGCCATAAAAATTGCACGTACTATTAGTCTCACAATGACACTGATAGGGGGGGATGAATTAGTGTAGCTATTTTAAATTCAAATCTACAAATCTTAATACCGAAACAATGAAAACTTAAAATCAGATAAAGCAAGTATAACAAGAGAGCATTCCACAACACACAATGTAACGAGGTTCACCAATTTGGCTACTCCTAAAAAATGACTACTTGGACTCCCATCCAAATCCAGTCTTTGCAAAATACCAATTTTACAATCAATTTACCAGCACCCACTAGAAAGGAGTACCAACCCCTGATTTATCTGCACCAACAGAAAGGAGTACCAACCCCTGATTCCAAGCACCAACTCGGATTGTAATTTTGAAATTATAAGATTGACATAAAAATGCCTTCGCTTATACAAGACCCTGACTGGTCTATTCCTAACCCAACCTCTCTCGCTATTCACCAAAACACCACACACACTCACAACTCTTCTTGCTGCACTTTTATGGCCCTATTACAACCCTCTTGTTGCACTTCTCACTGCACTCTTATGGCTCTCTCGGCTCTGCTTAACTCTCTTTTCACAACTCTTTTCCTCCTTTGTCCAGTGCACTAATTCTCCACACAGACCTCCTTTTATAACAAAGTTATGACTTTTCTCTGTAACTGCATCTGTAACTGTCATACCGACTTCAGTTAACTCTTCTTATTTTAGCTACATGATATTCTTCTATAACTGCACCTGTAACTGTCATACCGACTTCAATTAACTCTTCTTATTTTATCTGCATGATCTTCTTCTATAACTGCACCTGTAACTGTCGTACCGACTTCAGTTAACTCTTATTATTTTAGCTATGTGATCTTCTTCTATAACTACACCTGTAACTATTGTACTGACTTCAGTTCACTATCACATATCTTATTTTTGCTGAGTTCTCTTCTTAGCTCGCACCAAAGCGACCTGTCATGAAATCGCGACACCTCTGCCTCTTTGTCCTCTTCTCAAACTTATCCTCGTGAAAATACATGTCACGATATTGCGAAACTTTCACCTCCGTATTATTCTTCTTTACTTTTGTCATGATATCGTGACACTTTTGCCTTCTTACTTTCTCTCTCCTCCTTAAGTCGCGAAAATGCGACATGTCACGAAATCGTGACACTTTCTCTCCTTTGCTCTTTCTCTTGCCTTTGGTTCACGAAAACTCGACATGTCGCGATATTGTGACACTTTTTCTCCTTACCTATTTCTCTTGCCTTCGGGTCGCGAAAACCCAACATGTCGCGATATCGCGAAACTTTTTCTCCTTAGCTCTTTCTCTTGCCTTCGGGTCACAAAAACCCGACATGTCGCGATATCGTGACACTTTTTCTCCTTAGCTCTTTCTCTTGCCTTCGGGTCACGAAAACCCGACATGTCACGATATCGTGACACTTTTTCTCCTTAGCTCTTTCTCTTGCCTTCGGGTCACAAAAACCCGACATGTCGTGATATCATGAAACTTTTTCTCCTTAGCTCTTTCTCTTGCCTTTAGGTCGCGAAAACCCGACATGTCGCGATATCGTGACTTTTCTCCTTAGCTCTTTCTCTTGCCTTCGAGTAGAAAAAACCCGACATGTCACGATATCATGACACTTTTTCTCCTTTGCACTTTCTCTTGTCATATGTCGTGAAATTGTGACACTTTTTCTTTCGGACTCTCTCTCCTGCTACATGTCATGAAATCACGACACTTTTTCTTTTGGACTCTCTCTCCTGCAACATGTCACTAAATCGTGACACTTTTTCTTTTGGACTCTCTCTCCTGTAATATGTCACGAAATCATGACACTTTTTCGTCCGTACAACCTTCCTTGCAATATGTCGTAAAATCGCGACACTTTTTCCTCCGTACAACCTTCCTTGCAATATGTCACGAAATCGCAACACTTTTTCGTTCGTACAATCTTTCTTGCAATATGTCATGAAATCGCGACACTTTTTCGTGTGTACAACCTTCCTTGCAATATGTCGCAAAATCGTGACACTTTTTCTTGCTTGTGCTTTCTCTCCAAACATGTCACGAAATCGCAACAGTTTTGCTTCCTTGTGCTGTCTCTCTGAACATGTCGCGAAATCGCGATAGTTTTGCTTGCTTGCTCTTTCTTTCCGAACATGTCGCAAAATCATGACAGTTTTGCTTGCTTGCTCTTTCTTTCCGAACATGTCGTGAAATCGTGACAGTTTTGCTTTCTTCTCAACATGTCGCAATATCGCGACAGTTTTTCTTTCTTGCTCAACATGTCATGATATCGTGACAGTTTTCTTCCTTGTGATTTTATTTTGATTTTTAGTATATGGGTCACTTCTATCTTTTGGGAAACCACTGTACATACTCTGAAGAACCTCTTAACTCCTGTCCACTGCATCAACTGATCTGTCTAACTATGTTGACAACAATGACAATACTATCGCTACACCTTGCTCATCAATCTCCCCCTTTGGAATTGTTGGCAACACACGTGCAATTTCTTGTAATTCTTATCCCCCTTTGACAATAATACCAAAGGGCTACTGCAGACTCCCCCTGAGTCCATGCACAACATTCTCAGGCACAAATTATTATAATTAGCAAAAATTACAAACATGATCAAAAAGATAATCAAATATACAAATGCTCCCCCTAAGAATGTGGTCCCGATTGCTAGTCAATGCTTGGGAAGCGTTACCACTCCCAATTTATTGCGAAGGTACTCAAAAATTTCTTTGGGCAGCGATTTTGTGAAGATATCCGCTACTTGCTCTATAGTTGGGACAAAATCCAACTTAACCTCACCTTTCGCAACTTTCTCCTACAGAAAGTGATATCGGATAGCAATATGTTTTGTGCGAGAATGCATAACCAGATTCTTTGAGATGTTAATGGCACTGGTGTTATCACACTTAACTAAAATTGGCTCACTGAAGTTAATGCCAACATCTTTCAGTGTTTTTTTCATCCATAAAACCTGCATACAACACGTTGATGCTGCAATATATTTTGCCTCTACTGTGGATAAGGAGACTGACTCTTGTTTCTTACTGTGTCATGCGACCAACCTGTCTCCAAGATAAAATGCACCTCCACTGGTACTCTTTCTGTCATCAACACATCCTGCATAATCTGCATCTGAATACGCAATAAGGGTGAAATCCTTACCTTTCGAATACCATAACCCATACTCCATAGTACCCTTCAGATACTGAAGAATTCTCTTCATTGCTGTCACATGAGTCTCCTTGGGACTCGCCTGAAAACGTGCTACCATGCAAACTGCCTACAAGATATATGTTCTGGTAGCTATTAAATACAGTAAGCTCCCAATCATAGATCTATACATGGTTTGATCAACATCTAGAGATTTGTCATCCTTGTTCAATTTGCAACCTATCGTCATGGGAGTGCTAACAGGCTTACAATCCTCCATTGTGAACTTTTTTAGCATTTCTTTCACATATTTAACTTGAGAAATAAATATGCCCTTCTCATTTTGATTAAATTGCAGTCCGAGAAAATACGAAAGTTCACCAATCATTGAAATTTCAAATTCTTTCTGCATCTTAATTGCTAAATCTTTACACGAATCATCATTGCTGCTGCCAAATATGATATCATCTACGTATACAACAAGGACAATGAGATGGCCATTCTCTGTTTTGATATACAAATTGCGTGTTGAGTAAGATAGTTGTCTAGCCTTGCATACCATGCTCTGGGTGCCTGTTTCAAGCCATACAGTGCTTTCTTCAACTTACATACTGTCGAGTGTTAATTTGTCATATTACAAATAATAACACGCAACTTAGAGTCTCGAACAAAAGACTCTTTCTTGCAAAGAAATAATTTATTTTATTTTCCTTCCTTTTATTATTTCTCCAAGCTTCTTTGTGAAACAACTTTTACGTATATAAAAATGAATTTCAATTTAATACATACAACTGATATATCCCAGAATAACTCAAATCCTACAGATAGCTGTTAACAAGGGGCCTTTGTTGATTCTCAATGAACTTTATAATCTTGACTTGTTTGATTAATCAAAAATAAACAAAAATCCTTTTGATGTTCTAATATTCACAATTTATTCTAAGGTTAACTCTGTTCGTTTTATCTCTATTCAATAGTTACGTTATTTCAATGTTAGTTTCTGACATGAAATTAAGCATATCAAGGAATAAAATAGAAACTGTTATTTTTGAGTCATTTGGAAAATAATGAAGGATATTAAAATGGTTAATGATCTCCTCCCTGCAAAATCCCAAGTTAAGAGATGAAGTCCCCAAAACAACCCAACCGATCAGATCTGTACTAACACACAATCTAATCGGATCAGATGCAAGACTCTAAGGAAAAGAATATAAGCTGCATCATTCTACCATTCACCTATCGTAACCCATCCCATGGCGTAAACGAAATAGATACAAGACAAAATGATGCAACGGAAAGATTGACAATAAAACAATAGTTTTGGCTTCGATCTCCTTTTGATTTTACACACAAAAGTCGTGTTACCAAAGAAAAATCCTTTATTTCAATAAATAATGCTTTTTGTTACGGTCTCCGACCCCGTATCCATCTACATTTCTGCTATTTAACCTTTATGTCGCGCGTTCTCGGTTGTTCCATGGCGCTTCGTTTCGACTCCCGGGACCCTTCGCTTCAATTCCCGCCTTTTGGTATTCTAACCTTTGCGTGCATTCGTAACGCTCGATCTCTGTGGCCAGTAACTGTTGTTATGAAACGTTACTCTGGTTCCATCATTTTCGCCACGTGTCCTGCGTCTCCTGCACCTTTCGTAACGCTTTCCCATGGAAATCCCGACAGAATTTGCATTTGGCCTCTTCCGTTTCCTAGCCGCGATAACGCGACATGTCACGAAATCGTGACATGTTCTTGGTTCGTACGCCCGCAGTAGCTCGTTGTAGCGATATCGCTACCGACTTTGCTTTGCCTTCTTTTCAAAAAGTGGTAGCGATATCGCTACCACTTTGGTTCCGAGCCTTCCTTCGATGAAGTGGTAGCGATATCGCTACCACTTTGGTTCCGAGCCTTCCTTCGATGAAGTGGTAGCGATATCGCTACCACTTTGGTCTCGAGCCTTTGTTTCGCAAAGTGGTAGCGATATCGCTACCACCTTGCTTTCACGCCTTTTGCTTTGTAAAGTGGTAGCGATATCGCTACCACTCTTCTTTCACGCCTTTGCTTCACGAAGTGGTAGCGATTCGCTACCACCTTTCTTTCGGCAACTTGTAGCGAAATCGCTACCATTCTCAACTTTCCGTACGCTTCCAAAAACTCGTCGCGATGGAGAGACAGGTCGCGATTTCGCGACATGTCGTGATTTCGCGACCCTTTCAACACTTAGGCATTTTTCTTCTTTTCTTCATTTTTAGCATCCGGGTCTTTGAGATCTTCCCTAAAACCTGCAAAAACAAAGGTGGGTCCCCACTTTTGGGGTGTGTTGTGGATGAACCACAACAAATGGCGACTCTACTGTCAAATGCTCTTGAGCATTTTAGTAAGAACCCAACCTAACACAAATCACAAATTTGAAAACATGGGTTAGCCCATAATCAATATAACTAATGCCCAAAATCAGAAGTACATGAATTATCAGAATCATCAAGTACTAGCTCGGTGTGTGCAATGAATTCCTTTCCTTATCATTTGAATTTGATCCACATTCCATCATCGGTTTTGCATGAATGCATATGCGAAATTGTGAATGATTTGTGTATCCTACTGAATATGCCATGAGAAAATGCATAGTCACTCTTGTAGTATTATGTGCAAACATTCAAGACTGCCAAACCCTCTTAGGATCCACTAGTGAACGGTTCATTATATCCCAAAGTTGGTTATGAGTCCCTACTATCTTGAACCCATGTGCAAGTGGATGTGAAATCAGAACTTTGGGGAATCAGACTCCCAACCAACCGAGATGAGAGTTTAACCCTATCCTTACTATTCTGATTTAGAATTCTTTACCTCACTTTGAGCAAAATAACTAAACCAATTATGGAAGAAATGGTCATGCTAGTCTAACCCTCTAGACAATCAGTGGTCTTATTTTTTAGGCAAGACATGATGCCATGCATGGGCCTATCTAACCCCATAATCCAAAACTTATCTTCATTTCTTTGGACCTTGGGGATGACTACCCATCCTGGTTAGAGGACAAGTAGTACGATCCTTACAATCCAATATAAGGATGAGATGGGAAAAATTTATTTATTTTACTTCTTGGACCTTGGGGATGACTACCCATCCTGGTTAGGGACAAATAGTACGATCCTTACAACCCAAGATTTTAAATGTAAATGGAAAATATTAATCTTGTTACTTAGACCTTGGGGATGACTACCCATCCTTTGCGAGAGGACAAATAGTACGATCCTTACAATCTAAGACTTAATACGAAATGAAACATAAGAGCTTTGGGGAATCGGATTCTCAACCAACCGAGATGAGAATTTATGCCCTATCCTTACTACTCCATGTGGGTCCAATCAAAGCTTTGGGGAATTAGATTCTCAACCAACCGAGATGAGAATTTAACCCTATCCTTACTACTACGATTTTAGGCTTTAAGCTCTATGGAAGTGGTCAAAACCACTTGTTTTTAGGATCATGTTGCATAATAGGATAGACATGAAAACCATTTTCGCCCAACCTTTTCCTCCAAGTTAGGTTTTGATCATTTTGCTCAAGATCCCTTTTAATGTATGAAACGTGCTTGGTCCTAGATACTTCAAGACTCAGTTTCCAACCTTAGGATTTACTTAGATTTATGTTATAACATAACCCTAAGAGGATTCAACATACTCAAATGAATTGCACCTAAGATGCATATGCCACTACGGTGAAATGTATGAAAAGTGAGATGGAACATGAATGCATTATTTCTTGAATTGCAAATGAGATGATTTGTCATGCAAAACTGACTTTTTCATGCATCACAAGCTTCAAATGATCTAAATTAACTGTTTGTATTACATGTGGAGCTTTTACAACATGATTCCAATGTTTCATATTCTCCCAATCTTAGGCATGCGTTCAACATCAAGCTTTTATTCCCTTTTTTTTTTTTTTTTTTTTTTTTTTAAGGCAATGAAAAGGAAATCAAAGGAACACCACCGCCTAAATGTCCAACCTGCACACAAACGCAAAAACCCAACATTAATACAAGAAAAACCTGAAATAAAAAAATGAATACATACTAACATATCAAATCTGCACATCAAGAAACTAAATTACAGCATTGACACAAAACTAGATATCTCCTGAAACACACACTTAAGTATCAAATCTGCACACAAAGAAACAGATCACAACATTAATACAAAGCTTAGACATGTCAAAAAAAAAAAATAATACACACCTAAACATGAAAAATGAAAGCAAGAAATTACGGCGTTATTACATATAATACAAAGCCCAACCATCTCATGCTTGAAAGTAATGCTTCAAGTGCAACCCATTGATAGGTAGTGCCAAATCCTTTCCATCCAAGGTTTTTAGTCTAAAACTATTTTCCCCTAGGATCTCTGAAATCTGGTAGGGACCTAACCAAAGGTAATCAAATTTATCATGTTCCCCCTTCTTCTCATGTCTTTTGTCCCATAACGACACTAAATCTGAAATTTTAAACGCCTTGGCCTTAGACCTTTTGTCAAACCATATTTTTACAATGTCTTGGTGTTTACTAAAATGAAGCATAGCTTCATCCCTTTTTTCATCCAAGCGCATTAATTGCGTTAGTCTAGACTCAAGTTTATCATTAGTTCCAAAATAATCTTTCATGAAGTGCAGCGTTTGTAATCTGAGATTTGCGGGAAAAATGGGATCTTGTCCATAAACCGGATGGTAAGGAGATGTCCCTATTGCTTCTTTGACTACGATTCTGTCAGCCCAAAGGGCCAACTTAAGCTTATTGTGCCGAGTCCAGCGGATTCCTTTCCAACAATTTTTTTATGACGAGTCAACAGATTCTTATTGGATGACTCGGCCAATCCGTTACCTTGAGGGTAATAATTGGAGGAGAACTTTAAACTCACGTTGTTATCAAATGCCCAATTAGCAAACTCTAGAGAGGAAAAGGCCGAACCATTATCACTTACGATGGAGTTAGGCATCCCGAATCTAGTGACAATGTTATCTTCTAAAAATTTAATGACCACCTCTGCAGTAGCATTCTTTGTGGGGATAGCTTCGGTCCATCTCGTGCAATAATCCGTAGCCGTCAGAATATATTTGTGAGCATCGGATGAATTGGGGCTGATAATCCCAATAAAATCTAGGCCCCATTGCGCGAAAGGTCTGGACTCGATTACGGACTGTAAAGGCATGGAAGCGTTTCTGTCTCTATTGGCTGCAGTTTGACATATGTGACATGACCTCACATGAGAATGGGCATCCTTGAATAGTTGAGGCCAATAATAACCGGCTCTGAGGATTTGATGGGCTGTGGCATTAGCAGACCCATGCCCTGTCCCATGTTTACCATGAAACTCTTCGAGTATTCGCACTGCCTCCTCTTGATCAACGCAACGAAGGTAAATACCTTCATGGTTCTTTATGTATAATGTGCCAGATCTAACTAGAAAATTAGCAGACTTCAAACGCAAGGCTCTGCACTGAGTAGCATTCAAAAATGATGGACACCTACCATTTAGTAGATAGTACACCACATCCGCATACCACTCCTCCTTGGTTACATCAGCGACTTCATAATGTTGACAAGGAATTGCGAGATCTTGTTCTGCGATTGCCTTAGCTAACCCTTGCCCCCGCACTATCTTCATCGATTGAATCTCCAGATCAAATTCCTGCAAAGTTGAAACCCACTTACCACGCTTCTCACCTAATTCATTATGAACGAACATGGCTTTGACGGCGGGATGCGGGACGATAGCAAAGACCCTACTGTGGACTATGTAGTGCCTAAATTTTTTACGGTCTTAACCGGCGCATACATTTGCTTGTCTAGGGTAGAATATCTCGGCTTCGCATCTTTGAGAGGACTACTCAGGAAAGCAATGGGATTTTCAATGTTGCCTTCACTCTTCTGAGTTAAAACACTCGCAAAGGAGTGATATGAAGCAAATGTGTAGATATAGAAAGGCTTCGTATAATCGGGACTCACCAAAATCGGGGCTTTAGAAATCGCATCCTTGATATTATCAAAAGCCTCTATCCTTTCATCTGTCCAAATGATCTGGACCTCTTTCTTTAGCATGTCGTTCAAAGGTCCTGCTATCTCTGCAAAATCTGCGATAAATTTTTTGACAAAATTGATCTTTCCAAAAAATGATCTCAACCCCTTCTTGCTATTGGGACGAGGAATTTGCTGTATGGCTTCTATTCTCTCAGGGTCAATGGAAATTCCATCCTTAGATATTATATGCCCCAACGGTTTTCCTTACATTACCCCGAAGATGCACTTCTTTGGGTTGAGAGATATACCATGTTCCATGCATCTTTGAAAGACTTTCTTAAGATCCATGACATGGTTTTCCCTGTTCTTAGAAAATACGGGAATGTCATCGACGTAAACAATGATGCACTTACCAATAAGCCCTTTAAAAGCAAAATCCATAGCTCGGCTGGAAAGTGGCACCTGCGTTCAATAGTCCGAAGGGCATTCTCCTGTATGCAAAGGTGCCCCATTTTGTCGTAAAAGCGGTCTTCATCCTATCACTAGGATGGATAAGGACCTGATTATATCCCGAATAACCATCCTGGAATGACATCATCTCTGACCCGTTTACCTTTTGGAGTATTTCATCGATGGTGGGTAACGGGTAGTTGTCCTTTTGGGATGCCTTATTGAGATTTCTGAAATCAATGCACAACCTTATTTCTCCACTCTTTTTCCTCACGGGGACTAGGTTAGCAACCCACGTGGAATGCCTAACGGGAAAGATGATCTTAGCTTCTAACAGTCGCTTCACCTCTTTCTCTATCAAGGGTTCTAATAATGGATTAACTCGCCTTTGTCTTTGCACGAAGGGCTTGGACTCCAGCTCGGTGGAATCGTGTGCATTATGACATTACGATCATAGGTTTTCAACTCCTTATAACTCCAAGCAATGCAATCTATGTATTCTTTTAATGCATTTGCTATGGAATCCTTCTCTTGCTTGGTACATGCTTTTGCTATGAATACCTCCCGGGGATTTTCTGCACTTCCAATGTTAACCAAATCACGGGCCTCTCCGGGAGATGGAACCCTTTTACCTTTTCTTGGTTTGCATCCGATATCAAAGATTTTTTCTAATGAAGCTATCTCATCGGGCATCCTGTTGTTTTTTACAGGATTTTTATCTTTCGAAACTACCTCCTCTACGTCCCTTTCTTCTTCATCTATGTCTTGCTTTTCAAATATACCGAGAATTAGTGACAAAATGAAATATGTGCCTGTCACTATCAAATACTTGGAAGTTCGTAACATTATATGGTATCGAGGGACAAGGGACCAACTCTATAGAGAACTTCTTGCATTTCTTATGGTCCACTGGCTTCAACATACTCGCTGCTACAGCTAGGGAGTCTCGCGGACGATTGCCCTTTCTCGAGATCGGAGAAATGTTAAAGGCGTCAAACTCATCTATTAAATCTCGACCCTAGTTCGGTAAAGCCTGAGCCGCTTTTCCTTGCATATGTATTGTCCCCTCACTTGTTTCACCACCGAGTTCCGAATCACCAAGGACTTTGATATATTTAATTTTCTTTCGAATGGCCAGTTGTAGTCCAAGAATCAAAGCCTCATATTCTGCCATATTGTTGGTGGCAGGGAACTGTAGTCTGTATGCAGCGAATATAGGCTCCTGGTCCGAACATGACAATTCAACACCGGCTCCTGCTCCTTGTCTGGACCTGGATCCATCAAATCTTAAGGTCCAAATGTCTTGATGTCCTTCAATAAAGTTGCGCCCAATCCTTTCATCATGGGTATTTTTGAGTGCTTCTATGTCCAAACAGTATGCTCCCAACTCGGCTTCAATGTCCTTGGATCTCGTTCGGCTTGTTGTAATCTGTGATCATCTCTTTGAGTCGGGGTTCACTTTCAATTCGAATTTGATTGGCCACTCCCCTCCAAGGCAGCCACATGTGTGAAGAGTCTGTCACAATGTAACCGTTTAGGTTCTTACTCCAATCTCTTCCCAATACCATGCCATATTTGATAGGAATATCGAGCACCAATATGTCTATGCTGTTGTTGAACTACGGGTTCTGAATTGACTTGAATATGCACATCACCCAGCTCTCCTACTGCCTCCATGGTTGACCTGTCCAACTGCACCACCCTGCTCCTAGAAGGCTTTGGTGTAAGTCCCAATATTTTATAGATTTCTAAGGGCATGATAGTAGCCGAGGCCCCTGAGTCTATTAAACAATTGTGCAAGTTTTTACCTGCAATTCTAATGGTTACCAAAAAGGGAGGTATATCTCGTTTTTCTTTTTGTACAACCACTTGGGACTCGGCACTTTTAGCTTCATGAACTTGTGCGAATGGATTTAATCCTTTTGGTGAACTCACTTCTTGGCCTAATAATCGGGCCATGTCATACATCGATACATTGGCCCTATTCTTCTTCATATCTTCCACCAAATCGTAAGTGAGCTTTTATGGATTTGGCAAGTTTTGCATCATCTTAGACTTTTCGACCTTCGATGGAGGAGGGGGATTGACATCTCCTTTAGGGTCGGGGAGGGAGTAATTGATTATTAGGAGGAGCGGAGGAAGTTTTGGGCTCTTTAGAACTCCTAGTGTAATATTTGTGATTTGCTTTCCCAAAACGTTTGTTTGCATGAACTTCCAAAGCTTCTTCATCTTCGCTTCCAAAAAATTCTACATCCTCCTCTTCTTCACTTTCATGGGAATGTATGACCTCCGTTAGCATAGACTCCGGTTTCACGTGGCCACGGTGCGGGCAATCATTATCACAAGATCCTGCATCTCCACAGTCTTCCGAAATGTCTACCTGGTTGGCAACGGGATTGGGTACCCGCCCGTTGTTAGGCTGCGTGTTATACATTCCTTTTCCTCTATGATTGTGAGGTCGGTTATGGCCCATGGCCTGATCAACTTTTTTATTGACATTCCCCACTGTTACCAACACCTTGGCCAACGTTTCTTTCATATTTTCTATGGTTGCTTCGGACCCTTGTGGTTGAGGCACTGCAATTGCGAGTCCGGTTGTGTTGGCTGCATTAGCCACCTACGGAGTGGGTACAATGGCTTGGGTTTGGGCGGGTGGATTCCATCCTGGATTCCCATTTTGAATGGCTTGAGTTTGGGCAAGTGGATTCCATCCTGGATTCCCATTTTGAATGGCTTGAGTTTGGGCAGGTGGATTCCATCCTGGATTCACACTTTGAATGGGAGTGATTGTTGGATAAGTCATTGAGCTTGGCATGTTAATTGGAGCAAACCCCGACATGGTCAACAGATTATTGCCCATACCGAACCCATGCAAACCCATCGAGTTATTTTGAATCAAACTCTGTGTTTGAACAGCGGCATTCGGATAACCTGACAATGGCGTAACTTGGGTGGGTGTTTGGAAGTTGTTCAACATCGGAGCCTGTGGTGCTACTACCTGGTTCATCATGGCAAATTGGCTGTATGGGCCATATTGTCCCATCCCAGTCAATTGAGACAATCCTGCGCCTGGCAGGTTCATCTGCTGTTCGAGAGTCATTGTTTCTGCATAAGCCAAAGGAAGGGTTGTAACATGAGGGTTCCTTCTAGTCAACAAAGATGTTAAAGGATCTAAGGCTCCGAAGTATAGCTGCAAGGCAATTGCAGGGTCTACCGCAAAGTGACGAGTCACATTCGTATATAGCTTTTGAAATCTCTGATTGAACGTTCGAATGGGTTCATTGGTTTGTCTTTTGCAAGATACGAAGAAATTGTATGTCATGGAGGGATCTACTAAGCTGTCCGAATTGACCTATGAACGCGGTTTCTAGGCTGGGCCCATGAAGTTATGGACCCTGTCGGCAAATTTCGATACCATTCGTTAGCAATGTGGTCTAGACTAGCGGGGAAAACTCGACAGGCAACATCCTCGTGAGTAACCCCCTGCCTAAACATGTAATCTTTATAGATTTGGACATGATCTTCTGTTGTTGTTGGACCATCATGAATGAATTTGGGTAATCCCCTTTCAATGTTTCTAGGCAAGTCGTGGACTGCCCCGGGAATATCTAAAGGGGAACTCTGAGCACCATACCAAAGGGCAGGTGGCTGTTGTTGTTGTTGTTGTTGGGCCATGTTATTCAAAGGTGTCAACCCTGTGGGAACAATTGGAACTCCTGGAACTGTGGAGACAGATACAACTGGTGTTACTATCCCACTTGAACTTAAGGGTTCAGGCCCACTAGAGGTACTTGAGTCCAAAGAAATCCCTAACTCAAGTATCTTGGGTGGTATTTCAACTTCTAATGTTTTGTTTTTCGGCCTCCTAGCAGTGGGAGAAAGGCTTTGGAAGATAGTTTCCCCTGTGGTTTTAGACCTAGTAGCAATGTACTCAGGTTGGGCCGGCTTGGAAACTCTAGGACTCTAAAAGATTTCTCAACTCTGCTGCCAGATAAAATGTCTAAATGTTACACCTGCAAGCACAATAGGTGGAAACAAAACTACCCACGTTAATTGTTAGAACAAATCAAAATTGCAAAGCAATACAGAAGGCCCTCCTTCTAGCGCCAAAATGTTGAGTGTTAATTTGTCATATTACAAATAATAACACGCAACTTAGAGTCTCGAACAAAAGACTCTTTCTTGCAAAGAAATAATTTATTTTATTTTCCTTCCTTTTATTATTTCTCCAAGCTTCTTTGTGAAACAGATTTTACGTATATAAAAATGAATTTCAATTTAATACATACAGTTGATATATCCCAGAATAACTCAAATCTCGCAGATAGCTGTTAACAAGGGGCCTTTGTTGATTCTCAATGAACTTTATAATCTTGACTTGTTTGATTAATCAAAAATAAACAAAAATCCTTTTGATGTTCTAATATTCACAATTTATTCTAAGGTTAACTTTGATTCGTTTTATCTCTATTCAATAGTTCTGTTATTTCAATGTTAGTCTATGACATGAAATTAAGCATATCAAGGAATAAAACGAAACTGTTATTTTTGAGTCGATTGGAAAATAATGAAGGATATTAAAATGGTTAACGATCTCCTCCCTGCAAAATCCCAAGTTAAGAGATGAAGTCCCCAAAACAACCCAACCGATCAGATCTGTACTAACACACAATCTAATCGGATCAGATGCAAGACTCTAAGGAAAAGAATATAAGCTGCATCATTCTACCATTCACCTATCGTAACCCATCCCATGGCGTAAACGAAATAGATACAAGACAAAATGATGCAACGGAAAGATTGACAATAAAACAATAGTTTTGGCTTCGATCTCCTTTTGATTTTACACACAAAAGTCGTGTTACCAAAGAAAAATCCTTTATTTCAATAAATAATGCTTTTTGTTACGAGTCTCCAGCCCCGTATCCATCTACATTTCTGCTATTTAACCTTTATGTCGCGCGTTCTCGGCTGTTCCATGACGCTTCGTTTCGACTCCCGGGACCCTTCGCTTCAATTCCCGCCTTTTGGTATTCTAACCTTTGCGTGCATTCGTAACGCTCGATCTCTGTGGCCAGTAACTGTTGTTATGAAACGTTACTCTGGTTCTGTCATTTCCGCCACGTGTCCTGCGTCTCCTGCACCTTTCGTAACGCTTTCCCGTGGAAATCCCGATAGAATTTGCATTTGGCCTCTTCCGTTTCCTAGCCGCGATAACGCGACATGTCGCGAAATCGTGACATGTTCTTGGTCCGTACGCCCGTCGTAGCTCGTTGTAGCGATATCGCTACCGACTTTGCTTTGCCTTCTTTTCAAAAAGTGGTAGCGATATCGCTACCACTTTGGTTCCGAGCCTTCCTTCGATGAAGTGGTAGCGATATCGCTACCACTTTGGTTCCGAGCCTTCCTTCGATGAAGTGGTAGCGATATCGCTACCACTTTTTGCCTCGAGCCTTTGTTTTGCAAAGTGGTAGCGATATCGCTACCACCTTGCTTTCACGCCTTTGCTTCACGAAGTGGTAGCGATTCGCTACCACCTTTCTTTCGGCAACTTGTAGCGAAATCGCTACCATTCTCAACTTTCCGTACGCTTCCAAAAAATGCGTCGCGATTTCCAACACCTCTTTTCTTTCTCGCGTCACGATTTCGCGACGATTTCAATTTTTCGCAGCGATGGAGAGACAAGTCGCGATTTCGCGACATGTCGCGATTTCGTGACCCTTTCAACACTTAGGCATTTTTCTTCTTTTCTTCATTTTTAGCATCCGGGTCTTTGAGATCTTCCCTAAAACCTGCAAAAACAAAGGTGGGTCCCCACTTTTGGGGTGTGTTGTGGATGAACCACAACACATACGAAGTTGAGATTATCACTGAGTTGGAAACCATATGGCTGCTCAATATAGACCTCTTCTTCAAGTTTTCCATTCAGAAATGCTGATTTCACGTCCATTTGAAAAACTTTGAAATTCTTGTGAACTGCTAAAGCCAGAAACATTCTAATTGCCTCTAGTCTAGCCACTGGTGCAAAGGTTTCTTCAAATTCAATACCTTCAACTTGTGCATAGCCTTTACAAACCAATCTTGCTTTATTTTTGACTATATGTCCATCTTCATTCAATTTGTTTCGAAAAACCCATTTAGTACCGATTATATTTTTATGTGCAGGTCTTGGTACTAACTCCCAGGTTTTGTTTTTCTCAATCTGATCTAATTATTTATTTATTGCCATCATCCAACTTTCATCTTTGCTTGCTTCAGCAACATTTTTGGGCTCAATGTTGGATAATAGAGAGTAGTTACTTACTACTCTTCTTCTTGTCTGAACATCAACTGTGGGGTCTCCAATTATTTGCTCTCTAGGATGATTTTTCTGCCAGCTGCTTGTTTTGAATTTCTTGTTTTCTTCCTCTTCTGAGACACTAATTAAATCATCTGAGTCAATTTTATTTTTCTTCTCTGTTTCTTTTTCCTCATCTCCTTCAATAACCTCTTCATAAATTGGGTAGTTTTCTTCATAGCTAATTTCTCGTTCTCTTCCTTCATCAACTTTAACATCGGCACTCTCCACAATTTTATTTAGCCTCTTGTTGTAGCATGTATAGGCTTTGCTTTTTGTCGAATAGCCAAAAAAAATACCTTCATCAGCTCTATCTTCAAACTTACCAAGATTATCTTCAGTTCTTTTTATGTAACACTTGCTGCCAAAAACTTTAAAGTATCTTGTTGTTGCCTTTTTACTTAACCATAGCTCATACGGAGTTTTGCTTTCATGTGTCCTCAACATTCACCTATTTTGGATGTATACCGCAGTATGGACTGCCTCTTTCCAAAATCTGTCTGCTATTTTGCTCTCAGTTAACATAGTCTGTGCCATTTCCTGCACTGTCATGTTCTTTCTTTCTACCACACCATTCTACCGAGGTGTCCTTGCTTGCTAAAAACTGTCTCCTAATCCCATAATTTTCACGATATTCTGCAAACTCCTCCGAAATGAACTCTCCTCCTCTATCAGATCTTAAACATTTAATCCTTTTTCCTATTTGATTCTCAACTTGTTTTTTGAAAATCTTGAACATCTCAAAGGCATCTGATTTAAGCTTCAAAAATAGTACCCATGTCATCCTGGAATAGTCATCTATGCACAACATAAAGTATTTGTCACCATTTATGCTTTGCGTTCTCATGGGTCCACATAAATTAGTATGTATTAGTTCTAAAGGTTTGCTTGTGAAGTACTCTTTTGTTTTAAATGTGGCTCTAGTTTGCTTCCCCTTTTGGCATGAAGCACAAATGCTATTTAATGGTTTGCCAATGGTGGGAATATCTCTCACTGCCCCTTTTGAGCTAATTTTTACTAGATTGTCAAAACTGATATAACTGAGCCTCTTGTGCCACAGCCAATTTTCTTCTTCCTGTCCAATCAAGCACGCTCCTTCTGAAGTCTCTAACAGAGTATACAGGTTTCCAGATGTCCTTGATCCAGTTGTTATCAACTTTCCATAGTTTGTTGTTCTGACTTCACAACCCTAGTTCTTGAAAATTACTTCATGACCTCTATCACAAATCTGACTTACACTTAATAAGTTATGCTTCAGACCAATCACAAACAAAACTTCTTTCGACTTGATTTTTTTGTCACTGATCTTAACTGATCCTTTGCCAACTATTTTAGCTCCGTCATTATTTCCAAATTTTATAGAACCACCTTCATATTTCTGTAACTTTTCAAATTTTTATTTGTCCCCTGTCATATGACTAGAGCATCCACTATCAAGTATCCATGGTGCAGATTTCTTCCGTGCTTTAAATGATGTCTGTACAATCAAGGATTCATTTTCTTCCTTGGGTTGCTCCTTTTGTTTCCACTTTGGTTTGATTGCAATTTTGGTCACTTGTTTTGAATTTTCTTTGTCAGTAGCCTGTGCCTGTTTTTTAGGAAATTTTCTATTTTGTTTCCAACCATTTGGTTGAAATTTTCTTCCCTGATGTTTATTTGCTGCAAATGTACTTCGACAATTTCTTTCAATGTGCCCAAAATTATGACAGTTATAACATTCTACTACATAATCCATCAACGGTGAAAAAACATTTCTACTGGTAAATTTTCTTTGTCCTACATTATACTTGCAATCTGCAATCTTATGTCCATAACCATTGCATTTAAAACAATACCCAAAAAAGAAATGAGTGAACCTGGGTGATGGTCTTTGCCATTTTGTAGTGGGAACCACAAATCTTCTTCTCATTTGATGAGTGACATTGGTGAATCCATCATTGTCAATACTCTTCTCGTGCCTGGCATTATTGCTTTCTTTAGCATGATTCATTTTTTCTTGATCAGTCCTGATCTTATCTTCATTCTTTATGGGTTCTATAGTTATGGCCTTTGATCAATTTGATGATTCTCCTTCGACGAAGCCTAAACCAAATTTGATGCCTGTAGTCCTTTGGCTATTTATAATCTTATCCAATTTTACAAAACTTTCTTCAAGTTTGTGATAACAACCCACTTTTAGATTCATCTCTTCTAGCTGCATCTTTAAACCAACAATCTCTTCTTCTAGCTTACTGCACTCATCTATTTTCACGGTTAATTGTACTTCGATATCTTTAGATATTTTCTTATATTCGTCTATCTGTACTTTCAAGTTGGTTATGATTTCATTGGCATCCTCAAACTTTTTTGAAATTTTCTTATTCTTTTTCCTTTCTATACTCAACTCTTTAAGTGCAGTGATCAGCTCACCTTCCAGATCTACTTCAGCCTCAGCCTCAAATTCTTTATCACATTCTTGTTTTTCCTTTGTTTTTTCTTCTTTGAATGCCATGAAAAGAGCTTCACCTGTTTCTTCTTTAGAATCCTCACCAAAGCTGTCTTTTGAAGGATTGACATTCTTGGATATGAAAATTTTCTTCTTGAAGTTGCTTTTTCTAAAATTTGGTTTCTTCTTCCAGTCACTTCTTTCTTGATGTGAACGTTCATCACTTTTATTTTTCTCATTAAGTGGACATTTAGCTGCAAAGTGCCCAACACCTCCATAGTTGAAACACTTAAATGGTAGCTTTCCTTTGTATTTTTCTTTTCCCCTTATCAGTTTCTGAATAAATTTTTCTTTCGTTTCATCTGATGTCTCTTCTTCATCGGATTCTTGCTTTGCTTTTATATTTTTATGTGCTTTAAAAGCAGCTTCTCTATCTGTGGGTTTATTTTTTTCTATTCTCATCTCATATGTAGTCAAAGAACCATGCATCTCATCCATACTAAAAGTATTTAGATCTTTAGCTTCTTCTATTGCTGAAACTTTAGAATCAAATATTTGGGGAAGAGATCTTAGTACCTTTTTCATGACGACAACATCTTCTATTTCCTCATCGAGTCCTCTAATCGCATTAATGATTCCATTAACTCTCAACATGTATGCCTCTATGTTCTCATCGTCATTCATTTTTAATGCTTCGAACTGAGCTCGATGCATTTGTAACTTGGCCTCCTTGATCTTGTCGTCTCCTTCATGAATGCTCCTTAGTTTGTCCCACATGTCTTTTGCTGTTTTACAACTCATAATCTTTATTAGTTCATTGTCCATTAAACCGCACATGATAGCATTCTTTGCTTTAGAGTTATTCTCAAACAATTTCTTATCGACAGCATCGGTTGGATGAGTGATGGGTATTGTGTATCCACTATCTATTGACTCCCAAATTTCATATCCCAAAGTGCACAGATATGTCTGCATCCTGAGTCTCCAAAATACGTAATTAGTTCTGTCAAACAATGGTGCTTTGTTTGATGAGAATCCTTCACCACCTGCCATTATATCACTTCCAAGATCACCTTAGCCGATTAAGTTTATTCAGGAACTTGGCTCTGATACCAATTGTTAGTCTCACAATGACACTGAGAGGGGGGGTGAATCAGTGTAGCTATTTTAAATTCAAATCTACAACTTTTAATATGGAAACAATGAAAACTTAAAATCAAATAAAGCAAGTATAACAAGAGAGCATTCCACAACACACAATGTAACGAGGTTCACCAATTTGGCTACTCCTCAAAAATGACTGCTTGGACTCCCGTCCAAATCCATTCTTTGCAAAATACCAATTTTACAATCAATTTACCAACACCCACTAGAAGGAGCACCAACCCCTGATTTATCTACACCAACAGAAAGGAGCACCAACCCCTAATTTATCTGCACCAACAAAAAGGAGTACCAACCCCTGATTCCAAGAACCAACTTGGACTGCAATTTTGAAATTATAATATTGACATAAAAATGTTTTTGCTTATACAAGACCCTAACTGGTCTATTGCTAACCCAACCTCTCTTGCTATTCACCAAAACACCACACACACTCACGGATCTACTTGCTGCACTTTTATGGCCCTCTTACAGCCCTCTTACTGTGCTTCTCACTGCACTCTTACGGCTCTCTCAGCTCTGCTTAACTCTCTTTTTGTAGCTTTTTTCCTCCTTTGTCCAGCGCACTAATTATCCATGTAGACCTCCTTTTATAACAAAGTTCTGACTTTTCTCTGTAACTGTCATACCAACTTCAGTTAACTCTTCTTATTTTAGCTACGTGATCTTCTTCTATAACTACACCTATAACTGTCGTACCGACTTCAGTTAACTCTTCTTATTTTAGCTACGTTATCTTCTTCTGTAACTGCACCTGTAACTGTCGTATCGACTTCATTTAACTCTTCTTATTTTAGCTACATGATCTTCTTCTGTAACTGCACATGTAACTATCGTACTGACTTCAGTTAACTATCACATATCTTATTTTGGCTGAGTTCTCTTCTTAGCTCGTACCAAAGCGACCTATCGCGAAATCACGACACCTCTGCCTCTTTGTCCTCTTCTCGGACTTGTCCCCATGAAAACACATGTCACGATATCGCAACACTTTCGCCTCCGTATTCTTCTTCTTTACTTTTGTCGCGATATCATGACACTTTTGTCTTCTTACTTTCTCTCTCCTCCTTAAGTCGTGAAAATGCGACATGTCGCGAAATCATGACACTTTCTCTCCTTTGCTCTTTCTCTTGCCTTCGGTTCGCAAAAACCCGACATGTCACGATATCGTGACACTTTTTCTCCTTAGCTCTTTCTCTTGCCTTCGGGTCACGAAAACCCAACATGTCGTGATATCGCGACACTTTTTCTCCTTTGCACTTTCTCTTGTCATATGTCATGAAATCGTGACACTTTTTCTTTTAGACTCTCTCTCCTGCTACATGTCGCAAAATCGTGACACTTTTTCTTTTGGACTCTCTCTCTTGCAACATGTCACGAAATCGTGACACTTTTTCTTTCGGACTCTCTCTCCTTGCAATATGTCACGAAATCGTGACACTTTTTCATCCGTACAACCTTCCTTGCAATATGTCATGAAATCGCGACACTTTTTCGTCCGTACAACCTTCCTTGCAATATGTCACGAAATCGCGACACTTTTTCGTCCGTACAATATTTCTTGCAATATGTCACGAAATCGCAACACTTTTTCGTCCTTACAACCTTCCTTGCAACATGTCGTGAAATCACGACACTTTTTCTTGCTTGCGCTTTCTCTCCAAACATGTCGTGAAATCACGACAGTTTTGCTTGCTTGCGCTGTCTCTCCGAACATGTCGTGAAATCGCAACAGTTTTGCTTGCTTGATCTTTCTTTTCGAACATGTCATGAAATCATGACAGTTTTGCTTGCTTGCTATTTCTTTCTGAACATGTTGTGAAATCGTGACAGTTTTGCTTTCTTCTCAACATGTCGTGATATCGCAACAGTTTTTTCTTTCTTGCTCAACATGTCGCGATATCACAACAGTTTTTTTCCTTGTGATTTTCTTTTGATTTTTAGTATATGGGTCACTTGTATATTTTGGAAAACCACTGTACATACTCTGAAGAACCTCTTAACTCCTGTCCACTACATCAATCGATCTGTCTGACTGTGTTGACAACAATGACAATACTATTGCTGCACCTTGCTCATCACGTACTCTTCTTTGAAAGGTGTTTTGCAATTTAGACTTCATCACCAAATTAGCATGTGAGAGCATACAGGTGAAATCCCTTAAACATTGATAATTAAATCAACTATTTTTTAAACTCGTATAAGAAAGTGGTAAGATATTCGATGCATCAAAACACACAATCCTATTTTTAGGAACATAATTAATCTTTAAAAGATAAAATCATTTTGTCTACTTTATCTGTTTCCTTTAAAATTCAAGTAACAAACATAAAATCATACCATCCAATCTAGGACAAAAACCTAAAAAAAATAAAAAATAAAAAATCATGTAAATCAGATTTATAACGAAGAAGTTATGTTGGTTTTATCATTACTCTATTTTTGAGTAATTTTAAGTCAAAAATAAGGAAAAACAACACTAAAATTGTCATAAAAAGCCCTAGACAACCCCCAAAAGTTCCATTTTTTTTTTTGTCTTAGTTAGCCCCTTGTGCACCCCTCATTGAATTTTTGAGGTCTAGCTCCGCATTCTCTCAAAATTCCTTAAATTGGTCATTTTTCCACTAGCCCCTGTTGGCCAAATATTCCACAAATACAAATTTTGACTAGAAAAAAACTTTGTTGAGTCCTAGCCTATTGTGATCAACTCGTCACACTAATCATTTTAATATATAACACTCACAACTTTTTTTGGAAGTCAAAATTTTCAAAAAAATAACATGGCTAAGGGACCCTCCATGATGAACAAGACCTCTAAATTAGAGAGAGAATCAGGTTTCGCAACTAAGAAATACCTCCAAATTAGTCTAGAGAACATACCCATCCCTGAATGGCATCCTGTATTTTATCATAAAACCAATACCATCCATAGGGGGTCAGACCTTCGAGATATCCCTATTAAGGAAGCACCCACAGGTCCTCCATGAAACCTTCCAAACTTGGACGCCTTGATAGAATTCTATATAATGAATAATCTACCCATTGATGGGCCTAGTAATTCAATGTCATAAGTTCACATCCTAGCATGCTCTATACATCAATAAAAACATGAACATGGGTATACACCATAGCCTAGCCTGAATGAGCAAACCACCTTGTTTGATTGAGCAAGTCACTCACTACTCCTCATGGAGAGCACTTTGCATGTGCAAATTATACTTTTGTGCAGCCTAAATATACATATCTTACATCTAAGCCTACATATCATTCATTCCTCATATATGAGGAAGAGGACCCAAGTCATCCTCCTACTCCTCGTGAAGAGTACTTGGTGCAACCATGTTGCATCTCTACATCACTAGACTATATAGAGCCCATTCATAAACCAAAATATTAGGTCAATGCAACCTTTAGGTATTATGGAAAACAAGTAATAGACCCTACTAGGATGGAAAGACATGACAACCCTGTTTGTATTTCATATACAAGGGTACATAGACCCCATACATTTGAGCAATAAGATCATGCACATTAGGCACTTAGACCACATCTTAACCAACAACAATATATGAATCAACTCTAGTTAGATAAATAATAATTAAATCAACAATGGGTGGACTCACAATGAGCACACCTAAAAATATTGTATCAATGAAATATACAAGAACAACAAAATATACAACAAGAGCAAGTGGAAAATACATTGCATGAAGTGGTGCTTACACCTAACACCCAGAGGATGCAACAATGCATAAGACACCCACTATAATTTTTATATCTTCTCTCTCGGCCACACCAAAGTCATGTTCCACATCAAAGGCCATTATCTGGTTATCATAAAGAACCTTATACCCCTCCACAAGATCAACAGGAGGAGGAATTATATGAAGAGCCCTAATAGGAACATTAGGAATGCGTAGATACCTACCCTGAATCCAGTTATGATGAGGTACCTAATGATCATACTTATCGATAACCTCAACATAAAAATTAGCCCCCACTGCCTAATAAAAGGTAACAATAAAGCAAATCATATCATTTCACTAGGGCATACAAAGTGCTAACCAATTGGCTAAATTAATTAGAAAAATAAGTTCAAATTTTAGTTTATCAAACACCCACACTAAATCAGCTTATCAATCAGCCTTTGCATCCATCAATGTCATCATCACCATACCCATTATATTTTAAGATGCCTAAACTTTAAAATTTCAAAGGTGACGAAGATGCATAAGAGCATGTGACAAGCTTCATCAATATGTGCTTTTGTCTTAAATACAATGACCCCTTGATGTTGAGAAAATTCCTTATAACATTAGTTGAGGGTTCTTTGGAATGGTATAATCATCTACCATGCCATAGCATATACACCTTTGAGAAATTGACCGATGCATTTCTGGAATATTTTGCCTCTAGTGCTAAGAAAATGACAAACTTGACTGAATTGTCTAGCCTTCGTCAACTTGACGATGAGCCAGTCATGGAGTATGGAAATAGGTGGAGGAAGGAAATATCAAAATTACCTTTCACCCTACCCACAACAGAGCTCACCCAAATTTTTATGATAAGTTGTTCAAAACAAATCATGCTTCTCTTGCAATTACAAAAGTATCAAACATTCGAGGAGGCTTTGGTGCAGGCCAAGGTCATTGAGGACATCAATATCTAAGAGGGTGATATTCAACTCCATATAAGAGAAAGGAACAAAGGACCTAAGGGTAATTATATACAATAAAAATTTCCTACAGTAAACCATGTCGTTATGATCATGTTACAACCCAAGAAAGCACCTCAACAATCCAACTATTAGGCACAACCTCTTCCAATAAAAAATCATGATCCATCATAGTGAAATCGAGCACAAATCCAACTCCACCACCAACCTTGTAAGGATACACAACTGCCTAAGTCTTTGGTGTCTCTTTTCTATCGATTATGCGAGGCCAATGCTATTACCCTACCTACTATTAGCCTCCTTGATACTAATCACCCGAGACCAAAATGGTACCAAAAATATCTATACTACCTATACCATTGACAAAAGGGGTCATGACATCCAAACTTGTTATCCCTTTAGACATTTAGTATAGTAAATGATCGATAGGAAAGGGCTTCAAATTCACAATCCTCTTGATCCAAAAAACCAACCAATAGGAGTCTTCCAAGACCCCTTGCCAACACATCAAGAAAACACAACACTTGCCAATAAATTCGGGTAACCTAATCAAGTGCATATCAATCTACCTCCCAAAGCATTTGTAGGAATCATCAGTGTTGTAACAAAGAACCAAGAATATAAAAATTGATCTACACAACATGTGGTTTCATAAAATATTTAATATTTGCTCGTCTCATATCGTCGGAATATTGGTATTGCATAAAATTTTGTGCCACAACAGGGGGTCAGTTTCTACCACTCCTAGCCAAGCCAATCATAGCGTATCAAACACAATGCACACTAGGGGTCTTAAAGGTGTCACACCTCCCCCACCATCCACATCACAAGAAATGAAGCAAATTGGATATTTTGAAGGTATCACATCTTCTCTATTGTCATAAATCACCACACATGCTGGGGGTACACAAGATATCGCACCTTCCCCCTAAAAATCATAAAACAATCAAAAATCACAAAAACGATAAAAATCATCCAAAAAAAATAGAAAATATCAAAACACAAAAAATTTAAAACATAAAAACATTTGCATTTATATTTTGTATTTTTAGCATATGCACTCATTAGTTGCATTGCATTAGGCATTTTCATCCATTGTTCTTGCATTAGGATAGGTTGTGTTTATATTCTTATGAATGGCACCATGTTTGTATGACAATCATGAATCTTCATATCCTTATCATTCATATTACCTATGAGTAAATTTATTTTTCAAAATGACTCATGAGTTGCTATCAGGTGTATACTAGGGTTTTATGGTCATTCAGCCATCCCTAGTTATCGTTTCATATTTTTTAGAAATATATCTTGGCTTTTGAAGATGAGGTCTAGTTTTCATAGTAACTTGCATATGTCAAAATCCAGACACAATTAAAAATATTAACAAATCCTAGTTTGAACAAGGAAATATGACACTATAAAGTGGTCCTAGTGACCTTAAGCAAAAGGTTTTCCTTGCTCATCTTATTATGCACATGGTCTAGAATGTTGATCATTGAAAAAAGGACAAGTTCCCCCCCCACCCAAACAATCCCTTGTTCTCAAACAAAATGAGAAAAATTCCCACAAGCAAAGAAAAATAAACAATGACTTTCATCACTAAGCAAATACTTTGCTCAAAAACAAAGCAAAAATTGCAAAATAAACAATGATTTTCATCATTAAGCATGAGCAAGTATCCCAAGAAATCAAACGAAAAGAAGGGGTAACGATCTTGAATCCCTAGAATATTGCAAGGATATTTCTATCCTTGTCTTGCAATGCAGTATAGCAAAAATGAAATACTAATGGACAAATAATTACACAATAGGATCAAGAATGTATGAACAAAAAATGAATGAAGATAACCAATAAGCTTGCCGCTTAAGGAGGGTTGGTCATCACCACTTGGAGGGCTCAGTCCTTTGCGAATAACACAAGTGAAATTTGAATATATGAAAGTGATTTCTAATTAAATCAAAGTGACTATATTAATAATAATTTAATCAATCATCTTTGGAAACCTAACATAGCCGACTAGCTATGTTAGGTATGTAACATGGCTCCCCTCCTTGGAAAGCTTTGTCCTCAAAGCTAGAAATGTATGGAAAATACTTTTAGGTTCCCATGTAGCATCTTCTTTAGGTAGGTCTTGCCATTTTATGAGGAATTATTTGATGTGACGAGATCTCAGCAAACGTGTTTTGCTTTGTAAAATTGCTTTAGGATGGAGATGTATACATCCTTATTTGTCGAGTACTAGTAATTATAACTAAGATTCTAGTCGATCACCTTTTTTATATAGGAAACATGAAATATTAGATGGAAACATGAAATATTAGATGTATACAAGATGAGATAGGAAGCTCTAGTTGATATGCCACTTCTCCAATGTGATGCACTATTTTGTAAGGGCCATAAAATCGTGGAGCCAACTTTTGTCTGGTCTTGATCTTCAATGACAACTATTTGTAGGGTTGCAAATGCAGGAACACCATATCACTTGTATTAAATTATCTTTCCGAATGGTGTGTGTCTTGTTGTTGCTTCATACAATTTTATGCTTGGACCAAGTTGTCTTTGAGAATGTTGAGCATTGACTATCGGTGTTGGAACCAATCATCTACTTGGGCCACTTTGGAAGAACCAAGTACATAATCTGCTATTGTTGGTGGTTTAATTATGTACAATGCTTCAAATGGAGATATCTTAATGGAATAATGGTAAAAGGTGTTGTACCACCATTCTGCCAAGGAAAGCCAATGACTCCATTTATATTTTTTATCCTGAACAAAACATCTTAGATAGGTACCCAAACATTTGTTAACTATCTCATTTTGGTCATCTATTTGTGGATGGTATGCAGAGGATATATTCAACTTGGTACCACTAAGATGAAATAATTCTTTTCATAAATTTCTAGTAAATATGGGATCATGATCACTTACAATATTTTTTGGCATTCCATGCAATTTGAAAATTGAATCCATAAATACCTTAGCCACTTTGCTTGTTGAAAATAGATTTTGTAAAGACTGGAAGTGAGTATATTTGGAGAGGCGATCCACTACCACAAAAATTATTTTTTTGCCTTCTAATTTAGGAATACCTTCAATAAAATCCATTCAGATATGTTCCCATTGATGATCGGGAATAGGTAATGGTTGAATCAATCCTGGTGATTTGACTATTTTTACCTTATTGTGTTGACATACTTCACATTCAACCATCCATTGTTTAACTTCTATTTTTAATCCTTTCCAATAAAAGGATTTTTTTATCTGCATATAGGTTTTAAAAAAACCTGAACGTCCTGTTGATGGAGAAGCATGCAATTCATCCAAAATTTGGGATTTGATTGTAGAATTAGGTGGAATGTAAATGTGATTCTTTCTTCTTAGAACCTTGTCATCATAGGAAAAAAGAGGATGCTTGGATGAATCCAACAACAATTCTTGAATTATTTGAGCATTTTCTGTATTTGACACCAATTCTTCTTGTAACTGAGAAATCCATTGGGAACATGGACCTGAAATAGCATTAATAACCACTTCATCTTCATATTTTCGTGAAAATGCATTTGTGACCACATTTTCTTTCCCTTTCTTATACTCAATAATAAAATCATATCCTGAAAATTTTTTTAACCACTTGTTTTTATCTGGATAAGAAAATCATTGTTCGAGAAAGTGCTTAAGACTACTATGATCGGTTTTGATAATAAAATGGATACTGATTAAGTATTGTCTCTATTTCTCTACCACATGTAAAATAGCCAATATTTCTTTCTCGTAAGTGGACCTTCCTAAATTTTTTCTTGATTTTTTTTTACTTTTGAATGCTAAGGGATGATCATCTTGCATTAATAGTGCCCAATACATGTTCCTCAAGCATCACATTCAAGCACGAATGATTTATGAAATTTTGGAGTTGCCAGAACTAGAGTAGTACGCATTGCATATTTGAGTGCCTCAAATGCTTGAGTGGCTATGTATGACCAATGAAAAGCATCCTTTTTTTTAAGATTCATGACAGGGACTACAAGTTTTCCATAGTTACGCATAAACTTGTGATAGTATCCAGTAAGACCCAAAAACCCACGAAGTTTCTTGAGGATTTTAGGTAGAGGCCAATCCTGAATTGCCTTTATATTATTAGGATCCACTTTAATACCTTCCTGAGAGACTATATGACCCAGGTAATCCACTTATTGAACACCAAAGGAGCATTTAGAGCGTTTGACAAACAATTTTTCCTTGTCTAGTGTATGAAGAACCCTTCCCACATGCATCCGATGATCCTTCCATGTTTTATTATATATGAGTATATCAACAAAAAATACTAGGACAAATTTGCGAAGGAAAGGATGAAACACATGGTTCATGAGACTTTGGAATGTGGATGGGGCATTAGTGAGGCCAAAAGTCATGACTAGGAATTCATAATGACCTTCATGAGTACAAAAAGTTGTTTTGGGAATATCCTCTTCCCTAACTCTAATTTGGTAAAACCCATAACGTAAATCCAATTTTGTAAAAAAAATTGCACCGTGTAGTTCATCTAGTAAATCATCAATGATAGGTATAGGGAATTTATCCTTGATGGTGATTTTATTTTAGGGACAAAAATCTGGACACATACACCAAAAATTGTCTTTGCGACGAACCAAAACTACTGGTGAAGAATAGGGACTAGTGCTATGATGGATGACTCCATGTTCTAATAGTTCCCGAACAATTTTTTCAATTTCTATTTTTTGAGGTTGGGGATATCGATAAGGACGTCCATTAGGAGGAAGGCTTCCTGGAATAAAATGTATGGCATGGTCATGGAATCTTTTAGGAGGTAGTCCCTTTGGTTCTTGGAAGACCTCATCATAGTTAGCCATAATATTTTGTATATATTCTGATTGAATTTTTATAATATCTTGTGCTTGCATTTCCATACAATTAATTTGAGAAATGAATCTGTAACTACATTTTCTTAATATTATTTCCATGCTGTGAGAACTTACCACCCTTTATGGAGGTGTTGGATTTCCTTGGAAGTGAATGGTATTTCCATTGTCTTTCCATTCAACAAAACAATGCTTGTAATTGAAACTGACCGTGGTGTCCAATTGTTCGAACCATTCAAATCCCAAAATAACTTTTGAATTACCTAAATTCATAAAAAATATAGGACCATGCCAAGAATAACTTCCCATTGTAATGAAATTGGGTATGTTCTATCTATACATTGAGCATTTCCCCCATTTGTGATTATAACTTGAAACTTATATTGATTGGAGAAGTTAATGTGCAAGTTTAATGCCCTAGCAGTCTTTGTGTCAATAAAATTATGAGTACTTCTTGAATCAATCAATAAATTTACCTTCCTTTTTTGAATGAATCCGGATACCTTGATTGTATTGTGAGCTAATAATCCCATAAGAGCATGTACTGAAATTGCCATAGTATCCTCTTCAACTATTGCCTCCTTGGGTTCAATTTGGTCTTTGTTTATGGGGAAGTCAGGTGAGTTGATATCCTCTATTTCCTCTTCATTTTCCTTGTCAGCATATTCAATGTGAAATTTGTGTTTTGGTACACACACCTGATATTTTGCATAAAAATTTGTTGTGGTATTGATGTCGAGTATAGGAATTACATCAGATAGATGTTTCATATTGTGATGAGGCCCAAAAATACCTCACTTTTACATTATGTTTGACATATAAAAACTGCCATATTATCAAACATGACAAATTTAATTGCCAAATAGTTGATTAAAATATATTATTTGTTAATTGTTTGCATGATTTTATATTTGGAACATTATACCCCTGTTTTGACTATTTTTAGCATTTTATGCACTGTTTCAGTTGATTAAGTAGCAAATAAAATATTCATATCAATTAACCAAATGTTGTATGATGATGTCCATTAACATCACAATGGTTTTTGAATTTTTCCCTGCCCTTAAAATTTTTTGAAATCCACATTGGAGCCAAATTCCCATGACTGTCATAAATCTGGAAATCTGCAAAAACTAACCATACAAAAACCAGCAAGTTGTCACTTTATAGGAGCACCTTGAAGTTGTCAAGAAAATCATGAGGAAATCTATGGAATGAGTTCATAAGGAATAAAGAATACATTTGAATTATTTAGAAGCATTTATATATGGTGTAAATGGATAGCAATAGGGTATAACAGAGCAGGGACAATTGTGCAACACTGTTGCACTGTTTCAACATGGTTACTTGGTGAATGAAGTGTATAATTTCAGTAGCAACTTGATGTACTCCATATTTATATATGAATATTTTACACTTGCTAATTAGTTTGAATTTTCAAGGAGCGCCAATTTATTTACAACTATGCAGCAGAGCTGGAAAATGCAATAATTTATCATATAAATTCCAGCCAGCAACCAATGAATGGTAGGGCAAGGAATTAGTCAACTGAGGCATGTGAAAATTATTGGGATCATATTTTGAAATATGGGATATACTTCCTATCCAATAATACCTACCAAATTGACTGTATTTAGTGCATCTAGGCATAACAACAAATACATAGCCAATTATTTCAAAGATTCTTTAGAATAATAGGGGAATATGTCGATTTAGACAAACGAGCAACTTTAGCATTTATATTGGCCATAGAATGATTAATAAACATAAATATAGGTATTCACAACTTTTTCCATCATTTCCAACTCGTCCTTACTACCAGGATATACAGCTCATGAACCAACACCCGCTAATGCAGCTTGCACTGTGTTGGAATAGACCAAGTCAGTTGCAGAATATTGGGTAAATCAATGTAAAATAGAAAATAAGATATTTTGGGCACATAGAGTAGGAATAAGACAATATAAATAGTGTAGCTCCCATATTGGTTGAGCTAAGTAGCATATAGGAAATAGATGCAGTGGATAATTATAGTGAACAGTGTGCAGCAGGATTGTCCTGCAGAGTATGTAATGTTATTTTCTAGATAAATAAAGTGCAATTTTCCATAACTTGTTGTTATGTATGAGTGTGTTAGTATTTAGAAAGTAGAAGAGATATTATACCTTCTTCTGGAAAGGAAGGGCCACTTCCAGGTCTAGGAGAATGACTGACTGACAGGTTTTCCCCTAAAATTTGCTATAGCAGAATTTAGATGAATATTTGTCAATTTCTTGATTTGTTTCACACTAACCATTGTTGTAGACTTAAGATTTATTTTCCATGTTCAATAATGAGTTTTCAGATTGCATAGATGTGTGATAGGTTATAGGGTAGTTAATTTGTGATTCCTTAATACATGTTTCAGTAATTAAATTAATTTGCAGCACTGTAATTGTTTCTTTATTTCCAACAACTTTACAAGTCTTGCATTTCCATTATTCTTTTCAGCTACTGTGATAGAAGATTGACAACCTTATGTAATAGGAAACTGATTGTTTTTTAGCATGTGTGTTTTTATTTAAGCAATTTCAATTTTGTTTTGCAAAAGTAAATTAGACTCTCAATTCCTGCAATTTCAATTCTTGCATTTGTAGTTAATTTCAATTTCTAAAATTAGAATTAGTTTTCAATTCCTACAAGTTAATTTAGTTTCCATTCTATAGACTAGGTTTAGTGTGATACCAAAAGGCTAAACCAACATCTGTTTCACCAAAGCAATGCTTGTAGTCTAAATGTCTGAATTGTAATCTGACCTAACCTTCTATCATAGACAGCCTTGGACACCACCCTGGATTTGAAAAATCATAAGATTAAATTATGCTATTAATGACATGCATCATATTGCACCTTATTCTCAACCAACTTGGCAATATTTATATAGGTGTCTAAAGAGGCTATATCTTGTAGGTCAACTTCGATTTGAATATTCTTTTTCAACCCATTTCTAAAAGCAGATACCACCACATCAAATGGTAAGTTTTCTACATAGGAAAGCAGACTAGTGAATTCTAAAATATACTCCCTTACTGATCTTGTTTGCTTAAGTGACAACAACCGAACCATGTATGAAGATGAGGATACTTCATAAAATCTATTAAGGAAAAGTGTGTTGAACTCATCCCATAATATGGGTTGTTTAGTACCACATTTGTGTCATGCAAACCATTGGTAAGCTTCAGTATCGAGTTTGGAGGAAGCAAAAGGAACTTTTTTTTGAATCGCAAATCTGGTATAATTCTAAAATGCCTTCCATTTTAGCTAACCAACCACGTGGATCATGACCCTCAAAGTTGGGCATATCAATACATGGAAAATTGACACCATTAGGACCTCTTGGTTGTTCGTAAAATTCCTCTCTATCCTGATCCTCATTATTCCTTTGTCTATCGAAGCGATTTTAGGCACCTCTAATAGGACCTCTTTGTTGTTCATAAACTTCCTCGCTATCCTGATCCTCATTATTCCTCTATCTATTGAAGCAATTTTGGGCACCACCAGTAGGACCTCTTTGTTGTTCATAAACTTCCTCTCTATCCTGATCCACATTATTCCTCTATCTATGGAAGCGATTTTGGGCACTACCAGTAGGACCTCTTTGTTGTGCATAAACTTCCTCCTCATCCTGATCCTCATTGTTCCAGTGTCTATGGAAGCGATTTGGGGTAGGAGGGGTTGTTTGGTTTTGGTTTTCCACTAGTTTGGTCAATATTACAGTCAAATTATTCATGCCATCTAGTAATTGGGTGACACAAGTTTGCATATTTGGGTTGTTTGCATTGGGGTTTTCTATTTCCTCATGTGTGAGATTCTCATGGGAAGAGGTAGGAGAAGGATTAGGAGTTGTGGTGTTAAGAATTGGATGATCAGGATCAAAATTATTAATGCATAAAGGAGATTTGTATTGTGTACCTTTGATTCGAACAGGTCTTCTTGGTGACTTTAGGAACCCTTCATTTGCATTATCTGATCTTGATAATCAACCATTTGGTCCTTTGGTCCACCTTTCACTCATGTACTTGTTAATAAGTCATGCTTAACAAATTTTGCCTTCGATTTTAGCAAAAAACTAGTTAAATAGGGCCAAAAAATTTGTTTGGTTTTTTGCTCCAACTATTGCTCTAACTGCAACACAAAATTTGAACTAGTTGTCAATGGCTAGTTTCTTCTCGTGGTTAGTTCCAAAGGCTATTTTGACTAATTTTACACTTATACCCAATACTCAACTTGACAATGACTCCTTACCCCAATAATGACTAGAATTACTCCTTATAATGACAACAATAACAGAAATCGTTAACTAAGGGGGACCAGTGGGACCCAATGTATGTGACCAAGACATGACAAGGACCTATGGGACCAATGGGACCCAATTTATATGACCAAGACACAACAGAGACTTGTGGGACCACAACCAGTAATCATGACATGACAACCAATAGATATAGACTATAGAAGTAGATGTGGACACACGACATGAGAGGGACATAGGGATCATGAGGACACGATACTACGTGGACATGTGAGGAACATGAAGCAACCAAGACACGACAATGAACATATGTAGACTAGAAAAGCAAATATGGACACGTAACACAGGAGGAACACGAAGATACGACACATCGTGGACACACGATGCAAGAGGGACACAAAGCACTCAAAGGAGACACACAAGAAAGACGATAGATTACAAGACCAAATACTCGAGATAGAAGGGACCCAAAAAGATACGAAGCAACTCAAAGGAGACTCACATGAGGAGAGAATGTTATGTGACCGTAGTCACATTTAACTAGGATATCCTAGTTGGTTAGAAACTCTTTATTGCCAAAACCACATCGTGTGTGGGATAATTATCCCTGTGATGGAAAACAATATGATTTTAATATAATGTTAAATAATAAGGTACCTTAGCATTGGCAAAAAATACTGTGATTTGATTGGTTGTCCTGGGATGGTGACTGTGAACCGTATTACTATGTTTTGCATGGTGATTCGAAAAAATTTTGGCTAGTTAATCTCAAACGTGCAGGACAACAATTTCCATTAACTAAATCCATTTTTTTTGGAGATATTGAAATGCGTAACAATGTATAGCTTCGTTTTCCCTATTGTGTTAGAATGAACTGGCACCGATTGAAGGTTACATACTGAATATGCCTCAACCCGTGGACCTGTTTCTTTGCGTAGGCTTTAAAAGACGAAGTGCACTAGGCTATAGAATTTATGAGCCTTCTAAAATCATAGAGCATTGTATTAGGGTTAGCATTTTAATGTCGCAACAACTGTGATTCTTGCTACGCCACGACCTAGAACAGTGATTTTTGTCATAATATGCCCCAGTTGGATCGAAAGCTGTAATCTGATACCACTTGCAAGGATATTTCTATCCTTGTCTTGCAATGCAGTATAGAAAACAAGAAATACTAATTAACAAATACTTACACAATAGTCTCGAGAATGTATGCATGAAAAATGAATGAAGATAACCAATAAGCTTGCCGCTTAAGGAGGGCTGGTCCTCGCCACTTGGAGGGCTCATTCCTCTACAAATAACGCAAGTGAAATTTGAATATATGAAAAGTTATTTCTAATTAAATCAAAATGACTATATTAATCATAATTTAATCAATCATCTTTGGAAACCTAACATAGTCGACTAGCTATGTTATGTATGTAACAAATATTTAGTATTCAACCGCCATGGGGTGATCTCCATTATAGAAATGGGTTGAATGAAACATGCTTGGCAATAAATTATCCTTACGCGTGGCGATATGTATATCATATTACTGACCTTATTTTGTATAGAACAATGTCAGCTTATGGATGAGCTAGCTTTAGGTGGCTTGTATTACCTAGTAGTCTAGTCTAATTGTGTCCAAACTTAAGATCATGGTGAACATATGGTGATCCTCATTACAGCAATGGTTTGATTGAAACCCGCTTGGCAATGAGGTAGTCTTATGTTTCATATAATATATTCACTTTGCACACATAGGGATAGTGAATATCTTGGTCTTCTTAACAAGCTTATATCTTTCAAGAGTCTTGTGTAGTCATTATACAACTTTTGATCAATCAACTAGGGTGTTTGAGTCTCATGGAAAACCTCAAAAATTTCCCTTGTAACAACAAATCATTTCATCAAACAATCACAATTTTTCTTATGAACTTTTGTTTATTAAGGGGTGTTCATAAGATAGGATAGATACTGAATGGATATTAGCAATGATTTTTAGATGACCACTAACTATTTTATGCATACCTTTTAATTTGTAGAAGCTCATAGGGAAAGCCCCTATATCTCACATCATTTTATCTCACGTATGGATGTATAAATGATTAATTATTATGATAAGAGTTAACATTTTTATTCATGATTTGTATACATTTTGTGGTGTCTGCCATTAAATTTGTTAAACACACATTAGATTCATTCATTATGTTTTAAATACTTAAAGCATATAGGTACAATTTGCATTAGAACATCCATATAAAAATTAATGCATATCACACAAAATCAGATTTGTCATAACAACAACATGAATTCACATTCATAATCAGATAAACAAATCTAAATCATCCATCTAACATCAGATATCACATCTAGGCATACATACATCTATGCATCCATACATATGTCATCTAGGAATACATACATCTATGCATCCATACATTTGTCATCTAGGCATTACATCCATAAATGCATCCATAAATCATAACACATAACGCATATACCGGTCCATATTCATCAAAAAATGCGAAATTAAAAAAAAATCAAATAAAAAAAATTTTAAAAGGACCTCGTACCTAGTAATTTACCCTATAAACTTGGTAGTTGCAACGACTTACTATCCATGCAATCCAGTAAGATGAGTAAATTACCATAAGGTCATTTGAACCAAATTATTAATTGATGAATTAAAATATCTTCACTACAATCTCTAAGAAGGCCAATTACGGTTAGAGTACTCCACAAGAATGAGGCATTCATTTCATTATTCTACAAAATTTCATAAAATCATCGAATATAGTGATTCACCTTAAGCTTAAATTGAACTGCTATCATCTTGATTCCTTAATAAAGCCATGTGGCTAGACTGCTCCATGGGATAGAGATGTACAATCACCAATAATGGTTGAACTCATAGCTGTAATAGAACTTTTCCTTTACAAGGATTATCATCTTGCACTATCTAAATAAGTCATCTTGGTCAAGTGACTCATATCTTTCATCATTTGTCATTTCCTCATCGACTCATCACTTGAGGGGTAGTCATAATAAAATAATTCATAATCAAAATCAACAATTAAACATTCAATCATTGATAATTATGTTCGTTCAAGAATCATTGCCAACAACTATCATACACTTCCTACCTTGCTAGGGTAAAAGCAAAAATATCAACCAAAGGCTTGGTAAATCCAAAATCTAGATCTACCTAGATTCTATCCATGATAAAATGGAAGTCATTTCTTGTAGACAATATACCCATGTTCAAACATAAGTCGTTGCTTGTAGATAATCTACCCGCAGTCAAACAAAAGTCGTTGCTTGTAGACAATATACCCATGATCAAACAAAATTTGTTGCTTGGAGATAATCTACCCACGGTTGAAATTAAGTCCACCAAAGTGTTAGAGGCAATGATTTAGATATGCATGTTTTTTCTATGATTGGGACATCTAACATTGACCAAATCAATGAACATCAATCAACCTGTAATATGATGTTAGGTTGTCCATTTTTGCTCTGTGTTGTGTTTTCCTACAATGCATCTCAAAAAGGGACATTTGTAGATACCTAAAACATGTCATGTTGAGGAGGCTACTCATGTGGACACCTTTTCAAGATATATGACTAATCTTGGACCTTTTCAAGACCTAACAATGGTTCTAACCACTCAAACAGGGGCAAATAGTCCTTTGCAGCCTGTGTCGCTATACCTTCTAGTGACGACCTCATAGTTTCTAGCGATGATGATGGTCGTAGAGCCAATCTATTTGATCGAATATGACCTTCATTGTAACAAACTCGGGCTACCCAAGCCAAGTAAAATTGGTTATAGTGTAACCAATTCGCAATGGTCTTGGTTAAAGAAGCTTCTAGAAGCGTCATTTCACCTACCTCAGACCAACTGAATCTTGATTCTTGGCTTCTTAAGGATGCTAGGATCCCAATCTAGGAAATCTATTTAAGCCACCCAAAAACGAGATAGAATATAGAGAATTGATCATCCATAGACTGCAACAAAGTGTTGCCCTTTTGTGAACCAAAATTGCAATCTCTCATAAGTGCCATTGTGTTGGCGAATTTATGCCATGGAGCTCACACCAATAGCCATGGAGTACAATCAAACTTGAAGTACCAATTACACCACATTGCTTTATCAATTCGCCATCGATTCCAAACCAATTCCATGATCCAACTATGTTTTTAGACACATCGATCCTTGAACATCAATTTTACGTTCAAACTGACTATCACCATTCATCGATCTCAAAGAACAAAGTCTCTGTTCGACAGTCAATGTTTTCGATAGCGACCCCTAGGCACCGCTACCAACGCTAAATATGGTTAGTAGAGCCCAGCGTTCTAAGTGAGGACGACCTTGCGATAACACTTAGTTTACCTATTTTTTCTAGTTTCATTAGTCATAGATGCTTTTCATTTTATTTCTAACATATTAGCAATATCTTTTTCAATATTTTCACATTATTTCACTATATTTCATGTATTTTTCTATTGCTTTATGCACTTTATTTCTATTTTGCACTTTTCAAGAAACGAACCTCATCTTGAGAGGATTTCATTGCTATTAGTGTCTTTGTAGTTTCTTTGTGTGTAGGTTACAGGATTAATTGGGAGCTATGTATCACAAAGATCTTATTTCATGGCATCATAAAACAGAGGTCACTAAAGAAACCCTCTATAATCAAATTTGAAAGAGCAAGAACCCCGCGGATTGCATCTCTCCCCCTTTGTAGGGACAACTATTGTAATGATGTATCAAATTGGAAAATCCCTAAGAGGGATATTTTGTAACCGTGTTTCACATTATTAATAAGAAGAGCACCACGTTTCTTTATCTTGTTATCTTTATGGCTACTTAATTCATTTGTCAATTTGTTTACATTGTTTCATAGTTAGATGCATGGTTTTTGCTGCTTTTAAAAATATCTACCAAATTATCTTCTCAATATATTGATCACACAACAACTTACCTACCAAATCACCTTCTTGTCTACCACCTCTTCTGATATTTACCCTTGCAGATATCTATCCTTCTATTAGTCTAATAGTTTTGTCAACATGATCTAGGTTTTATTCAATAAAGGAGGTCAAATGAAAGTACTCATATATATTATCTCTCTTTTTAATATATTTTTAAAGGAACTTGACCTTCCCTAAGCTACATTTAGGTCTATAGTTACTTCTATTGGATTTCAGTATGTCAACTCTAAAATTGTTCATCTTTACAATTCAGGTTCGCTTAGATTCCACTTTACATTTTTGTTAGCTACTACATAGGTCTTCAAGCCCCTACTAGATTTTTATAGATATAGCAAGTTGGGATTTAAGGTCATTAAATTGCTTCTTCAATTGATCTTTCTTAAAAGCATCTTTCATAAGCCCTCATTTTCTTGTTGGAGGTGGACACTTCAACCTCAAATTTAATAAAATATGAAATTCAAATATAATAAGAGCAATACTATGACAATGTAATAAGTGTATAAAAAATAATAATAAAAGATTTTTGTTTTCTTATAGTTTATTATAAACATGTGGTCATTATAAATGTTCTTGAGTCATGAATAAATATGAATCTTTGAATTCAAACTATGAAAATTTCTAAATATAAAATAATAAATATTTTTTGAGAAAACTTAAATAATTAAAAACAAAAACATTATTGTAGATAGTCAAAAACTTAAAAGCAAAGCATAGACATATTTAAAATATCTATAATATTTTACAAATACCCTAAAGCAAAAAGAAGTTTGCGAGCCCAAAACCAAAAAGCAATGCTTATACATATCTAAAATATGTAGAAGATTTTATAGAGACCCAAAAGCAAAAGAAGTTTATGATAGTTAAAATAAAAGGAATTGCGTACTACTGCCAAATATTCATTTAATTAATTTATATAAAAGAGTGTCTTCCAAATAGAAAACACAAGTTAATAAGGAATTAAATTCAATTAAAATTATAAATTTAAGTATTTATTAGTTTTTTATTTGTGTAAAACACCCCTTTTGGGGTACCACTTTCGGGTAAGACCCAAGGAGGTAGGGTATCTATTCCACTAAAATATGCCTAGGGCTTGCACCTGGCCTGCCCCTTCGGCACACTCAAAGAGCATGCCTAAACATCAAAATCACAATCAACAAACAACAACAACAAAACACACAAAAAACATTAAAACAATAAAAAAACAAAAACATAAAACACAACACAAAAACACACACACATTGAAAATTTAAATAAAGGAAAACACAAACAATAAACAAACAACAAAACACAAAAATACACAAAACAAACACAAAAACATCAAAACAACAATAATAATAAAAAAAACACAAAACACAACAAAAAAACACATGCACATTGAAAATTTAAATGAAGGAAAAACATTTTACATCTTCAACCAAACCATTCTAAAAGATCCATTAGCCAAGATTCAATAGAGGAAACATAAGAAATATCTTTCTAAGCTGGGACCTGGCTACCTTGACTAAAAAAAAGAGAAGTTAATACAAAGAAAAGGTACTAGGTACCTCTAGTATTGAAGTCATTCAGAGAAAGAATAGAAAGAAGAGCATCCCTGATTTGTGGTAGCTAGAAAGGACAACATAAAATCAAACACTCAAGGCTCATGCAGATTGCAGCAATCATAAGGCTTTTTCCATCCTGCTTTCACCATGACTAGTGCTAGCAACACCCTCATATTTATTGATCAGAGAAATAATTCTATGCTTGATGCCCTCAAGAACATCCATGTCAACAAATTGGTTGACCCAGGTGATCTCTCTCAAACCTCTATCCACTCCCCAATTAGCAATAACACCAACCACCTTGTTTGTAGATCTCCGCACATAAAAGTACTCTCTAACTGGAGGCTAGGGGATATTATCTAGACTATAAGACCCACATATATTTCATTAGAGGATCTTCATTGTGAACCACTTGTGAAGGGTTTTCCTACCAAAAACTCTATACTTAGGGTAACCACCAATCCAGAGTTCACAAGGGTCTTGTATCTTCTAGAAGCTTTGTCAAAGATTTACTTCCTCTCCTTAACTGAATTAATTTGTTTGTCTTCCTTTTGGTATATGACTTCCTTTTGGTATATGACGGAGACTTTAGTCACAAATGTAGAGCACTTGGAGAGAGGTTCCCAACGTCTTTTGATTTTTTCCTCCTCTTCACTTCTTCAATGTCTTTTTTATTTCCTTCAAGATTCAAGGTCTTCGAGATGCTATAATTGAAAGGGACAATAGAAATATCATGTACATTAGGAATTAAGGGAGGGTTTGAGGTAGAAGTTACCACATTTTTAGGAGTAGGTCTTTGTTTCATAAGGATTTGACAGATCTCCTCCTTTTCTAGTTGGTAAGTCCTCTTCAAGGGAAGGTATCTCCATGTTGAATAGGTTCAGTAGCAACCATCAAAGCATATTCACGGTGCAATCTTAGCTAGGGATTCCTCTAGATTAAATCACCTTCCTCTCAGTTTTCAAGATTTTTCATTGATTGCTCGATACAAATTTCCATTGTATTTTTTCCCTTACTCCCTTCCTTGTTTGTCTGTTCATGTTCCCTTTGAGGGATATGCATGGATTCCTCCATCTCTTGGTTTGTCTCTTGTAGAATTGTAAATTTATTTATTTGTTGATTTTTTGTTCCCCCTTCTTCTGCCACACTCGTTTATCCTTTTTGTTGTTGTCTTTTGGAGATTGTCACTTTTCCTTCTTCCCTAATGGATCCTTCTTTTTCTCTATCTCCTCAACTTTTTGCTTAAGGGCAAAGATAGTCTCATAGGATATGGCCATGAGCATGGCAAATTATACATCAAAAGGGCACATTCTCATAATCTAGGTCTTACGTCCACTCATAATCCCCCGCACTTACAATAATTTCCTCCGAAAGAGGGATCGATAAGTCTACATAGAGAAAAATCTGGGCAGAGGTAGTTACACGAGCCTCTTTAGTTACTTTGAGCATTCCTATATATTCTCCAATAGTATTTCCAATTCCTTTCAAGATTTCCTCATTCCAAAATTCTAGAGAGAAAGCATACAGTCTCAACCAAATGAAAGCATTGATTGAATTTTCTTTACTGAAATCAAACCTTATAATCCAATTTCGCAAAAAAACGACCATCCTTTATCATAAAATAAGGCCCCAAATCTTCTCCTTATCCTCTAAGCAGGTGAAAACGGCAATGAAGAAACCTTTACCTCATAAATAATAGTGCACCCAGTCACTCCCTGGACATGCAGCTAAACATCACGACGTCTTTTCAAACTTCCATATATAAAAGATACTTTAAATCATCGTGCATACATTATAAATAATATTGCAGTGAAATTTTTAATCCAGACAACGACGGGTTCGTATCCCTTGATACTAAGTAGTATTTATAATACTTACAATTTTCAGGTTATAGCTGACTTTTCTATTATAATATTTAAAATTCATTGAGGCTAAAAAATTTCATATGTATATTCAGAGAGAATTTGCAAGTAATGCTATTTCTGGATTTTTATAAATAAGACTGTTAAAACATCGCGAGGGCAGTTGTCTAGTCGGACAGGAACATGAGATAATAATTACCCAAGAATGATTCAGGTAAAAATCTGGATAATTATATAATGTTTTAAGGACATAATATAACAGACATAACCTTCTCAGCCCAACTTTTAATATTTGATTCATGATATAAGATAGGTATTATATGATAAAATGTGGGAACTAGATTCACTATATTCTTTTTCAAGAGAAAACACCATTTAACTAAAAGAAGTTAAGCTTAGCCAAGAAAAACTGACATTTACTGCCGTACTATGATGAACACAAGAAAAACTGACGTGCAAGCACTTAAAAACTGTGATGTACACAAGAAAATTGTAACTTAACACCCTAGCCAAAAAGATACTTGTCATTATAGGATTCAATCAAAGGTACGATTGAAACGACATAGTCCTCGACGAGTCAATCAAAGGTACTCTTCCTTTCTGTCTTGGAAATCTCTTTCATCTTCAATATCTTGATTTACGGAGTAATAAGCTGAGTGAACAATTCTCCCTACTATTTGTGTGCTTACCAATCTGACTCTTCTGGATCTAGGTAGAAACCAATTCAATGGAAATACCTTTATTTTTCTTCTCTAAATGTTCAATCAATTCAGCGGCAACATCCCATATTCCTTGGGCAATCGGCTTTCCTCCCTCACTAACCTCTATTTGTATGGTAACAACTTGAGTGGGACGATCCCCCTACTATTTGTCTGCTAATAAGTCTTACTGGTCTTGGTCTCTATGACAACCAACTCAATGGAAGTTTATCATCTTGTATAGGTAAACTTTCTTCTCTAAAATACCTTTATCTTTCCTTCAATCAGTTAATTGGTAATATTCCTAGGCAATCTTTCTTGGATATTGGTAAAATCAAACATTAAGAGGTAGGCTAAGGAGGTCATGTCTCTGCTGCAAGTAAATGAAGGAATAAAAGTATAGTGGCATCGGGATCAAGATAATGGAATGCTCATTGACAATGCTAGTGGATAAATTTGTCTCTCTCGACCGGAAGAAAAGTAATGAGTTACCTGATTCACAAACTTGGCGAGCAAACAAAGTCTCCATCATAAACTTGGTGCGCTTTAAAAGCAATCGAATCGAAGAAAATAAATGTGAAAATCATTTCTGCAATCTGTACTTGCACTCCCGGGATTAATATAAATATTTGCATCATTAAAGTCAAAAGTGAATGGTGCACTTAATAATAATATCCATGGGGATTCGAACCGTCACTGCTTTATCACGTGGGTAGTGGCACATGTGTTGGGGTGGTGGACTTCTCACGCTTGGGTTAGCTCCATCGCCGGGTTCAACTCGAAATGAATAAGGGGTTTGGTTTAGCTCCAGATGAATAAGGGGTAGAGTAGCTAAGCCGCCCGCATGCATATGCCTCAGCTAACACGCCACATACAGATACCCCGAGTATTCCGTTATCAGGCCACTCCATGAGAAGAGAAATTGATTAGGTTAGGACCGGCTTCCTTCTTTCGGTATAGTGACACAAATATGACGATTCCAATCCACGGTTCGCAATCTGTACTTGCACTCCCGGGATTAATATAAATATTTGCATCATTAAAGTCAAAAGTGAATGGTGCACTTAATAATAGTATCTTTCTATCAAAGTTATAACAAATAATTAAAATTTATTTTTATCCTTATGTTATTCTTTTTCAAAGGCGCAGTCCAAATGGTCATTCTTTTATTTTATTTTATTTTGATACATAAGGGAATCGGTTACATCAAGTAGGATTTAAATCTTGGGGCTCTCACCTATAACCCTTATGCCAGCTGGTTATTGTTAATCCGGAGTGAAACTAGACCATTGGTCGCTCAGGGTTAGTATCGTCATTGTCAAGTCAAGGTTTGAACCTAGGTCTCTTCTTGGTAAGTGCCTAGCTAGTCAGACACTACGAGGATCCTCTCTATGTTTATTATGTACTTGTATAAGAATTTTAAATCATGGTGCTGCAACAAATGTTGAGCAATTTTTTGACAACTTCCTGACGATTAACTTTTACAAATTTGCACGAACAACTTGTAACAACTTCACTCGAACATCAAAAACATCCTCATAAGCATTGAACATCACTGTACATACTCCGAACAACCTTCGAACAACTGTCCACTGCATCAACTTGTCCAAATGAGTGTGTTGACAACAATGACAATACTGTCGCTGACTTAGGGGGAGTTTGCAGCAGCCCTTTGGTCTTCTTGTCAAAGGGGGAGAAGAGTTACAGGAAATTGTGTGTGTTGCCAACAATTCCAAAGGGGGAGATTGTTGAGCAAGGTGCAGCGACAATATTGTCATTGTTGTCAACACACTCAGATGGACAGGTTGATGCAATGGACAGTTGTTCGGAGGTTGTTCGGAGTATGTACAATGATGTTCAATGCTTATGAGGATGTTTTTGATGTTTGGGTGAAGTTGTTATAGGTTGTTCGTGCAAATTTGCAAAAGTTGAAAAAATCGTCAAAAAGTTGTCAAAAAATTGCAAAAGTCATCATGGGCGCAGTTGAACAGGATGGATCAGTTTGGAACATGCCAGCAGGTCAGGAAACAGTCCAGAACAGCGTTGGAGGTGTCAACATAGTGTTTGGATTGATCGATGACGTTTTTGGTATCTTGGTGAATGATTTGGCAAGTGGTTGTACAGGCCGAAAAAGGGCAATTTTATTAGAAGCACTGCGAGCAAACCGAGAAAAATTTGATAACAAAATTCGAACTGGAGGTGGTCGTTATATTCAAGAACAAGTTTTCCAAATTTACACCAAAACGTAGAAACGAGGCGAATGTTACAAGCATTGCAAGACTGTCACAAAAACACTCTTTTTGGAAAAAGTGTGTCAACAATAGTTTTCATGGAGGTGGTACAGGTAAACCGTAAGGATTTATATAGTGAGATTCATATTGGATGTAGTCAGCATTGCAGAGATTCTACGTTTCAAATTTTAGAGAAAACAGAGTTACGAGGTGAGAGTTATGATTGTTGTAAAAATGGTACAGGTCACTTTTATGTCAATTTGTTCCACTTGTGCAAAATCCTTCAGTTGGTCGTTTCAACCTTGCAGAGTCGCCAGAGTTTCGGTTTCAGTGTTGTTACACCTTCAAGGCATCAAATAGAGCATCTTTCATTTTTGGTTTGAGGTGTCACGTGGCTCCGAAGTAAGAGAACGAGTAAGGTGTCAATTCTTTGCATGTGACGTGTTTGACGAAATGCCTTCTCAAAAAAAAAAAAAAAAAAGTTATATTGTTTTAAGAAGCTTCATTAAAAAAAAAAAAAAATTTAATTGAAAAGAGAAAAATAATGCAAGTGTGTGCTTTTTAAGTGATAAGGGATTTTATTGAAAAGTGGGGACTTTATTTTGTTAAGAGAGAAGTGTGTGTGGAGAAAAATAAAGAGTGAAAATTCGTGATTTTTGGAGAGAGGTGAAAAATGTCACTTCAGTATTTTGGGCATAACTTTCTCATATGATATTAATTTTGGCTAAAATTTTGAGAGGAGTTCGCAGACAAAGTGTTGCACAATACCCAAAAAGCGTTTAGCAATTAGCAAAATGAGCTAAGAGAACAATCAATTTTTTTGTGAGAAGAGAAGATTCAAATTCTAAGTAATGCAGAGAGAGGGATGTTATACTGGGTGAAATAGAAAGTTTTATATTTTGAGCTTACAGACCATAGAGGGTTCTAGTTTCAGTGAAGACATTCATATATGTCATTTTATTATCAATATCAAAATCAAGTGGGTGCTTGGTAGAGGGGTTGGTGTCCTTTCTGTTGGTGCAGATAAATCAAGGGTTGGTGCTCCTTTCTGTTGGTGCAGATAAATCAGGGTTTGGTGCTCCTTCTAGTGGGTGCTGGTAAACTGATTATAAAATTGGTGCTTTGCAAAGGCTGGATTTGGATGGGAGTCCAAACAGTCATTTTCGAGAGATGTAGCCAAATCGGTGAACCTCGATACATCTTGTGTTGTGTGATGTTCTCTTGTTATACTTGCTTTATTTAGTTTTATGTTTTCATTATTTTGGCTTTGAGTGTTGAAGATTTAAGTTTTAAAGAGCTACATTGATTCACCCCCCCTCTCAATGTCATTGTGAGACTAACAACAAATACTTTTATCTCAAATGTTGGTATACAAGACAATGTTACATCATAGTTTTTTTCATTCTTAACTTTGTTGGAGGTATTATATTATTTGGTATCTTGCAAGAATAATAATAGGACCATGTAAATAGTTTAGTCTAGAGTGTGTTTAATAGTTGAGTGTATAGAAGGTGTCATGTAAATAACTATGGAGTTATATAAGTGGGGTGTCATGTTAGTAAGTTTGAGTTATATAAGTGAGGTATCATGTTAATAAATGTGAAGTTATGAGTTTATCATTTAGTATGTGCAAACATATACAATCTTTGTCCTTATCTAGATATGTGAAGAGTTATATATCCCATAAGTGTGAGGAGATGAGACATTTATGTTAGTGTAAATGTCAAGAGTCTTGTGAATATGAAGAGTCTCACATATACATATATTGAAGATAAAGATTTAAAGGGATAAAAGAAAGTCCCTTTTTACAAAAGCAACTTTGGAGGTCACAAAACAATATTTTGAGAGGTAAGAACCCCTTATTCAGTAGTGAGATCAACAACACCTCAACAGTCTTCCGAAAGATCCTCAAATTGAGTGGGCTTACTGCTCGTGTGCCATTGTTGGTCTGACCTATCGTCAAGATCTACAAGACCTACAAAAGGGAGTTAGAACATTTCGGAGCCTATCTTGATCAAATCCCTCATGTTTATAGATAAAAAAAAGACTCAAAATGAAACTAATTAATTATAAAATTTGTAAAAATGCTTATAAAACCAATTTTTATAGTGATAATTACTTGTTGGAAGGGTTTTTTGTCCTTTTGGTGTTTGATATTGACCCTTTAAAAAATCACACCTTAACGTACGACTATTTTGGGTCACAGGAAACCTTGCAACCCTGACTATTATACCTTGGCAAAATTTGGGTGGTGCAAAATGGTATTTTATTAGTATTGGAGCTCTTGTCTTCATCGGGTCACCTTAATAACCTGCAACACAAACCAATTTTGAGACACAAAAAAGGTATAAAAAGATGTTTGAGGTGGTGATTGATGGAGATTGATGGCAAAGTGGATGATGAAAGGTGTAGTCTAAATAGATTTTGGTAGAGTTTTGTTATGCAAATGATGGATTCTTTCAAATGGAAGAAATGAGCCTCTATTTATAGAATTTGGAGAGGCTAGAGGGAGCTAAGGTATCCTATGAGGTTCCCCCTATGAGGTGTCCCTTGCAGTCCCCTGTGAGGTGGTGATTGATGGATATTGATGGCAAAGTGGATGATGAAAGGTGTAGTCTAAATAGATTTTGGTAGAGTTTTGTTATGCAAATGATGGATTCTTTCAAATGGAAGAAATGGGCCTCTATTTATAGAATTTGGAGAGGCTAAATGGAGTTAAGGTATCCTATGAGGTGCCCCCTGTGAGGTGTCCCTTGCAAGGTGTCCCTTGATATGGCATACCTCATAAGTGTATTTGGGTGAGAGAATCCCTCACCCACCTACATGTCATAAATGTGCATGGGGATGTGGAGTGGGGTTGGGGTTAAAACCTAACTATAGTAGGATTAACCTAGGGTTGGAAGTTGACTTGGTTGAGGTGGAAGGTGATTCATCCTTGCCCATGCATTGAAAAAAGTCTTTGAAAGTCATTTATGAATTCCAACCCCACATGGGGATTTGAAATGGAGTAAGAGTTAGATTTAACCAAGGTTAGGTTGACCCTAGGTTAAGTGTTGACTTTTGGGTGAGGTGGAGTGTGACTCACCATGTCTCCCATGCTTTGGGATACAAAAGTCTCCAAATGGCATTTAAGGCCCTAAATGCACATAGAAAGATGTGTGGAGTAGGAGTTAAAGCCAATCCTAATTAGGTTGACCATAGGTTTAGCTAGGATAAAGTGGATGAGATGGATCCTAGGCTAGTCAAAAATTAGACTAGGTGAGGTGGCCATGAGTTAGGTTGACCATGGTTAACTAGGATTAGGTTGACCCTAGGTTAAGTGTTGAATTTTGGGTGAGGTGGAGTGTGACTCACCATGTCTCCCATGCTTTGGGACACAAAAGTCTTCAAATGGCATTTAAGGCCCTAAATGCACATAAGAAGATGAGTGGAGCAAGGGTTAAATCTAACACTGATTAGGTTGACCATAGGTTTAGCCAGGGTTAAGTGGATGAAGTGGAGCCTAGGCTAGTCAAAGAGTAGACTAGGTGAGGTGGCCATGAGTTAGGTTGACCATGGTTAGAAGTTTGACTATGAAGTGACCTTGAACTAGGTTAGAGATTAACCAGGGTTAGGCAAAGATGATGGTTGCATGGGGATCCAAAGTTAAGCATAGGAAAGGGCTTAAGTGGCCCAAAGGGGGCTTATGAATAGTACATGAATAGTGGTTTTTATAAATGAATAGTATTTTGAGGCTAATATATGCAAATTTTATAGGTTTTGCAAATTGATCATTCATGATGATAAGAGAAGTAGCAATGTGCAACTTTTGGGTTTCTACATTTACCCCTTTTTGTACTATGTTACGTGAAAACATGATGTACTGTAAAAATTTATGACACCAAATGGTGGTTTGATTTTGAAGAAGAAGAATTTATTATGAATGATTGTAGATGATTACGACTTTTTTGCATCGTGATGATTATTTTGAGAGTGTATACATGGGATTGCCTTATCATCATGATCATGTAAAATACCCCAATTGCGGAAGGGATGCATATTTTTAAAACTTTTCCTTTGATGAATTATTGAGCTTGGTTTGATTTGATGAACTATTCAACCCTTGGTATATTTGTGCCATGTGCTTCATTTTTGAGTGGTCTTATGACTGCCACTCCGATTAATGACATTCATGATTAACCTATAGGCTCAAGCATTGGGTCGATCAAATGTTTGTTTGAATTAGAATTTTGTTGAGAATAGAAATTTTTCTTTTATTTATCCTAGAAAAGGAGGGCTTGAGATGATCTCTAGGAAATATTTTATAATAGATGTAATTTGAGTGTTTGATTATTGATCATGCACAATGTGGCCTTTGTAATGAATTCTATCCCCTCAAGTGATGAGTTGATGGGAGGAGATGTTTGAAGCAACGGTAAAACACTTGATAATATCAGTGATGGAAAAATAGAATGTATCAAATCACATGATAATGGTGAAGAACACAAGCTTATATTGAGAGGGAGGGGTGAACATCATAAGATACAAATTTTTACTTTTCTTTCAAAAGAAATATTATACAATGTTATCAATTGCAATAATGAAACAATACATATATCATCACACACATAATAGACACAGATGTAATGTGGTTCACCCAATGTGGGCTATGTTCACAAAAAAATATTTCTTATAAATTTTCTCATCAAATCTCTTGGGAACCAATTTTCTATTATAATGTTTATGGGCACCAACCCAAAGGAGACACCAATCCCTTATGTTCAATTTCGTGGACCACTATCCACAAGAGACACCAATCTCCTTTGATTTGATCTATTTACAAAACCTACTCAACTCTGTTCAAAATTGCTCCCAAAACTGCTCAAATATACTCATAAAAACCTGCTCAAATATTCGCATAAAACCTGCTCATAAACCTACTCAAATATGCTTATAAAACCTACTCAAATTTGCTCATAACATTTCTAATTCTTTCATACAAACAATGCTCAAATCTAAACATGAACAAAATATAATTTTACTTCACAAATATGATCTATAATTTTTGCACTTTCATTTCATATTTACCCAAAGTAATGCACACCTTTGTTCTCAAACCCTAGCACATATATTTCCAACTTTAATCAAGGCAATTCACAAATACTATCAACTTCAATCAATCACTTATGCACATCAAATCAATCCTTATACCTCCACCATATGATATCGCAAATATTTCCTTCAAATAAAAATTAACCTATAGAAAGGAATTAGAAACACCATACCTCTAAAACTACCTTGATGATGATGTGCCCTCAACACCTATCTTAACAAAATTAATATTATTTTTCCCACTTAAAAAAAAGTTCGCAAATCCCTTTTCCTCTTCTTTATTAGGTATCAAAATATTCTCATAAAAACCTTTTGTCGAAATGTACTCAATCAAGGCTTACAATAATAAAACAAATCCTTTTATTCTCTTCATTGATATGCCAACATTACAAATATCAATAATCATAAATACACCTTATTTCTCCTTTCTAAGATATGTAAAAATACAAATAACAATAAATCTCATATACACCTTATTACTCCTTTCTAGAAATTCAAAGCAATGAAATAACAATAAATCTCATATACACCTTATTACTCCTTTCTAGAAATTCAAAGCAATGAAACCCAAAACCCTTATTATTCCTCAACTTGAAAATATAATTTAAATCAATACATGCACCTCATATATTTCTCAACCTTAATAAAAATATTTTTCATCAAAAATTTTAAGTACCTTTATCATTGTTATGAATCGAACCTCCAACCTCACGACAACAAACACTCTCCCAAGTGCCTTAGCCAGTTGTGCTACCATGATGGCTGAGACCAAAATGGGGTGATGTATCTCTTAAACCACGTTCTGCGCACTATCCAACATGAAAACCACAAAACCGTCGAAGATGGGAATCAACACAATGACCTCCTACCAAGAAACACTAAGCGCACAACCTTCCACCGGTTGGGCTACCCCCAGTGAATGAAACCTTGGGTGTATGCAATAAAAAACGTTCTATTTGATCCATTGTCAATGGTAAATCAAAAACTTACATCAACAGGATTTGACCTCTTGACCTTCTATCCAACAAACCTCAGGCGTGCAAGATAAACGATGAATGTTCCTGCCTCAATTTTTGATATCAAATATTCTAATATTTCTATCATTTGCAATCACAAGATAAACAATATTTTCAATCTTATTGTTTGTCATCTATAATTCAAAATCAAAGGCAATTAATCACCAATTTATATGCTCTCAAAAATGTTTACGAAGATGTCATGCCGGCTCAAAAATTGAACTCAAATGTCTTCCATAAATTTGGCATCCAAACCTTTGTGTCATAATATTTGAATTAAATATTATAACTTTAACTCTTAGGGCCTTGTAATAATTAAATTTTTTTATTTAATATTGCACAATTATGTCCCAAACTTGGTCCTTGTATTTTATAGACCTTTGTCCTCATGCCATCAAACCTTTATTTAAATCCTTTATCCCAAGCCTTGAACGTTTATAATATTTTTAAAACTTTGTCCAAGCATCCTTAAACCTTTGTATTTTCACCCTTAAACCTTTTAAACCTTTATCCTCTCTTTTTAAAAATTTCATCCAAGCATCCTTAAACCTTTTCCTTTATAATATTTAAATATTAAATTTAAATATTATAAACCTTTATTTAATAGATCTTTCCTTGCCTTGTTCCACTTGAATAATTTTCCAATCTTTTTAACTTCACAAACTTGAAAAAAAAAAATTGTTGTGAATACCATGCAAATTTTTGCCATAAATCCTTTGACATCAATGACAACTCAATATGCTCAATATTTCCAAAAATATCTCTCTGTCATTGATGGCAACCCTTATAAAAAAATATTCCTTTTACTGTAATTGGATTTCCAATTTTCTCCCCTTGACCAGCTACTCCCCCATACTGAATTCTCTCTCCCTTTGACATCAATGGCAAAGAGCTCCTTGTGAAAGGTGAGTGTGGACGAAAAAGGATTAATTGCATTAACATTAAAACTTAGGTTACATAGATTAAATAGGCAGTAAATAACCTATTTGAGAAAGAAATGGGGAAAGGAGAAATTGGGGGAAAGGAAAGATGAATAGAATTCTCTTGCCACCCAAATGCTGTCGTCCACTGCCGTCCAGGTAAGGTAAAAGGTAAGTTACCTTTACCCAAGGTAAAAACAATTTTTTTAACCTTTTACTAATGGTAATATTCCAACATTCTCCCCCTTAAAGTTGAGAGGACTAGCTATATAGTCTCTCAGCTTTATAAATTGAGCTTTAGCCATGCCTTTGGTAAAGATGTCTGCTAGATTATCCAAAGTGCTACAATATTGAAGCTCAAGCTGTCATGTTGTTCCACCATATCTCTTATGAAGTGATACTTCATATCAAAATGTTTTGACCTTTTGTGGTGGATCGGATTATATGCCAACTTGTATGGCACTAATATTATCACAATTCGGTTTGGTTGGACCAATTTGTTTTTCGCCAATCTCTTCAAGGATTTTCCTCAACCGGAGGATCCGAGTGCTGATATGAGTAATGGCTATGTACTCAACTTCGTAGATGATAATGCTACAACAGATTGCTTCTTGGAACTCCAAGTTATTAGTCCTGAACCTAGACTAAAACAGTTCCCTGATGTATATTTTATGTCATCTATATTACTGCCCCAATCGCTGTCACTATAACCAAATAACTTCACAGAGTTAGACTTGTGGTAATGGATTCCAAAATCCAATGTACCTTTTACATATCGTAAAATTCATTTGGTTGCTTGTAGATGCAGCTCGGATGGGCATGCCATAAACCGTGATACAAGAGAAATAGCATACTGTATATCTGGCCTAGTGTTTGTGAGAAACATTAAACTCCCAACCATGCTTCTGAAATTGGTCAAGTCAACTTTTGGTGCTCCATCTTCTTTGCTTAGTTGGATTCCATGTCCAGTTGGTGTTGCAGCTGATTTGCACTGCTGCATAGCAAATTTCTTGATCATGTCATGAGCATATTTTTGTTGACATATGAAGATCCCATTCTTTGATTGATGTACTTCCATTCCTAGGAAATGTCTCATTAATCCGAGATCCTTCATCTCAAACTGATTCATCATGGAGTTTTTGAAATCCATATTCATTTTATTATTACTACCCATGAATATTAGATCATCCACATATAAACAAACTATGAGGATATCTACTCCATTTTTTAGGTAGTATAGTGTTGGTTCACTCTTGCTTTTTGTGAAACCATATTTTCTGAAATAGTCGTCAATTCGTGAGTACCATGCTCTTGGTGCTTGCTTGAGGCCATAAAGTGCTTTTTTTAATTTATAAACAAGGTTCTCTTTTCCTGGTTCTTGGAAACCTTGAGGTTGTTGAACATACACTTCTTATGTCAGGTATCCATTTAAAAATGCACTTTTCACATCCATGTGTTGAATTTTCCATCCTTTATGGGCTGCTAAGGAAAGAACAGTTCTTATTGTTTCTTGTCGAGCAACTGGAGCAAAGGTTTCCTCATAATCTATTCCATATTTCTGAGTAAAACCTTTAGCTACTAATCTTGCCTTGTGCCTTTCAATGCTTCCATCAGCATTGAATTTGGTCTTATAGACCCATTTACATCCAACACATTTTTTTCCCTTGGGAAGCTTCACAAGCTCCCAAGTATCATTTTTTTAATTGAGGATATTTCCTCTTCCATGGCATCTTGCCATATATTTTCAGTGCATGCTTTTTCATAGCTAGAAGGTTCTAGGCGTGTAGCGACCAACAAAGCATAATTGACTACATCACCCCTTGGTTCATGAGACTCATCATCCCCTGACATTTGAAGATTTTCAAGTCTTGACAAAATGTCATCCATCTCACTAGCTTGACTCCTAGTGTATCTTTGTTGGAAATTCCTATCCAAAATTTGAGTAGATGGATGACTCTGTAGTATGCGCTTTCCTCTATTTGTCTCTTTCCTTTGAGAAACTAAATCAATATCCATCGGGCTTGGAGCGCTTACTGATCTTTGAAATCATTTTGGAGAATTTGGTGGTGCCAACAAAGAAGTCCCTCTTGGACTTGGTGTACCACTTGATGTACTTGATGAAGTTTCTGATGTGGAATTTTTGGAGGAGGACTTTTTCCACTACTTTTCTTGGGTTGTACCAATGTGGGAGGTACTAATGTAGAACTGTCCGAATTAGAGTCAAAATCAACAAATTTTTTATGACCCCATTCTCCCCCTTCATCAAAAATTACATCCCTGGAGATAATGATTTTATGTGTCGTGGGATTGTACAATCTATACCCTTTGGTTGAATCACAATACCCTACAAAAACACATGCTTGACTCTTTGGATCAAGCTTCTTTCTCTTCTCCTCAGGAATGTGTGCATAAGATAAAGAACCAAATACTCTAAAATGTTTGACATTTGGTTTCTTACCGTACCATCCTTCATAAGGAGTGATACCATCTAAACTAGAAGTCGGACTTCTATTTAGAATATATGCACTTGTTCTCCATTGCATCTGTCCAATAGCTATTTGTGAGATGTTTTGCCTGAAGCATTGTTCTTGCCATTTCAACAAGGGTGCGGTTCTTTCTCTCAGCCACACCGTTCTGCTGTGGGGTATAGGCAGTGGTGAACTGCCTTTTTATCCCATTTTTCTTACAATAATGAAGAAATTCATTTGAGGAGTACTCTCCTCCTTTATCAGTGCGAAGACATTTGACATAGTAGTCACTTTGCTTTTCTACATTATTTTTGAAGTCTATGAAGCAATCAAATGCTTCATCTTTGTGTTTCAAAAAATAGAGCCAACACATTCTAGAATAATCATCTATGAATGTTAGAAAATAAGAATTGTTTCCAAGACTTTTTGTTTGCATTGGACCACAGATGTCCGAATGTACTAGTTGAAGAGGATAGCTTGCTCTCCACACTCGGCCTTTTGGAAACTTCATTTTGGAGTGCTTTCCCAAAGCACATGCTTCGCATACCTTTTTATGTTTTGGAATTTTTGGTAGTCCTGTCACCATAGCTTGTGATATTAACATTTTCAAGCTAGCGGAATTGAGGTGACCATATCTCAAGTGCCACAATTCACTTGGATTTGTAATAGCAATGTTTGCAAGTTGAGCTCCCCCTGGCTCACCAAATTTTAGAGGGAACAACCTATTCTTTGTCATAGGTACTTCTTGATGACCGGTTACAATTGTTTTTATCAAAGATTGTACATTTGCTTTCATCAAAAACTAATTTGTAATGCTTCTCCATCATTTGGCCAACACTTAACAAATTGTGTTGTAGTTGTGGAGTATAGTATATGTCATTCACATTTTTAAGGCCTTCTTTTGTTGGAACTGCCATAGCTCCAATGCCTTCAACTTGCAAAGATTTATTATCCCCTAACTTAACATGAGATTTGTAATTTGAATCTAATGTAGCAAAGAGATTTTCTTTGCCACTCATGTGGTTGGAGCAACCAGTATCCAAAATCCATGTATCATTTAGATTTTGATCTGGCTGTCCATAAGAGAGAAAAATGTTTGATGGACCTTCTTCTTCTTCGTAGAATGAGCCATATTGACTGCTTTGATCTTTTGAAAACTTTGACCAGCAGTCACGAGCGAAGTGACCTTGTTTCCCACAATTGAAACAAGTTGTTTTAGTCTTGTTACTTCCTCGTCCTTGATTTCCACGGGCTGCATTGCCTCTTTGGTTCTGATTGGCTCCTTTGTTTTGATTTCCACCTCTGTTTTGATTACCTCCTCTGTAGGAGTTGCTTTGGCTCTTGCCTCTTTGTTGTTGTCCTCTGCCTTGGCCTCTTCCTTGTTCTCGTCTTGCAGTTTCATTCGAAGTGAAGGCTTTGTCATCACCTCCATAGCTTGTTGAAGGGGCTCCTTGAAGTCACTCTTCATGTGATGTTAATGATCCAATCAAACTATCAAATGTAAGAGTAGAAAGGTCTTTGGATTCTTCAATTATGATAGCAATGTGATTCCACTTAGGAAGAAGTGTTCGCAACACTTTCTTCATAATTGTTTCATTTTTTGTGTCTTCACCTAAAGTTTTCATCATATCAACTACTGCTTTGACTCGTACACAGTAGTCTCCGACTCTTTCATTTTCCTTCATTCTGAGATTTTCAAAATCTCTTTTCAAAGTCTGAAGCTTGACTTGCTTTACTTTATCACTTCCTTGGAATCCTTCTTTCAAGGCATTCCATGCATCTGTAGTAGTTAAGTAAGATGCAATTATAGGAAAGATACTAGGATCTAATGCTGATTGAAGATGGTATAAGGCAAAAGAATTATTTTTTTGTGCATCTTTTTAGATCTTCTTATCATTTGCACTTAAAGTAGTCCAATCTGTTGGAGCAATGTATCCGTCTTCAATAATATCCCATAGTCCTTTTACAATGAGTAATGTCCTCATCTTGACTAGTACTCATAATTATCCCCACTGAATTCGGGAATTGGTAGATTATTATGTGATCCCATTATTATCTACTAAAACAAGAAACCTCTCTTTTATAGTCTTATTGCAAAAAATACTTTACAAACTATCAAGCCCTGCTTGATTTACAATCATAAACAACTCACACTTGTTGTTCAGCAATTACAAAATTGTCAGTGATTTGTTCATCATCGTCACTGATCAATATTATTTCAGGAGAAGGAGGTTGAAGGATTTCAACTGAATTACTATAATGAGTATATTCGGATCCTTGTGAAGCAATTGCAACTATGTCGGATTGTTCAAATCTGCTGCCAAAGGAGTTATCTTCTGAATCTGCTTCGTATCCTTGATCAGGATTTCTCTGGTGTGCAATAACCGCGTTTTGCAACTGTGAAAAAACTGTATTAAGTCCTAGTGTTTTCACGTGCCTATCAAAGTTTTCAGGGTTTGTTTTCAATAACAACTTGCAGAGGGCATGATAACATCCATCCGATCTTATCATTTAAGAAAATTTCCTAGAAATTTTCTTTTACAAAGATTTCCTCTTAGGAAATAATAAAAAAAAAATTAACTTTCAAAGTTTTTTTTTTTAAAAAAACTTTACAATTATTTCCTCTCAGGAAATTTCTATCAACTTTGAAAAAAAAAATTATAAAAAACTAATGAACAGATATTTCCTCTTAGGAAATTACACACAAAAAAAAATTATTATTTTTTTTAAATTTAAACTATTCCTTAGTTTTTTTTTTTTTTAATTTTAATTATCTATTGACCCCGCCGAGAGTCGATCCTGCGACCTCGCGGGTGTCAGGGCTGAGGGTAGCCGCTGTGCTATCGGGCTGATCCGGGAGCAATGCGTGCTCCCCGCCCTTTAGCTTCCGCGTCGAGCGTGAAGCTAATGTTGGCTCCGCGCTTCGGTGCGAAGCTTGATTTTACTTGGGACTTTAGTCCCACATCGCCCGTAGGGTGATGTAAAAGCTCTTTAAAAAGAGCTAAGCACATAAAGTGCTTTGACTGCCTGTGGGCAGTCACTAACACCGCAGGATCCTTTTGCCATCGATGCACGCACGGATCGCCACGTCACCACTCCTCGGGTCGCGCGCCAGTGCCACGTCACCACACCTCGGGCCGCACGCCAGTCACACATCACCACGCATCACGCCACGTCAATCTCGTGCCTCGGGAATCGTGTGCCACGTCAACAACGCCTCGAGAATCATGTAGATCTGCTGCTCCTGTGGGTCGCTTCGTCCAGCTCCTCCAGTGCCTCGAGAAACGTGTCAGACTGCTCCTACAGGTCACCTCAGGATCCGTGCCACCTCGGCTCCTATGGGTTGCCTCGAGATCCGTGTCTTTGCCTCGAACTGCGGGCCCCACCACCTCGGGAATCGTGCCACTCTGATACCAAATGTGAAAGGTGAGTGTGGACGAAAAAGGATTAATTGCATTAACATTAAAACTTAGGTTACATAGATTAAATAGGCAGTAAATAACCTATTTGAGAAAGAAAGGGGGAAAGGAGAAATTGGGGGAAAGGAAAGATGAATAGAATTCTCTTGCCGCCCAAATGCTGCCGTCCACTGCCATCCAGGTAAGGTAAAAGGTAAGTTACCTTTACCCAAGGTAAAAATAGTTTTTTTAACCTTTTACTAATGGTAATATTCCAACACTCCTTGGGGATAAATATGAGACACTTAGCATAACCCCATCACCACCTCCTTTCTTGACGTGATCAATTTTGAGATGGGAGTAAAACTACTCCCAAATTTCCTTTTGAGATATTCAAAAGTTTTCTTTGGAAGTGGCTTGGTAAATATATCAACAATTTGTTTCTTTGTAGTAACATATTCCAATTTAACCTATTGATCTATCACCTACTCTCTCAAAAAGTGATATTTAATTGGAATGTGCTTGGTCCTTAATGCATCACTGGATTCTTTGAGATATTTATGGTACTTGTATTATCACAAAGTATAGAGATATGATGATCATGCTCTATTTTAAAATCCTTTAAGGTCTGCTTCATCCATAACACCTATGTACAAAAATAAATTGCTACAATGTACTATGCCTCTACAGTGGATAAGGATACTGATGCTTGTTTTTTGCTTAGCCAAGAGACTAAAAAATCTCCAAGAAAGAATGCTCCTCCACTTGTGCTTTTTCTGTCATCAACACTGCTTACCCAATCTGCATATGTATATGTTGTGAGAGTGAAATTATTGCACCTAGGGTACCACAATCCAAAACCCATAGTACATTTCAAATATTTAAAGATTCTCTTAACTTCCTGTACATGTGTTTATTTTGGTGCAGCTTGAAATCTTGCCACCATTCTAACTACCTGCATTATATATGGCCTTGTAGTTGTGACATACAACAAACTCCCAAACATGGATCTATACAATTTTTGATTTGCCTCAAGAGACTCATCATATTTACTTAACTTATATCATGTAACCATGGGAGTAATTACAGGATTGCAATCCTCCATCCTAAATTTTTTTAATATTACTTTTACATACTTGGTTTGAGAGAGAAATATACCTCTATCTAATTATGAAATTTGCAAGCCAAGAAATATAGACAACTCTCCAAGCATTTAAATATCAAATCATTTTGCATACTCTTTATAAAATTTCTGACACATCTTATCATTACTACCTCCAAAGATGATATCATCCACATAGACTACTACAATTAACAAGTCATTTTCTTCATTTTTATGTATATATTGTTGTCAGCTATACCTTTTCTTAATCCGTGTTCTTGAAGATACTTATCCAACCTAGAGTACCAAGATCAAGGGGTTTGCTTTAGTTTATAAAGAGCCTTCTTTAATTTACATACGTAGTCTGGCTTATTTTTCAAACTGAAACCATGTGGTTGCTCAATGTAGACTTCTTCCTCTACGTATCCATTAAGAAAAGTTGATTTTACATCCATTTAATATTATTTAAAGTTTTTTAAACTTGAGAATACCAAAAACATCCCTATGGCTTCAAGATGTGCAACAGGATTAAACGTCTCTTCAAAATAAATCCCTTCAACTTGTGCATAGCCTTTGCACACTAGTCTTGATTTGTTTCTGAAAACCTGACCATCTTCATTCAACTTATTTCTGTAAACCCACTTGGTTCCACTTACATTCTTGTCTTTTGGACATGTTGAGTGTTAATTTTACCCAATTGTGAAATTGCACTCTCCCTTATTAAGTCATACTTATTAAGCAGGTTCTAGTTTTATCTTGCATTAAATCCTACTTTAAGCATGAAAAGAAGATTAAAATCTATCAATGAATATAAATCCAAAATGATGAATAGGCTCAATAAATGCAGCTTCTTATCATGAATATTAAGATAGCCTTTAATATGATTAATAAATTATCCCTCTTTGGTGAAATTAATTTTCACAAAGAGACAATAATTTATAGCCTTAAAATAAGGGCTTTAAAATATCATTTAATTATCCCTCTTTTATGAAATAATTTTCATAAAGAAAAATAATTTAATGCTTTAAAATAACAGCCTTTTAATATAACATGTAAAATTACCCCCTTCAATGAAATCAGAATTTTCATGAAGAAAGGTGCATTTATTGCTCCAAATATGGTAACTTGTAAAATACCATAAACATAACCCCTTCAATGAAATTAAAATTTTCATGAAGGAAATGTCATCATAGGCTTATGAATGAACATGCAGAATTTAGAAATATGATTTACCTCCAAATCTAAAAAAATTAAATTTATGAAATTATAAAACCCTTGAAAAACAACAGTTTTTAAAAAATAATATAAAATCAAAATGACATCAGAATGAGCCTGAATCTGTTGTTTATTGAAGATTGATGATCGTTCTAGGCAACCATGCAATTATTTTTAGATTTTGAATTTTTTTAATTTTTATTTTAATGCCTGAAAATTAAAAAAATTCTAAAAATAGAAGTTTAAAATTAAAAAATAAAAATTTGCAACAAACTAAATATTGAAAACACAGAAATGCAAAGCTTCATCATTTTGATAGCACCTCGTCCTGCAAAACCGAATATATGAGCAATTTTTACATGCAACCTAACCTATTCGACCTGCATTTGCACAACCAAAATAAACTAAGTGCTACGGTTCAGAAATAAATTCCAGATTTCAACATTCACATGAAGTAATCGAGATTTCATTAAAATTCATCTATAAATCTGAATCTGAAAAGGAGAAAAATAAGCAGTTAAATCTAAGAATGCAAAAAAAACTCCTTTCTTGCTAAAAATACATGAAATTTCTGAAAAAAGGTATTTGCATTAAAAATATTTCCTGTTACATTCCGACAGCATATGGCCTTCAAAGGGTCCAACCCTTTTTTTCTCTCTCCCATGGCGTATTTTAACTTGAAAGAAAAACTCTTTGTTTGTTGATCTTGCAGTCGTTTCTTTTCTTTATTTTTATTTATTTATATATATATTTTTAAAGACATTATAAATCTTATAATAAGGTCCTTTTGTCTTTATTTAAGACGTTATGAATTTGATCAATAAAGCCCAGTCATAAACATCTTGTCTTTGTTTTTTAATCTTGTCTTTATTTTTTAATGACTAATACTCTTTAAGGGCACTTACAAAACCATTTGATTTTTCAAAAATATAATGATCTACCCTTTTTATATAAATTCCATTCTTTATCTGTTGGCTCAATGAAAAACCCAAGCTATTTGGTCCTCACTGATGATGCAGTATTCACCCATGACTTGGGCTCCTCCCATGCATTGTCCGTTAGACCGAATCTATCCTATGCGCCAGAAGAATATCTCCGTGTCGTATCTACCTACTGGTCAAGATTTGTCAAGTAACGCTTCTTACTGCTCTCACACACTCGATCCTCTGCCTTCGGTCTTAACATTGGATCAGCGATGTTGCTGTCTCTTTAGCAAAACCTGCTGCCATCTTGTTGTTGGCACTGCACAAATTTTTCCCCTTCCATACCGCGAGTTCAATACCATAATAATGGAATTTATCAGCGCTGTTACTTATCCTGCCTTGAATCTGCCTTCATCATTGCCAAGATCCACATCATGTTGCTTGACTCACACTGTGAACTATTTACCATAAAGAGAATATAGATTCGACTCTATAAAAACCAAGCCTCCCAAATCATTCACCATCGGGTTTGTAAGCTCTTGTTCTATTAAACTGCCACATCTATGCGTATGCCCATGTCATATTGTCCACCATATGCCGATTGGATCCCACGTTATTGTGCATTGTAATAACGCTTCTTCTCAAACGCCTTCTCAGAGCATCTCTTTTGTGCTCTCTTTTTGTACCGACAGTATCATCAAACATTCGTCGCAGCAAAACTAAACCGCTGCTCTGTCATTTTCCACGTCACCTAATTCGTTGTTATGAGAACCATCGCCCCTTGCGCATTGTTGTATAATCGACATCAGAAGGATGAGCCCCGCCTTGTCTCCAATAATAATGGCTACGTTTTTTTGTTAGGATGTTGTCCACACATGCCAGGTGCTCATCAGGTCCTTCTAAATTGTCCCTATTTGTTTCTTTTGGGTACTCCGCATCCATCATCGGATGACCACACCATGAAACTTTTGTCGATGTTAGTGTTTCTTTCAACCGGTGATGAGGCACTCCTATCACCTTGAATTGAAGTCTGCGAACGTCTAAAACACCTCTATTTCTGTGTTGTCCTTCAATTATTTCATTCAGGAAATATGCCAATGTTATGGCATCTAAAACACACCCTGTGATACCTATTGTGCTGCACAAAAACCCTTGCATCATCCCCATCGTGCTTTGGTCTTCGTCGAATATCCCTGTAAATGGTAATATTGCTCAGTTTGGCTTGGATGTTTTGTGGAATTATACTAACAAAATTTCGTGTTGTCATGATGTGTCCCTCTGCGTATCGACCATTGCCATGTCCGTAGAGGTCGTGATAAGATTTCGACCTATACCTACCTTCATCGAACGCTGCCTCAAATAAATGAAACATTCCCATATGTCGCAACGCTGCCAAAGTTATGCTATCCGCATGCCATATTGATTGTTCTTTATAACTCATCTGCTCCGATAACAATCCCCACACTAACTTCTTCAGAGCATCCTAATTTCGATGCCCACTGCTTTTTGTTCACTTTGAAATCGCCAAAGACCCTCACTATCGCACGTCATCGATATTCAACTACTCATTGATAATATGTCATTGAAGTGTCAATAGCCCACGTCGTGATGTCGGCTCATCTTACTCTCACACTGCACTGCTTACATCATCAGGTTCCACGTCCACCACGAACGTTTCCACTGTTTGCAATCATTCCGAATTTACCTGTAAAACGCAAACCCATAGACATATATAAGCCATATATTAATATATAAAAGACCATTAAAAGAAAGGCCTTCTAGCATAACATTGCACTAGACTGCCACTACCATTTTATTCTATTGGTTTATTATTATTATTATTATTATTATTATTATTATTATTATTATTATTATATAATATATAATAATAAAGTATTAAGACAACATTAAAACTTAAAGAGCATAGGAAAACATTTTTTTATTTATTTTTCATTTTTTTATTTTTTATTTATTATTAAAACATTTATATATATTTAAAATATATATAAATATTTTAATTATATATATATATATATATATATATATATATATATATATATATATATATTAAGTTTTATTTATTTACATTCAAATATTAAAGGTCTCTCGATGGAGGAGCTTCAACGAGCTAACTGGATAAAGGTGGCTAATTATTGTCGGTACCATACTGGTAATTCAAAGGTTGGTAGATATTGGATCCTTATTGAGGAATGGCCTATTCAAATCCCAGAAAGGCAAAGACAAGATATCCAAGGAATCCTTCATATGAGATCCCTCTCTTGGTCCCATGAAAAAGATTGTTTTAGATGGAACAACACTACTAAGGGTGAGTATTCAGTTCCTCAAGGTTATTTGACCTTATGCCATAATAATCCCAACCATTCTCTAGACATTTTTTGTCGATTGTGGGCTCAAAAGCTCTGGCCTAAGGTGAGGTTCTTTAATTGGATTTTATTGCATCATAGGGTGCTTACTGGTGAGCAACTTATGAAGCATGGTTTTCATGGCCCTTTTAGATATGAAATGTGTGAAGAGAATGTAGAAACTCTCAACCATATTTTTATTGAGTGTACTTTAGCCTCTGATATATGGAGGAGAATGGCCACTTTACTTGGCTTACAGTGGTCCAATTTTTCTACTTTTGAACAACTTTGGAGGGATTGGCATAATCAAGAGAGTGTTGATCATTTTATTAGGCAGTTAGTTTGGATGGGTTCTACCATTCTTCTTTGGAATATTTGGAATGAAAGGAACAACAAAATTTTTAATCAAGATAGGAAGGATATTCACTATATTTGGCAAAATACCATAGCCAACTTAGTTGAATCAATCCATCAACTCCTTAATCACCCACAAAACTCCCACCAAAGATGGGATCAAGTGATGCAAATATTGAAGATTAAATCTTCTAAGGGCAACCAACTTAAAGGGAATGTGAGTATTAGTAATATGGATAGGACAAGAAATTGGCAACCTCCTCCTAAGGATTTTGGAAAAGTCAATACTGATGGAGCCTCTAGAGGGAACCCTGGAAAATCTAGTGTGGGAAGAATTAGTAGACTTTCAGATGGCTCCCTGGTTTTTACTTTTGCTGATAATTTGGGTATTCTTTCCAATAACCTTAATGAGGGGTATGGTATCCTCAGAGGCCTTCAGGAGGCTACTAAGGTTGGATGGGAAAAGGTGTTAGTTGAGTCTGACTCTCAACTTATAATTAATCTCTTGAAGACTCCTAAGAATCATAAGGTGGATTGGAGAATAAAAAGAATTATTGAAAAGATTCAATTAATCCAGATGGGATTTTGAAAGTTGATTACAATCATGTGGTCAAAGATCAAAACAAGAGTGTTGATGCTTTAGCTAATTGGGCTTTGGACAAAGGTGATCTTACTTGTTATGGCCACCCTCCTAGATGGTGGGCTTCTCAAATTAGGGAAGCTCTTATTTCTATCATTTCTTTGGATGGCTCCAGCTCTGAAGGTACCTAGTTGCTTCTTGCTTTTTTTTTTGCTTCTCTTTGGTTCATTCAGTTTTTTTTAGTTCCCTAGCTCATTCTATTCTTTCTTTTGTTTCCTTTGTTGATTCTTGCCTTAATAGTCTTCTGGTCTAGATAGGTCATTGTTATATTCAATTTTTTTTCTTTTTTGTTTTTTCTTTTTTTTGTTTAGTTTTTTAAGGTGGGTGGGTTCTTTTGTTTTGTTTTGTTTTTGTGTTGCTTTTTGTTGTTCTTGTGTTTTTGTTGTTTTATGTTTTTGTTAATGTTTTTTGTTATTTTTCTTGTGTTTTTTTTGTTTTTGTTCTTGGGTTTCTCTTTGTTTATGTTAAATCATGTTTTTATGTGTGAGTGTTTTCTATGTTTTTTGTTTTTGTTTATTGTATGTTGTTGCTTGTTTTTTATTTTTATTTTTATTTTATTTTTTTAATTGTTTAGGTTTTGGTTGTGTTTATTTTTCATGTTTTTTTTTGGGTTATGTCTTTGTAGTGTTCTTTTGTTTTTGTCTTGTTTGTGTTTTGTTATGTGGCTCTTGTGTTTTTCTATGTGGTTCGTGTTGTGATTTCTTTTATCTCATTGTGAGTGTTTGGTTGTGATTTTATTTTTGACACACTCAAGGAACATGTTTTTTAATTTATTTTATTATTTTTTTGTTATTTACTTATTTATTTATTTATTTTTAAATTGGTTTTGTGTGTTTGTTTGCTCCTTGAGTATGTCAAAGGTGGTAGGCCAGGTCCGAGTCCTGATCATTTTTGGTGGAATGGATACCCCTGCCTCCTTGGGTCTTACCCAAAAGTGGCATCCCTTTTGGGATGTTTTCCACAAATAAAAAAAAATTCTTAAAGGTCTTATTAAAACTTATAATACAATACCACATTAAGCTAAAGTATTAAAATTTAAACAACTAAATTTAAGAATTGGTCCAAGATGCTAAACACTCAAACAAAGGCTTCACTCAAAGCAATTAAATAAACTTTTACGAAAACCACGACAATCGAGAACCCTTGGAGCCCACATGACAAGATCATGACTAAGGTCATATCAAACAATGACATTCAAAGACAAACAAAATACCAACATACTCCAAAAGAGGACGAAACAACTCGACTCGATAAGGTACCCTGGACTGAAATGTGAATGCTAAATATAGATCATGTTAAACTCATCTCCCCAAGGATACCAAAATGCATGACACTGAAAATATGATTCCAAACAAACTCAAGAGATGAACTTCTTTCAAGAAGACAAGGAGACTTCCAAATTAAGGAACCTTGACCAACTGCATTGCAATCTTCATAGAGGGGAACCTATCAAAAATGATCTCTCAAATATAAACAAAAACACTCAAAACCAAAAATAAAAGGTGGGTCCCCAATTTTGGGGTACGTTGTGGAGCAGGCACAACAAATGGTTACTCTGCTAAGAAATAATCCTTAGCATTTCGGTAAGAACCCAACCTGAAAACACACAACCCAAATATTAGAGTTACAATTATCAGCAAGTATCCCAAGAATGAGAATAGACCAAAAATACATGAACCATTAGAATCATTCAGCATCAGCTCAGTGTGTGCAAAGTGATTCATTCCTTATTGTTTGAAACCATTCAACATTCCATTGTTAGTTTCACATGGATGTTTATGTCTTCATGATTTATGCATATGATATGTTATGGATGATTTATGTAGGATTGGATGTATGGAAATGATGCTATAATACGAATAGCCTATTTTGTAGAAACTCAAACATTCTAGTATCATAAAAAACACACTAAAACTGTCTAATCCTCTTAGGACCAAATGTGTGTATGGTGAATTCATTTACCAGATCAAGAGCTCAGTTATGAACTGCCACCATAGAGAACCAGTGTGTGTGCAAGTGAACTCAGAGCTTTGGGGAATCGGATTCTCAACCTAAGTATGATAAGAATTTGACCTTATCCTTACTACTCTAATTGTTTTGAGTTTATTGCCTCATCTTGACCAAAATGGTTAAACTTGTTATGGATGAAACCATAAGGCTAGCCTGTCCATTTGAACGGTCAGAGGTCTCGCTTTTAAACGAGACATGTCACCACACATGAGCATACTCCACTACCAATCAAGCGTCTATAGCCCCAATGGAGGTTAGCCCCATAGTCCATGATTTTGTTTTTTTTTTTATTTCTTGAATCTTGGAGATGACTACCCATCCTTCTGAGGGGACATGTAGTACGATCCTTACAATCCAATAGTCAGTGGTGTGATGGAAGGAGACTCAGAGATTTGGGTAATCGAATTCTCAACCTAATTATGATGAGATTTTGACCCTATCCTTACTACTCTGATTTATTTTTGAGTTTCAAGTATTGTGGAAGTGGTGAAAACCACTATTTTATGGACTATGTTGCATGATAGGACCGACAAGGATGACCCTTTTTGCCTCACATTTTCTTCCAAGGATGGTTTTGACTATTTTATCCAAGATGCTTTTAACATGTGCAAACTGTGTTTGGTTCAAGATAGTTTCGACATCAGTTCCCAATATCAAGATCTTCTTAGTATATATTGTGCAATGATCCTAAGATAATTTGACATGTTTTTCGATGATTGTCTTTAAAATGTAGATATAAGTGAGATGCAATGTTTATGCAATGTGAAATGTACCATGAAATACAGATGAATGCGATGGAGTATACAAAATATTTCATCCTAATTTGCAAAATTGATAACTTCACACATCCCAATTTTCAAATGATATTCTTTAATGTGTTTGTGATGCTCGTGGAGCCTTCTGCAATACATTTCCAATGTTTCATATTCTCTTTATCTTAGTTAACATTCATGAGGACATAACTGACATCTCACTTTTCTCTTTTTTTTTTCAAAACAAACCAAAACACAAAACTCAAAACCACACAAAAATTATGTCCAACCGAAAATCAAGGGTAAAGCCAAAACACAAAGCAAAACCTAAAACTATATACAAATGTACAATATGGTATGAGATGGTGTAAAGTTTGTACTATCACTTTCTTGGATTCCAAACATGATTAGAATATTTCAAAATGCATATAACATGATAAGCATGCCAAATGTTGTAGGAATCCAACAAAAACAAGATTAAATCAAACAATGCAACAAAATTCAACTTGCCTCTCTCACCCCACCAATTTGATTTAGTTCCATTAACAATCCCATAGGTGATATTCAAATCATTAAATTGATTAGACAATATTTTATTTTCAATTGTTTCTTGTCTATTCTTTAAAATGTCAAATTCACAACTCAATTCCTGATTTAGAATTAGTCTTTCTTTTTCAAACATGATATTTTGCAAACAAAAGCCTATTTCTAAGAATTTCAAAGCCACTTTATTATTCATATTTTTAATCCAATCAAATTTATGCAAACAGTTGCAAGTATCCAGGATATTTACTAAATGGGAATCATTATACGCTTTTATCCTAGATTCAATAATTAATTGTTGATTAATTTGATTCAACAATTCAAGTTCATCAACTTATTTTTCATTCATCAAAGCATTTTTATTAAAGGTGTACATGTAAATTAATCCTTGTTCTTCATTTACATTCAAAGGCATTTCATCATAAACATCATTCAAATTCAAAAAATGTTCATACAAATTTTCACCTGAAGCTTAGATGCTTGGACATAAAGGGTTAGATTTTACCTTTTGCATATTTTTATTTACCAAAACTTGGTAAGGATTTGCAAATTCCTCTTCTACCTCATAGTCTTTATCTTCATTGATTACCTATTCAGGAAATATACCAAAATTGGTCACCCAATTAAAAACATGCCCATACTTTTTAACCCTCAAATATTGTTGGTCAAGGTGTGTATCAAGTAACCCATATTGATGACCAATAATTTGATTTGTTTCCAATAAATCAACCCCTTTGTAATTTGATTGCAACTCCTTGTTCACTGTCCATGGTATCTCTTCATTTGAATCCTCAAAACAATCATGCGAATTTGTATCCGAATTTTCAATATATCGAAATGAAAGAGTAGATTTTACCTCTATCTCATCCAAAATAGATGAGTCATGGAAAACTTTTACCATTTTTTCCCTTTCTATTTCAACAAAATTTTCAATCAATTTATGTTCAACATGATCAAATTTTGTAACCTTCTCAAATATTGTGAATTGAAGATCTTCATATGATGTAGAAGTTCAACCTCCTGCATATTAAGTGGAATAGAAGTTTCAACCTCCTTCATATTAAGTGGAATAGAAGTTTCATCAATAGGGGTGTGAGAAAATAACACATCTTCATATCTTCCCCAACCATTGTAAAAATTATCATCCAAATTCGTGGGATGAAACTCTATGGTATCTGTGACATGATCTTTTGATTCATCCATCAATTATTTTTCTTCTTGGTCCTTGGTAGTAGGATCGTTATTATCTTCCAAAATTTGATGAGATTCCAACCCTTCTTCCAAAATATTCTCAAATTGTGTAGGAGTTGTAATATCTTCCTGTGAGAAAGTGATTGTGTTATCCTGCATATCAATTGACACAAAGGTTTCATTAGAATATTTGGAGTGAGTGTATTCTTCCCACTTCTTCCAAGAATCATAGTAATCATATTCCAAAATCAAGTGGTGATGCTCAACTACTTCTTCAACATCTTCCAATTCATAAACGTGTTTCTCATCAAATTCGCCTTCACCTTCCTTAGATGGTTCAATGATTTCTAAAAGTGGGCTGTTTTTTGTATCCAAGTTTGCAAGATCGATATCTACGTTTGTAACCCATTATTCAATTTCATCACAATTTGGAGGGTGAGAATTTTCTTGATAATCAATTTCAAGCATTTCATCCAAAGTGTCTTCCGAGAACAAGTGGTGAAATTATATTATATCTTCAAATTCATTTATTGATTTTCTTTCAATTTCACTTTCAACCACTTCATTCAATTCGATGGTAGGTTCTATCCTATCACATATCTCTAAACTAGTTAGATCTAGGACACCCTTATCTGAGTACTCATTCACTTTTAGAAATGAACTCCTCTCTACACAATTCTCATTGGTGGATGTTGGCTTGGCAACTTGCACCTTCTCTTGGGCAATATCTAAGGTGGTTGTAATATTTGGAGACTCACATTCATCCCCTTGATCATTCACATTAGGCATCATTGGAGTGGAAGGTTCTATATTCGATAGTTGGTGTAGGTTGGCTTCACTAACTCCAGAAGAATAATATTTCATGGGAACATGTTGTGCCTCCACTTGCCCTTGTTCTACCATTATTACAACCTCATAGATTCTAGAAAAATATGAGTTGTCAAGGTTTTCCTTAATAAGTGTAGCAAGTGCAAGGGGTATGGCTCCCATGTATACTTTAATAACTTTCTCTTCTTGTATGTCAAAACTTTCCCACATTTGAGAGTGCAATTCACGGAACTAAATTGACTCATGGATTCATTAGGCTCTTTACGAATAGAGTTAAATTGCTTTTGCAACATATCTAAGTCGACTTGATTACCAAAATGATAAATATAGCCTACTTCTAGTTGGATCCAAGAAGTCCTAACCTCCATGGGTAATTGTAAAAACCACAAGAATGATCTGTCATCCAAAATGTATGAGAAGAACCTACAAGAAATAGCCCCATGAAATACTTGACATTAAAATAATGTGCTCTTGTAGACATGCAAATTTTGTAAGTATCCTGATGCCACCTCTTGATTAAAAACTTGTAGAAACTCCAATAATATTTCAGGAATTTGATGGGGTGTTCCAACCATATGAAAACATTTGTAATACTTTCCTAGCATAGATACCATTTCTTCTCTTAAAGATATTATTTGCTCATCATATGTCGCCATTAGTGAAACTCAAAAGATAACTTTAGAACCAAATTTGTTAGTCAAATAAAAATATCTTGCAAATAAGCATAAAATGACTAACAATTTTCAAATGAGTAAACCACAAAGATCATCATGTTAGTATCATCCAAAATATATGCATCAATTAAATCATGACATGAAAGAACATTCTCAAATTTGCCAAAAGGTTAGTATTAACACATCATCAAATAGAGAATGTTAGAATCAATGAAAGTGAACAAAAAAAGTTCATTAGTCAAGACCAATGTCAAGTAACATGAACAATGTAGCATCTAAATAGTAATATAATAAATCAACTCAAACCCTCTTAGCTCCCAAAGTGTTGAGTGCTAAAAGATTACCAAAGATGCTAATCAAATGAACTTGAAATATTTATCAATAAAAACTCTCAAAGTTACACCAAATCACGTCCTTCTTTTAGCACCACAATGATGAGTGTTAAAAGAGGCCTAAAGATAATAGATAATAGGGCATGAAATATTCCACAATTTAAATCCCTATAGCATTTAAAATCACAATAAAATAAACCACATCATGCCCTCCTTCTAGCGCCAAAAATGTTGAGTGTTAATTTTACCCAATTGTGAAATTACACTCTCCCTTAGGATTTGGATCCCAAAACCCTCTCTTGCAAAAAATTTAAACAAACAACTTCTCTAAGGTTTCCACTATATTAGCATTTTCATATGTGTATTAGTACTCTCAATAAAAATATATCAATTCAATGCTAGGAACACCTTAGTGATTGCAAGTAATTGTAAACAAGGGATATGTGTTGGTTTATTTTACCATGCTACTTTAATGATTGTTCATGAAACTAAAATAAATCAAATGTGAATTGGCCCTCATATGACCATGATGTAGTGCCTTAATTCCTTTTATCTTGAGGATTTTAAAGTAGATTTTATCTTCCCTTATTAAGTAGGTTCTAAACAAGTTTTATCTTGCATTAAATCCTACTTTAAGCATGAAAAGAAGATTAAAATCTATCTATGAATATAAATCCGAAATGATGAATAGACTCAATAAATGTCACTTCTTATCATGAAGATTAAGATAGCCTTTAATATGATTAATAAATTATCCCTCTTTGGTGAAATTAATTTTCACAAAGAGACAATAATTTATAGCCTTAAAATAAGGGCTTTAAAATGTCATTTAATTATCCCTCTTTTATGAAATAATTTTCATAAAGAAAAATAATTTAATGTTTTAAAATAACAACCTTTTAATATAATATGTAAAATTACCCCCTTCAATGAAATCAGAATTTTCATGAAGAAAGGTGCATTTATTGCTCCAAACATGGTAACTTGTGAAATGCCATAAACATAACCCCTTCAATGAAATTGAAATTTTCATGAAGGAAATGTCATCATAGGCTTATGAATGAACATGCAGAATTTAGAAATCTGATTTACCTCCAAAACTAAAAAAATGAATTTTTGAAATTATAAAACCCTTGAAAAACAATAGTTTTCAAAAATTAATATAAAATCAAAATGACATCGGAATGAGCCCAAATCTATTGTGTATTGAATATTGATGATCATTCTAGGCAGCCATGCAATTATTTTTAGATTTTGAATTTTTTTTAATTTTTATTTTAATGCCTGAAAATTTAAAAAAAATCTAAAAATAAAAGTTTAAAACTAAAAAATAAAAATCTACAACAAACTAAATGCTGAAAATGCAGAAATGCAAAGCTTCATCAGTTTGATAGCACCCCGTCCTGTAAAATCGAAGATATGAGAAATTTTTACATGCAACCTAGCCTATTCGACCTGCATTTGCACAACCGAAATAAACTAAGTGCTAGCTCCTAGGGTTCAAAAATAAATTCCATATTTCAACATTCACATGAAGTAACCGAGATTGCATTAAACTTCATCTATAAGTCTAAATATGAAAAGGGAAAAATAAGTAGTTAAATCTAAGCATGCAAAAAAAACTCCATCTTTCTTACTAACAAGACTTGAAATTTCTGAAAAAAGGTATTTGCGTTAAAACTGTTTCCTGTTACATTTTGGTAGCATATGGCCTTCAAAGGGTTCAGCCCTTTTTTTCTCTCTCCCATGGCGTATTTGAACTTGCAAGAAAAACTCTTCGTTTGTTGATCTTGCTTCATCTTCTTCAACGTACAACCCTTCCTTTCCTTCTACCTCCAATGGAAAACCCTTCGCTTAATTATGTTTGGTTTCAAGACATTTCCTCTCTCTGCATGGGCATCTGTTTCTTTTCTTTTCTTTATTTTTATATATATATATATATTTTAAAGACATTATAAGTCCTTTTGTATTTATTGAAGACATTATGAATTTGATCAATAAAACTCGGTCATAAACATCTTGTCTTTGTTTATTAATCTTGTCTTTGTTTTTTTAATGACCAATACTCTTTAAGGGCACTTACAAAATCATTTGATTTTTCAAAAATATAATGATCTACCCTCCTTGTATAAAGTCCGTTCTTTATCTATTGGCTCTACGACAAGCCCAAGCCATTTGGTCCTCATTGATGACGCAGTATTCACCCACGACCTGGGCTCCTCCCATGCATTGTTCGTTAGACCGAATCTGTCCTATGCGCCAGAAGAATATCTCCACATCGTATCTATCGACTAGTCTAGATTAGTCGAGTAACACTTCCTACTGCTCTCACACACTCGATCCTCTGCCTTCGGCCTTAACATTGGACCAGCCATGCTGCTGTCCCTTTAGCAAAACCCAATGCCATCTTGTCGCTGGCACTGTGTAAATTTTCCCCCTACCATACTACGAGTTCAATACCATAATAATGGAATTTGTCAGCATTGTTACTTACCCCACCTCGAATCTGCCTTCATCGTTGCCGAGATCCACGTCATGTTGTTTGACTCACTGTGCATTGTTTACCATAAAGAGAATATATATTAGACTCTATAAAAACCAAACCTCCCAAATCATTTGCCACCGGGTTTGTAAGCTCATGTTCTATTAAACTGCCACGCCTATGTGTATGCCCATGTCAGATTGTCCACATATGTTGATTGGGTCCCACGTTACTGTGCATTGTAATAATACTTCTTCTCAAATGCCTTCTCAGAGCATCTCTTTCACGCTCTCTTTTTGTACTGATAGTATCATCAAACATTCGTCGTAGCAAAACTAAACCACTGCTCCATCACTTTCCATGTTGTCTGATTCATTGTTATGAGAACCATCACCCCCCTACGCATTGTTGTATAATCAACATTAGAAGGATGAGCCCTACCTTGTCTTCGATAATAATGGTTGCATTTTATTGTTAGGCTTTTATCCACACATGCCAGGCGCTCATCGGGTCCTAAATTTTCCCTATTTGTTTCTTCTGGGTACTTTGCATACATCATCGGATGACCACACCATGAAACTGCTACCGATTTCAGTGTTTCTTTCAAACGGTGATGAGGCACTCCTATCACCTTGAATTGAAGTCTGTGAATATCTAAAACACCTCCATTTCTATGTTGTCCTTCAGTTCTTTCATCCGAGACATATGCCACTGTTATGGCATCTAAAACACACCCTGTGATACTGGTTGTACTGCACGAAAACCCTTGCATCATCCCCATCTCACTCTGGTCTTCGTTGAATCTCCCTGTCAATGACAATATTTCTCGACTTGGCTTGGATATTTTGTGGAGTTATACTAACAAAATTTTGCGTTGCCACGATGCGTCCCTCTGCATATCGACCATTTTTGCATCCATGGAGGACATGACAAAATTTTAACCTATACCTGCCTTCTTCGAATGTTGCCTCGAATAAACGAAACATCCCCATATGTCACAGCGCTACCAAAGTTATGCTATCCACATGCCATATTGATTGTTCTTTATAGCTCATCTGCTCCGGTAACAATCCCCACACTAACTTCGTCAGAGCCTCCTAATTTCAACGCCCACTGCTTTTCGTTCACCTTGAAACCACCGAAGACCCTCACCGTCGCACGCCATCGTTATTCAACTGCTCGTTGATAATCTTCCGCTGAAGTGTCAATCACCCACATCGTGATGTCGGCTCATCTTACTCTCACACTGTGTTGCTTACGTCATGAGGGTCCACGTTCACCACGGGCGTTTCTGTTGTTCGCAATTGATTTGGATTTACCTGCAAAACGCAAACCCATAGACATATATAAGTCATATATTAATATATAAAAGACCATTAAAAGAAAGGCCTTCTAGCATAATATGGCACTAGACTGCCACTACCATTTTATTCTATTGGTTTATTATTATTATTTTTTAAAATTTTTATTATTATATTATATTATATAATATATAATAATAAAGTATTAAGACAACATTAAAACTTAAAGAGCATAGGAAAACATTTTTTATTTATTATTAAAATATTTATATATATTTAAAATATATATATATATATATATATATATTAAGTTTTATTTATTTACATTCAAATCTTAAAGGTCTTATTAAAGCTTATAATACAATACCACATTAAACTAAAGTATTAAAATTTAAACAACTAAATTTAAGAATTGGTCCAAGATGCTAAACACTCAAACAAAGGCTTCACTCAAAACAATTACATCAACATTTATAGAAACCACGACAACTGAGAACCCTCGGAGCCCTCACGACAAGCTCATGGCTAAGGTCATATCAAACAATGATACTCAAAGACAAACAAAATATCAACATACTCCAAAAGAGGACGAAAGAGGACAGACAAATTGACTCGACAAGGCACCCTAGACTGAAATGTGAATGCCAAAGATAAAGCATGTTAAACTCATCTCCCCAAGGATAGCAAAATGCATGACACTAAAAATATGATTCCAAACAAACTCAAGAGATGAAGTTATTTCAAGAATTCAAGGAGACTTCCAACTTAATGAAACTTTATCAACTGCATTGCAATCTTCATGGAGGGGAACCTATCGAAAATGATCTCTCAAATATAAACAAAATCACTCAAAACCAAAAATAAAAGGTGGGTCCCCAATTTCAGGGTACATTGTGGAGCAACCACAACAGGACGTGGGACAAGTTCCCAAGTCTCACTCTTTTTTATTTGGTCTAACTCTTCTGTCATTACCTTGACCCAATATTTATCTTCACTTGCCTCATTTAAATCCTTGGGCTCAACTTTAGATAGTAAAAAATATTTTCTTGTTCACCTGTTCCTATTGTCTTCCTCCTTGTTTGTCTCTCATCTAGATTCTCAATAATTAGATCTCTTAGATGATTCTTTTGCACATACCTAAACGGTGTTTTAGGTGGTGCCATTTGTATTGCATCTTCATCAATTTCTTCTCCTTCTTCCTCTGCAACTTTTTCCTTCTTGATACACAATCTCTTAAGATGGTTCTCTTAGATCTATTTCTTCATCAACTTTTACATTTGCACTTTCCACAATTGTATGTGATTTTTTATTGTAGCATCTATAGACTTTACTCTTAGTGGAGTATCCAAGGAAGATAACCTCATCACACATGGAATCAAACTTGCCCAAATTTTTCTCTTCTCTTCTAATGTAGCATTTGCTTCCAAAATTTTTGAAGTAATTTACAGTAGATGGTCTTCCCTTCCAAATATCATATGTGGGATACGTGGTGATTTAATCTTACTTGAGCTCTATTGATAATATAAATGGTTGTACGAATTATCTCTTTTTAAAACCCATCAAAAATCTTAGACTCATTTAACATAGCCCTGGTCATACCCTGAATTGTTCTATTTTTTCTTTCAACCACTCCATTTTGTTGTGGAGTTCTTGTTGTTGAGTATTGTCTCTTAATTCCATGTTGTTCACAGAATTCTAAAAATTCACCTGAAGTGAATTCTCCTCCTTTATCTGATCTTAGACATTTGATCTTTCTACCTATTTCATTTTCTACTAGTGCCTTGAATGCCTTGAAATTTTCAAATGATTTTGATTTTTCCTTTAAGAATGTTACCCATCATTCTAGAGAAATCATCAGTAAATAACATGAAGTAGCTCTCACCTTGTAAATTTTTTGTCCTTGTACGACCACATAAATCAATGTGAACTAGTTCCAAAGGCTTGGATGAAGAAAATTCCTTTGATCTGAAACTAGATCTTGTTTGCTTGCCATACTGACATTGTGCACAAATCATGTTTGAAGGTTTTGTTATCTTGGGCATATCTCTAACTACCTATTTGCTGATTATTTTTACTATATTATCAAAGATCATATGACCCATTCTTCTATGCCATAACCAGTTCTCATCTTCTTGTGATAAAAAAAATATTTTTCTCCTTTTATCTCACTCAAAACATAGAGATTATTTGTGGTTCTACCGACATCTGCAATAAGATTTCCTGTCTTGGATTTCCTAATCTCACATCCATTTGGATGAAATGTGATTGTGTGCCCTTGATCACAAAATTGACTTACACTTAGTAAATTGTGCTTCAATCCTTCAATATACAAAAAAATTCTATTTTTGACCTTCCATTATCCAAACTCAAAGTTCCTTTTCCAACAATTTAGGTGGAAGAATCAACACAAAATTTCACTTTTCCTCCATTTTTTCTTGAGAGAAAGAAATTTAATTTTGTCACGTGTCATATGACTTGAGCAACCACTATCAATGTACTCCTGATTTCCTTCATTTGCACGTGAAGAGATATTTGTACCAACATGGATTTTTCCTTCTTTTTCCAAACTTTTAAGGATAACCCCTTCTGAGTTGTTTGATATTTCTCCTTCTTTCTTGATTTAGGAAGTTCAGGAGATATTGTCTTTACACCATTTAGCTTTGTGCCCAAAATTATCACATTTGTGGAAAATGACATTATTATCCAGGAGAGGTGCAAATGGATTAAAATTTCGACCAACATCATTTTTCACATGGACCATGCAATGTACAGCTTTATGACCATATTTTTTACATGAAAAACAATAACCATGAAATCTATTTGATCACCTTGGATAATATGGTTGCATGCCATTTCTATGATTGACTTTTGTCCATGATGATTCTTTGCTTTATTCCTCCTTGATGCTCTTACTCTTTAATACATCAGCATAAGTCATGAGCTCTTTATTACTTACTTCCTTTGATGTCCTTGTTGAGCTTGATACTTACTTTTGTGACTTCATATTTTTTGTGACCTATTCTTAGATTTTTCAACTTCCATTCTTAGAGAGACAACCTCATGTTCCAATTTTTCATATTCCAATTCTTTGACCTTTAATCGTTTAATCATTACTTCTTCAATTCTATTTTTTTCAACTTTCACTTTTAAGTCTATGAGATCTTGTAGAAATTATCTTTGTTTCCTCATCCTCTTGAATTTCCTCATCATCAAAAAGTTTAAGTACCTCTATCACTGCTACGAATTGGACCTCCAACCTCACGACAACCAACAGTATCCCAAGTGCTTTGGCTAGCTGCGCTACTGCAATTGTTGAGACCAAAATGGGGTGATGTATCTCTTAAACCACATTATGTACACTATCCAATATGAAAACCACAAAACTAATAACAACGAGAATCGACAAAGTGACCTCCTTCCAAGCAACACTAAGCGCACAACCTTCCACCAGCTAGGGCTACCCCCAATGAATAAAACCTTGGGTGTATGCAATGAAAAACATTTCATTCTTATCCCTTCTCAATGGTGAATCAAAAACCAGCATCAATGGGGTTCGACCTCTTGACCTTCTACCCAACAAACCTCAAGTGCACAAGATAAACGATGAATGTTCCTGCCTCAATTTTTGCTATCAAATATTCTAATATTTCTACCATTTGCAATCATAGGGTAAACAATATTTTCAATATTATTTTTTGTCATCTATTATTTAAAATAAAAGGCAATAATCACCAATTTATATGCTCTCTAAAGGTTTACAAATATGTCACGTCGACTCAAAAATTGAACTCAAATGTCTTACATAACGTTGGTGCCCAAACCTTTGGGTTATAATATTTGAATTAAATATTATAACTTTAACTCTTAGGGCCTTATAATAATTAAATCATTTGATTTAATATTGCAAAATTATTTCTCAACCTTGGTCCTTGTCTTTTATAGACCTTTGTCCTCATGCCATTAAACCTTTATTTAAATCCTTTATTTCTACTTGAATAATTTTCCAATATTTTTAACTTCACAACCTTGAATAAAATTTCTGCTTTGAATACCATGCCACCTTTTGACATCAATGACAACTCAATATGCTCAATATTTCTAAAAAATGTAGTGATAATGAAGAATTTACATGCAAATGTGGTGATTGACACCATTTTCGACCAGTGGGTAAAATTTGAAGTAATTTAATTTCACTCATAGGGTACCCTACGACCCAATTGGATGATAGGTTATCTTACAACCATACGATGTGCACCTATAAAAGCTTAATTGTAAGGCATGTAAGACATTTGGCATGTTGCAAAGGAAGAGAATTAAAAAGAGAGAAGAGAGAGAAATTTTGGGAAGTAAAGCATTGCTAAATTAGACATCAAGGTGGACAAGATGGCCATAGGTGCGACACAAGAAGGCATTGGAGGGTGTGCAGTTTGGGTAAGTTAACCATGTGACCCTCTTTTATGAATTGTGAAGAATAAAATGAACCTTAAGACCTTTTTAATAGTGAAATAAAATAGTAGTGTAGATGATGCATGTGAAATGGTAATGAAGATGAGGTGGTATGCATGCGTTTGTTGTTTTTTACATGATTTTCGAGGTGTGTATGTGCATGTGCATGTGTGTTTGTTTCCATGTGTGTTGGATGCAATTTATGAAAAATTTGGATAAATTTGTGGTAATGAACCAAATGGGTATCTGAATCTACCCATATCGATATGATCGTAGGTTAACCTATGACTGTACATTGTATGATCACAAGGTACCCTGTTATCATACGATTGTATGGATTTTATATGGAATCGTGCAAAACTTCGTACGAATATATAGAAATCTATTTTTGTGTAGTGCTTTGATGCAGATGAAATATTTATGTTGAGCAAGTGAAGGAGATAGAGGCGAGACATCGATTTCATCCCCTACTTGAGGATTTATAGAAAATTTGGTGTATGGGTGAGAGGTAGTAGGTATCGAATGTGGGTTTTCATGGAGTTGCAGATATGGAGCCAGTGCATTATGACCATTCATATTTTTTTGTATTGTGTGAGAGGTGGGATCCAGATCAAAACACCTTCAATTTCCTAACAGGGGAAATGACCATCACATTGAAGGATATATATCACATATATCAACTAATAGTAGAGGGATCTATCATGATTGCCATAGGGATGAGATAGAAGAAAGCCATACTACAATAGATTTTTTGGGATAAATGGTAGTGGGAGAAGGTGAGCAACAAAGACATAGCATATGAGGATTTTTGGAAGAACAAGGAGATATCATTCAGGTATTGCCTTATGTTGGTCCTCATTTTGAACTACCCAATATTTTTGGATGCAGGTTCTGCTAGAGGATGGTGGGGATAGTATGTGATATGGTGGAGTAGGGGAATCAATTTCTATGAGCTCAAACCTTATTAGTGTAGACCTTTAGTGAGTTGTATGCACTATGGATGACAACATAGATAGGGATTATAGATTTAGGATTGGGAGTATATAGTAGTGATGAGGCTAAAGGGGCTACCATACAAAACTCATGAGCTAATGGGGATTTATCTATCTTATGCATTGAGATGGTGGATAGATATAAAGGCACGCCTGCATAGACATCATGAGGGATAATCACTCTATTACAAAGGGACCTTTGGCATATTGAGGTGAAAGGATATCATTTGGAGGTCATGGAGAGGAGCACTATCATGGGCTAAGATTGGATTTAAGCTAGGTTGTGTGAGGTAAGGATGATAGGTGACCATGCAGGATGCAGCACAAATAGAGTACTTTCCATTTAGTTAAATTTTGAGGCAGTTTTGGTTGTCATAGGGATTGCTTGATCCACTAGTAGTTATCTAGAGGATCAATGGAGATAATGGGAGGTAACCATAGGTGAAATGCTTGGATACATCATTGGATGTAAATATCATCATTTCTAATGTATATTATGCCAAAATGACACCATAGTATGAAGTATGGTGGGCTACATAGAGATGGTAACTTGGTAGAGGGGTGATAGATGGATGTGGTGAGGCAGTAATAATAGAAATTGGGGGTTTAGATTAAGTTACGAGAGGTATAGTAGGAGTTGATACAGGTGCAAGTAGCATAGGTGTAGCAAAAAATTTAGGGGTGGGTAGCTTAGGTGGAGCAATAGGTGGACCATGACATGGATGTAAAGGAGGCCAATGAGGAGGATTTTAATGTAGATTTAGTGCTACATGTGAGACAGTATCTAGATAGTGGGGCAAGGCCTTTTGGGGCTTATGGAGAGTGTGATGGAGGTGGTAGTAGGTATAGAGGGGAAAAATTATTTAGTGATAGTGAAGGTTAACCTGAGTATATACCTATGCAATATGATGAATGCATAAGAGGATACCTATATGTTGTGAGATAAAGTATGCCAAGTGGAGGCCACAATGATATAGTTAGAGATGATCTAGATGTAGGATAGGGTAATTTGGACACAGGGGAGGGTGGTTTGGATGTAGGAGAGGGTAACCAACTTTATGGTGGAGAGATATCGAGGGCTAGCTAAAGTAACCTTGATGTGGTTATATGATGCAGAGAGGGAGATGGAGAGAGTTAGGATGTATTAAGATGAGCTACAATGAGAGTATGATACATTTAAAGTGGTACTAGAGAGAGTTGTGGCAAAGGCTTAGAGCCATTAGAGTGAGTGAGAGGTCGAGGTGATAATATTATACACAGAGATAGAGTAGTAGAGGACGTGGAGTGAGGTGATGATGGTTGAGATGGCTAGATTGCATGAGGAGGTAGAGTAGCAAAGGGCTCAGCATGAGGTGATGGCAACTAAGATGGCTAGATTGCATGAGGAGGTAAAGTAGTAGAGGGCTCAATGTGAGGTGATGATAGCCAATATGGCTAGATTACACAAGGAGGTAGAGCAGCAAAGGGCTTAATGTGAAGTGATGGTAGCCAAGATGGCCAGATTGCACGAGAGGGTACAGCGAAAATGGACTCAGTGTAAGGTGAATAGATATCAATATGGCTAGATTGCACGAGGAGGTAGATTAGTAGGGGGATCATATTGAGGTCGCTACTTTACAGGTTGAGCTTGAGGAAATATGCCATGCAAGAGAATTTGGAGTGATTGTTTGATAGAGAGGGTTGATGATGTGTAGGTTATAGTTATGACTGGTAATTTAGGTTATAGATATATTAACATACATAGGGTCATATTTGTAGTCACACCATGTCAGGAGGAGGACATAATCAATTATTACACTGATGTCTTGAGGAGTGGACCGATAAATATCATAGGTAGAGGGATCTACCCTAGGATAGAGCAATGAGGGAGTTTTGAGGAGGGTTGAGGAGCCTCTTGGTAGATGTGAAGGGAGTGGAGAGACTCCTAGTAGGCTATAGAGCTAAGATAACATGCTTATTTATTTTTGTGTGGAAAGTGTGCCACTATTTTTGTATATTATGTCAGATGCCTATGTAGCAATGTATAGTATGATGTACGATGTATCCTACAGACAATTTTAACTATGTACAATCTAGTTGATGATATTATATATATGATGATCTCTTTTGATGATGTACAATATTGGATGTATATTAAATATTTATGATGTATTCTTATAATCCTTTTATACATGTGATTATGCATTGATGATGTTGTTTGATACATAGTATGTTTCATGTAGCTTTGATTTGATTAACTGTGAGTATGCTAAAAATAGAAATGCACTGATGTGAGACATGTATTGTATTTAAGTTTGAGATGCATGTACGTGGTCATACTTTTTAAAACTTGTGTTTGATTTTGACTATCTCAAATAGTTCAATTAATCAAAGACAAGGAACAGTCACACTGATTGAGTACCCTAGCATGAAACAAGAAAACCTGTAATATGCAAGATGAATGCAATACAAAATGCACCTATGTAGGTAATGTAACTGATGGTTTGAATGTGCAACAAATGATAATGTACAAACGCGATTAATATAACACTTGTTATTGGTAAAGCTAGTGATTATGTAATTTGTTCCTTCTTCTCAAGATTGTTGGATGTTTAGAAGAATTCTAAGAAATTCAAACACCATAGTTTGAAAAATCAAACTCATCTAGTATTCAATCAATATCCTACAAAAATCTTGACTATCTTTATTGAGATTAAACCTATCATGGACCCATGTATGTACATGATGTTCATTTATCTATTTTTAGGGAGGTTGGATTAACCATTTGTAACTTGATTTGATTAAGCTAGCTCATCCACAATCCTACATAGATTTATACAAAAGGTCATTAATGTGATAGATGTGTCACCACTTGTAAGGTATGCTTCACTACCAGTTAGCCATCTATAGCCCTGATGTATATTATCCCCATGATCTATGGACCTAAGGATCTTAAGGGTTCAATATTTTTTATAGTGCTATTTTATTTCTTATTGTGGTGCTCTTTTTTGCTTTTGATTTTTTTTCTACCTTCTTTTTGTTTTGTTTTTTGTAGCTTATCCTTTTGTTGATCTTTAGGTTTGGATCATAAAAATTATAGGATAAGCAGAGTAAACGCTTTGCTTTATGGTAAGGGTTACACAATGTGTTTTCCTCCCTATACTTAAATTTTGCTTGATGTGTGAGATACGTTATTGGTCCATGAAAGAACTTGAGTCAACTAGAGGAAGCTTTGAAGTACTTTAAAATTTGATGGCATTCAACAAAGGTTGAAGGGATCAACTATGAATGGTTAAGTAACAAAAAATATTCTTGTTACCATGTAACTGAGAATAGAATTGAGCATCACTATAGACATGCTAACAAATGTATGTTTAACTCTTCAGTGGTTTTTTGTATGCAAAATATGGTGTGCATATGTACAAGCTAAGTGACAAGATGACGTGATAATGACCAATGCAATAGAATAGAAGTATGGGTCTGTGACATGATAAAATACCTACAAATGCATATTAAAATGCAATCGATCTATTCTTGAGTAGAAATACCAAGTGAGATAGTTTAACATGAATTTTTGAATAAAAAATTTGTACTCAATCTATACAAAAGGATCTTGATGGCATGTATGGATGCATGCAAAGAGGGTATTTATTACCAATGTTTAGTAGTATCAACATGATTGATAAGTGTAGATTATGATGGAAGAGGCTTGAAAGTGAGCATGTGAAATGGATGGAAAGTGGAAAGGGAAATTCCATAAGGGAAGCAAGAAGAAAGATAGAAATGTAACCAATAAAAGGTATGTAGCTACTCAAAGTGTACCATACAACATTGACCAGGCACAAAGAGAGAGAGAGAGAGAGCAACAAGAAAAGAGGAAGAATATGACCAAATCAAAGGTATGTAGCCACTCAAAACATGACCATACAACATTGACTACACATCCATAAAGGAGAAAAAGAAGAAGTAAGAGGAAGTGAAGACAACATAAGAGGAGTTGTAAAGTACATCACAGATGGATGGTTTTGATTTTGTTTGTATTTTTATTATTTTTGTTATTATTTTTCAATTTTATACATTTTTAATAGCCCGTATTAGGTCTACTAAAAGCAAATAAGTGGCCTGGACATTAGTCAAGAGTAAAATGCATGGAGATGGATGTTATTGATTAATTCCTTCGAGATTGGTCAAACGATAGGCCCCAGAACCAAATTTTTCATGATGATATATGATCCTAACCAATTTGGCACAAATTTATCATGAAGATGATGAGGTTGGCTGTTGTTTTGTTGATTTTCATTGAGGACCAAATCATTGATTTAAAACTCGTATTTATGGACCTTAATATTATATAGACGTCAAGAGTGATCTTGATAAATGTGCATGTGTTAAATAGCATGGATGTGGTGTTCATCTAGAAGGGTAAGTTAATCTAATCATGCTTGGTGAGTAGTATCATCATCAATAATTATTGTAATGAAATCCTTAAAGAAGGAATTTCTAGTTTTAAGGGCATGATGGCCTCTGCATCATAGACTAAAGAGAATTATGTTGTCCCAGTATGTGTTCTGATACTGGTTTTATAGTCCTAGAGTGCCAAAGGTATTTGATTATGCTAATCATGATGTGACTCTACAATGATTTTACAAATAATGGCATATATTATTTTGTTGGTAGCTTTTGCTTGACCATTACCTTGGTGGTAATATGGTATTGAGAAGCTATGTTGAATGTTGTATTTATCACACAATGCATAAACATTATTTTTCTTAAAAGGTGAACCATTATTAGATATGATCTTCGAAGGAATGTCAAAATGATAAATAATTTGTTGTGTAATAAAATCAATAATTTTAGACCCCATCATTTCAATAAGGGGGACCACCTCAACCCACTTTGTAAAATTATCATAGTGGTCATAATGAACTTGTGGTTGCTAAAAGGAGTGATTTTTCCAATGAGGTCTAGACCTCATTGAGAGAAGGGCCACATGGATTAGATAGGATGTAAATACTGAGATGGTAGGTGCATGAGATTGGCATATTTCTGACACCTTATATATGTCTTGACATGTGTACAACAATCATGCTCCATGGTAGGCTAGTAATAGGCCATGCAAATAATACGTATGGTGATGGCCATACCACTAAAATGGCCACCACATGTACCATCATGTGCAGATGCAAGGACATGATTAGCCTCATGTAGCTCTAGGCAACATAGAAGTATGTCATTGTAACTATGTTTGTACAAGATGTCCCCCAATAAAGTGAACTAGATTGCTCTTTGTTTGAATGTGTGCTTACTAGCATGAGGTAATCTGGTGAAAGAGTGCCTAGCTTGATGTAGTCCTTGATTTGAGAAAACCAAGGGTCACAAGGTTTAGTTTGGATAAAATTGATGCTTGCATCATTAGAGGAAGTTTGCAGGAAGATGGATGATTTGTGAAGCATTTGGACATGCACATGAGTAATTTCATCATGTGGGTTTTAAGGTAAAAAGAAACTGAGAGAAGCCATTATGTTGGAAAAATGATTAGTAGATCATGAAGAAGCCTCGATATCATACCACCTAAACTAAGCGAGAAATTTATTAGTGAGTTCCTTGTATTGTTTAAGTACAAGACATCGATATTGGTAAATTCCCTTTACTTGATTTATAATGAGTAGGGAATCACCAAATGTTTACAATATTTTGATGCACATAGCAAGCATTTTTTTAAGGTCAAGGATGAGTGCTTCATATTTGGCATTATTATTTATACAAGGAAAGTCTAATTTGAATGAGAAGTGGAGTGGTAACCCTTGTGGAGTAAATAATACTATCCATATGCCTCCCCCTTGTTCATAGAGGTAGCCATCAAAAAGAGTCCAGTCTACCTTTGGTTTAGGTTCCATGTGTTGTTCAGATTTGATAGTATAGAATACAAAATTATTCTAAAAAACAATGAGAAGTGGTTTATCATTATGTAAGGGAGATTGGGCAAGATGGTCGACAATGACCTGGCATTTAACAGATTTATAACTAATAAATTTGATATCAAATTTAGTTAGCAACATAATCCATTTAGCTACCCACATGTTGTAGGTAAGGTGGAGAGGATAAGGCAATCCTCCAAGGGATGTCCCTGGTTCAACTATCCACCCTACCAAACACACATTGAGTACCCAAAATCTAGTTTATAATGCTAGTGCGATCAAGGCCAGACACGACTCTTGGGTGATTTTGATGGTGTAGAACCCCCTAGTTGTGGTTTCTCACACCAAGGTGGCCCTGCAAGGGATTTTTTGCTAAATTAAAAAAAAAACATAATCCATTTGGTTGTGTGGCTATTATTGTAGATTTTGTTCATAATGTATCTAATTGGATTATCATAGGCCACAACATAATTTGTATGATTTAACATGTAATGGTGTAACTTCTTTGTGATGATGATTACTACATGCCATAATTTCTCCATGTAAGCATATCATGTTTCGTATCTTACCAATGTGTTGTTGATGTAATATGTGGATTGTTCTCTATTGGAATATATTACATTATTTGGTACATGCCAATGTACCAACATGGGTACATCTATAGATTAGGAAAGAGTGTCTTAGATTAGGATGAAAGTATTTACTTTATGCAATGTAATAAATGCACAAGTGTGCAATGATATTTTGGCAATGTAAATGTGCATAGTTATCCCTATGTACATGTGTCAATAGAGTAGGAAGATGAAGAGTCATAGGAAGAGTGAGGGCCAAGAATCCTCCATATGAAGAGTCACATTCCATTCTATATATATGGATGTATTGATGTAAAAGAATATAGCAAAGCAGAGAGAGAGTCATCTTTGGAAGCAATGGAAGGTGATGTAGTATGATGTATTTTGAGGTCTTCATTCAATAAGATTTCTTAGTACTTTTTGAGCATTTGTCATTAGCATTCTTTGAGTTATTATATAATAGATTCTGAGTTTATATGCTTGATTGCTTAGCATTATCATATCTTTCATATTGCAATTGTATTATTGATCTTGAGGCAATATTATTTTGAGTATTCACTCATCAAAAGCTAACAATGGTATCAGAGCCACAAGGGACCATCCTAGTTTCCACCATTCATCCCTCGTTATGTCTTTGCAAATCGGATCCACCATTGTGCATATCTACATGCAAACATCATCGTCTCAAGATTGTTTGATAGAAGTCCCAATATAGATCAGAAGGAAAGAAGATTTCTACTAGTTAAGAAGAGACCAATAACGATAAAGGAATTACCTCTGGAAAGAGAAACCAGAGAAGATAAAGGAATTACCTATGGAAAGAGAAACTAGAGAAGATAGAGGAATTACCTCTAGAAAGAGAAACCAGAGAAGATAAAGGAATTACCTTTGGAAAAGGAAACCAGAGAAGATAGCATTTCTCACTATGTTAAAGGAAAACCAATGATATTTAAGGAAATACCTATTCCAAGAGCAAAATCAGAATAGAAGGAGATTGAAAGGTCTTGAAGATAGACCTTATCATTAAAGAGATCAAGAGACCCTTAGAAGAGGTCCTATTGATAAAGCTTGATAAGAGAGTAAATATTCTAGATTATTATTTGGCTAGAATATTTCCATAGGGTTGAAGGAAAACCCGTGAAGACCAGGATTCAATATAGATTTGATTCCACTAGTTTTTAAGATAGCTAGTGAAGATTATTATTTTTGGAACTTTGAATACATCTGATTATTATTGTCTAAGTTTTGTTGTAGAAGATTGATTCTTAGAAGTTGAGAAGCTTCCTACAATAGATAGAGAAGAATTTCATCTTTGATTACCTGAAAGTCTATGTGCTTTCCTAGTGTAGGGATTAACCTTTTGTTGCAGAAAAGTAGACATTAAAGGAGGTCCAAGAAGGAGATCTTATTGAAGATTGAGAAGAACCCAAAAGAAGGTTCTCATTGCAAGATTGCATATTGAAGATAAAGACCCAAGAAGAGGTCACATTGAAGAACTTCCAAGGTTTGGAAGATTGAAGATAGAGGAAGAGGCAATGAGGTGAAGTTGAAGATTGAAGATTGAAGATAGAGACCCAAGAAGAGGTCATATTGAAGAACTTCCAAGTTTTGGAAGATTGAAGACTGAATATTGAAGATAGAGATCCAAGGAGAGGTCACATTGAAGAACTTCCAAGATTGGAAGATTGAAGATAGAAGGACTACAGAAGGTCCTATTGCAGATAGAAGTAGCAGAGTCAAGAGATCCAAGAAAGAGATCTCATTGAAGGATTTCCCATAGTTGGAAAATTGAAGAAACCAAGGTAAGGTTTCATTAAAGCATTAACTAAGAGAATTGAAGGTTGCAGGATTAGAAGACCCAAGAGTAGAGGTCTCAAGAAGATTTTACTAAAGAAAGAAAAAGGTAAGAGAAAGCCTTATTGCAGAAGTTGAAGCAGTGACCATTAGAGAAGATTCAAAGCAGAGTTTATGGTAGAATATTGCAAGTAGAAGGAGTACCTGACTAGAAGATATTGGGATAATTGTTACCATATGACAACAAGCCCAAAAGGAAAAAGGATTTGGCAAGAAGTTTGTCAAATTTTGAGAAGATTTTAGAGAGCTCAAGACATCCAAATTCTAGTAAAAGAAGATAGAAGAAGAGGTCATATTTGAAGTCAGAATTCAGAAAGAAATTAGAAGAAAGCAAGAATATTGTAGAGGTCATAATTTTGAGAGATTTGGAGACAACCACAAGAGTCTTGTAGGCTGATTTGTAAAAGCACAAGTTGCAGATTTTTCAAAGAGAAGATGAAAGGTCACAGGACAACAAATAGTAGAAATAAAAAGCTGCATTTTGGAAAAGCTTTGGAGAAGCTTTTGGAGCATCTTTGAACAACCAACTAAGAGAAGGCTTGACAACAAAAGAGAGCAATAGATTTAGAATTTTGAGGACATCACCAAATCAGATTTTGTAAGCAGCAATCAGAGGAGTTTAAGCTGCAATTTTGGGCAGCATTGAAAGAATAAAGCAAGTTGCATTTTAGAGAAGACATAAGATAGACTTGGAATAGATTTGGATAGCAAAGCTCAAGCATATTTTGGTAGCATCTAAGGAAGAGTTCTACTACAGATTTGAACAGTGAAAGGGCAGCATTTGGAGCTACAAATTTCAGAGATAGCTAGCACACATTTGAAGAAGAAGAAAGCTGATTTTGAGCAGCAACTATAGCTGCAAATCAAAGAGTCTACAAGAAGAAAAAATAAAGGAATAGTGCTGCAAATCCAAGAAGACAAGCCATCAAGAAGGAGAGCTACAAAAGAGTTAAAAAAGGTGTGTTAATTTGATGCTATATAAAGTATTATTGCAAAGATTTTGAAAGTGCTTATTAAGAGTTTTAGAGCATCAATTTTTAGAAGCTATTAAGAGCTAGCAAAAGAAATATTTTTAGAGTGTCATTAAGCCAAGGAGAAGACACCATTACACACCATTATTATTATTGAAATCTGCAAGTTATAACAACATTAGTCAAGTATCTAAAAGGAGCCATAAGTGAATTAGTGTATGCTATTTTTTATAGTAAAGCTAAAGCAGATTATTCTACGTAATTGTGAGGCCAAAGAGTCCTCAAATCAAGGGTAAAAATTAGGTGTTTAAAAACACCAAACTTGCAGTTTGTAGTGGTGAATAAAACCACTAAAAGAGTGGTGGGGATCACCACCATATTGAGCATATTGAGTAGCAGAACATAGGGGGGAAAATCATCATCAACATCCATCGATTTGGAAAGGAAAAGCACTAACAAAAAGTGCTTAAGGAACAAGCCATTAGGCTCAAAAATCTATCCACCAAGGTGCTAGAAGATGCCATCATCCAAGACAATGACAACCTACAATAGACAAGCTCTACGTAAGAAAGAAGAAGAGAAGCATACGTAGCACTAAAGGGCTACACTATCAACGTAAAGATAATATATTGCAAAGGAAAGAGAACAAGGAACAAGGTGTACAACCCACCAGAGAAAGCACCATAGGACCACCATTGGAGTGTAGTGGAGTTACTATAGCTGGAGCCAACCTTGGGTGAATTCATCATCACCCATATTCATTGGAAAGATAGAGGAGACATCTCATGGACTGTAGTTACAAAGGTAGCAAGAATACATTGAAGCCAAGCTTGTGATAGTAGAGAATACATTGAAGACAAAGGTAGCAAGAATATGTTGAAGCCAAGCTTGTGACAATAGAGAATACGTTGAAGACAAAGGCAACAAGAATACGTTGAAGGTAAGATTGAGATAATACGTTGAAGAGGCTAGAAAAATCATACGTTGGAAAAGGAGCGCATGCATAAGAAATATCTACCACCTATCAAGAGCAAAGAGGAAGCAGAGTGCCACTTGGCACAAAGGTTGAGTTGGCACACAAACCCTAACGCACGTAGTAAGGAAAGAAGAGTGCTCAATGCTCTAACGCTTGAAGAAGAAATCAGTAACGTTCACCAACATAAGGAATATTACTCCACGTGTCACATCATCTCATAAAAGGAATTCTACTAATGTTCATGCCACCTAAGGGGAGTCAAGAAGTCTCCATAACATATGCAGTACATGGCACGTTACACAAGAAAATTGAAGTGCCCTTATAGCCGCCAATGTAAGGAGTGGAGGTAGAATCATAGCAAGATTGAAGCAAGAGCAATTAAGGCACAGTCAAGGGACATTCAAAGCGCTAGTCATCAAGCAAGTTGACCAGAAGGAGTAGCACCAACAATTTGGCATATACAAATCAAAGAGAAGCGCCTGAGTAGTAAAGGTAACACTTACTACATTATTTGATATTAAAGTTTATATTAAAGTAGGAGGTATAAGGAATAAAGTGCAAAATAATCTAAGGTTAGAGTTTGAAGATATTATTGGAGTGATAAGCATTATAAATACCTTAGAAAATCAGAATATTGAATTTAGAAGCCTTTATCAAATATATTGAAGAATATTTTTAGAATTGAAGATTATATTTGGGGTTTTGTAAAATTGCATATTTAAATTTACAAAACAAATTGAATATTTGCAAAATTAATAAGTTTGGAGAAATAAGGCATTCTACATCAAACTAGGATTACAAAACTTGCAAATATTAGTTTTATAAATTTCTAAAGTTGGAGAAATAAGGATTTCTACCTCAAACATAGTTTTTGAAATTTAGAATTTGATATTTATAAATTTGGGAGATAAAAGGATTTCTACATAAAATTGCATTTGATAGTTTAATCTCTAAGTTCAAAATTATTAGAGATATTTGAAGATTTGTAAAGGATTAAAGTTGCAAACACTAGGGAGTCATAAGGTAGTCTCCTCATGGCAACTACAAACAAACTCTTTCTTTCAGATTCCCAATTGCTCAAAGGTCCTAACTATACTTCATGGAAAAATAAAGTAAGATCAATCTTGATAGTAGAAAATCTTTGGGACATAGTCAAAGGAGCAAAAACTAAACCTACTGAAGATGATAGGGATATACAAAAATATGAGGAAGAAGAAGCAAAAGCCCTTATGATCATAACTTTTGCAATTTTAGATGACATACAACCTTATATCAGTTCAGCAGGAACTTCTAAAGATGCATGGAACACTTTAGAAAAAATATTTGAAGGGAAAAATAAAGCCACCATTCTGAATCTACAAACACAATTGCATTCTTTAAAAGTCAAGAGTGGTGAAACTATTGAACTATTTTTGAGAAGAGTAGCAGATACAAAAGGGAAGTTATTAACCCTAGGAGAAATAGTAGAAGATAAATTCCTTGTTCAAGTCATCTTGAGGGCACTTCCAGAGAATTACAAACATCTAGTTACATCCTTACAACTCCTAAGTAAGGATACTTCTTTTGATGATTTGGTTAATATACTACAAGAATATGAAGTGGAAAACTTAGTGAAGGATGAAATGAGTAATAATGCATTAGTCTCAAAGGATAATTCACAAGGGAATGTTGCTTCATTTCCAAGAAGCAAAACAAAGTGGAATGATAGGTATTGTCAAATTTGTAAGAGAGGAGGACATAGTACCAGAAGTTACTGCAGATTCAATCCAAGGAATCAACATCAAAGGAATCAAGTAAACTCGAAAGGCCAACCAAATAGGTTACTGTTGAGGGGTAATTTCGTCCAATTGCGAAATCACACTCACAATTAGGATTTTGGTTAGAAAACCCTCTCTTGCAAAGAGATATAAATTTCTCCAAGGTTCCTTTCACTTAATGTGTTTACATGTCATGAAAATGCATCAAAATAAGTGCTTAGAATATCTTAGTGATTTGCAAGCAATTGTTAACAAGGGGCCTATTTGGTAATATTTTATTGCATTATGCTATTGATTGTTCATGAAATTAATTTCCCACATTTAAGATTAAAAATAAAATATTGCCAATAAAATTTATAAAATACAAATATTTGAATTAAACCTTAGGAAATGATTTAAATTAAATTATTCAAATAATTAATGTTGTAACTTTATAATTATTTGAAAATTTTAATTAATTAAACTCTAATGTTTACTTCAGAATATGAAATTTTGAGAGTTTAATAAGTGAAATAACATTTACCCTAATATCAAATTGAAACTTTGCATGAACTTAGGGTTTTGATTTTCTATTTAATTAATTAAAATCTAATGTTGATTTCAAAATATAAAATACCGATAGTTTAATAAATGAAATAACATTTACCCTAATATAATATTGAAAACTTTATATTAAAAATTAGGGTTTTGATTTATACGTGAAATGAAATTAAATAAAACAAAAAATATTAGGTTTAGGAAGATGAAAATAAAATGTGCATAAAATTGGAACATACAAACAAATTACTAAAATGAAATTTGTCAACCTTGCATTTACAGAAAATAATTTTCTGAAAATCTTAACCTACTCTACTGTGATCTGCATTCGCACTATCAATAGTAAAATAGATGCAATATTTTAGGGTAATTAAATGAATGACATATTAAATTATTTAATAAAATCACCATCTGCATGCGTAATTTTTATTAAATAAAATAATAAGGTCAATTGTGATTGATATTTCAATTAAAACATTAGACTTCAAAAAACCTGAACTCTATAACAATGGATGACGTCTTTCCATACAGAAAATCTATTCTTCAATTCTCCAATATATCTTCTCTCCTGATCTTATCTTTCCATTCAGTCCAACCTCTTGCAAATTATCCCAATATTGTATTTAAAGCTTTCTTTCATTTTCGATTTCCTTTTCTTGTTCCGTTCATTCTGTTTCAATCGTTTTGAGATAGTTTTAATAACGTATTTTTAAATATTTTAATTAAAACATTTACAATACACTTTAAAATAAAAATATTCAAAATGAACTTTAAATATTTTAATTAAACTTTTAAAATTAATAATTTAAAACATTAAAATTATGTACTTTAAATATTTTAATTAAAACATTTATAATACACTTTAAAATAAAAACATTCAAAATGAACTTTAAATATTTTAACTAATCTTTAAAATGAATGTTTTAAAACATTAAAATTATATACTTTAAATATTTTAATTAAAACATTTACAATACACTTTGAAATAAAAATATTCAAAATGAAATTTAAATATTTTAATTAAACTTTGAAAATGAATGATTTAAAACATTAAAACTATACTCTAAAGTATTTTATTTAATGATTTTAAATGATTTATTTTAAACATTAAAATTAAAAGTTTTTTAAAATTAGAACATTTAAAATCACAATATCAAATCTTGAGATTTTCAAAAGAATATCAACAAACAAAATAACAACCAATTGAATAATGTCAACACTTCAAAAACAAGCATCAAAAGCTTCAAAAATTCCTATGGGTTCCCAATTTTGGGATCGTTATGAATAGGTCATAACAGTTACCTCAATCTAAACAATATCAAAATCAATACAGATCACCACAGCAATAGTACCTAGGACAACCTCAATACAGATAAGGAAATAAAAAGGGGCACCTAGCCCAAGAGACATGAAATACAAGAACTAGTTGATGATACATAAGTACATGAAGCTAAAGCTCTTCTATAAAATATAGTATTTTATGAAAATACTAATATTTTGTTTCATCAAGATCAAAACATGAAGTAGGACAAAGAAAGCAATAAAGAAGAGCACAAGTTCGATAAAGAAGATGAAGACCATATTGAAGACTAAAGTCTTCAATAACCAAATAATGTAATACAGGGGGTGTTGGAATATATTGAATTATTTGGTATATGCCAATGTACCAACATGGGTACATATATAGATTAGGAAAGAATATCTTAGATTAGGATGAAATTATTTACTTTATGCAATATAATAAATACACAAGTGTGCAATGATATTTTGGCAATGTAAATGTGCATAGTTGTCCCTATGTATATGTGTCAATAGAGTAGGAAGATGAAGAGTCATATGAAGAGTGAGGGCCAAAAATCCTCCATATGAAGAGTCACATTCCATTCTATATATATAGATGTATTGATGTAAAAGAATATAGTAAAGCAGAGAGAGTCATATTTGGAAGCAATGGAAGGTGATGTAGTATGATGTATTTTGAGGTCTTCATTCAATAAGATTTCTTAGTACTTTTTGAGCATTTGTCATTAGCATTCTTTGAGTTATTATATAATAGAATCTGAGTTTATATGCTTGATTGCTTAGCATTATCATATCTTTCATATTGCAATTGTGTTATTGATCTTGAGGCGATATTATTTTGAGTATTTACTCATCAAAAGCTAGCATTCTCGACTAGACTTATTTTTTTGGGCTAACAATGTGCCTAATGCAAAATCTATGGTAGATATATACAAATGGAAAGGAAAATCAGGGCGAGGTGGAGATAATACATATGATGGAGTAATATAGGTCTTGATAGTGTTGAAAGTGGCTTGACATTCATGGTCCCAATTGAATATGACCCCCTCCTGTAAGAGATGGTTGAACAAATTACACTTATCTAATAGTTGGGCAATGAAGCGATGAATCGCTTGGATTTTATCTTGCAAGGTATGTAAATATTTCAAGTTTATAGGGGGTGGTATGATGATGATAGCCTTAACCTTATCTGGATCAACTTCAATTCCACGTTGAGAAACAATGAACCCAATAAGTTTGCCTGAGGTGACACTCAAGGAGGCGATCGAATATTTTATGCAAGTCATAGTGCAATCAACACATGAAAAATATAAGAAAAAGAAAAAATATTAAATGGCATAGAGATGGATCTAATAGGGATTTATGCACATCCTACAAAAGGACTAACTATGTTTACCAATCCCTATCCCATGCAATAAGGTGGAATATCTCCACTAAATACAATGCAAGTGTTAGTCGTGCATATTTTTAATATAGGCAAATGTATATCTAGGTATAAAAATCTTGCTTTTGTTCCATAATAGTTAGATTTTACTATCTAACCCAAATTATTAAGTTAATATGCAAGTCTACAAAATATAAACCATAATGAAATCCATGCAATGACTTTTTACCTCCATAAAAAAAAATCTCACTTCATAATCTTAAATAAAATAAAATATCTCTTCTCATGAATAGTTGCCCATTATACTAATTTTTTAACTATAAAAAATAATAATAAATTTTTTTAAAAATAATATTATTAAAAAATAAACTCAACCCTCTTTTATAAATTAACTATTTTTGTAAACTTTTGACCCTCTATTTCAAAGAAATACTATATCGGTTGAAACAACTATAACTTAGATTAGAATGCTATACATAGGTTTTTACTTTAACTAGGGCAGCCCTATTTTTTATAATCTTTTGATCATTGAATTTGTTTCTAGTTTTTAGAAAAAAAAAATCCCACTACTAGGATGATTCCATAATCATCTCTCTCCCCTCCTACTATATAGAAATATTTTAAATTTTTATATTAAAAAATAAATAAATTATTTTAAAATATATTTTTAATGTTTTTATTTAAATTTATATTTTAATAAATTATTTAAACTAAATAAAAATTTTAAATTTACATTAAAAATGATGGAAAAGGTAAAGTAATTTATACCTTTACCTATATTCAAATTTTAATCATAAAAGGTACTTCGCTGACTTTACATCAATAAATCTCAATTTTTTAATATTATAATAATTTTATAATTAAAATATATATATAAATAATAGATAAATAAATACTAATCCGAAACTGAATTCTAATGCAGCTAAATATAACCTTGTGGAAGGCAGCTTCCTTTCTAATTTAGATTGGCTAACTAGATATAGATGATATAGATAAGTATTAACGGTGAACAAAAGTTCAATCACGGAATATGTTATATTTCATTAATTTTGCAACATCATTTTATCCAGTTAAAAAGTAAGAATATGTCACATCACATTACCTTACACTATTACATTGATTGGTTAGAAAGTAAGAGAGCCAACCCCACACATACCCAAACTCAACGTTAAAAGTAAGAGAGCCAACCCCTCCACATACCCAAACTCAATCTTAAAAATAAGAGCCAACCTCCACACACATACTCAAACTCAATATTAATAAAGGTGAGGAATCCCACCTATACTTACCACTGGTTTTTATTCCCTGTTGCTTATCTGACGGACCTTATTCCTCCCGCTGCTGCGTGCTCACCAAGACAGCGGCACCGGTTCCTCCCTCGTCCGCCACCGCCACCCCGCGGCGCCACCTAATATCGCCGCCACATTTTTCTTTGCAGCGGCGTTGAACCCAGGCCGCCACCTTGGCCACCTCCCGGTTGCCTTCCACGAACACGCTGGGCCTGTCAGGCGACGCACTTGCAGGCTCAGTCCACATTGCACGTACAAGCGTCGCGCACTCTTGACCTTTGCCACACAATGCTTGCAAGAGTTATAAAGAAATTGTTGGACTAATGGGGATTGATTTTGTGGATTAACCGTCGATCATTCTGAGATTGTATACCTCAAGGTTTTGGGCTAACAATAACTTTATAAGCAATATCGAATCCAAGTTCAAGGATCGAATCGAATCCTTATTAGGATAACTCTACAAATGATATCAGAGGATAGAATCCGAGTTATGTTGGAAAGAGGGTGGAGGGTGTTGGACTATTTAATGCACCTAAACTAACCCTGAGTCCTAGGATTAACTGTCTGTGATGTTCACATACATTGTTTTGTTAGAGAGACGTGAGTGTTGATTATCATTAAATAGAGTATGTTTTTGAAAACTAATATTATTGCCGGCTATTTAAGAATGGTTGAGGTTTTTCTCTATCTTAAGAGTTTTAGTTTTTAAGGATAATGTGGATTGGTGATTGTGTGTCTGGTCAGTCAAGCATTTATCAAGAAGAGACTTAGGTTTAAACTTTGTGGGTATGCGTAAGGTAGTAGTATGATTTGAATCCTCAGAGTGTACATAGACCCATAACACTATACATTGGGTGTGTAGGTCAGACCCATGGTCCCCTTTCACCTGATCATCAACAATTAGGCGGTATAGGCTTGTTGGGAGCAACCCTTGTAATTTGTACCCTACAATTATAGATTTTTAGTCCCCTAGATGGATACAACTAGGTGGTATAGGCTTGTTGGGATTTTCAGCCCCCAAAGGCTAGGTGGATTGGTGATTGTTTGTCTGGCTAAAGCATTTATTAAGAACAAACCTAAGTTTAAACTTTGGAAGCATGCATGTTGCAAGGGTAGTAGTCTAATCTGAATTCTTTGAGTGCGTGTCACACAGATGATACGGTATGATAAGCCACCAATCATCAACAACGAGGTGGTATAAACTTATTGGGAGCAATCTTATACCTGTAATTGACTATTACTAAAAAAAAAGTACGAAAAAACTATTATTATCATCAAATGAATGTCGTCCCAAGGTGCATGAGTAGACCCTCACATTAGGAAGTTCTGGCATTCAAAATAATTATCGTTCCACTGAATTCATCTTACAATTAAACTTGTCATACAATTGATCCTTGTCATACGGTACAATGCATGTTTTAGGGAACGTTTGAGTGTGCCATAGTTGGTTTTAGGATGGTCTTGTCCTTGTCCTGGCTATAACTAATCTGAGGTGCGCAGTGCGCATTACCTGGTGAATGTATTTCTTTGTCTTATTTTTATTTGTTGCGCTAAATCTATAACGTTAGACATGATTGTACCGATTTATCAGACGACGAGACCTTGTTGCCCTTTCAAATGTGTATGGTGAATGGGACAATCATTTAGATGATAGCCTATGACGGGGATTTTTGAGCTTCACAAAGTTGAAAACAATAGAACACCCTCCCTTCCACCACGTTCACGTTCGACAAAACAATAAAACCCATCCTTCTAGCACGTTGAACAACTTTGCAAGACCATTTATTTTTTAATTTTGATAAGATAAGGTATATGGGAGCCACTTTTAAAATTAAACTTAAATTTTCTCCAAGAAAGTCTAACACCCTTATCCAAGTTAATATCCTGCAATGCAAATTATTGTCTCTAAAATTCTTATGGCTTTCTAAGATTTGCAATTGTAGCGTCAAAATCCATCAACCGACACTTCAAAGTGCAATTAGCCCTGACATGACGTCCCTGTAAAATCCAACATAAAAAGTTCTAACACCTCGTCAGAACCGTCTTGAAGCTGATCACCCTTCCATAATGGACTCGTGACTACCATCCAAGTCAAGGCGAATGAGAAATTTTTGTGAGAGACGTTCGATTATCATTCGACATGAGCATGTCCTTCAAAAGTATTGCGGTCAAATGAATGTTGTGCCAAGGGGCATGAGTATATCGTCCCATTAGAAGTTTTGTCATTCAAAGTAATTATCGTACCATAAACCCATGTCATATAATTGATGCTTGTCATACAATGCATGTTGACGTACAATTAATATGGTTGTATAATGGATGTGGTTATATAATGACTACAATGGTCATATGATAAGGAAGGGGTATGCCATTACAAATAAGTATCATTCGTTGTCTTGAAACCTTAATTGTACGTGTGATTGCCATCTATTTAGTGGTTATAAATTGAATAGATAATTTGTTGCTTAAGAAGATCGTATATAAGAGAATTCTCTTTTCTTGTCTGTATCATTTGGTATTAGAGTGAGGTTACATATTGGAGAAAGATGGTATAATGAAGATACATATTAGAGAAAGATGGTACAACGAGGAATACAAAGACCATGTGGTTCGGGACCCTAATCCATAGATATAGTGGAAATACTAAGAGGAATTATTGCTCAATTAAATATGATCAAGATTGTTTAAAGGAGAGAAATTTATCTTGGGGAGATTAGTGACAATGAAGATGAGGAAATTAGTCACATGGAAGCTTGAGATTAAGAGCAAGAAAAATAACAAGAGCAAGAGTTGATTCATGCAATCTCAAACATAGGACGTAATCCAAATATGGATACTCCAAATTTTAATGGAAGTTTAAACCTAGAAGAGTTCATTGATTAGATACCAAACATGTAGAAATTATTTGCTATGAATTTATGGAGGATTCAAAGTGGGTCAAATTTGCTTGTACATGGCTGAAGGGACTTGCTTCAATTTGGTGGGATCATGTCCAAATAGAGAGATAACAAAAGGGCGAGGATAGAATTCCAACATGGGTAAGTTTGTACCCAAGATAAAATCTATCTTTTTACCTACAAATTATCACATTGGATTATTTACACGGGTCACCCTTAGGAAATGGTAAATACCATGTGAGTGCATACAGGAGGTATTTTGAATATCAAGTTGAACCATTGGTATATTGGTAAGTATCTTATAGGGGATGGGTGTTTAAAATTCATGCATATGTAAATATAGATTCTACCGGTAAAAAAGGGGTTGAAGAAGAGGGGGTGAGGGTTATATTTGAGTTGCATACCCAATATTTGTATCATTTATAACATGAAATAGTTCCAAAGTAGGAAAACAAATTTACAAAACAAGCCATGTAAAATTTGAAACTAAAAGTAGAAAAAGAGAAAAAAATTACTTAACTTTTTAAAACCAGATATTGAACCTTGGCTTTAAATAATAATAATAGAATATGATCCTTTAAATGATTATAATAAACTATTAAAAGATGAAAATAACTATATAGGTTCTCAATTGGGAAAAAACAAAACTTCAAAAATATATAGGTTCTCTTGATGCAATGAAATTATTTAAGAAAAAAAACTCTACCCAAAGGATCGTCAGCATATAACTTAATATTAGATAGTTTAAAATTGATAAAGAAATAAATTAGATGGCCAGTCAATGAGGGAAGTTATGCAAATTTTTGGTCTGATGCTTGGATGAAGCCTTATCTTCTTATCTTTGACTCAAAATGGAAACCATTGGCTCAAGCATACATAACATGTAAAGGTCCAGTGGTCAAAGACTATATTATTATGAGTAACAACACCAGATCATGGATTTATTTTGTCATGGATTTAGTAACCTGGTTGAAGGAGAGGAAATCAAACAAATTGCATATGAACTTCTAAATATGCTTCAAGAGTTTTGTTTGTCGATTTTTACATGAAAGGATGATTTGATTTGGAATTAATCAGAGGATGGTCAATACTCAATCAAGTTGGGATATGAGGAATTAAAACAATCAAAATTTACTTCTCTCATAGATTTTACTTAGAAGAATGTTTGGTCATTAAAGGCTCTCTCTAAAGCCTTGATATTACTTTGGTTAGAATTTCAAAGTACGATTCTTACAAGAGATTTTTACAAAGAAGAAGATATTATGGATCTTTTAGATGTGCCTTGTGTGAGGACTTAGTAACATTTATTTTTTTTTTTTTTGTTTGCTTACACCATTTGAGGTTATTTTTTTTTATATATGAAATTATATTGGATAACTCCATCAACATTGAAAGAGTTGATGAAATGTTGGATTAAAATATTTCAAAGCTAAAGCTTTATGTATTCTTTGGAGGATTGGACCTACCATTATTTGTTGTAATTTATGGCTTGAAAAAATTAACATTTTTTTAATCTCAAAATCACGAGTAAGTTTAAAACAATATTATTGCCTCTCTTGCATAATTTCTAAAGATATGGTGTTCATCATGGAAATTCTCACTCATAGAAAAAGAGGTTATAATAATTTGACTATAGGATCTAAACATAAAAGGAAGAGTTTTATGCAATAATGGAATTAAAACAAAAGATCTACTTTCATTTAAGGTAAAACGAAAATATTCATTAATTAGAGTTATCTAAATTAATTGTAATGGTGCTTCTAAAGAAAATTTGGAAAAAGCTAGAGATAGTGTTTTTAGAAGTAATGAAGGCAAAATTCTTCTTATTTACTTAGAATTATATGAAATTTCAACTAACGACTATGCAAAAATAATATTATTGTTTTTTTTATTGAGTAATTACTTCTTATACATATACATATAGGCAGTGGAGGTTGAACAAAATAATATTATTGTTAATGTTCATCGTTTATTAAAAGTAATCTCTTATGAATATATTTATTAAAAAAATCAAAAAATAAGAAATAATTTAACTAATTGTAATGTTAATATTAATTCCAATAAAATTCAAATTTTAAAAGACAAATAAACCAAATAAGATGCAATGCCAAGTTTAACTAGCACCCTACCTTTGACGCACTAGTCAGTCCCCTGACAAATTTTTCAAACCCCGAATACGATAAAATCAACGAAACCCTTTTTTTCCTTTATTTGCTTCCCTAAATTCGACAGAGCACTTTCATTTACCCTCTAAATTTTGTTTTTTTTGGCTTGACGGCGGTTTAGCCCTTTAAAAAGATCCTTCGCATTTCCCATGCCTTTTGCGCCAAAGATTGTATGTAGCTGAAATCAAAGTGTCTCCTCTTGCGAAGGGTTGAACGGGGAGGCGGGACACTGTGGTTTTCGACGAGATAGTGCCTAGGTTTTTTTTTGCGTTGTCAGCTAAAATTTCGATCTATTTGAAATAATAACATTATTTTTTTTTTCTTTATTTCGAGGTATTTTTGGTTTCTTTAGCTTTAATTTAGTAGGTATTTAAAGCATTTGAAATATGATCAATCATGATTTCAAAAGAAAATTTTAAGACATTTGAAACGATCAATAATTTTTTTTTACGTTTTTGAGAGAAATTAGAGGTATTTTTGGTTCTTTAGCTTAAATTTTAAAAGAATTTAAAATAGGGTTAGTTTTTTAATCTTTACAGTTTTTAGAGAAAATTTTGATATTTTTCTAGGATTTTTAATTTAATTCTTTAAGTTAATTTAAGTATTTTAGAGAAAATTATTTTTGGTTTTTTAGCTTAAATTTCCAAAATATTTAGAGTATTTGAACTAGACCAGTTGCTTTAATATTTGAAATATTCTAGGTTTGAACAATTTAAAGACTTAATTGCAATTAAGACGATAAAACCTGTAATCATTCTTGCTTTTTAGAGTGTAAAATTTGGCAATATTAACTACAATCATCTTGAAAAGAATTTTCTTTGCAAGTTGCTTTTTAGCTTTAAAACTTAAAGTTTTAAGGCCTAGTTTGATATAGTATAAATTTTGGATAACATTTTCAAAGGAATTACTGGTTATGCACTACTTGGCTTAATAGGTAGTGGAAGAAAGGAGTTTTAACTACTATATTGAAATGAAGCGTGACTTTTACGATATTTCTGATGATGAGTGGGGAGAAACAACTATTAAACTTTCCAGGCTAAGCAAGAGGCTTGCACATGAGATTTTTTATAGCAATGGAAATTGCTAGAAAAAGGAAAACAAAGTTGTTCCTCCTCTTGAAACTTTTACGTTTAAGCCAAAAAACAAAGAGTCTAGTGGTGTACCCCAAGTATCAGATTATCCATTAGAAGATGATTTTTTTTATGTAACAAAAGCCAGATCGAATGGTAGCAGAGGGAGGCGAATTGTAGTTTTCAATGATAGTGATGAAGAATTTGAGCCAGTAATTGAAAAGGACAGTAATGGTTCGTGCCATTAACTGATAAAAATATTTATGTTAGAAATGGTGACATAGAGATTATTGATGATGACAAGTCGATTGGCATTGACCCCACTTTCATGGCTGAAGATGTTATAGATAATGCATTGCAAAAGTGTGATTAGATAGTTGTCACAATGCAAGAGGAGCTTTATGTTGGTGGATAAACAACTAACAGTATGTGATGTGATTTATATTGGTGGATAAACAACTAACAATATGTGATGTGATAGATATGTAGAAGTAATGCCTTTGCAACAAAAAGTTTAAAACAACTTTCCCCACATCTTCGCTCATATTTTTCTTTTTGACAATATGGAAATTTTAGAATTTGTCAACACATTCCTAGTAGTTGCAATTAATATGTTGGTTTAGTCAACGGTTAGTGGGTGGATTGTACCTAATATACTTATTAATTAAATTTATATTTTTTTTATATATAGGAGAATCGGTTACATCCATAGTCCTTTTCTACTATGACTCGAAGTGATGGGACCATCGGTCATTCAATATTGGTGTTATCGTTGTATGGTTGGTGAGCAATCAAAGCACTTAGCGGATTTAGGTTAGACTACTACCTTTGCAAATAGGTATACCTCAAGTTTTGAACCTAGTTCTCTTCGTAGTAAGCGTCAAAACTTATCAATCCATCAACCCTTGAAGACATTAAATCCTTATAATCATTTGCAAACTCAATATAACATTTATTATTTATGGATGTCTTCCAAATGATCTGGAATAATTCTCAACTTTCATTACTAAGATAATAAATCATTATGGTTTCCATTTCTAGAGAAACATTGCATGCTTTTGTATTTGATTTTATTAGTTTTAATTACAAGCAAGTTTTATTTTGTGAGGTAATCTGAACCTATCACTTTCGTCTCTCAATAAAAGTTCACTTCACTTGTTTATTTGATATTTTTTGAGGAAGACATTGATGATTCCTGTAATGTTAAGGATTCTTTGTTTAAACCAATTTGAAGCCTTACGAGCGTGTTGCGGTTAATCTTCTTCTTTTGCTGCATAGAAAGAAAATTGGAGGTATACAAAGGATATTTATGTTAGTGATGTAGAACTTGATCAATTTTTTTGAATATATATATATATATATATATATATATATACTAACAAATATATTTGTAGATTCTAGAATCTTGAGCATCTCCAGTAATAATTTTGTATATTCTATGACTTTGGGATATTTTTATATTGGATTTAGCTTGTTTTGTATTGTATTATAGATAATATATGCTTATCGATTGAAAAGTAATGGGGATTTTAGAGGGATCCATAATCCACCCCATATTGGCTATATCTTGTGATAGATAAATAAAATAACTCCAAAAATAAATCCAATATGAATTCTATCAATCAGTACATAAGTCCAAAACTCCCAATTATATTACTTCATTTTATACTTGCACTGTAAACTAAACCAAAACCAAGTTTGAGGCCTATGGTTGTAAGAAAACATTGAGACTTGCCACTATTCTAAAGCTTACCTTGGTGAAAGCATGATGTGTCTTTTAATGCATTTAACAAACATCAAGCTATTGATAAATATTTTAAAAAAAGTAAGAATTTTGGTGGAGTTATACATAAATTGTTGCAATCAATTTTTTCTTGCTACTAGATTGATTGAGTACATTTGTTAGAGTATATTACATTATTTGGTACATGTCAATGTACCACCTTGGGTACATTATTATATTAGGATTTTACCTTGTGTTAAGTAGTTACTTGGGGAAGAAGTAATAAATGCGCAAGTGTTAGAATGTGCAATGATATAAATATGCATGTAGTCCACATTACATGAGTCATAGGAATAGATAGAGTAAATCCCAAGGAACTTTTATTCCTATATATGGACCTTGAGCTATAGATTTGAGGGTGTGTGAGAGATAAAATTACTATAGAGTAGTGAGTAGGTACAATGGAGATCTTCATTATAAAATTATGGAGTGTTCATAGTCCTCTATTATATTGCATTGTACTATTTTTGTGAGCTTTCATTAATGGTATTTTACTGAGTTATTGTAGAAGTCTATTCTCTTATTTTCCTACATATTTAAGTACCATTATCATATACTTACCATAGCCTACATATTTTACATCTTGTGGTTGCATCTCCATTAATATACATCACCAAAAGCTAAAAATGGTATCAGAGCACATGGTATATCGATAGGAAATAGGGAGAGCCACAAAGAGAGATTGAAAGAAGTTCAAAAATCTTAGTTCTAAAAGTTTTGATATTGTAGGTGGCTAGAGTCTTTCCACAGAGTTGTAGAAAACCTGTGAAGACTAGAACTCAATGTTAATTCCACTAGATTGACAAATCAACTAGTGAAGTTCATTATCTCTAGAATTATAGATTCTTCCATTCTAGTTTCTAACATCTTGTTGTAGGAAAAGGAGATTTAGAGAAATTTGGGAAGCTTCCTACATAGCGCTAGGAAGAATATCTTCATTAGAATCATTCCAAAGCACTTGCAACAACAAGTAGAAGACTGAAAATTTTAGATACTTGAGAAAATATCCCATTACAAGAGTTGCAAACCTATAGACTACAGAAGAGAGGAAAATACCATATCAGCATTACTACAGATTCAAGAAAGAAGAGACTCCAGAAACAAGTCTAGGAGAATATTGAAGATTGATGATATCCATTGACTATTGAAACTTGCAGATTGCAAAAGGAGAAAATAGCTCAATAAACTAAAAAAGACCTACAAGAGGTCCCATTGAAGAACTTCTAGTTCATGAAGATAGAAGACTAAAGAAGGACAAGCACAAGTACCATTCCAAATTCTAGTAGCAGTAGATTTTATATATCCAGGAAGGATATCTCATTGCCAACACTTCTATTGTAGAAGGTGGAAGGAAAGTTCTCTTTGGGAAGACTAGAGAAGATATGAGAGAGAAACCCCTAGAGAAGAGGTCTCAAGGAGAAACAAGGAGAAGGCTTAATGATTCATATCAAAGGATATTCAGAGAAGGCCATTAAAGGAGTTCCTAGGAGAAATAATTGGAGAAATTTACCACCAAGGATATGTTCCTAATAAAGGAAGATTTTGGGACAATTATCGCCATCTGACAACAAGCCCAAATGCAGATAGATTTAGCAAGAAGATTTCTAAATTTTGGAGAAGATTGATGAAGACCTCAAGACTTTTATATTCTTGAGAAGAAGGCCTAGATTGAAGTTATAATTTGATAAAGATTCTGAAGGAGAAAGGATCCAAACATTACTACCAAACTTGAAATGTTTGAAGAGTAACTTTAAAGGCTAGAAGTCTCATTCAGAGAAAGGAGATAGGGGTTTGCTAAATCTATAGCAGAATATTAAAGGGTTCTTGAAAGAAAATCTCAACTGTGATTTGGAGGAGTTCCCTACCAAATTTTTGAGATTCGAGGACTTCATTTCAGTGGAGATATTGACTTCTTTACAATCTAAAATATTTTATATTTGAGGATAGCAAGAAAGTAGCAACTTGAGAAGCATCAATAGCTATTGAATTTTAGAGTTTGAAGAAGCATCTTGAAGGAGAGCTGAAGTCACCTACTATAGTTTAATGGCAGCAAGTTAAAGGGTTTCATAGCTACAAATAGGTGAGCTAAAGAACTATTTCGGACACCCAAGGAGATGTACAATATCATCCAATAAATGGTAGCATTATTGGTGAATCTAATCACCAAGAGTTACATCATCTTCAGAGGTTAGTAAGGTAAGCAACTTTGGTGCAAAGGGTTCATTAGTTGAACACTTATATTCAGTTTGTTACTTAGTTTCATTAAGCACCATATTAGAATCTAAAAGTTGTAAGAAGTGGGTTCATTTTAAAGTCTTCAAGGGAGTGTAGAAGAAAGTTTCTTTTAAGGTTTATATACCTGCACATTAAAATAGGAGTTAGATATATTTTTACAGAAATAAAATATCATCTTCTTATTATCTAGTTACAACAAATAAGACTTCATTAAGTTGCTTATATTATAGTGCATTTAGGAGCAATTACTAGTGCATGATATAAGGTTCATTTGTAGGAGTAATAAGGTGAGATCAATATTACACTATACTAGTTGTTCTTAAAGAATTGCTTAAGATGCACTAAGTATTTCTAGTTGCAATGAAAATTAGTGCATACTTCAAGTTACTTTGAGAGTTCATTATTGCACTATATAAGTTATTCAAAGTTCACTAAGTATTTTAGTTAAAGTGAACATTAGTGCAAAGTTAACCTCTCAAATAGCATATTATTTGCATGGTTAAGATTTTGGATTCATTATTAGTAAGTTATCCAAGTAAAGAGAGTTAGAAGGTCAGTGTTATCTAGTAAGGAAGGCAATATAATTTGCTCTCAAGAAGCCACCTTATCAGAGAAGTTAGAGAGCTTGAAAAGAGAGATTAGGTCTAAAACTCTTGGTGCAATTTAATGTACAGTATATTAACTATTTACATTGCAAAAAAATACCGTTCTTGTCCTTTAGAACAACAATATAAGAAAAAACAATATAACCTCTAAAAGGTATTACAATGGCCATCAATACATAGTTTTTAGGGGGCCATTCCAACTAGTAAAGTGGTAGATTTAGAGTAAGATAAGAGAGCCAATAGAGGTATCACATCAATCAAGTCTCAAGGTGTCTAAAAGACACCATATTCACCACCAAATCGAGCATCCACAATAATAGTTACTTATAAACATTAATCCAATGGAAAGAGGTTGTTATTGTTAAATTTTGAGGATATATATAGTGGAAGATATCTAACACAAGTTTGAATAAGATGAAATAAATATGAAAGAAAGTGAGTTTGCAATATGACTAAAATATACTATAAATAGAAATGATGAAAATACAATATAATATGGAGGAAATGGTCACTCTATTCATATGAGCTAAAGAGCTACATTGTGTTCCACACAGGATCACTACTAACTATATACTACATTGCACTTGACATGGAATTGATATTGACTTGATATCTGATCTACCACTATGAGGCCCTTTATATAGGAAGATAGATTCCTTGACCAACACTCTACCTAGTTGTACAAGGGGATACCTTGCACATTGCCAATTGTACATTTATTACATTGTTGGAAGTAACTAGCTAACTTCCCCCTAAAGTAATCTCCTAATCTAACTATGTACCTAAGGTGGTACATTTACATAACCCAAATGATGTAATCTACTCTAACTCTAACACCCCCCTATATTACATTATTTGGGTATTAAAGATTTCAATCTTTAATATGGATCTTCTTCTTAAGTATGGTCTTTAGTTTTATAAGGTTTTTTCATCAATTGATTTTTTCTCTAGAGTCCTCTTTTATCTAGACCATCTTCTTCTTCTTCTTGGAGTTAAAAACAGAACTTGTAGTCTCCTTCATTGCTTACTTTAATTTGATCAAGCAAGTAGTTAGAGTCTTCATATTATGCAAGAAGATCTATAGCTGAAGGTTCTTTAGTCTTTATGATTTCTTTGTTGTTCGTGTCTTCTTTGCTAAGATCTCTTTTAGCATGTGTTTTCTTCCTTTTCCTCCTTCTCCTGTGATTCTACATTGATACTAGTGGAATTTATGCTTCATGAGGGGTTAGTTTATCATCACAATAATATTGATTTGTATTTCTAGCTTGCTTCATATGATGCATGAGTACAAACACAATTAATGATAGGTAAATCATCAAACATTCCTTGGATGTGAATATAACTCTTTTTTTGTGAATTCTGCCATGCCTTGAAGAGGTTTTCATGAAGATAACCAATTAATGCTTCAAATTTACCTAATTTTAATCTATTCAGGTAGAAATCATTATTTCTCCTAAGTTTTAGATTGCAAATATTAGGCTATTTAATATATATATATATATATTCCTTTTTAATATTGCTTTCAAATTTGGTTGATTTCCCTTAATATTTCAACCTTATATTATACCTTATATCTACCTATTAATGAAAACAAATTGGAATAAGGTATAGTATTACCTTTGTGATGCCCCAAACCTCTACGTATTCGATGCTGATTTTTAGATGTAGATGACATCACTCTTTAGTGCTCTTTTGACCATTATCTCCAATGTAGGGGCATAGTATTTAGTTTCTTTTTAACTCAGATGGTGGCTAGTTTCTTGATACCTTTGACGATAATGCTTGGATAGTGGATGTCTTACATCTGATCACTTTGACTATGAACTTTAAATGCTCTCTATCTACTTCTGCTATGATGTTGTTGTTGTTACATAAATATACCACGAACTCGACTTCTAATGATGCTATGAATTTGGTCTTCAATTCTATTGTTCATTGGTCTTTAACACCTCAAATAAGATTTTAATCTTGAAGGAAGTGATAAGTGTCACGTCTATTTATTTTAATTCTTGGGAATGAGTGTTATAGTCTTGAATGGGTGCTCATGCTTCTTGGTGACAAGTGTTACTTTTCTTCTAACACACCAACCTTCTTCCCTATAATACCTTCTTGGTCAAGCTTACAATGGATGGGCGCTCACATGGAAATGTTAGGGTTTCCTTCTAGGTGACAAGTGTCACCTTCCTTTTGTGCATGAGCTTTTTGTGTAACACCTCTTCAACATATCTTTTCAATACCCATAATACAACACGGCCAACTCCTCCTTTGTTGTATGCAATCGATGGTATTTTAAGTGAGTTGTTTCCATCTGGAATGGTGAGAAAGTACCTTGGAAAGTTGGAGCAACGATTTTGTAAAATTCTAGCAATGCTTTTGTGGAGTTTGAGTTACTCCAATGGTGCTCCTTGGATGTATATCTACTTCTTTTTTATTTAGTTTTTCTTATTCTTTTTTTATGTACTCTTTGAGTATTTTGCCTTTGAATATAATGCTTCCCCTTCCTTGTATTATGCTTCATTTTCTTATAGGTTCGGTTGTCCAGATCGTAGATGATATGAGCCTTTTGGAAGACCCTTTTACCTTGCTTTGACAATGCTTTTACACGACTGCCTTGCACTTTTTTCCTCCTTGTGAAGAGTGTGCCCTTTTGGCACAAAAGACCTATCCTTCGCAATATAATGTAAATAGTTTTGATAATATAATACCTTTTTGCACCTCTTTTACAATATTTGGTTTTATGGTAGCTTTTGAAGTAGGCAATGGTTGATTTGACGTTGTCTCTTTTGCTAGACAACTCTCTCCTTTGCTTGGTTACTTTGGTAATAAACCCAAGCTAATAACCACTAAGATAGAAGTATTTTTGTAGAGGTAACTTCTGCACTATTTTTCTATAAATAGCTTTTAGTACACTTTGAATTTGAGAGTCACCAAGTCTCGATTTGAAGCTTCTATTGCTGATTTTAATGGTGGCTTTCTTCTCCACTCCTTGGAGGAATCTGATTTGATTTTTGTGGCTTCTTTGGGCCACAAAATGTTGTAGGTTTTATGCACCAAATAGTGTCTCTAGACACTTTGATAATCTTATGGTTTTTGTGTCTTTGATCTTTAACAATCAACAAACACAAACTAACCCTTTTGAGAGTAACTAGTTGGAGATCAACTAGTATAGTACCAATGGATTAATAATGCAATTTTAATGGTAATAATAATCTCATGTTATTTATCCTATAAATGAAATCTCAAAATAATTTCAGATGCACTTAATAATCTTTACAACTTTTAAGAGTAATCTGTAATTTACCCTTAATAAATATTCTATAATTTGTCACTACAATCAATGTTGTAGAATATAATCTTCTTGCTTTCTAGATAGTATATAGGTAGATGATAATTTTATTTCTTTCAAAAATATCCAACTCTTATTTAATGTGCAAATAATCTTTAAAATGAATTTTCCCTTTTGCACTTGAAGACTATAATGCAATCTATCTTTCTACAAATTTTAATCTAAATATGGTGCCTTAATGAAGTTTGATAATAATCCAATTTGAGGTTTAATCAATGAACCTAATTGCACCCAAGTTGCTTACCTCTTTTATGGCTTTTGAAGTAGATGTAGATCTTGGTATTTTTGATTCACCAAGTTATTTCCTTTTAATGGTTGAATTCATAGCTTCTTGTTGGCTGTATAGAATAGCTTCCGCTTCACCAAACTGTAGCCTTGAAATTCCTATCTTGAGCATGGAGTTTGGTGGCTTGATACTTCCAGTGATATTTGATTTTCTATTTGTAAATTTAGAGAAATTTCTCTAAACTATGTCTTTTTGTTGTGAGAGGTAATCTCTAAATATTTTAGATTTGGTGGGCTTCTTCTGTCTGAATCTTCCTTCAAACTTCTTGTCAAATTTTAACTTCAAACAGGATATTCTTCTTCTTAAGATTATGAATTTCTTGAGTTCTTCACTGAATTCTTCTTGTGGGGTTTGGAACTCATCAAATTCTTCTTCTCTTGGGCTTGTTTTCATATGGTGACAATTGTCGCAAGTTCTTCACTACTAGGAACTTCTCCTTTGTAGTGGATTTCTCCAATGAGTTCTCCTAGGAACTCTTTTGATGATGCTTATATGAGCTCTACAATAAGACTCTCCAAACCTTCTTCTTTTTTTCCATGAGACCTATCCAAGGTCTTTTATCTTACAACTTCTCTGGTCTGAGACCTTTTATTCAACCTTTTGCTTTCAAAAGTGTTGGTGATGAGATCTTCTTCTCAGATCTCTGATTCTACTACTTTTAGATTTGTACAGGAATATCCTCGTCTTTCTCTTTCTTCCAAGAATGGAAGTTATTCAATGGGATCTTCTCTTGATCTCTTTAGCTTCCTATTGAAAGAAATATTTAATCAATAAAGGAGATCACCAATCTCCTATTTCTTGGACTCTTTTTTGGAAATAACGCATGGTAAAAATTTATTTTTACCACAGTAAGGTTGGACCTTACCTTTTACCTCCCTAGACGGTAGAGACTGGACAGCAAGTTTTGACGGCATGGGCGGCAGAGAGAATGAATTCTAATTTTCTTCTTCCTTCCCCCCTATTTTCCTTCATCCTTTTCTCTTTCCCCTAAGTTAGCGATTATGGTTTATTTCCTTCTATTTAAACCTTGTAATTGCAGATTAATTCCTAATGCAAGTTTATTCTATTTTCTCCTAATTTTTTCTTCCTAGTTACTAACCTAAGCTCCTATCACAATATTTTGGTATCAGATCTGGTTCACATTTGGCTGGAAGGCGCGACGAGCGAGGCATGGATCCCGATGAGGTCGGCCCATAGCGCACGAACCGAGGCAAGAGGCCCATAGCATGCAAATAGAGGCAGCAAGAGGCATGGATCCCGAGGAGCTAATCAGGAGGTGACACATGGCAGACAGCGAGCGAGCGGATGCGACACATGGTAGGGAGCGAACTCAATGACCGAACACATGGCAGGGAGCGAACGCGACAACGCGACACGTGATAGGGAGACGACGCAACAAGTGGCGAGCAGACAAGCAGGCGACTGGACAGGCAACGCGTGGGAGGCAAAAGGCGTGGTCCCGATTGCCCATAGGCAATCAAAACTCATCTGCCGAATACAGGATTTTAAAGCCTGTAAGTTTCATCCGCAAGGCGGATGTGAGACAAATGTCCCATATTTTTTTTTTAAATATTTGCTAGCCCGACGGAATAGAAGGAATGCAAGCGCCTTCCATTCGTGTTAGACAGGCTAGCCCGACTGGCCATTCGGGCCAGCGTTAAGGCTTGGCACGGGAGGTCGCGGGGTCGAACCTCACGCACGCCATATATAATATTTTGCATGATAAAAATTAAATTTTTTTATTTTTTTCATATTTTTTTATAAAAATTTATATTTTTTATAGATATTTTTTAAAAAAATTATTTTAACAGTTTTTTTAAATCTTATCTATAGAAGATATATTTTATAAAAAAAAATTGATTAAAATTAAAAATTTTATGCATTTAAAAATAAGTTTTTTTTAAAAAAAAAGGAATCTATCTATCAAAATTGTGGAAGAAAAGATATTTCCTAAGAGGAAATTGCTGTAACATTTTTTTACGCTTTGAGAGGTAAAAATTTAGTAACATTTCCTAAGAGGAAATTTTGTGTAAAAGAAAATTTTAGGGAAATTTTCTTAGATGATAAGATCGAATGGATGTTATCAGGCTCTTTGTAAACTGTTACTAAGAATGAACGCCGAAAACTTTGATGAGCATGTGAGAACACTAGGCATAAATTCAATATTTTCACAGTTGCAAAACGCAGTTATTGCACAACATAGAAATCCTGATCTAGGATACGAACCAGATTCAGAAGATAACTCTTTTGGGAGTAGATTTGAACAATCCGAATCTGTGGAGATTGCTCCACAAGGATCTGAATATACTCATTATAGTAATTCAGTTGAAATCCTACAACCTCCTTCACCTGAAATTATATTGATCAATGACGACGATGAACAAGTCGTTGACAATTTTGTAATTGCTGAATCACAACAAGAATAGGTTGTTTTTTGAAGGATAAATCAAGCAAGGCTTGATAGTTTGTAAAGTCTTTTTGTAATAAGACTATATAAGAAAGGTTTATTGTTTTAATAGATTGTAATGGGATCAAATAACAATCTACCAATCCCCGAATTCAATGGGGATAATTATGAGTACTGGTCCATCAAAATGAGGACATTACTCATAGGAAAAGGACTATGGGATAGTATTGAAGACGGTTACACTGCTCCAAAATATTGGACTACTTTGAGTGCAACCTACAAGAAGACCTTCAAAGATGCACAGAAAAATAACTCTTTTGCCTTATACCATCTTCAATCAACATTAGATCCAAGTATCTTTCCTAGAATTGCATCTTTCTTAACTGCCAAAGATGCATGGAATGCCTTGAAAGAAGGATTCCAAGAAAGTGATAAAGTGAAGCAAGTCAGGCTTCAGACCTTAAAAAGAGATTTTGAAAATCTTAGAATGAAGTAAAATGAAAGATTCGATGACTATTGTGTACGAGTCAAAGCAATAGTTGATATGATGCAAACTTTAGGTGATAACACAACAGTTGAAACAATTATGAATAAAAAGTTGAGAACACTTCTTCCTAAGTGGAATCACATTGCCATCATAATTGAAGAATCAAAAGACCTTTCTACTCTTACATTTGATAGTTTGATTGGATCATTAACATCACATGAAGAGCGCCTTCAAGGAACACCTTCAACAAGCTATGGAGGTGATGACAAAGCCTTCACTTCAAACAAAGCTGCAAGATGAGGACAAGGAAGAGGTCGAGGCAGAGGACAACAACAAAGAGGCAAATGCAAAAGCAACTCCTACAGAGGAGGAAATCAAAACAGAGGTGGAAATCAAAACAGAGGAGCCAATCAGAACCAAAGCGGCAATGCAAGCCGTGGAAATCAAGGACGAGGAAGTAACAAAACTAAAACGGCTTGTTTCAATTGTGGGAAACAAGGACACTTCGCTCGTGATTGTTGGTCAAAGTCTTCAAAAGATCAAAGCAGTCAATATGGCTCATTTTATGGAGAAGAAGAAGGCACCTCAAATATTTTTCTTTCATATGGACAGTCAGATCAAAATCTCAAAGACACATGGATTTTAGATACTGGTTGCTCCAACCACATGAGTGGCAAAGAAAATCTCTTTGCTACATTAGATTCAAATTATAAATCTCATGTTAAGTTAGGGGATAATAAATCTTTGCAAGTTGAAGGCATTGGAGCTATGGAAGTTCCAACAAAAGAAGGCCTTAAAAAGGTGAATGACATATACTATACTCCACAGCTACAACACAATTTGTTAAGTGTTGGCCAAATGATGGAGAAGCATTACAAATTAGTTTTTGATGAAGGAAAATGTACAATCCTTGATAAAAACAATTGTAACAGAGTCATCACAAAAGTACCTATGACAAAGAATAGGTTATTCCCTTTGAAATTTGGTGAGCCAGGGGGAGCTCAACTTGCAAATATTGCTATTTCAAATCCAAGTGTATTGTGGCAATTGAGATATGGTCACCTCAATTCCGCTAGCTTGAAAATGTTAACTTCACAAGCTATGGTGACAATACTACCAAAAATTCAAGAACATAAGAAGGTATGCGAAGCATGTGCTTTGGGAAAGCACTCCAGAATGAATTTTCCAAAAGGGAAAGCGTGGAGAGCAAGCTATCCTCTTCAGCTAGTACATTCGAACATCTGTGGTCCAATGCAAACAAAAATCCTTGGAAACAATTCTTATTTCCTAACATTCATAGATGATTATTCTAGAATGTGCTGGATCTATTTTTTGAAACACAAATATGAAGCATTTGATTGTTTCATAGACTTCAGAAATAATATAGAAAAGCAATGTGACTACTATGTCAAATGTCTTCGCACTGATAAAGGAGGAGAGTACTCCTAAAATGAATTTTTAAATCATTGTAAGAAAAATGGGATAAAAAGGCAGTTCACCACTGCCTATACCCCACAGCAGAATGGTGTGGCCAAAAGAAAGAACCGCACCCTTGTTGAAATTGCACGTACGATGCTTCAAACAAAGCATCTAACATACAGCTATTGGGCAAATGCAGTGAGAACTAGTGCATATATTCTAAATAGAAGTCCGACTTCTAGTTTAGATGGTGTCACTCCTTATGAAGGATGGTACGGTAAGAAACCAAATGTCAAACATTTTCGAGCATTTGGTTCTTTAGCTTATGCACACATTCCTGAGGAGAAGAGAAAGAAGCTTGATCCCAAGAGTCAAGCATGTATTTTTGTAGGGTATTGTGAATCTACCAAAGGATATAGATTGTACAATCCCAAGACACATAAAATAGTTATCTCTAGGGATGTAATTTTTGATGAAGGGGTAGAATGGGGTCATAAAAAATTTGTTGATATAGACTCTAATTCTAAAAGTTCCACATTTGTACAACCCAAGAAAAGTAGTGGAAGTAGTTCCCCTCCACAAATTCCACATCAGGAATCTTCATCGAGTACATCAAGTGGTACATCAAGTCCAAGAGGAACTCCTTTGTTGGCACCCCCAAACTCTCCGAAACGATTTTAGAGATCTGTAAGCGCTCCAAGTTCGATGGATATTGATCCAGTTTCTCAAAGGAAAGAAACAAATAAAGGAAAGCGCATACTACAGAGTCATCCATCTTCTCAAATGTTGGATAGGAATTTCCAAAAAAGATACACTAGGAGTCAAGCTAGTGAGATGGACGACATTTTGTCAAGACTTGAAAATCTTCACATGTCAAGAGATGATGAGTCTCATGAACCAAGGGGTGATGTAGTCAATTATGCTTTGTTGGCTACTGCACAGCTAGAACCATCTAGCTATGAAAAATCATGTATCGAAATTATATGGCAAGATGCCATGGAAGAGGAAATATCCTCAATTAAAAAGAATGATACTTGGGAGCTTGTGAAGCTTCCCAAGGGAAAAAAATGTGTTGGATGTAAATGGGTCTATAAGACCAAATTCAATGCTGATGGAAGCATTGAAAGGCACAAGGTAAGATTAGTAGCTAAGGGTTTTACTCAGAAATATGGCATAGATTATGAGGAAACCTTTGATCCAGTTGCTCGATAAGAAACAATCAGAACTGTTCTTTCCTTGGCAGCCCATAAAGGATGGAACATTCAATACATGGATGTGAAAAGTGCATTTTTAAATGGATACCTGACAGAAGAGGTTTATGTTCAACAACCTCAAGGTTTCCAAGAACAAGGAAAAGAGAACCTTGTTTATAAATTGAAAAAAACACTTTATGGCCTCAAGCAAGCACCACGAGCGTGGTACTCACGCATTGATGGCTATTTTAGCGAGTATGGTTTCACAAAAAGCAAGAGTGAACCAACTCTATACTACCTTAAGAATGGAGTAGATATCCTCATAGTTTGTTTATATGTGGATGATCTAATATTTATGGATAGTAATAATAAGATGAATATGGAGTTCAAAAACTCCATGATGAATCAGTTTGAGATGAAGGATCTCGTATTAATGAGATACTTCCTAGGCATGGAAGTACATCAATCAAAGCAAGGGATCTTCATATGTCAATAGAAATATGCTCATGACATGATCAAGAAATTTGCTATGCAGCAGTGCAAATCAGTTGCAACACCAACAGGACATGGAATCCAGCTAAGCAAAGATGATGGAGCACCAAAAGTTGACATGACCAATTTCAGAAGCATGGTTGGGAGTTTAATGTTTCTCACCAACACTAGGCCAGATATACAGTATGATGTTTCTCTAGTATCAAGGTTTATGGCTTGCCCATCCGAGCTGCACCTTCAAGCAACCAAACGAATTTTACGATATGAAAAAAAAAACATTGGATTTTGGAATCCATTACCACAAGTCTAACTCTATGAATTTATTTGGTTATAGTGGCAGCGATTGGGGCATTAATATAGATGACAGAAAATCTACATCAGGGAACTGTTTTAGTCTAGGTTCAGGACTAATAACTTGGAGTTCCAAGAAGCAATCTGTTGTAGCATTATCATCTACAGAAGCTGAGTATATAGCCATTACCCATGCTAGTACTCAAATCCTCTGGTTGAGGAAAATCCTTGAAGAGATTGGCAAAAATCAAATTGGTCCAACCAAACTGAATTGTGATAATATTAGTGCCATACAGTTGGCATATAATCCGATCCACCACAAAAGGTCAAAACATTTTGATATGAAGTATCACTTCATAAGAGATATGGTGGAACAGCAGATAGTTGAGCTTCAATACTATAGCACTTTGGATAATCTAGCAGACATCTTCACCAAAGGCATGGCTAAAGCTCAATTTATAAAGCTGAGAGACTATATAGTCAGTCCTCTCAACTTTAAGGGGGAGAATGTTGGAAATAACGCATGGTAAAAATTTATTTTTACCACAGTAAGGTTGGACCTTACCTTTTACCTCCCTGGACGGTAGATACTGGATGACAGAGGTTTGACGGCATGGGCGGCAAAGAGAACGAATTCTAATTTTCTTCTTCTTTCCTCCCTATTTTCCTTCATCCTTTTCTCTTTCCCCTAAGTTAGCGATTATGGTTTATTTCATTCTATTTAAACCTTGTAACCGCAGATTAATTCCTAATGCAAGTTTATTCTATTTTCTCCTAACTTTTTCTTCCTGGTTACTAACCTAAGCTCCTATCACAATACTCTTCTCTAGAGTCTTCTTTAAGAACTCCTTTCTAGATTTTTCTTCTAAATCAGGAATTTATCTTCTGAATCAATAAATATTCTCTAAAGTAATATTAAAAAATATTCTTTAAAGTATTATTCTAAATCAAGAATTTATCTTCTGAATAAAAATTGTTTTCTAAAGTATTCCTCAAAATTAAGGCTTCTACAACCTTCTTCTTTATCAAGGCTTCTATGGTCTTTTCTGCTTCTGCAATCTACAGGTATTTATCTTGAATGGAGATCACCAATCTCCTATATCCTTATTTGACTCAACTTATAGAGTCTCTTCTTCCTTGAGTCTACTGTAAGGCTATTGTGGCATTTTATTTACTTCTATAATTTGCAATATTGTAGCTCTTGTAATGGGACCTTTCTCGAGGCCTTTAAAATCTTTAATTTTCTTCCTTATTGTTGCAAGTGCTGGAATGATTCTAAGAAGATATTCTTCCTAAATCTCTTGTAGGAAGCTTCCCAAACTTTTATTGAATCTCCTTTTCCTGCAACAAGCTATCAAAAATTGAAATTAAAGAATTTGTAATTCTGGAGATAATAATCTTTACTAGTTGATTTGTCAATCTAGTGGTATGAATGTTGAGTCCTAGTCTTTGCGAGTTTTTTCTACAACTCTGTGGAAAGACTCTAGACAAATATAATATTATAATTTCTATAACTGAGATTTATTTCATTCCTCACTTATGACTCTCCCTATTCCTATTGACCTATTGAACTTCTCTTATGACAAATTTTGTAAGTGGCAGTGCACACTAGTGACTCCAGTTTACAAAAACATAAATAGGAACTATAATGGATGTAGGTCATCCTATCTTGATTCACTGTGGCTCTGATACTATTTTTAGCTTTTGACGATATATGCAGTGGAAGAGATTTAACACAGGTCCTAATTATATGCAATAAATATAAAAGCAAGTGAGTCTACAATATGACAAAAATACAATGTAGTATGGAGGAAATGGTCACTCCATTAATATGATCTAAAAAGCTACATTGTTCTCCATACAGGAGCACTACTAGTATCTACTACACTGCACTTGACATGGAATTGATATTGACTTGATATCTAATCTACCACTATGAGGCCCTTTATATAGGAAGATAGATTACTTGGCCAACACTCTACCTAGATGTACAAGGGGGCACCTTGGACATTACAACTTGCACATTGCCACTTGTGAATTTATTACATTGGTTGAAGTAACTAGCTAAATTCCCCTTAAATTAATCTCCTACTCTAACTATGTACCTAAGGTGGAACATTTACATGACCCAAATAATGTAATATACTCTAACTCTAATAGTTATCCAATGCATACCCACGTAAGAGGGATAACATATCAGAGTCTACATAAGAATATTGTTATCCAACACATATCCACATAATACGAATAGCATATCAAGGTCTACATAAAGTGGCTATCATCTATTGTGTATCAACAAAGAAGGAATAATGCTAAAGATGCATTTATAAGGTGCATTACCCAAGGTTCAAATTAGATGAACTGCCATCTGAAATGAAGCACCTAAAGCCATCACCAAATAACCATAGAAACTCTATTGCATTTCCCTTGATACATCTTAGCTAGAGCCACCCTAGTAGCATCATAGTTCATTTGGAAAGAAGGTGTAGAAGACAAGTTACTAAAGGCATTTATGGGAAATAATTATACAAAGAAAGAGACATTGGAAGGAGGTCTACATGCACAAAATCTAAGGACCACTTGCAACATGGAGCCCAGACATCTTGTGCCACTTGGCACAAAGGGTATCTTCACCCTCTTATCTCTAATGCTCAAGAGAAAGGTGCTCATCTAAGTAACGCCTTCCATCATAGTCTTAACACCTAAGAAGGTATACAACATAAGTCATGTCGTCTAACACTCTTCAAAGACTAGAACCACTGAAAGAGGAGAAAAAAGGAACTTGGTAACACCTCATTCCACTTGGCACACACATCAATAAGGTAGAAGCATATTTGTAGCCACCATAAAAAGGATTGCTCATAGAGGAGGAAGTGCGTCCTATGCAAGCATTGAATGCAGAGAAGTTAAAGCAAATTTAAGTCGTACTAAGAGTATATTCAAGGTATGATTAAGAGCGAGTAGACAAGAATTATAAGTGGAGTCAAAGGAGCATTAAAGATTAATAGCAAACCCGTTGCCATCACTGTCATACATCCACCATCGAAGGAATACAACATCCACTAATACAACACCCACTATTCAGGAGGTTACAACATTATAGAGGTAAGGTTTTACCTTAATTAAAATTGCTTTCATTCAGGAGTAATAAGGTGTATAACATAAGGTTGAAGTTCATTCATCATTTACATTGGGGATTTTAGCAAAATCAACCTTAATACATTTGAAAGCATATCAAAGGAGTACATAGTATTTCAAATCACTTTAGTTGAAATACAAGTATTTTAATATTTGCAATTAAATACCATAGGAGATATAAGGGTTTCTACTTGGAAAATCAAAACTTTATTATATTGCAAATATTATTAATTTCTAATATTCCAAATTAGGGAGTTATAAGGAATACTACATCAAACATAGTTTATTGGAATTTAAACTATTGGTTATTAAAGGTTAAAGAAGGAAGTTCATTAATTGCTTATAAGAGTTGGAATTATTTACTTATACTTGTTCCATAGTCACATTAAAGGGATAAAAGAAATCCAACCATAGAGAACTTCATCAAATTGAAAAGTGCATAGGAAGAAATAAAATTAGGAGTTGAACATCAAACCATTAGGGATTCAAAAGGGATTCAACTCAAAGTAAACCTAAAAGCTAAGTTTACTATCAAGCACTTTATCAAAACCTTAGATTAATCAAATCACTTGGGAGATATAAGGAATCCTACAAAACCTAAGTCTTGGATAAATTTTATCAAATTAGTTCACATACTTTAAACTAGGGAGTTATAAGGTAGTCTACAACTATTATCATGACAACAAACAAATTTATTCTTACAGAATCTCAACTACTCAAAGGACCAAATTACTCCTCATGGAAAAACAAAGTGAAGGTAATTCTAATAGTTGAAAAACTTTGGGACATTGTCCAAGGAACAATGGCTAAACCTACAAGTGAGGCAGAGATTCAGAAGTATGAATAAAATGATGCAAAGGCCCTCATGATAATCACCTTTGCAATTATAGATGAAATACAACCTTACATTAGTTCAGCAACAACTTCTACAGATGCTTGGAAAGCTTTAGCCAAGATATTTGAAGGGAAGAACAAAGCCACTATCTTAAATCTCCAAACTCAATTACATTCCTTGAAAATGAATAGTGGTGAAAATATAGAACTATTCCTAAGGAAGGTAGCAGATATAAATGGAAAATTATTAACCTTAGGATAAAAGATTGAATATAAGTTTCTTGTTCAAGTAACTATGAGAGCACTTTCTGAAAACTATAAATATTTGGTTACGTCTTTAAAAATCTAAGTAAAGATACTTCCTTTAATGGGTTAGTCAATATTCTTCAAGAATACAAAGTGGAAAATATAGTTAAAGATGAAATGACTAACAATGCATTAGTTTCAAAAGATACTCCATAGGGAAATGTTACCTCAACCTCGAAAGGACAAAAACTATGGAATAATAGATATTGTCATGTATGCAGGAGAAAAGGACATAGCACTAATTATTGTAGATTCAATCCTAAAAGTCAGAATCAAGGAAATCATACAAACTATGAAAGCCAATAAAATAGGGCATTCCAACCAAGATAATATCAAAATCATTATAGTCCACATCAGCAACAATTTTGGTATCCATATCCTTCTCCAAATCAATACAAATATCCTCAATTGTAATATCAAGAAGAAAATAAAAAATGATATTTGGCTCGAGAGATCCCTGAGATTCAAGAACTGGAAGAACCTACAGAGGAACATGAAGTTAAAGCTCTCTCAGCAAAGATAAAATTTTATGAAGACACTATCTACTTGCTTGAACAGGATACAAACATCAAAGAAGGAGAGCACAATTTTGAAACATATGAAGATCCATATTGAAGACTAAAGTCTTCAATACCCAAAAAATGTAATATAGGGGGGTGTTAGAGTATATTACATTATTTGGTACAAATAAATGTACCACCTTGGGTACATTATTATATTAGGAGTTTATCTTATGTTAAGAAGTTACTTGAGGAAGAATTAATAAATTTAGAAGTATTACAATGTGCAATGATGTAAATGTGCATGTAGTCTACATGTACATGAGTCATAGGAATAGGTAGAGTAAATACCAAGGAACTTATATTTCTATATATATGGACCTTGAGCTATAGAGTTGAGGGAGTGTGAGAGACAAAGTTACTATAGATTAGTGAGTAGGTACAATGTAGATCTTCATTATAAAATTATGGAGTGTTCATAGTCCTCCATTATATTGCATTGTACTATTTTTATGAGCTTTCATTAATGGTATTTTATTGAGTTATTGTAGAATTCTATTCTCTTATTTTCCTACATATTTAAGTACCATTATCATATACTTACCATAGCCTGTATATTTTACATATTGTGGTTGCATCTCCATTAATATATATCACCAAAATCTAACAACACTAGTACTAGTGACTCAATTCAATAGTTGTCTGCTTCTCCCAAATTTAATATGAGCATTTGATGTTTTTGCAGTGTCTAAAAGTACCATGAGAGCCTGATTCTATCTGGTCTTTAGTAACCAGCTTGTATGCTCCTTAATTGTCTGCTTAATATGCGAGAGAAAGGAATTTTATTGATCTCATTGCTATTTTTTCATTGCATCCATCACCATTCATAAATATCCTACTATTAGTATTTATGCTTCTAAATATTTAGCAAGTTTTAGTCCTTCAACCCGTGCTCAACATTCTGCTTAATTGTTAATACCTTTGGTATTATTCCTTATGAATACTTTTATTATTCTTGCCTACCTATCTCTAAGAAGTCCTCATGGCCTAAGTGGTTCTGGATTCTATTTTGAATCCCTCTAAAAATTTAGTTTTTTCCACTTGAAGTTTAGTGGAGTCCACTTAATGAATTTCCTCTTTTCTTTTTACTTTTTTCTTCCTTGAGTAGATTTTTTAAGTAGATCATTGAATGTGGGAATATATCATCCCCTTTATTTTTTCTAACCTACTCTTATCATTTTAACTTTAATTATGATCTTCATTCTATTCGTTTCTAGTCTCAATACCATTTCCATGTTTTACCTCCACTCACATGTTCTACTATGAGAGAAACTACAAGAATATTCCTGGTCAAATCTTTTCTTCCATTATTGTAGTAGTATTTTCTTGCTTTAACTCTAGACGTAGTATTTCTCTACAAACTTTGTCAGATCCATCTTAATTTAGTTTCCCTACTCCAGCCTCTTAGTTTTCTCTCTGAGCATATGATGGCATTGGAATATCAACCTAGGTTATATGATCATTAATGGTACACTTGAATTCATAATTTCATCAAGGAATTTTTGCCCAAGGATGGATGAATTTTGTCCATAGATGTTTATCAACACTTCTACAATATTTTTGGTCTTTATACTACTTAACATAGCAAGCTTTCTAATTCCTCCTCTTTGTGTTTTCTCTATAATCAATTCTCCCAGGGTTCCATAAAATCACTAAATAGTTGGAGCTTGTTGTTGACTCATTATATGTATCCCTTGTAAGTATCTCCATTTTTTCTATGGCCTCCTTCATGTCCTAACAATTTCATTTTATGGATAAAGAGCAAATCCAAGCCATTCTACCCAAATGACTTTCTAGCAGCCTTTTTTATTAGGAGTGTCGTATCCTCTGACATTTCATGAGAAGCATTTCATGGATTGTAAGACACTTCACTCTAATCCTTGAGGATTTATGCCAATAGTGTTTGACACCATTTTTTTATGGCCACAAATGCATCCATCTATTGAAGTTTTATCACCATTATTATGCCTCTTTGTCTACATGCTATACTAGGGCCCTTATTTTTAGGTTTTTTCATGGATATTGGACTACCTTCCTCTTAGGTGGTGATCAATAATGGGATAAACGACACAAATGATTCCTTTTCTATTATGGTTATTGATGTCAATGGTGTATATTCTTCCTCTTATCCTTCGTTATCTGGTGATTCTTCCAAGTGTGTGATTAGATATGGGTTGTTTTCATCTTCTATCTCTTCATTCCTTTGGTAATTGAATGAGCTTTCTTCTTGAGAAATATCCTTTTCTAGAAATAATTCTTTTGGTTATGTGTTGGGAACCATGTCCTCTATTGTGATGCTTTTTCTATTCCATCTAATGTTGAATGATCTAATGTGCTTTTTCTATTACTTGGAACATTTGGATGTTGAATGATCTAATGTGCTTTTTCTATTCCATCTAGTTTCTTCTTTTGGTAGGCCCTAGTAGTTGTCTCTTTGTGATCATCAATATTCTCTATTTGATGAGTATTGTGCATACAGTGATCCATATCAAGGCATTAAAAACATCTAACAACAACCATTTCAATACTAGCATATGTTCCCAACATCCTTCTTTGTTGTATAAGGTTGATGTCTCCAGGAATTTGACTATTTATTGTCATTTTAATTTGCATATGAGAATTTCTTTATTGTGATTCTGATACTTTCCAAGACTCTTCTATGTTTATATTCCAAAGGAAAGCAATATAATTTCGCCTAGACTTGAGGGAATTAGTATAATTTCATCTAGAGGGACTTCACTTCTTCCTCTATGGGGTTAAAATTCTACATTCAAGGATTTTAATTCAACTTGGTATTCAATGAAAAACCATGGTCCTTCCAAATAAGATCCAATTTTTTTTGTTACTTGTAGAAGTTACCATTAAGAAACTCTTTGGCAATAGAATAATGTTTGTTTCTAAGTTATTGTGTCATTGGTACAAAATCCTCTATGTGATATCCTTTACTACTAGCCAATAAATGTTGACCTCCTCAGTGATTGCGAGCTTAGAGAAGATACTTTCTAAAGTTTGGATGACATCCTCTAGGACTATAACTTCAATTTGATCTGATCTCTTAAATTCCTTTATAGCTATTCTCTTGATTTCTTCTTTAATGTTTTCTTTCTCCATTCCAAATTGACCTTAGTATCCATGCTGATAAATTTTAACATAGTGAATACCTCTTATTTAACCTAAAGAAGATTGAGAAAAATTAAGACTTGTTTTTTTTGCTTACCTTATTCTATTGAAATTTTTGTTTTTCTCGTCTTTGTTTGCTATAAAATGAAAATTCAAAGATTTATAGTCTCATGGATATTTTGGGTAGAATATGCAACATATCCTAAAGATTCAAGTATTCTAGATATGTACTATCATCAAGTATGCCCTCTCAGATCAATGCTTGCTATTCTGTCCTATGGAGACTCCTTTTAGTTTCTATGAACTGTTGTTGTTTTTATCTTGGTCCATGGATATTGTCTCCTTGTTTTTTTACCCTTTGTAAAATGTTTGGGATCCCTTTAAAAACCCTTCCTCCAGTTAACAATAAAAAAGTATTTCAGATATGTACTATCATCAGGATTCATTGTACTAAAGCTCTATTACTTTGTGAAGTACATGATAGAGTTAATTTTTCTCTTCAAACTTTTTTAGATCCTTTTTTATTTAGTTTCTCTAATTTGACCTCATATTTTTTCTCTTAGCATAAGATGTCACTTGAATCTCTACCCATATCTTCTAACCGTTGATGGTTCCAAAAATTCATCAGTGGATAGGTGTATTTTATTAACATGTATTTATTTATTTTGTAATGAATATTATGGGGTTGAAAGGGTCCTGTTGGCATTTTTGCCACATTGATTCTCATTGATGAATGCATTGATGTATTGTTGGGGATCTGACCTTTGATTGATGCATCTTGGGCGAAAAAAGGAGAAAAAATGAGCAAAAAATGACTAAGTCTGAAAATTGCAGCGACGCGCTGACATGTTGCAGAATCGCGGTCAACGCAGTCAACGCAGGCAGGTTGGCGGAACCGTCGCGATATCGCGACGTGTTCCGAAATCGCGGGTCGGCGGGCAAAAAAGCATTAAGTTGAAAATATGCAGCGATTCGCTGACATGTCAGCGAATCGCGACCCGGGAAGCGTCGAAGGCAAAAAGTGCAAACTTGCAGCGCGTCGCTGACATGTCAGCGAATCGCGACCAAAAATGGCGATTGATGCGGCGACGGAAACATGTAGCGAAATCGCTACATGTTCCGATTTCGCGAGCAGAGCGCGAGGAGGAGCCAACGGCGGAAACATGTAGCGAAATGGCTACATGTTCCATTTTCGCGGGTCAACGGTGGTCAAAGCGTACGGCGGAAAAACACGTCGCGATTTCGCGACCCGTCGCGTTTTCGCGACCTGCGCAGTTTTCCCGCCAAGTGCAATATGAACGGCCGAGAGGGTTTTTTCGATTTCCGATGATTTAATGCTGACCCGAATTAAATATTTTGCGGATTTCCGATGCGGTTAAGGTCGAAGAGTGCCCAGGCCACCAAAATTAAAGGATTTATTGGTTCAAAGCCGCGGTTCGTGGATTAATTCAACGGTTTTCATGCACATGTTCGAAGAATCGAATTTAATGAAGGGCCGCGAACGTTTCATGGCATTTAATTTTTATTTCCTCGAGGCCGCTATTAAGGGGTCGTGTTCCTGATTTTCAAGATATTATTGTAGATCACGAGGAAGTTGGTTTTACGTTTTTAATGCTGCAAAGAGGACGGACCTCTATAAAAACCAATGTAATTTTCATTTGCAAAGGTTGGAAAAACTTGCTCGCTAGAAACCGGAATTGTATTTGCGGGAATACAAGGATCGACTTCTAATTTTTCAAGCGTCGCATGGATGAATTTGCTTTCTCGTTTTCTCGCATTTCTAATAGCATTCGTACTCTTGCATTGCTATTACATTTAAATTCTCGCATACCGGATTTAAATATCGCGGTCGTGGTACAATTCCCGGAATGTGGGTTTGGAGGGATTTGCGGCATGTGATTGTGCGAGGATGAAGCTGATTTCTTATGTTACTTGCCGTTGTTGCGTTTGTAGTTTCCTCGCCGTTGTTTTTCCGATCCCATCACTTCGGCCCCGTGGCCATATTTCCCATTTCTTTCTCGCAACCTTTTAAATCTCTTTCCAAAGAACCCTATCTTAAACCCAATTTTAGAATAGTGAAGGGAACCAGCCCACTGGAGATTGGTCCTGGGAGCCATTTCTTGCTTCCACCTTTCAATGTTGGCCGGGTCTAGGGCGCAATTGTAAAAATCCCTTTCCCGTGGCGCATTCGTGACCAACAGCTTTTGGCACGACCGGTGGGACAGATCGTTTCGTCTCCAAGAATTCATAATCGGTGGGATACGCATAATTTTCCAAAGTGATAACCCCACCGGTGCCAACAGCTTTGGCACGTTTTAACACCCGGAGGTCTCAAGATTTGATGAGTCTGTCTTGGCCTCACAACGGAGATTTTTAAGTTCATCTGGCGACTTTGCTGAGTTGAAGATCTGTTCGTGGACGCCTGTTTTTGTTTAAAAAAAAAAAAAAAAAAAAAAATTTCAAAGAATGTTCATCTGGCGACTCTGACTTAATGGCGATGGCCGTGATTCCGCAGACCACTGCCACAAAGGCGAGGGTTTTTTCTAGATGGGATGATCCTGGCCCTCTGAATCCGCAAGTTCGGCATGAAATTCCCGAAGGTGCCCCGAAGAACCTGGCAAAATATGATGGTACCGAAGGCATGGCTCTGACACATGTTGAAGATATTGCTATTCTGTCCATGATCCATGTCATAGAACACGAAGATGTCATGATCCGACTTCTGGTTCAGTCTTTGGAAGGAAGAGCATTGCAGTGGTACAGACTGCTCAAATGTCAAAGCATCAGCTCATGGGATGATCTCGCGGGAGCACTGATCAAAAGATTTGACGAAGATCCTTTCTACAGTTCTTTGGATCTCTACCAATTTTTCATGTACATCAAGAGAGCACCTCAAGAGAGCATCACGGACTTCAATGTCCGATTCTTGATAAGTTGGAAGAGAATTCCAGAGAAGATCCGTCCATCACCCACCCAAGCCCACCTCTTTTATGTTCGAGCTTTTAACTCTGACATAGGTCTCTTTTTGCTGCAATCGAGTGAACAACGCTTCCCACAAATCTTTGAGGAAGCAAGGGCGAGCGGAACAGCTTGTTGCTCTTATCAAGAAAGTTACCGTGGGGAGAAACTCCATTACCTTCTCCGATGGTTGCCGCTCCCGTTTACCCCGCACATTCATGCCGGATCCCCGAGATGCGACCATGTGGAGTTCAAGGGACAGATCTTGTCCAAAGTCAAGGATTGGGACATGCAAGCACTTTTCCAACAATGAACAATATGGTTGCTTGCGGTTTTCATCAAGAGATGGGCCAAGTAGAAGAACAAGTGCAAATTCCAGAGCCTGAGGAGATCCCAAAATCAGAGTTCTCACTTGAAGAGCCCTGTGATAACATCAAGGAGTTAGAGGAGCCTCGTACTCAACCCACAGCCAGTAAAGTCCGCAAAGTGGTGGTGTTGGTTCCAACCACTACATCCAGTACCTGAAGAAGTCCTCCATGTGGGTACTAGTAAGAAGGATAATCTGCTAAATTGCATCCTATCAGCACCATGGAGAACTTCAGGAAGGAGCCGACCTAATTTCAAGGACCGACTTAAGTATGATCAGATCTGGTCGGGACATTGCAGATTTACCGGATAACATTCTGAGATTGGGTGTCTGGTGGCGACATGCCAATCATGTCGTGCATTATTGTATATAGTATTTTGAAAAAAACAAAAAAAAATAGAAAAAGAAGAAGAGAAAAAAAAAAACTGGTATTGTTTTTATTTGTTCATCTCGGCTCTTGTTGCCTCGCGAGCCGTAGATGCTTGTTTTTTCCTTTGTTTTTCTCCTCCCAACAGCTTGGTGGCTTTCTAGCACTTTCTTCTTTTCCCTTCCCCGTTTCCTCTCTTTCCTTTCTTCATCTTCCTTCTTTACTTCTTTTTCTTCTCGCATTAAAACAAAATGAGCCACTACTCGTTGTTTCTTTTTCCCTTTTCTGTTTTTTCCCGTCCCTTCTTATCCCTTTCCTCTAAGTTTAGTCTTTTACGCATTTGCTAATAGTCTAGTTCATTTCATTTCACAGCTTTCCTAGTTCCATTCCCACTCCATAACTTCGTTCATTTTCATTTCATCATTCCATTGCAGTCACCGCTTGCGCAACCGCAAGAGCTCACTCCATCATCGCATTCCGTTAGTCGTTTCATAACCAGTTATATGCAGGTTTTTTCCAGGTTTCAATTTTTCAGCGAGAACATGTATTGCAAGCGACTCGCCTTCTATTCGGATATGACTCGTGCCCAATGGACTAAGGCTCGGATTCTTGCATACAGCGAGCTGTATACCCCGCGAGCCGCCAAGAATGTTGGCATTTTTGCCACATTGATTCTCATTGATGAATGCATTGATGTATTGTTGGGGATCTGACCTTTGATTGATGCAGCTTGGGCGAAAAAAGGAGAAAAAATGAGCAAAAAATGACTAAGTCTGAAAATTGCAGCGACGCGCTGACATGTTGCAGAATCGCGGTCAACGCAGTCAACGCAGGCAGGTTGGCGGAACCGTCGCGATATCGCGACGTGTTCCGAAATCGCGGGTCGGCGGGCAAAAAGCATTAAGTTGAAAACATGCAGCGATTCGCTGACATGTCAGCGAATCGCGACCCGGGGAGCGTCGAAGGCAAAAAGTGCAAACTTGCAGCGCGTCGCTGACATGTCAGCGAATCGCGACCAAAAATGGCGATTGATGCGGCGACGGAAACATGTAGCGAAATCGCTACATGTTCCGATTTCGCGGGGCAGAGCGCAGGGAGGAGCCAACGACGGAAACATGTAGCGAAATCGCTACATGTTCCATTTTCGCGGGTCTTCAGCAGTGAAGCGTACGGCGGAAAAACACGTCGCGATTTCGTGACCCGTCGCATTTTCGCGACCTGTAACTGTTTTCCCGCCAAGTGCAATATGAACGGCCGAGAGGGTTTTTCCGATTTCCGATGATTTAATGCTGACCCGAATTAAATATTTTGCGGATTTCCGATGCGGTTAAGGTCGAAGAGTGCCCAGGCCACCAAAATTAAAGGATTTATTGGTTCAAAGCCGCGGTTCGTGGATTAATTCAACGGTTTTCATGCACATGTTCGAAGAATCGAATTTAATGAAGGGCCGCGAACGTTTCATGGCATTTAATTTTTATTTCTTCGAGACCGCTATTAAGGGGTCGTGTTCCCGATTTTCAAGATATTATTGTAGATCACGAGGAAGTTGGTTTTACGTTTTTAATGCCGCAAAGAGGACGGACCTCTATAAAAACCAATGTAATTTTCATTTGCAAAGGTTGGAAAAACTTGCTCGCTAGAAACTGGAATTGTATTTGCGGGAATACAAGGATCGACTTCTAATTTTTCAAGCGTCGCATGGATGAATTTGCTTTCTCGTTTTCTGCATTTCTAATAGCATTCGTACTCTTGCATTGCTATTACATTTAAATTCTGCATACTCGGATTTAAATACTACGGTCGTGGTACAATTCCCGGAATGTGGGTTTGGAGGGATTTGCGGCATGTGATTGTGCGAGGATGAAGCTGATTTCTTATGTTACTTGCTCGTTGTTGCGTTTGTAGTTTCCTCGTTGTTGTTTTTCCGATCCCATCACTTCGGCCCCGTGGCCATATTTCCCATTTCTTTCTCGCAACCTTTTAAATCTCTTTCCAAAGAACCCTATCTTAAACCCATTTTTAGAATAGTGAAGGGAACCAGCCCCACTCGGAGATTGGTCCGGGAGCCATTTCTTGCTTCCAACCTTTCAATGTTGGCCGGGTCTAGGGCGCAATTGTAAAAATCCTTTCCTGTGGCGTATTCGTGACCAACGGTTTTTGGCACGCACGGTGGGACAGATCATGCTTCGTCTCCAAGAATTCATAATCGGTGGGATACGCATAATTTTCCAAAGTGATAACCCCACCGGTGCCAACGGCTTTGGCACGTTTTAACACCCGGAGGTCTCAAGATTTGATGAGCCGTCTTGGCCTCACAGCGGAGATTTTTAAGTTCATCTGGCGACTTTGCTGAGTTGAAGATCTGTTCGTGGACGCCTGTTTTTGTTTAAAAAAAAAAAAAAATTCAAAGAATGTTCATCTGGCGACTCTGACTTAATGGCGATGGCCGTGATTCCGCAGACCACTGCCACAAAGGCGAGGGTTTTTTCTAGATGGGATGATCCTGGCCCTCTGAATCTGCAAGTTCGGCATGAAATTCCCGAAGGTGCCCTGAAGAACCTGGCAAAATATGATGGTACCGAAGGCATGGCTCGACACATGTTGAAGATATTGCTATTCTGTCCATGATCCATGTCATAGAACACGAAGATGTCATGATCCGACTTCGGTTCGGTCTTTGGAAGGAAGAGCATTGCAGTGGTACAGATCGCTCAAATGTCAAAGCATCACTCATGGGATGATCTCGCGGGAGCACCGATCAAAAGATTTGACGAAGATCCTTTCTACGGTTCTTTGGATCTCTACCAATTTTTCATGTACATCACGAGAGCACCTCAAGAGAGCATCACGGACTTCAATGTCCGATTCTTGATAAGTTGGAAGAGAATTCCGGAGAAGATCCGTCCATCACCCACCCAAGCCCACCTCTTTTATGTTCGAGCTTTTAACTCGACATAGGTCTCTTTTTGCTGCAGTCAGGTGAACAACGGTTCCCACAAATCTTTGAGGAAGCAGTGCGAGCAGAACAGCTGTTGCTCTTATCAAGAAAGTTACCGTGGGGAGAAACTCCATTACCTTCTCCGATGGTTGCTGCTCCTGTTTACCCTGCACATTCATGCCAGATCCCTGAGATGCAGTCATGTGAAGTTCAAGGGACAGATCTCGTCCAAAGTCAAGGATTGGGACATGCAAGCACTTTTCCAGCAATGAACAATATGGTTGCTTGCACTTTCATCAAGAGATGGGCCAAGTAGAAGAACAAGTGCAAATTCCGGAGCCCGAGGAGATCCCGTAATCCGAGTTCTCACTTGAAGAGCCCCGTGATCACATCAAGGAGTTAGAGGAGCCTCGTACTCAACCCACAACCAGTAAAGTCTGCAAAGTGGTGGTGTTGGTTCCAGCCACTACATCCAGTACCTGAAGAAGTCCTCCATGTGGGTACTAGTAAGAAGGATAATCTGCTGAATTGCATCCTATCAGCACCATGGAGAACTTCAGGAAGGAGCCAGCCTAATTTCAAGGACCGACTTAAGTATGATCAGATCTGGTCGGGACATTGCAGATTTACCGGATAACATTCTGAGATTGGGTGTCTGGTGGCGACATGCCAATCATGTCGTGCATTATTGTATATAGTATTTTGAAAAAAACAAAAAAAAATAGAAAAAGAAGAAGAAAAAAAAAAAAACTGGTATTGTTTTTATTTGTTCATCTCGGCTCTTGTTGCCTGCGAGCCGTAGATGCTTGTTTTTTCCTTTGTTTTTCTCCTCCCAACAGGTTGGTGGCTTTCTAGCACTTTCTTCTTTTCCCTTCCCTTTTTCTTTCCTTTCCTTTCTTCATCTTCTTCCTTCTTTTTCTTCTGCATTAAAACAAAATGAGCCACGGCTGTTGTTTCTTTTTCCCTTTTCTGTTTTTCCCCGTCCCTTCTTATCCCTTTCCTCTAAGTTTAGTCTTTTACGCATTTGCTAATAGTCTAGTTCATTTCATTTCACAGCTTTCCTAGTTCCATTCCCACTCCATAACTTCGTTCATTTTCATTTCATCATTCCATTGCAGTCACCGCTTGCGCAACCGCAAGAGCTCACTCCATCATCGCGTTCCATTAGTCGTTTCATAACCGCTTATATGCAGGTTTTTTCCAGTTTCAATTTTTCAGCAGAACATGTATTGCAGCAGTCTCGCCTTTTATTCGGATATGACTCCGTGCCCAATGGACTAAGGCCCGGATTCTTGCATACAACGAGTCGTATACCCCGCGAGCCGCCAAGAATGTTGGCATTTTTGCCACATTGATTCTCATTGATGAATGCATTGATGTATTGTTGGGGATCTGACCTTTGATTGATGCAACTTGGGCGAAAAAAGGAGAAAAATTGAGCAAAAAATGGTTAAGTCTGAAAACTGCAACGACGCGCTGACATGTTGCAGAATCGCGGTCAACGCAGTCAACGCAGGAGTTGGCGGAACCGTCGCGATATCGCGACGTGTTCCGAAATCGCGGGTCGGCGGGAAAAAAAAGCATTAAGTTGAAAACATGCAGCGATTCGCTGACATGTCAGCGAATCGCGACCCGGGAAGCGTCGAAGGCAAAAAGTGCAAACTTGCAGCGCGTCGCTGACATGTCAGCGAATCGCGACCGAAAATGGCGATTGATGCGGCGACGGAAACATGTAGCGAAATCGCTACATGTTCCGATTTCGCGGGGCAGAGCGCAGGGAGGAGCCAACGGCGGAAACATGTAGCGAAATCGCTACATGTTCCATTTTCGCGGGTCTTCAGCAGCGAAGCGTACGGCAGAAAAAGACGTCGCGATTTCGCGACCCGTCGCATTTTCGCGACTGCGCAGCTTTCCCGCCAAGTGCAGTATGAACGGCCGAGAGGGTTTTTCCGATTTTCGATGATTTAATGCTGACCCGAATTAAATATTTTGCGGATTTCCGAGGCGGTTAAAGTCGAAGAGTGCCCATGCCACCAAAATTAAAGGATTTATTGGTTCAAAGCTGCGGTTCGTGGATTAATTCAACGGTTTTCATGCACATGTTCGAAGAATCGAATTTAATGAAGGGCCGCGAACGTTTCATGGCATTTAATTTTTATTTCCTCGAGGCCGCTATTAAGGGGTCGTGTTCCCGATTTTCAAGATATTATTGTAGATCACGAGGAAGTTGGTTTTACGTTTTTAATGCCGCAAAGAGGACGGACCTCTATAAAAACCAATGTAATTCTCATTTGCAAAGGTTGGAAAAACTTGCTGCTAGAAACTGGAATTGTATTTGCGGGAATACAAGGATCGACTTCTAATTTTTCAAGCGTCGCATGGATGAATTTGCTTTCTCGTTTTCTGCATTTCTAATAGCATTCGTACTCTTGCATTGCTATTACATTTAAATTCTGCATACCGGATTTAAATATCTGCGGTCGTGGTACAATTCCCCGGAATGTGGGTTTGGAGGGATTTGCGGCATGTGATTGTGCGAGGATGAAGCTGATTTCTTATGTTACTTGTCTGTTGTTGCGTTTGTAGTTTCCTCGCTGTTGTTTTTCCGATCCCATCACTTCGGCCTGTGGCCATATTTCCCATTTCTTTCTGCAACCTTTTAAATCTCTTTCCAGCAACCCTATCTTAAACCCAATTTTAGAATAGTGAAGGGAACCAGCCCACTCTGGAGATTGGTCTGGGAGCCATTTCTTGCTTCCAGCCTTTCAATGTTGGCCGGGTCTAGGGCGCAATTGTAAAAATCCTTTCCTGTGGCAGATTCGTGACCAACAGTTTTTGGCACGCCCGGTGGGACAGACAAGTTCTGTCTCCAAGAATTCATAATCGGTGGGATACGCATAATTTTCCAAAGTGATAACCCCACCGGTGCCAACAGTTTTGGCACGTTTTAACACCCGGAGGTCTCAAGATTTGATGAGCTGTCTTGGCCTCACAACGGAGATTTGTAAGTTCATCTGGCGACTTTGCTGAGTTGAAGATCTGTTCGTGGACGCCTGTTTTTGTTTAAAAAAAAAAAAAAAAATTCAAAGAATGTTTTTTCTGGCGACTCTGACTTAATGGCGATGGCCGTGATTCCGTAGACCACTGCCACAAAGGCGAGGGTTTTTTCTAGATGGGATGATCCTGGCCCTCTGAATCTGCAAGTTCGGCATGAAATTCCCGAAGGTGCCCCGAAGAACCCGGCAAAATATGATGGTACCGAAGGCATGGCTCGACACATGTTGAAGATATTGCTATTCTGTCCATGATCCATGTCATAGAACACGAAGATGTTATGATCCGACTTCGGTTCGAGTCTTTGGAAGGAAGAGCATTGCGAGTGGTACAGATCGCTCAAATGTCAAAGCATCGACTCATGGGACGATCTAGCGGGAGCACTGATCAAAAGATTTGATGAAGATCCTTTCTACAATTCTTTGGATCTCTACCAATTTTTCATGTACATCAAGAGAGCACCTCAAGAAAGCATCACGGACTTCAATGTCCGATTCTTGATAAGTTGGAAGAGAATTCCAGAGAAGATCCGTCCATCACCCACCCAAGCCCACCTCTTTTATGTTCGAGCTTTTAACTCTGACATAGGTCTCTTTTTGCTGCAGTCAGGTGAACAACGCTTCCCACAAATCTTTGAGGAAGCAGTGCGAGCGAAACAGCTGTTGCTCTTATCAAGAAAGTTACCGTGGGGAGAAACTCCATTACCTTCTCCGGTGGTTGCTCGCTCCTCGTTTACCTCGCACATTCATGCCGGATCCCCGAGATGCGATCATGTGGAGTTCAAGGGACAGATCTCGTCCAAAGTCAAGGATTGGAACATGCAAGCACTTTTCCAAAGAATGAACAATATGGTTGCTTGCGCTTTCATCAAGAGATGGGCCAAGTAGAAGAACAAGTGCAAATTTCAGAGCCTGAGGAGATCCCAGAATCCGAGTTCTCACTTGAAGAGCCCTGTGATCACATCAAGGAGTTAGAGGAGCCTGTACTCAACCCACAACCGAGAAAGTCCGCAAAGTGGTGGTGTTGGTTCCAACCACTACATCCAGTACCTGAAGAAGTCCTCCATGTGGGTACTAGTAAGAAGGATAATCTGCTGAATTGCATCCTATCAGCACCATGGAGAACTTCAGGAAGGAGCCAGCCTAATTTCAAGGACCGACTTAAGTATGATCAGATCTGGTCGGGACATTGCAGATTTACCGGATAACATTCTGAGATTGGGTGTCTGGTGGCGACATGCCAATCATGTCGTGCATTATTGTATATAGTATTTTGAAAAAAACAAAAAAAAATAGAAAAAGAAGAAGAAAAAAAAAAAACTGGTATTGTTTTTATTTGTTCATCTCGGCTCTTGTTGCCTGCGAGCCGTAGATGCTTGTTTTTTTCCTTTGTTTTTCTCCTCCCAACAGTTTGGTGGCTTTCTAGCACTTTCTTCTTTTCCCTTCCCCGTTTCCTCTCTTTCCTTTCTTCATCTTCCTTCCTTCTTTTTCTTCCGCATTAAAACAAAATGAGCCACGTACGTTGTTTCTTTTTCCCTTTTCTCGTTTTTTCCGTCTCTTCTTATCCCTTTCCTCTAAGTTTAGTCTTTTACGCATTTGCTAATAGCCTAGTTCATTTCATTTCACAGATTTCCTAGTTCCATTCCCACTCCATAACTTCGTTCATTTTCATTTCATCATTCCATTGCAGTCACCGCTTGCGCAATCGCAAGAGCTCACTCCATCATCGCGTTCCATTAGTCGTTTCATAATCGGTTATATGCAGGTTCTTCCAGTTTCAATTTTTCAGCAGAACATGTATTGCAGCAGCCCGCCTTCTGTTCGGATATGACTCTGTGCCCAATGGACTAAGGCCTGGATTCTTGCATACAGCGAGCTGTATACCCCGTGAGCCGCCAAGAATGTTGGCATTTTTGCCACATTGATTCTCATTGATGAATGCATTGATGTATTGTTGGGGATCTGACCTTTGATTGATGCAGCTTGGGCGAAAAAAGGAGAAAAAATGAGCAAAAAATGACTAAGTCCGAAAATTGCAGACGACGCGCTGACATGTTGCAGAATCGCGGTCAACGCAGGCAGGTTGGCGGAACCGTCGCGATATCGCGACGTGTTCCGAAATCGCGGGTCGGCGGGCAAAAAAGCATTAAGTTGAAAACATGCAGCGATTCGCTGACATGTCGTCGAATCGCGACCCGGGAGCGTCGAAGGCAAAAAGTGCAAACTTGCAGCGTGTCGTTGACATGTCAGCGAATCGCGACCAAAAATGGCGATTGGTGCGGCGACGGAAACATGTAGCGAAATCGCTACATGTTCCGATTTCGCGGGGCAGAGCGCAGGGAGGAGCCAACGGCGGAAACATGTAGCGAAATCGCTACATGTTCCATTTTCGCGGGTCAACGGTGGAAGCGTACGGCGGAATAAGACGTCGCGATTTCGCGACCCGTCGCATTTTCGCGACCTGCGCAGTTTTCCCGCCAAGTGCAGTATGAACGGCCGAGAGGGTTTTTCCGATTTCCGATGATTTAATGCTGACCCGAATTAAATAATTTGCGGATTTCCGATGCGGTTAAGGTCGAAGAGTGCCCAGGCCACCAAAATTAAAGGATTTATTGGTTCAAAGCTGCGGTTCGTGGATTAATTCAACGGTTTTCATGCACATGTTCGAAGAATCGAATTTAATGAAGGGCCGCGAACGTTTCATGGTATTTAATTTTTATTTCCTCGAGGCCGCTATTAAGGGGTCGTGTTCCCGATTTTCAAGATATGATTGTAGATCACGAGGAAGTTGGTTTTAAGTTTTTAATGCCGCAAAGAGGACGGACCTCTATAAAAACCAATGTAATTCTCATTTGCAAAGGTTGGAAAAACTTGCTCGCTAGAAAGCTGGAATTGTATTTGCGGGAATACAAGGATCGACTTCTAATTTTTCAAGCGTCGCATGGATGAATTTGCTTTCTGTTTTCTGCATTTCTAATAGCATTCGTACTCTTGCATTGCTATTACATTTAAATTCTGCATACTTGATTTAAATATTGCGGTCAGGGTACAATTCCTGGAATGTGGGTTTGGAGGGATTTGCGGCATGTGATTGTGCGAGGATGAAGCTGATTTCTTATGTTACTTGCTGTTGTTGCGTTTGTAGTTTCCTGCTGTTGTTTTTTTGATCCCATCACTTCGGCCTGTGGCCATATTTCCCATTTCTTTCTGCAACCTTTTAAATCTCTTTCCAAAGAACCCTATCTTAAACCCATTTTTAGAGTAGTGAAGGGAACCAGCCCACTCTGGAGATTGGTCTGGGAGCCATTTCTTGCTTCCAGCCTTTCAATGTTGGCCGGGTCTAGGGCGCAATTGTAAAAATCCTTTCTCGTGGCGGATTCGTGACCAACGAGTTTTTGGCACGCCGGTGGGACAGATCGTTTCTGTCTCCAAGAATTCATAATCGGTGGGATACGCATAATTTTCCAAAGTGATAACCCCACCGGTGCCAACGGTTTTGGCACGCTTTTAACACCCGGAGGTCTCAAGATTTGATGAGCTGTCTTGGCCTCACAGCGGAGATTTGTAAGTTCATCTGGCGACTTTGCTGAGTTGAAGATCTGTTCGTGGACGCCTGTTTTTGTTTAAAAAAAAAAAAAAAAAAAATTCAAAGAATGTTCATCTGGCGACTCTGACTTAATGGCGATGGCCGTGATTCCGTAGACCACTGCCACAAAGGCGAGGGTTTTTTCTAGATGGGATGATCCTGGCCCTCTGAATCCGCAAGTTCGGCATGAAATTCCCGAAGGTGCCCTGAAGAACCCGGCAAAATATGATGGTACCGAAGGCATGGCTCTGACACATGTTGAAGATATTGCTATTCTGTCCATGATCCATGTCATAGAACACGAAGATGTCATGATCCGACTTCTGGTTCAGTCTTTGGAAGGAAGAGCATTGCAATGGTACAGATTGCTCAAATGTCAAAGCATCAGCTCATGGGATGATCTCGCGGGAGCACTGATCAAAAGATTTGATGAAGATCCTTTCTACAGTTCTTTGGATCTCTACCAATTTTTCATGTACATCAAGAGAGCACCTCAAGAAAGCATCACGGACTTCAATGTCCGATTCTTGATAAGTTGGAAGAGAATTCCAGAGAAGATCCGTCCATCACCCACCCAAGCCCACCTCTTTTATGTTCGAGCTTTTAACTCTGACATAGGTCTCTTTTTGTCGCAATCGGGTGAACTACGGTTCCCACAAATCTTTGAGGAAGCAGTGCGAGCAGAACAGCTTGTTGCTCTTATCAGGAAAGTTACCGTGGGGAGAAACTCCATTACCTTCTCCGGTGGTTGCTTCTCCTGTTTACCCTGCACATTCATGCCAGATCCCTGAGATGCGATCATGTGGAGTTCAAGGGACAGATCTCGTCCAAAGTCAAGGATTGGGACATGCAAGCACTTTTCCAAAGCAATGAACAATATGGTTGCTTGCAGTTTTCATCAAGAGATGGGCCAAGTAGAAGAACAAGTGCAAATTTCAGAGCCTGAGGAGATCCCAGAATCAGAGTTCTCACTTGAAGAGCCCCGTGATCACATCAAGGAGTTAGAGGAGCCTGTACTCAGCCCACACCGAGTAAAGTCCGCAAAGTGGTGGTGTTGGTTCCGACCACTACATCCGGTACTCGAAGAAGTCTTCCATGTGGGTACTAGTAAGAAGGATAATCTGCTGAATTGCATCCTATCGGCACCATGGAGAACTTCAGGAAGGAGCCAGCCTAATTTCAAGGACCGACTTAAGTATGATCAGATCTGGTCGGGACATTGCAGATTTACCGGATAACATTCTGAGATTGGGTGTATGGTGGCGACATGCCAATCATGTCGTGCATTATTGTATATAGTATTTTGAAAAAAACAAAAAAAAATAGAAAAAGAAGAAGAGAAAAAAAAAAAGTGGTATTGTTTTTATTTGTTCATCTCGGTTCTTGTTGCCTGCGAGCCGTAGATGCTTGTTTTTTCCTTTGTTTTTCTCCTCCCAACAGTTTGGTGGCTTTCTAGCACTTTCTTCTTTTCCCTTCCCCGTTTCCTCTCTTTTCCTTTCTTCATCCTCTTCCTTCTTTCTTCTTTTTCTTCTGCATTAAAACAAAATAAGCCACGAGTCGTTGTTTCTTTTTCCCTTTTCTGTTTTTTCCCGTCCCTTCTTATCCCTTTCCTCTAAGTTTAGTCTTTTACGCATTTGCTAATAGTCTAGTTCATTTCATTTCACAGCTTTCCTAGTTCCATTCCCACTCCATAACTTCGTTCATTTTCATTTCATCATTCCATTGCAGTCACCGCTTGCGCAACCGCAAGAGCTCACTCCATCATCGCATTCCATTAGTCGTTTCATAATCAGTTGTATGCAGGTTTTTTCCAGTTTCAATTTTTCAGCAGAACATGTATTGCAGCACCCGCCTTCTGTTCGGATATGACTCTGTGCCCAATGGACTAAGGCCTGGATTCTTGCATACAGCGAGCTGTATACCCCGCGAGCCGCCAAGAATGTTGGCATTTTTGCCACATTGATTCTCATTGATGAATGCATTGATGTATTGTTGGGGATCTGACCTTTGATTGATGCAGCTTGGGCGAAAAAAGGAGAAAAAATGAGCAAAAAATGACTAAGTCTGAAAATTGCAGCGACGCGCTGACATGTTGCAGAATCGCGGTCAACGCAGTCAACGCAGGCAGGTTGGCGGAACCGTCGCGATATCGCGACGTGTTCCGAAATCGCGGGTCGGCGGGCAAAAAAGCATTAAGTTGAAAACATGCAGCGATTCGCTGACATGTCAGCGAATCGCGACCCGGGAAGCGTCGAAGGCAAAAAGTGAAAACTTGCAGCGCGTCGCTGACATGTCAGCGAATCGCGACCAAAAATGGCGATTGGTGCGGCGACGGAAACATGTAGCGAAATCGCTACATGTTCCGATTTCGCGGGGCAGAGCGCAGGGAGGAGCCAACGGCGGAAACATGTAGCGAAATCGCTACATGTTCCATTTTCGCGGGTCTTCAGCAGCGAAGCGTACGGCGGAAAAACACGTCGCGATTTCGCGACCCGTCGCATTTTCGCGACCTGCGCAGTTTTCCCGCCAAGTGCAGTATGAACGGCCGAGAGGGTTTTTTCGATTTCCGATGATTTAATGCTGACCCGAATTAAATATTTTGCGGATTTCCGATGCGGTTAAGGTCGAAGAGTGCCCAGGCCACCAAAATTAAAGGATTTATTGGTTCAAAGCTGCGGTTCGTGGATTAATTCAACGGTTTTCATGCACATGTTCGAAGAATCGAATTTAATGAAGGGCCGCGAACGTTTCATGGTATTTAATTTTTATTTCCTCGAGGCCGCTATTAAGGGGATCGTGTTCCCGATTTCCAAGATATAATTGTAGATCACGAGGAAGTTGGTTTTACGTTTTTAATGCTGCAAAGAGGACGGACCTCTATAAAAACCAATGTAATTTTCATTTGCAAAGGTTGGAAAAACTTGCTGCTAGAAACTGGAATTGTATTTGCGGGAATACAAGGATCGACTTCTAATTTTTCAAGCGTCGCATGGATGAATTTGCTTTCTGTTTTCTGCATTTCTAATAGCATTCGTACTCCTGCATTGCTATTACATTTAAATTCTGCATACTGGATTTAAATACTGCGGTCAGGGTACAATTCCTGGAATGTGGGTTTGGAGGGATTTGCGGCATGTGATTGTGCGAGGATGAAGCTGATTTCTTATGTTACTTGCTGTTGTTGCGTTTGTAGTTTCCTGCTTGTTGTTTTTGATCCCATCACTTCGGCTCGTGGCCATATTTCCCATTTCTTTCCGCAACCTTTTAAATCTCTTTCCAAGCAACCCTATCTTAAACCCATTTTTAGAGTAGTGAAGGGAACCGACCCACTCCGGAGATTGGTCCGGGAGCCATTTCTTGCTTCCGACCTTTCAATGTTGGCCGGGTCTAGGGCGCAATTGTAAAAATCCTTTCTCGTGGCAGATTCGTGACCAACAGTTTTTGGCACGCCGGTGGGACAGATCGTTTCTGTCTCCAAGAATTCATAATCGGTGGGATACGCATAATTTTCCAAAGTGATAACCCCACCGGTGCCAACAGTTTTGGCACGTTTTAACACCCGGAGGTCTCAAGATTTGATGAGCTGTCTTGGCCTCACAGCGGAGATTTGTAAGTTCATCTGGCGACTTTGCTGAGTTGAAGATCTGTTCGTGGACGCCTGTTTTTGTTTAAAAAAAAAAAAAAAAAAAAATTTCAAAGAATGTTCATCTGGCGACTCTGACTTAATGGCGATGGCCGTGATTCCGCAGACCACTGCCACAAAGGCGAGGGTTTTTTCTAGATGGGATGATCCTGGCCCTCTGAATCTGCAAGTTCGGCATGAAATTCCCGAAGGTGCCCTGAAGAACCTGGCAAAATATGATGGTACCGAAGGCATGGCTCTGACACATGTTGAAGATATTGCTATTCTGTCCATGATCCATGTCATAGAACACGAAGATGTCATGATCCGACTTCTGGTTCAGTCTTTGGAAGGAAGAGCATTGCGATGGTACAGATTGCTCAAATGTCAAAGCATCGGCTCATGGGATGATCTAGCGGGAGCACTGATCAAAAGATTTGATGAAGATCCTTTCTACAGTTCTTTGGATCTCTACCAATTTTTCATGTACATCAAGAGAGCACCTCAAGAGAGCATCACGGACTTCAATGTCCGATTCTTGATAAGTTGGAAGAGAATTCCAGAGAAGATCCGTCCATCACCCACCCAAGCCCACCTCTTTTATGTTCGAGCTTTTAACTCTGACATAGGTCTCTTTTTGCTGCAGTCAGGTGAACAACGGTTCCCACAAATCTTTGAGGAAGCGGTGCGAGCGGAACAGTTGTTGCTCTTATCGAGAAAATTACCATGGGGAGAAACTCCATTACCTTCTCCGGTGGTTGCTGCTCCTGTTTACCCTGCACATTCATGCCAGATCCCTGAGATGCAGTCATGTGGAGTTCAAGGGACAGATCTCGTCCAAAGTCAAGGATTGGGACATGCAAGCACTTTTCCAGCAATGAACAATATGGTTGCTTGCAGTTTTCATCAAGAGATGGGCCAAGTAGAAGAACAAGTGCAAATTTCAGAGTCTGAGGAGATCCCAGAATCCGAGTTCTCACTTGAAGAGCCCTGTGATCACATCAAGGAGTTAGAGGAGCCTGTACTCAGCCCACGACCAGTAAAGTCTGCAAAGTGGTGGTGTTGGTTCCAGCCACTACATCCAGTACCTGAAGAAGTCTTTCATGTGGGTACTAGTAAGAAGGATAATCTGCTGAATTGCATCCTATCGGCACCATGGAGAACTTCAGGAAGGAGCCAGCCTAATTTCAAGGACCGACTTAAGTATGATCAGATCTGGTCGGGACATTGCAGATTTACCGGATAACATTTTGAGATTGGGTGTCTGGTGGCGACATGCCAATCATGTCGTGCATTATTGTATATAGTATTTTGAAAAAAACAAAAAAAAATAGAAAAAGAAGAAGAAAAAAAAAAAAAGCTGGTATTGTTTTTATTTGTTCATCTCGGTTCTTGTTGCCTGCGAGCCGTAGATGCTTGTTTTTTCCTTTGTTTTTCTCCTCCCAACAGTTTGGTGGCTTTCTAGCACTTTCTTCTTTTCCCTTCCCCGTTTCCTCTCCTTTCCTTTCTTCATCTTCCTTCTTTTACTTCTTTTTCTTCTGCATTAAAACAAAATAAGCCACAGCTGTTGTTTCTTTTTCCCTTTTCTATTTTTTCCCGTCCCTTCTTATCCCTTTCCTCTAAGTTCAGTCTTTTACGCATTTGCTAACAGTCTAGTTCATTTCATTTCACAGATTTCCTAGTTCCATTCCCACTCCATAACTTCGTTCATTTTCATTTCATCATTCCATTGCAGTCACCGCTTGCGCAACCGCAAGAGCTCACTCCATCATCGCGTTCCATTAGTCGTTTCATAATCAGTTATATGCAGGTTTTTCCAGTTTCAATTTTTCAGCAGAACATGTATTGCAGCAGCCCGCCTTCTGTTCGGATATGACTCTGTGCCCAATGGACTAAGGCCTGGATTCTTGCATACAGCGAGCTGTATACCCCGTGAGCCGCCAAGAATGTTGGCATTTTTGCCACATTGATTCTCATTGATGAATGCATTGATGTATTGTTGGGGATCTGACCTTTGATTGATGCAGCTTGGGCGAAAAAAGGAGAAAAATTGAGCAAAAAATGACTAAGTCCGAAAATTGCGGCGACGCGCCGACATGTTGCGAGAATCGCGGTCCAACGCGATCCAACGCGAGCGAGTTGGCGGAACCGTCGCGATATCGCGACGTGTTCCGAAATCGCGAGTCGGCGGGCAAAAAAGCATTAAGTTGAAAACATGCGGCGATTCGGCGACATGTCGGCGAATCGCGACCCGGGAGCGTCGAAGGCAAAAAGTGCAAACTTGCGGCGCGTCGTCGACATGTCAGCGAATCGCGACCAAAAAAGGTGATTGGTACGGCGACGAAAACATGTAGCGAAATCGCTACATGTTCCGTTTTCGCGGGGCGGAGCGCAAGGAGGAGCCAACGGCGGAAACATGTAGCGAAATCGCTACATGTTCCATTTTCGCGGGTCATCGGTGGCGAAGCGTACGGCGGAATAAGACGTCGCGATTTCGCGACCCGTCGCATTTTCGCGACCTGCGCGATTTTCCCGCCAAGTGCGGTATGAACGGCCGAGAGGGTTTTTCGATTTCCGATGATTTAATGCTGACCCGAATTAAATATTTTGCGGATTTCCGATGCGGTTAAGGTCGAAGAGTGCCCAGGCCACCAAAATTAAAGGATTTATTGGTTCAAAGCTGCGGTTCGTGGATTAATTCAACGGTTTTCATGCACATGTTCGAAGAATCGAATTTAATGAAGGACCGCGAACGTTTCATGGCATTTAATTTTTATTTCCTCGAGGCCGCTATTAAGGGGTCGTGTTCCTGATTTTCAAGATATTATTGTAGATCACGAGGAAGTTGGTTTTAAGTTTTTAATGCTGCAAAGAGGACGGACCTCTATAAAAACCAATGTAATTTTCATTTGCAAAGGTTGGAAAAACTTGCTGCTAGAAACTGGAATTGTATTTGCGGGAATACAAGGATCGACTTCTAATTTTTCAAGCGTCGCATGGATGAATTTGCTTTCTGTTTTCTGCATTTCTAATAGCATTCGTACTCTTGCATTGCTATTACATTTAAATTCTGCATATTGGATTTAAATACTGCGGTCAGGGTACAATTCCTGGAATGTGGGTTTGGAGGGATTTGCGGCATGTGATTGTGCGAGGATGAAGCTGATTTCTTATGTTACTTGCTGTTGTTGCGTTTGTAGTTTCCTGTTGTTGTTTTTTGATCCCATCACTTCGGCCTGTGGCCATATTTCCCATTTCTTTACGCAACCTTTTAAATCTCTTTCCAGGCAACCCTATCTTAAACCCAATTTTAGAGTAGTGAAGGGAACCGGCCCACTCTGGAGATTGGTCTGGGAGCCATTTCTTGCTTCCAGCCTTTCAATGTTGGCCGGGTCTAGGGCGCAATTGTAAAAATCCTTTCCTGTGGCAGATTCGTGACCAACAGTTTTTGGCACGCCCGGTGGGACAGACTGTTTCTGTCTCCAAGAATTCATAATCGGTGGGATACGCATAATTTTCCAAAGTGATAACCCCACCGGTGCCAACAGTTTTGGCACGTTTTAACACCCGGAGGTCTCAAGATTTGATGAGCTGTCTTGGCCTCACAAGCGGAGATTTGTAAGTTCATCTGGCGACTTTGCTGAGTTGAAGATCTGTTCGTGGACGCCTGTTTTTGTTTAAAAAAAAAAAAAAAAAAAATTCAAAGAATGTTCATCTGGCGACTCTGACTTAATGGCGATGGCCGTGATTCCGCAGACCACTGCCACAAAGGCGAGGGTTTTTTCTAGATGGGATGATCTCGGCCCTCTGAATCTGCAAGTTCGGCATGAAATTCCCGAAGGTGCCTTGAAGAACCTGGCAAAATATGATGGTACCGAAGGCATGGCTCTGACACATGTTGAAGATATTGCTATTCTGTCCATGATCCATGTCATAGAACACGAAGATGTTATGATCCGACTTCTGGTTCAGTCTTTGGAAGGAAGAGCATTGCAGTGGTACAGATTGCTCAAATGTCAAAGCATCAGCTCATGGGATGATCTAGCGGGAGCACTGATCAAAAGATTTGATGAAGATCCTTTCTACAGTTCTTTGGATCTCTACCAATTTTTCATGTACATCAAGAGAGCACCTCAAGAAAGCATCACGGACTTCAATGTCCGATTCTTGATAAGTTGGAAGAGAATTCCAGAGAAGATCCGTCCATCACCCACCCAAGCCCACCTCTTTTATGTTCGAGCTTTTAACTCTGACATAGGTCTCTTTTTGCTGCAGTCAGGTGAACAACGGTTCCCACAAATCTTTGAGGAAGACGGTGCGAGAAGAACGATTGTTGCTCTTATCGAGAAAGTTACCGTGGGGAGAAACTCCATTACCTTCTCCGGTGGTTGCTTCTCCTGTTTACCCTGCACATTCATGCCAGATCCCTGAGATGCAGTCATGTGGAGTTCAAGGGACAGATCTCGTCCAAAGTCAAGGATTGGAACATGCAAGCACTTTTCCAGCAATGAACAATATGGTTGCTTGCAGTTTTCAGCAAGAGATGGGCCAAGTAGAAGAACAAGTGCAAATTCCAGAGTCTGAGGAGATCCCAGAATCCGAGTTCTCACTTGAAGAGCCCTGTGATCACATCAAGGAGTTAGAGGAGCCTGTACTCAGCCCACAGCCAGTAAAGTCTGCAAAGTGGTGGTGTTGGTTCCAGCCACTACATCCGGTACCTGAAGAAGTCTTCCATGTGGGTACTAGTAAGAAGGATAATCTGTTGAATTGCATCCTATCAGCACCATGGAGAACTTCAGGGAAGGAGCCGACCTAATTTCAAGGACCGACTTAAGTATGATCAGATCTGGTCGGGACATTGCAGATTTACCGGATAACATTATGAGATTGGGTGTACGGTGGCGACATGCCAATCATGTCGTGCATTATTGTATATAGTATTTTGAAAAAAACAAAAAAAAATAGAAAAAGAAGAAGAAAAAAAAAAAAAGCTGGTATTGTTTTTATTTGTTCATCTCGGCTCTTGTTGCCTGCGAGCCGTAGATGCTTGTTTTTTCCTTTGTTTTTCTCCTCCCAACGAGTTTGGTGGCTTTCTAGCACTTTCTTCTTTTCCCTTCCCCGTTTCCTCTCTTTCCTTTCTTCATCTTCCTTCTTTTACTTCTTTTTCTTCTGCATTAAAACAAAATAAGCCACGGCTGTTGTTTCTTTTTCCCTTTTCTATTTTTTCCCGTCCCTTCTTATCCCTTTCCTCTAAGTTTAGTCTTTTACGCATTTGCTAACAGTCTAGTTCATTTCATTTCACAGCTTTCCTAGTTCCATTCCCACTCCATAACTTCGTTCATTTTCATTTCATCATTCCATTGCAGTCACCGCTTGCGCAACCGCAAGAGCTCACTCCATCATCGCGTTCCATTAGTCGTTTCATAATCAGTTATATGCAGGTTTTTCCAGTTTCAATTTTTCAGCAGAACATGTATTGCAGCAGCCCGCCTTCTGTTCGGATATGACTCTGTGCCCAATGGACTAAGGCCTGGATTCTTGCATACAGCGAGCTGTATACCCCGCGAGCCGCCAAGAATGTTGGCATTTTTGCCACATTGATTCTCATTGATGAATGCATTGATGTATTGTTGGGGATCTGACCTTTGATTGATGCAGCTTGGGCGAAAAAAGGAGAAAAATTGAGCAAAAAATGACTAAGTCTGAAAATTGCGACGACGCGGCGACATGTTGCGAGAATCGCGGTCCAACGCGATCCAACGCGAGCGAGGTTGGCGGAACCGTCGCGATATCGCGACGTGTTCCGAAATCGCGGGTCGGCGGGCAAAAAAGCATTAAGTTGAAAACATGCGGCGATTCGGCGACATGTCGGCGAATCGCGACCCGGGAGCGTCGAAGGCAAAAAGTGCAAACTTGCAGCGCGTCGCTGACATGTCAGCGAATCGCGACCGAAAATGGCGATTGGTGCGGCGACGGAAACATGTAGCGAAATCGCTACATGTTCCATTTTCGCGGGTCTTCAGCAGCGAAGCGTACGGCGGAAAAACACGTCGCGATTTCGCGACCCGTCGCATTTTCGCGACCTGCGCAGTTTCCCGCCAAGTGCGGTATGAACGGCCGAGAGGGTTTTTCGATTTCCGATGATTTAATGCTGACCCGAATTAAATATTTTGCGGATTTCCGATGCGGTTAAGGTCGAAGAGTGCCCGGGCCACCAAAATTAAAGGATTTATTGGTTCAAAGCTGCGGTTCGTGGATTAATTCAACGGTTTTCATGCACATGTTTGAAGAATCGTATTTAATGAAGGACCGCGAACGTTTCATGGCATTTAATTTTTATTTCCTCGAGGCCGCTATTAAGGGGTCGTGTTCCTCGATTTTCAAGATATTATTGTAGATCACGAGGAAGTTGGTTTTAATTATTTAATGCTGCAAAGAGGACGGACCTCTATAAAAACCAATGTAATTCGCATTTGCAAAGGTTGGAAAAACTTGTTGCTAGAAAGCTGGAATTGTATTTGCGGGAATACAAGGATCGACTTCTAATTTTTCAAGCGTCGCATGGATGAATTTGCTTTCTGTTTTTTGCATTTCTAATAGCATTCGTACTTCTGCATTGCTATTACATTTAAATTCTGCATACTGGATTTAAATACTGCGGTCAGGGTACAATTCTTGGAATGTGGGTTTGGAGGGATTTGCGGCATGTGATTGTGCGAGGATGAAGCTGATTTCTTATGTTACTTGCTTTTGTTGCGTTTGTAGTTTCCTGCTGTTGTTTTTATGATCCCATCACTTCGGCCTGTGGCCATATTTCCCATTTCTTTACGCAACCTTTTAAATCTCTTTCCAGCAACCCTATCTTAAACCCATTTTTAGAGTAGTGAAGGGAACCAGCCCACTCTGGAGATTGGTCTAGGAGCCATTTCTTGCTTCCAGCCTTTCAATGTTGGCCGGGTCTAGGGCGCAATTGTAAAAATCCTTTCCTGTGGCAGATTCGTGACCAACAGTTTTTGGCACGCCCGGTGGGACAGACTGTTCTGTCTCCAAGAATTCATAATCGGTGGGATACGCATAATTTTCCAAAGTGATAACCCCACCGGTGCCAACGATTTTGGCACGTTTTAACACCCGGAGGTCTCAAGATTTGATGAGTCTGTCTTGGCCTCACGAGCGGAGATTTGTAAGTTCATCTGGCGACTTTCTTGAGTTGAAGATCCGTTCGTGGACGCCTGTTTTTGTTTTAAAAAAAAAAAAAAAAAAATTCAAAGAATGTTCATCTGGCGACTACGACTTAATGGCGATGGCCGTGATTCCATGAGACCAACGCCACAAAGGCGAGGGTTTTTCTAGATGGGATGATCCTGGCCCTCCGAATCCGCAAGTTCGGCATGAAATTCCCGAAGGTGCCCTGAAGAACCCGGCAAAATATGATGGTACCGAAGGCATGGCTCCGACACATGTTGAAGATATTGCTATTACGTCCATGATCCATGTCATAGAACACGAAGATGTTATGATCCGACTTACGGTTCGAGTCTTTGGAAGGAAGAGCATTGCGGTGGTACAGACTGCTCAAATGTCAAAGCATCAGCTCATGGGATGATCTCGCGGGAGCACTGATCAAAAGATTTGATGAAGATCCTTTCTACAGTTCTTTGGATCTCTACCAATTTTTCATGTACATCAAGAGAGCACCTCAAGAAAGCATCACGGACTTCAATGTCCGATTCTTGATAAGTTGGAAGAGAATTCCAGAGAAGATCCGTCCATCACCCACCCAAGCCCACCTCTTTTATGTTCGAGCTTTTAACTCTGACATAGGTCTCTTTTTCTCTGCGATCGGGTGAACAACGGTTCCCACAAATCTTTGAGGAAGCCGGTGCGAGCGAGAACAGCTTGTTGCTCTTATCGAGAAAGTTACCGTGGGGAGAAACTCCATTACCTTCTCCGGTGGTTGCTGCTCCTGTTTACCTTGCACATTCATGCCAGATCCTTGAGATGCAGTCATGTGGAGTTCAAGGGACAGATCTCGTCCAAAGTCAAGGATTGGAACATGCAAGCACTTTTCCAGCAATGAACAATATGGTTGCTTGCAGTTTTCATCAAGAGATGGGCCAAGTAGAAGAACAAGTGCAAATTTCAGAGTCTGAGGAGATCCCAGAATCCGAGTTCTCACTTGAAGAGCCCTGTGATCACATCAAGGAGTTAGAGGAGCCTGTACTCAACCCACAGCCAGTAAAGTCTGCAAAGTGGTGGTGTTGGTTCCAGCCACTACATCCGGTACCTGAAGAAGTCCTCCATGTGGGTACTAGTAAGAAGGATAATCTGTTGAATTGCATCCTATCAGCACCATGGAGAACTTCGGGAAGGAGCCGACCTAATTTCAAGGACCGACTTAAGTATGATCGGATCCGGTCGGGACATTGCGGATTTACCGGATAACATTACGAGATTGGGTGTACGGTGGCGACATGCCAATCATGTCGTGCATTATTGTATATAGTATTTTGAAAAAAACAAAAAAAAATAGAAAAAGAAGAAGAAAAAAAAAAAAAAGCTGGTATTGTTTTTATTTGTTCATCTCGGCTCTTGTTGCTCGCGAGCCGTAGATGCTTGTTTTTTCCTTTGTTTTTCTCCCCCCAACGGTTTGGTGGCTTTCTAGCACTTTCTTCTTTTCCCTTCCCCGTTTCCTCTCTTTCCTTTCTTCATCTTCTTCCTTCTTTTTCTTCTGCATTAAAACAAAATAAGCCACAGCTGTTGTTTCTTTTTCCCTTTTCTGTTTTTCCCCGTCCCTTCTTATCCCTTTCCTCTAAGTTTAGTCTTTTACGCATTTGCTAACAGTCTAGTTCATTTCATTTCACAGCTTTCCTAGTTCCATTCCCACTCCATAACTTCGTTCATTTTCATTTCATCATTCCATTGCAGTCACCGCTTGCGCAACCGCAAGAGCTCACTCCATCATCGCGTTCCATTAGTCGTTTCATAATCGGTTATATGCGGGTTTTTCCAGTTTCAATTTTTTAGCGAGAACATGTATTGCAGTAGCCCGCCTTCTATTCGGATATGACTCTGTGCCCAATGGACTAAGGCCTGGATTCTTGCATACAGCGAGTTTGTATACCCGCGAGCCGCCAAGAATGTTGGCATTTTTGCCACATTGATTCTCATTGATGAATGCATTGATGTATTGTTGGGGATCCGACCTTTGATTGATGCGGCTTGGGCGAAAAAAGGAGAAAAATTGAGCAAAAAATGACTAAGTCCGAAAATTGCGACGACGCGCCGACATGTTGCGGAATCGCGGTCCAACGCGATCCAACGCGAGCCAGGTTGGCGGAACCGTCGCGATATCGCGACGTGTTCCGAAATCGCGGGTCGGCGGGCAAAAAAGCATTAAGTTGAAAACATGCAGCGATTCGCTGACATGTCAGCGAATCGCGACCCGGGGAGCGTCGAAGGCAAAAAGTGCAAACTTGCAGCGCGTCGCTGACATGTCAGCGAATCGCGACCGAAAATGGCGATTGGTGCGGCGACGGAAACATGTAGCGAAATCGCTACATGTTCCGATTTCGCGGGGCAGAGCGCAGGGAGGAGCCAACGGCGGAAACATGTAGCGAAATCGCTACATGTTCCATTTTCGCGGGTCTTCAGCAGCGAAGCGTACGGCGGAAAAACACGTCGCGATTTCGCGACCCGTCGCATTTTCGCGACTCGCGCATTTTCCCGCCAAGTGCGGTATGAACGGTCGAGAGGTTTTTTCGATTTCCGATGATTTAATGCTGACCCGAATTAAATATTTTGCGGATTTCCGATGCGGTTAAGGTCGAAGAGTGCCCAGGCCACCAAAATTAAAGGATTTATTGGTTCAAAGCTGCGGTTCGTGGATTAATTCAACGGTTTTCATGCACATGTTCGAAGAATCGAATTTAATGAAGGGCCGCGAACGTTTCATGGTATTTAATTTTTATTTCCTCGAGGCCGCTATTAAGGGGTCGTGTTCCTGATTTTCAAGATATTATTGTAGATCACGAGGAAGTTGGTTTTACGTTTTTAATGCTGCAAAGAGGACGGACCTCTATAAAAACCAATGTAATTTTCATTTGCAAAGGTTGGAAAAACTTCCTGCTAGAAACTGGAATTGTATTTGCGGGAATACAAGGATCGACTTCTAATTTTTCAAGCGTCGCATGGATGAATTTGCTTTCTGTTTTCTGCATTTCTAATAGCATTCGTACTCTTGCATTGCTATTACATTTAAATTCTGCATCCTTGGATTTAAATATCTGCGGTCGAGTACAATTCCTGGAATGTGGGTTTGGAGGGATTTGCGGCATGTGATTGTGCGAGGATGAAGCTGATTTCTTATGTTACTTGCTTTTGTTGCGTTTGTAGTTTCCTACTTGTTGTTTTTGATCCCATCACTTCGGCCTGTGGCCATATTTCCCATTTCTTTCTGCAACCTTTTAAATCTCTTTCCAGCAACCCTATCTTAAACCCATTTTTAGAGTAGTGAAGGGAACCAGCCCACTCTGGAGATTGGTCTGGGAGCCATTTCTTGCTTCCAGCCTTTCAATGTTGGCCGGGTCTAGGGCGCAATTGTAAAAATCCTTTCCTGTGGCAGATTCGTGACCAACAGGTCCCAACCATATTACATCATGACCATATAGTGGTATTCCAATAGCTTGGCAATTATGAATTTATTGTTTGACAAGATTTGAACCTAGTTCTCCTCGAAAGTCGAGGAATTTAATTGGTTGAATTAATAACATTTGATAAAATGTTAAGTTAACTCATGGGATTGGAACCTTGGTCTATGGCATGAAATTTCTCACTTTCAACCAATTATTCCAAATCCCATGAGTTGTTAATAGGTTTTTGTTATCACTACCTATTTTTTCTTTTTATATGACTTAACATTGCAACCTTTGCTTATTTCTTCTCTTTATGTTTTCTCTTTAGTCAATTATCTTAGGGTTCCACAATATTTCCAAATAGTTGGAGCTTATTTTTGAGTCAATATATGTATCCCTTTTAAATGTCTCCAATGTATTTTTAAGGCCTCGTTCATTTCCTTTTCTAATTTTTTTATTGTATAAGAAACATATCTAGGTCTTTCTATCTAGCTAGCTTTTTACCAGTTTTTTATTAGGGGCCATTAAGACCCCTAAAATTCTATGATAAGCTTCTAAGGGACTTTCACTCTATTTCTTCAATATTTGTGTTAATAGTCTTTGACCCCATTTTTTGATGGTAACTTGTGCATCCATCTATTGTAAATTTGATGCTATGCTTCTTCTCTTCTTTGTATATTATGTCCTAGATATCAGATTTTATTTATCTTAGATGGTGACTAGTGATGGCATAATTGGTGTACATGCTTTATTTTCTCATTTACATGGCCAATGATGTTATTTATGCATATTCTTCCTTTTATTCTTCATTATCTGGTGATTCTTCTAAGTATGTTAATATTTAGGTTGTTCCCATCTTCCTCTTCATTCCTTGGGTACTTGAGTGAGCATTCTTCTTGAGAAATGGCCTTTTCTAGGAAGAATCCTTTTGGTTCTACACTGGGAACCATTTCCTCACTTGGAACATTTGGGTGTTCAAAAATTTGATGTGCTTGTCATGTTTCTTCTAGTTTCTTCTTTCTATTGGTATTGCTAGTTATCTTTGTCTGATATCTAGTCTTTTCTTTTTAATAGATATTGTGTAAACAGTGATCCATATTGTGGCATGGGAAACATTTATATGATATCCCTACCAAGACTAATGTACGTTACCAATATCCTCCTTTGTTTTTTAAGGTGGATGACTCAAGAAATGGACCTTGGTAATCTAAAAGTTAGAAGCTCAACAACTGAAGCCCCATATACTATGGTCAGGCTAGAGGATAAACCAAACTCAATATTAGGATGCTTATGCATTCAACATCAACACACATATCCATTAGTATAGCAATAACCACACACATATCCATTAGTATAGAAATCACCACATGCATATACATTAGTATAACAATCACCTAAATTTGTTGTAATGAAGATAAGTTATAATGTTGTGATCTTCAACTACATATGGATTATGATAAAGATATCTTAGTGTACCTTTGAGATGATAGTACATATTCTTCAAGTTCAAAAATATTCAATGATCAGTCTTCTCTGTGACAAGGATGGACATATATTTCTAGTGTTCTAAATGCAAGTTAATGACTTTACAAGCATTGTTATAGAATATCAAGGAAATACTAAAAAGGAAATTAGAATTCCTTTTTTAATGCAAATATAGTGATGTTTTTCTTGTTGAGTTGTCATTGGAACTATGGGATTCATAAAATATTGATCACCAAGTTGATGTGGAACCAACCAATTTACTAACCTTCACATCCCCATATAGACATGGCCATGCAAAAATCAAGAAGGAGGGAAATCAAGCTAAGAAGGCTACAAAGTACACTTTGTACATCACTCTTAACAAAGGAGGAAAATCTACTTAAAATCAAGAATGCCTATAGTTTATGGATATTTGAATATTTTTTATGCTAGACAATTACCCCTGATCTCAAATTCACGAGTCATAGCTTAGCCATAGGATTAAAGGATAAATGATTCAATGGTATTTTGCACCATTTTGCATTCATTCTAGAGTAACTGACATATCACCATTCACACTTTTTGATGGCTATATCTCTTTAATCTCATAAAATCCATTATCTATGTTTACTATCTCAAACTTGTGTCCCCACTTCTCTCCTTGGTCTTCATCTCTTCCTCTAGATTCTCTTCTCTATCTTCAGAATTTTTGTCCTCCTTATTCCCTATCAACTCCTCTTCCTCTTACTCTTCCTATTATTTTCTTCTTCCTTTTCTTTTCCTATGTGTATCATCTCTCTTTTAGGCAATAAAATGTCCCCTTTATACATGTGGAAGGCAGTTACAAGATGGATGGTGGTTACCTAGTCTATAACTATTTGAATTCTCCCACATTGCAATTCAATATTCCTTTCCCAATCTTCTATTTTGGTGTTGTTCCAAAAATATCACTCAAGTGTTTTTTTAGATTTCAACATTATGGAGCTCATTATTTCTTATTTTATAAGCAATAATTACCTGTTTTATATATTGCACAATGTTTCAAGCTCTACATAATGGTGCAACATTTAGTATCTTGTTTTAATATCTAAATAAAATTTCTATATAGAAATATAATATAATCGACATTGGTCATTCTAAAATTATAGAATTAATTGAATATAATCATTGTAATGTATACCTATTAAATATATTAGCTTGAAGATATCTTAATCAAAGTAATGCCCATAGTAAATTCTACCATATTGTGAGATTCACTTAGTATGAGATTTCATCGCTTAGGTAGATTGACATTCTACAAGGTTTGCTTAGGTAGGTTGACACTCTACAAGGTTCACTATCTACCACCTCCATTCAAATTAATAGGAATATTGAGATGTGATTAATCTTCACTTAAGGCTATGAATAAATTTACGTCGTGATTATTATTATTTCACTATGGGCCTATGTTTATGTTGCTATATGAACTTTGTAATACATAACTTAACCTTGATAATATTTTACTTTTATCTATATTAAAACAAGTGCAAGTATAATTATAAAAATATTTATCATCCATCCCTATTCGTCCATTGCATCATAATGTTTATTTTTTAATTAATGGTAGAAGTCCAAGGAACCCAACAATTTTTTTAGTTTTCCTTGCACTTTATTATAGTAATTTAGGTGTATTCAATACATTTGTTCTTAAATATACTCCTTAGAATCTATAAGTTATCAATCTAAAACATTACTATAAAATTAAACCTTATTTTTTTATTAAATACTTTCATTGTATTTTATAATGTCTCATATCAAAATCAATTAATTACATAAAAAAATACTTATTTAAAACAAAACCCCCAAAAAATATTTCTAGGTTACAATGCTGCACCATTACAAAAACCAAAAATACTTATTTAAAATAAACCCCCAAAATAAACTTTCTAGGTTACAATGTTGCACCATTAAAAAAAAAACCAAGATAATTATATAAGTTATGTATCTTATCATTAAATTTTTAATCAAAATAATAAAAAAAATTGTCTAGACTATATAAGATGGATTATTTTTTAATAAGATAACATATCATTCTAACAAACTTATCCCAATAACAATGGAGTTCTAAAAATCATTAATGACCTAAAGCTAAATACTGATCCTTAGCTTCCAAATTAGTAATGAGATAATTTTATGAGATATAATTGCATTACATCGAGTATACTTATCATATATTTTCCCTTTCACATCAATAATTTTAATAATTTTTTTTGTTATATAGGAGAGATGGTTATAATCACTATTTGTTTAAACTATAGGTACTGCTCCCAACAAATCTATTTGTCTCATGCTTGTTGAGCTGGCGTGAGATGGGGACCATCGATCACTCGAGATTTGTACCATCATCGTCGGTATGGTACACACTCAAAGGATTCAGAGCATATTACTTACTAGCAAGTGTAGGGCTCAAACCATAGGGACTGCTCCCAACAAACCTATCTTTCTCGTTCTTGTTGAGCCAGTGTGATATGAGGACCACCGATCACCCGAGATCATCGATCTAACGCACACTCAAAGGATTCGAAGCAGACTACTACTTTGCAAAGGGTTGGTTTCCCCTAATATTTAAACCTAAGTCTCTTTTTGGTAAATGCCTAATCCACTAACTTTTGAAGGTTAATAATTTTATAATATTAAGAACAATTTTGAGGACCCAAGGCCATAATTAGAAGATATGAATGGTTAAAGTGGGGGCTAAACATCTTATTCTCAAATATTTCACCGAATAAAATAATCAGGATAAGTGAAAAGATGTTTTAGAATGACCACGATACCTTTGAAAATGTATGTTACTTTACTAAAATCTAAAGTATAGCAGCAAAAAGTATTGCTCAAATTTTGTTGAACACCTTAACAGTATATTGTTAGATTGTTTTTCTAATTATTCAAATTTAAATAAATAAATAAACTTGTATTATATCAATCAAAATTTTATTCAAATTATACTATAATTATATTTAACCTGCCCTAAAAAAAAATTAATTATTTTTACATAAAAATGTTCTATGTCATTAAACACTTTACTACTTTCTATCTAAGTTTTTTTATAATCACATTGGATATGCCATTGAAAGGACTAGTCATTTTGTTTCTACTTTGCTTTTTTTTCTATGTATGTTTAGTTTAGATATTTTTCATGGCATTGGTTTCAAAGGGGTGAGCGTTTTAAGTTCTTAGGAATCTCCTTTGCTTTTGAAACCTCACTCTCTGAACTTTGGTAGTATGTCATTGACTGAATTGAAAAGAAGATTTCTTGTTGGGCCTCGCATCTCTTTTCTCTCGGTGACAAGTTTCAGGTTTGCACAAATATTCTTGCTGCCACCCATGTTTATTACTCTTCTTGTTGGACCCCCTCTAAGAATTCTTATAATAAGTTGGCCAGACTCCTTAGGGATTTTCTTTGGTCCAAGGAGAAGAATTCACGTGGTTTTCATTAAGTTGCTTGGGATATTTGTTGCACACAGAGAAATGCTTTATCTATAAATGTCAATGATGCCCATTCCACCCTAATGGGTGGTTAAAGCTATTGAAGGCCCTGAAACCTGGAAGGTTTTGATTAATCATTATTTTTCTTCAGGGCTACCTTATGGGCACAAAGCTTGGTCTAATATTGGCCTCCATACTCTCAATATTACTTCTACTCCAGTTAAGATTCAGGGTTCCTTTATTATTAAAAATATTTGGTGAGATTTTGAGGCAGTGAAACCTCATCTTCATTAGATTGATGATGGTTTTCGTAATGGTCTTTCATTTAATTCTTAAAATATCTGGTGGTCTCCTATTCTATCTAACTCTTCGGTTCTTCTTGCTGATATGCTAGGGATTAAAGCTTTGAGGTTGTTTTGCAAGGGCATCTGCTATATTAATGATTTAGTGCACTCTCGAGATTGGATTCCTTGGTCTGATCTCAAACAAAAATTTAATCTTCAAAATTCAGATCTTCTTTCTATTCTTAATATTCAAGAGCTCATACATGATGTCATGCTTCATAAGCTTGGCCTTCAACCCCCAAGTGCCTAGTGGAGGGATTGGCACTGGAATTTGGATACTCCTTTCAAGAACTACTCTTCTTCCTTGATTTATCATCTTCTTAGTCATGTTTCCCCTGGTTTTGATAAACTTAATGAGATACCGTAGACTCATTCTACCTCCTATACTTGGATTGTTCGTCTGAACCATATCTGGCAGTCTAGACTTGAACCCAAGATTACCTTTTTTCTCTAGTCTCTTATTTATCAAGGGCTTCCTATGAGAGAGATACTTAGTAGGGTTGGTCTTCTTAATCCTAAGTGTCCAGCTTGTGGTCATTTTGAGACTTTTAAACATATTTTTTGGTTTTGACCTTGTGCTCAGTCTACTTGGTTTTGGATTCACTCATTGTTCAAGCCCTTTCATCCTGAATTTTTTAGATGGCAAATAATTTTTTTTGGATATAACAGTTATTGGCCTGCCTATATTGCTACTCTATGGAATTTCTTTCATGTTATTATTTTATTTCAACTTTGGAAAGCTAGGAATGTTGTTGTCTATTTTGGAGATTCAATTTCTAGTTAGTTTTCCTTGCATGAAAAGATTACAGTATTTTCTATTGTTATTGTTCAACTCCATTCGTAGGCTTTCAAGTTGACTCATGAGTTGGCACATTTGATAAATCTTGTCAGGTTCTAGTGTGAGGCTCCGTGCACTTTCAACATGGCTTCACCTAACCTCATTTCGCCTTAAGGTCCCTTTATTTCTTTGAGGCCTTGGTGTAGCAAGGTGACATTTTCTAGCATCAGGTTGTTCTGTCAATCTCCTCTTGGACTAGCTCCCTTTGTTTATTATTCTATTTATTCACCCTTTTAAGGGCTATTTTTGTTTTTGACCTCAGGTCTCTATGATTTCGATTGTTTGGGTGGCCTTGCCCCGAGCTGTGATTTTTCCAACTCCTTTTTTATTGTAACCTCTCTTATTTTTTTACTGAATATAATTGTTGGTTCCAATAAAAAAAAAAGACTAGTCATAAAGCAATGATAATTGTATTATAGAATATCTTGCATACTTTTGTCTTCAAAAATATATTATGATTGATAAAAAAATAATTAAAGTCTACATGATAGAAAGGATAGTTTTTATTTCTTTTAAACCTTTGCATATTTTAATCTAAATTTTTTAAGTAGATATATTCAAAACATATTTCGTATTGAATAATTAAAATTAAAAATATGTTTTATAATTTTGAATCTATCTTATTTTAAAAGAAGTATATTTTAATTTAGTAGCATTATCTTCTTAAATAAGAAATTTGGAATAAAATATTCCACTTAAACATTAGAATAGAAAAACAATCTTTAAGATAAGTCTCTAACTCTAAAATGTTTATGTTATTACATTCTTATATATACAATTTGCATTCCTATTGTATTGTTAATTGATACCTAATTATAATATAGGATCATATCATTAACATGTTATTAAATGGTGCATTAAGATGTCTTTAGACACTTTATTTGTTAAAACAAGCTTCCTCTTAACATGCTTGTCTCCTTAATAAATATCTTCTAAATTTAGTTAAATTCTCATTTGGGTTTGAAAAGTTCAATAAATAATAATTATAAATATTTTATATTAGAATTTTAAAGAAATAAATTTTCAAAAAAGATTAAAAATAGCTTTCATAATGATCTAGTAAACTAAGTCATTCATATCCTTTGTAGTTGTGACTTTTATTTTTATCTCTTACAAATAGAAAGGAATTAAAGAATACATTTTAGAATATTTATTTACACACTCAATATAGGAGAAAACAACAAAATTCCATATGCTATTTGTAATACAAAATGAAACTAATGGACTTAACAGATAAAACATGACATCATTTCCAATACAACACTAGTATCTCCATTTATCTATTACGAGCTTAACCATGAACATATTATAAATATAGCCTAACATTATATGGATAAATTGAAACAATAATCACTCTTCACAAGTGGCCATGAAGGCTATTCCAAGATGATGATGACCATAATCTCAATAAATAATCCTATTAAATTATTATAAATAACATCATTTATCACATTTTTCATGCCTTCACAATTATTCTTAAAGAATAAGTTTTAAAATCATCAAGTAATTTCATCATAACCTATTGATACATGCTCACCTGAATCCCATCAATAATTACATTTATCTTCATCATGAAATGACATAATGATATAAAATTTATTGTTGATAAGAATTTTTGGGTTAAACTCTCAAAAAAAAATTATTGTAGTTGTATAATTTATAAATAAATACACCAAAAGATAGTCAATCATAAGTCATGAACAATAGTTATTGTGTTTTTGATGAAAAATTAAATTTACATTAAATTAAGATAAAAATATTTACAATAAAAAAACGTGGGTGGATTAACACACCCCATGGGGAATCAAACTAACCCTCATTGGCAAGGGTTAGGAAACAAAGCCGCAAACAAAATACAAGTTTACTAATCATGATTATTGATGATCATTACATCAAAAAAAGCATATCATATGGAGTAATGTGCCCTAGTGTAGTCTCTTGCATAAACTGCTAGTGATTATGGGATGGGAATCCATCCCTTTACATCGTAATTAAGGCCTTTAATACCCATGTCACTCCAACTAACAACTGGCCTAGGTGAAACTGGTTGAACATCATCCCACCTCCCAACCTAGTGGGATGAACAAGCAATGTCAACATTAGTTCGCTTCATGAATGGCGAGGACTAGGACTAGTACCTGTCTATAGGAGCACTTCTTGCATATGACGAAGGTCAACGGTGAGAGTGAGATCAAAAATACTCCTAAGAATAGTGCTCTGGGGGGATCCAATTGACTGTACATGGAGCATTTGCCTAGTGTGCCAGAATAACTTGCAGGTGATCCAACTCCATAGCAACTTTGTTGGCTTGAGTACAAATATGTAGCCACATGCCATTAAAAACTTATAATTTGCCAGAATGAGTAAAACTAACACAAGGTGTATACTATTTAAAAACAATTATGTTTCACTTAAAAGAGATAAAGTAAAAGAGTCCCCAAGAAGATCTTGGAACCAAGAAACTCTTGCAACTGTAAATGGAAAAAAATAAAAGAACCCATTCCCAAGCTTGCCTAGATATTTTACATTTCTAAAAGATGTGAGGACAAGACTCGGGTACACCACAAAATGGAAATTTAGGAACAAGAATTCCAAGGTGCTTCAAACATTACCCCAAGGGAAGGCCTTGACACAGCAAGCTCCACGCAAAAAAAGATTGCTTGGGCTCAACATAAGTAGCCCAAAAATTTTGAAATCTAGAATTCCATCTAGTCCTTGTAGAAAATAAGTCCCAACACTAATTGAGCTTAGGCACCAGAGGAAGATGAGGAGATAACCATTTATACCTCAAATTAACCTTATAATTAAGTAAAGGAGTGTCAACATGCCATCTCCAGTTTGACCACCAAGGACGTTGCAAGCGCACACCAATCTTGTGCAACATATAAAAATGGGTGAGAGCAATAACAACATCATAAGTATCTTTGTCTGCACCATTTATCCTGAAGGTGCATTTGAACTCATTCCATGGGATCCAATCCTTGGTCTAGCGAGAAAAGAAATCAACTATTGTAACAATACCCTTTTTGAAAAATCGCTAAGCATGAATCCATTGCACCCAAGCTAAGGGAGAACCTTGATGAAGAAACATGGGGGACCACCAAATATTCATAGAATTGATGGATAAACCTTTACGTAAGCCATATTCTCTCCAAAAAATCCAAGAAGTGAGTTGTTTCCAGGATTTCCATATACTTTTAATAACAAAGGAGCCAAAAATCTTAACAAAAACTAGAGCAACAATGAGAGAGGGAAAATCCAACCCTCTCCATGCTCTAGGGTTTAAGGGAAGACCAGAGGAAAATTTTATCCTCTCCATGCTAAGTAGGTGGTTAGTTTTATGAATAATATTTATTATTAAAATACACTATAAAAAGTGTAATAAATTTTGTCTAATGTCTCAAAATGATTTAAAAATGAGAATTTTGAGTTATGTAAGATTAACAAGAGTGCAATTACAAAATAATAGAGCATAACGAATTAGAACACATAAATATATAAGTAAAATAACAAAATGATTTTATTGCTCAAAAAACAAAGTACAATGTAATTAATATATGAAAATAAATGAAGCTATAACATTTCATCCACTGTTGATATTTTCATGGTTATGGGCGCATCTCTCTTTACACAATATTTTTGGTTGGAAATCCATTGCATTAAATATGGAAGGTCACCCACATGGAAATGTCATAGCTCACCTTTCATGAGTTAAAAGGTCACCCATATAAAAATGTGATGATTCATCTTCCATGAGTTACAAAGCACATATTAAAAGAAAATTACAAGTATATGACTTTTCCTTTTGTATTTTGTCTTTTATTGATATGTCAACATGGCTAGAGATGCATTTTAGCTATAAAAAATTGCAAATAGAAAGTTATCATTTTTAGCAAATATTATGTTTTTCAATTTTGAGGGCCTACAAAACATTTTTTCATGTATTTATGGGCAATCTATTTGCAATAGGGTTGCCTATCAATGTTATATCTCTAATATTTCTAATACTTATTGATTGGATCAAAATTCCTAAGCACAAATTTATACCCTTGGCAATGTCATTAGGATAAAAATTAGGTTTTCAATCATATTTAGGAATAAATACATGACCCAAAAAAGTCATATGTCTAGAACACACAATTTAGTTGATCATGTGTAGTGATATAATAAAATATCATATGCTATCATTAGATTAAATGAATTCTCTATTATATTTAATATCCTTTATTGTTTTAATCTAAATTATATTTTTAACATAAAGCCCATGTCTAATTATAAAATATCTTTATACCAAGGGTAGAAGGAGGATATGAAATACATATAAGGAAGAAATTTCAGGTAGTTCAAGCAAAGACAATATTGGAACTTACTCCCTATCACCAAATTCTTTTTTTTTAATTTAACAAAAAATCCCTTGTAGGACCACCTTGGTCTGAGAAACCATGACTAGGGGATTCTACACCGTCAAAATCACCCAAGAGTCACGCCCGGACCTGACCGCACTAGCATAATCAACTGGATTTTGGGTACCCGATGTGTGTTTTGTAGGGTGGAGATTCAAACCAAAGACCTCCCTTGGAGGATTTCCCTACCCACTCCAACTCACCTACAACACATGGTATCACCCAATACTTCACCATTACCAAGAAGCTTCAAGATTATCTACTTATCAAACATGAATGGATAATATCAGGATAATTGTACTCAAAGAGAGACCATTTACATATAAGAAAAAAAAAATTAATACAAAGGTGTTATTTTTGAAATATCAAGAATTTTTATCATAGAATACAAATTTAATCTACTAGGCAATAAATTATCTCAAATTATATCATATAATTAGAATCCATAGTAACAAAGGAGAAATTGTTAAATCTCCTAGATTGTTGTAGCATCGTAATTAAATGCATATACAACAATTAGGGAAAGAAAGGCAAGAAAATGTTTTTTTTGAGGTAGTGGCTAGAACAAGAAAAGGAGGATCTACAATGACATCTAGAACAATCAAGGAAAAAATCCAAATAATAAAATTTAAGAGAAATGAAGAGATATCTACTTAAAGAAAAAATGATAATATAAAGAAAGATATTGGAAGAGTGAAAAATCAAACTTTCTCTTCATTATTGGTTTATTCCATTTGGGATTAGATACATATGAAAGTGAAGCACATGAAGAGATGCTTGTAGTACATTAAAAAATATAAATATCTAATTTGCAAGGTAGAATCATTAATAATATTGAAGCTAAATTAGACATAAGGTCAAATTTTGCCCCTCTTATACTAAAACAATTTTATAAAAAGATAGTTGGCCACCTCCAATAAATTATTATTAAAAGCAGAAAGGTGATGACCATATAGCTAAAGAACTTAATAGAAAAATAAGATTCTATAAGCTTTGTTTTAAGGCTTGAGGATAGATTTTGGTGCATATTTGAGGGTAGGTTTGTGCTAGGTCAGAGACAGAGATTGAGCAGATTTGTGCAAGACTGAAGGACTGTGTTTAGTGCATATTTGAGACAGATATTGAGCATATTTATACCAAATCGAAGGACTATGTTTAGTGCAGATTTGAGATAGATATTGAGAAAACTTGTACTAGATCGAAGGACTATGTTTAGTGAATATTTGAGATAGATATTGAGTAGATTTATGCTAGATTGAAGGACTATGTTTAGTGTATATTTGAGACAGATATTGAGGATATTTGTGCTAGACCAAAGGACTGTGTTTAGTGTAGATTTGAGATAGAGATTGAGCAAATTTGTGCTAGATCGAAGGACTGTGTTTAGTGCAGATTTGAGATCAAGTTTTAGAGGTGACAATGCAGAGGATAGTAGTCTCTAGTGGATAAAGATCCATTAGCTAGGGTATAGAGGTTTTTGAGTGAGTACGGGAGTATTAAATGAAGAGAGATACACAAGCTAGTGTAGAGGAGGCAGTAGTCTTATAGAGGATCACCAACCAGAGAAAATAATAAGGATTTCTCTTGTGGATAGATATCCATGAACTAGCAAATGAGATTGGTGTCTCTTGTGGGTTGGTGCCTACAAAATAGATTAGGGGATTGGTGTCTCCTTTGGATAGAGGTCCATAAACATTGTAATAGGGAAGGATTTCCAAGATATTTTTTGAGAAAATTTTAGTGAAAGACTTTCTTCGTGGAGTAGCCCACATTGGATGAACCACGTTAAATTTGTATCTCTATTGTGTGGTGATTTGTGCATTGATTTGATTATTATTTTTTATATTTCCATTGATATATTACATAATATTATTTGGGAAATAAAAGCAAAAAGTGGTCTTATACTGTTCACCCCCCCTCTTAGTATAAGCTTGTTTTCTTTAATTGGTATCAGAGTGGGTTCCTTTGAAAGAGTTTAACAACTTGAAGGAAAATCTCACAAGAACATATATGGATTCTCAAAATGGATCTTTAGGAAATTCGGCACCATTTTTTGATGGGAATGATTATGTACTTTGGAGTATGAGAATGAAGATTCACCTAATGGCACTTGGAAATAAAATATGGGAAGCAATTGAGAATGGATACATATTGTCAGCTACTCCCTATAGATAGATATGGTAAGCTCCTACATCTAAATAATTCAAAGGCAATGAATGGAATTTTAAAGGGTTTGTGTTAAACAAATTTTATAAAGGTCATGCATTGCAAATAAAAAAAGGAAATTTGGGATAAGTTAAAAGGTATATATGAGGGAGACAAAAAGGTCAAAAGAGCAAAGTTGTAAAATTACAAGAGAACATTTGAAGACCTAAATATGAAGGATGAGGAAAACATTGTTTCATATCTACTTCGTGTAGATGAGGTTGTTAACTCCATGCAAGGACTTGGGCTTAAAGTTGAAGAAACAGATGTTTGTGATAATATTTTAAGGTCATTTCCAAAAATGGTATAGTGAAAATATTTTAGCTGTAGAAGAGTCAAAAGATATTAAAATTTTGACAAGGGATGAATTACATGGAATTCTCACAGCTTTTGAGATCAGAATAAAAGAGGAACCTATTACCGAGAAAGAAGAAGCCTTCAAAGTTATAAAGAAGACAAAGGGTAAGAAGTCATATTCAAGCAATGAGTCATCCAGTGATGAAGAAGCAAATTATGGTAGAAGGAACAAATACTCAAGAAAATATAAAGGTGCGAAATCAGTTAGATGTTTCAATTGTGGAAAATATGGTCACTATGCATCTGATTGTCCAGAGGCTAGAAATAGAAATGATGAAGAAAAATAGGATCATAAGAACATGGAAACATAAAAACATAGGTAGCAAACGAAAAATAGGGATGGACAAGGCAAGCAAGGAAAGAAGTTTTTTCAAAGGTATAAGAAGAGTTTTTATGCATACAAGGCAAGTAAGATTTCAAGTGATAGTGATGGAAGCTCCTCAAGTAATGATGAAGATGAAATTCTATTTCTGGCAGAAGAAAAATAAGTGGTTAGAAACAGGACACCAATAATTCTCAAGTGTTTTAGATGTGGTAACTTTAGTTATCTTGAAGATAGTTTTACAAGGAATGAATTCACTTTCAATGATGATGAATATGAAGATGCTAGTGAATACCCATAAGAAGAAAATATTCTTATGCCAATAGAATAAGAAGAAAGTGCTTCTAGTGGAAATAAATTATAAAAGGATAAAGATGATTTTGAAAACAAAATAATAGAAGAAGAATAAGAATCAGATGAAGGATAATTTGATCTTAAGGGTGAGCTTATTTCTGCCCTTGATGCATTAAGTAAGGTAAGAAAGCAGAACTCAAAACTCAAGCTTCAATTTCAAGAATGTGATGAAGAGAAAGGAAAGCTTATAGAGGATCTAACCAACTCAATAGCTAAGACAAGGAGATTTAAAGAGAAGTTAGAAGATAAGGCTTTAGAATGTGAAATTTTAGAGCATGAAGTAGCTTCATTAAGGAAGTAAAATATTCTAAAGATAAACTACACAGGTTTATGAGAAGCTCAAAGAAATTGGATAAGATTATCAAGGTACAAAGATCTTCGTCAAACAAAACAGGACTTGGTTTTGAACTTGAACAAAAAGAACAAGGAGGAAAGTCAATATCAAGCTCCAAATAAGAAGAAACTTTAGAAGAAGAAATTGTAAGAGAAAGTGATACTTCTCAAGGTGAGTTGGACAATAAAAAATTCAATAAGAGAAGAAACAATGCACAAATGAGGAATATATGGAACAGGAAGTAGCATAGGGTAAAAGAGACTAAGATACCAATGGGGTTAAGGCAAGGCAGTTTCAATGGACAATACTTCTCAAGTCATAGGTTTGGACACAAGACTATATAGTGTAGGACACATGAAATACAAGAATATGGAAATTTCAGAAACATGCATCTCTTTCAAGGGTATTGATACTCTTGTAATCAATTTGGTCACAATGCAGTTAATTACAGGGCTCATAACAAAAATTGGATATGGATTTACTAGGAGAAACTTCAAGATAGTTGCACCTTTAAGGAATAACAACATTAAGTGTTATAAGTACAATAATGTTGGGAATATATCCAAATGGTGTAGAGCAGAATTTCTAGAGACAAGCAGGAACAAGAACATTCAGAGGAATCATAAGGATTAGTTAAGGCAGAAGGTGGACAAAGGTAAATATCAATGTATGATGGGAGTAGAGATACTCCCACCCCAAAATTAACCACCTTAAAAGAGGAGGTGGGGGAGGGGCTAAACTAAGAGTCTCACTCTTAACCCCAAGACCCAAAGGTGACCCTTTGCCATTGATGTCAAAGAGGGAGAGATTTGAGTTAAGGGTAGAGAATTCAGTCAGGGGGAGTAGTTTCTCAAGGGGAGAAGAATAGAAAAAGGTAAAGGAAATGGTAAAAATAAAATGGGTTGCCATCAATGACAAAGGGGGATATTGTTGGAAATATGAGCAAGTTTTGTTTTCATTGATGTCAAGAAGATGATGACCAAGTTTTATTGTCATCCATGCATTTATGTCAAAAGGTTGATGTCCAATTTTTGGTGTTATTAATGTCCTCCAGTGGTTTTTCCAACAAGGCAAAGAAGCAGGTTCAATGGAATTAATAATATTATAATATCTAATATTATAATATTTTGGTTCAAATCTCGGGCCTCACCGGACTAAACGCTTGTCCCTTTCCTGGTGCTTTCAGTGGCATAAAAGGTTTAAAATTATTGTGGCATGGTGGTTATAGGGGCGGACTGTGCGAAGATCTATGTGGCGGCTTCTAGGGCGGTCAGTGCAGAATACTATGGCGGCCATAAAAAGTCGGACAACCTACCCAGATTCATGGCGACTACTGATTCCACCATGTAAATTCAAAAAAAAAAATATATATATATATATATATATATATATATATATATATATATTATAATATTTTGGGTTACAGGTTGGTTTGACGAATAACGAAGGCCAGGGAGTTATAAAATTCTAATTCCTCCAAAAGACCCATGTGACAGATTTTAAATTCTAAGATTTAAATTATTTAAATTTAAATATTTTAACCCTAAGGTTAAAATTTAAATTAATTAAGGCGCCAAAGTCAAATTTAAATTTGAATTAAATTTTAATTTCAAGGATCGACGACGTTTTAGATATATGGCACATTGTATATAAAAGGAGGCAAGTTTTAATTTTTTTCTGGTAAGTTAAGTTGAATTAAAAGTGGATTTTTATCAAGGATCCCAAAACCTTATTACATAAAACTTCAAGAGGAATATTCCAAGGAAGGACATCAGGAAAGCCTTGAGGAACACTTTTAGGAAAGAAATCAGGAAAGTCATGAGGAAAAGAGCGTAGTACAAAATTTGAAAAGCCCGCTATGTGGGAAAGGAGAAGGTGGTAGGATATAATGGAAAACTTGCCTAAAATAAAATTTTGAAACTTCCCAAAAGCAGGAAAAGAGACCAAGCACCTAAATTTAAATTTGAACCATCCCAAGGGCATGAAAGAGAAAAAGGTGCCAAACCACCCATGGGAAACTAGAAACCAAAAGAAAAACAACTTTCCCACGCAGGGAAAAACTAGCTAATGAGCATCGGAAATGCTCATACTTTGTATGAGTTTTACTGATTATTATGTGGCAATATAATAGGAATTGTGTATTTTAATGAATTATTATGTATTTATTTAATGGAATTATGTGTGTTATCTAATTTGTGTGTTTAAGTGTGTTTGTGTAGAAATTTGGTTGGTTTTGACAGATTTGGATCAGTCGAGGTCCTTCATGGACCTGGCACTTTGTTTCTCCTTGGACCAAGGCATGGTGATTAGGCGCCTTCCTCTTCAAGGAAGGCACCAAGAGCAGGTAGGCGCCTTTTGCATAAAGAAGGCGCCCGACATACCTAGGCACCTTTCGCATAAGGAAGGCGCCCAATATAAGGCAAGGCACCTTCCGCATGAAGAAGGCACCCAACATCGGTAGGCACCTTCCTCATAAGGAAGGTGCCTACCAAAGCATTTGAGGAAGGCACCTTCCTCATAGAGAAGCCACCTCCATATTTAATTAGTTGACCAAATGAGTGGTGGGGATAGTGTTGACCAGTCCATTTTTAGCTCCACATCATGCAAGCTAATTTTGGGGGCTGCACCAATGATCGAGAACGTCTTACCTACATTGAGTGAAGCATGATATAGCTCAATCAACCCAAACCAATCAGTGAACACGCCACATTTAGAAATGATGACTATTTTTAGCATATGTCAATTTTAGTTACTGGACTATCCCAGTTAGTCTGAAACTAAACTGTTGTTGTAACTACATTGTAATAGAGATCTGTGTGTGTACTATATAAACACACATAGACCTCTATGATAGATATCCAAAAATCATTGATCAATCCAAGGAGATAAAAGTATTTGTAACAGTCATATTGCAATTGAATAAATTTCGAGAGTTCTTAATTGCGTGATCAACTAGAAGGGAGCTGCTGGAGCTTGGGCCCACTCCAAGCTAGTATTCCTTCCCTCCATTTACTTGTGCTTTTTTGGATTAGCTTCCTGCTTTAATAGGTTTACTTTTGTATTGTTATTTAATTTTATTGTTGTAGTAGAATTCTTTTCATTTCTATTTAATTATGCACGTATGAATATTTAATTTTTGAAGATATAATTATTCATATGTAAATTCTATTGTGGTGTGGATGAATGAATGTTGTTCTTTTAAACCCCCCAATGGTAGAATCAATTGGACTCATCTCAGAAGTAGGTATTGTAAATGATCTTGTTTGAGACACTTCTAAATTTTATGAACTCCCTAGTTTGAAAATTTAAATGCACAGACAATGACAAAATAGGATCAAATTTAACCTGTGTTTGGCCCACAACATTTTGGTACCTTTTTTGAGGAAGCGCCTCTACTAGATTAATTGCAATACCTAAAAACTTCCATTTGAATTTGCATGAGTCCATTGAGGAAGAGAGGACCTGATGGTCGTTTCATAAAACAAAGTCCACAGAAGAGATCTGAGTCAGCCGAACACTCTGAATTTGAATCAGATTCCCTTGAGTCACCACCAGTAGTACATTGGAGTACGCACCCTATATTTCAAAGCTCTTCCTCATCCCATAGACTAGGAAAAGAGCAATTCATCCAAAATCCTCTGTTTAAAAGAACACCTTCCAAAGAGGAACTATTGTGGAAATCTTTAGAGGATCAAACAATAACGCAAGCTGAATTAGACGCTCTGGTGCTAAAAGTCCAAAATGACCAAAAGGCCATAGAAACTACATTAGAGACGACATCTCCTAAAAAAATGGTTGAATAAGAGGCTTCATCTGGATTTAGCTTCCCGATAGAGGAAGGAGTAGGAGAAACCAAAATGAAAAACATATCCCATGCTCACCTTCCTACCTTCATAGGATACCCAACCGAAGACCCTGACTTGTTTCTATTTAAGTTTGATATTTTGTGTAGGTCTATGGATTACAAATTTGATACGCAGAAGCTGAAACTCTTTCCTTCAACATTAGACAATGCAACTCTGTGATGGTTCATCGATCTGGGAGATAAACACATTGCTACATGGGATCAAATGAAGAAGCTCTTTTTAGAGCAATATCAAGACTTCGGGAGAGCAAGAGACTCTAGATAAGAGGTCCTAAACATGATGCAGAAGGAGGATGAATCTCTGGAGGAATACTGGGAGAGATTCAATTTCAACCTTCAACGATCTCCTCATGCGAAGCTAGCTGACAAGTCTCTCAAAAGCATCTTTTTGAGAGGACTTAACAACGAATCATTAGAGGCTCTCAATATGATTTTTGGAGGTGACGTCTACCAACATGCTATGGAAGATATCCAATAATTATGTTGGAACTACTCAAGAAGGAGAGGCAAGACCACTTCTAGAACCATGAAAGCAACTACTTCAGTCACAAAAATAGAGATAGGCAACATGCTAGAAGATTTGAAAAGTGAGATGCTTTCATCTCTGGCATTGCAAATGGATATGTTGTTGCTGGAGAAAAAGAAGTAAAAAAATGAAGCAACATTAGCCTATTTCTACCTGAAATGTAGAGGGAAGCATGCAAATAATGCATGCCCAGAGAACAAATTCAAAGTATGCACGGTCTAAAAACTGAATCATAGGACTCGATTGTGCCCACAATTTCCCAATACCAAAGAGGATGTTGATGTCACTAAAGCCTATTTCGTAGGCAATCAGAGGAATTGGTAGCAAAACCCTATGGGGAATATGCCAACATGAATGCCATCGTATGGAGGAGGACCATACATGCCACAAGGCCAACCGCAACCACCTAACATGGGGTGGTGGGGACCATCGCCTTGGTCTAACACACCCCTAGGAGCAACATTCCTAAATCAGCAGCCATGGATGCCATATCAATATTTCTGGTAGCAGTGGAGAAACCATGCTCCATGGAATCTAGCTCCATAGAACGTAGCACCTACTCACCCCCAGAAAAACCTACTAGCCTTACCTACTATGAGACTTGCGTAGTTACCTACACAACAGAAGGTGAATCCAAATAATAAAGTAAACCAACCGGCATACAATGTAGAAGCTGAGATGTATCCAATGTACCATATTAGTTACAATCCTATTCAGCTTAGATCAGGTAGGCAACTAGGATTAGGGACACCTCCACTGATAGAAGAGGAGGCATGCATAGGAGAAACACCTCTTATAGAAGAGGTGGAGGAAGAAGAAGTTGTTGAGAGAACAAAGGCTCCATTTCCTAACCGGTTGCAAGAACAAAGGAAACCAGCGCAATCGGAGTTTGATATTCTTTCCAGCTTGAAAAATCTTACAGTAACAATTCCACTTTTTCAAGCTATTCGAGACGTTCTGATATACACTAAGGTGATAAAGGAGATGTGCTTAAGAAATCCAGGATGTAAATTAACCCAGACTATCAATGTTGTGGATAAATTGGTAGATTTAATTATGGGGAATGCATGTCATCCCAAATATGTAGACCCAGGCATCTCGATGTTGACTATAAAATTTGGAGGGTATTCCTTGGCCAACATGTTAGTCGATATTGGTGCAGCCATCAATGTTATGCTGTAGGAGACCATGCAGAAGCTAAATCTCATAAACATAAAACCCACCATGATGGTGCTGCAACTGGCTGATCGATCAACCGTAGCACCGAAAGGGATGCTCAAAGACATAATTGTGATTATTGATGCATGGGAATATCCGATAGACTTCCTGGTTTTACAATCCAAAACAAGGTTGGGTGGCTACCCACTCATCTTAGGGAGACCATGGCTAGCAATGGTCGATGCCTACATCAACTACCATGATGGGTTGATGACCATCTCCAATGGGTAGAATGTCGAGAGATTGATGATTTCACCCCTCGCATAGTCCATGGATTCATTGGGAGAGCCCATGTTCACCAATCATGGAGATAGTGAGTTGTCTATGATCCAATCAATGATGTCATTAAAATAATTGGTGGAGGATGCTGACAAATATGGTGCTATCTCAGGATTCCTCCAAGGAGAATCTTCCATCACACCTCATGAGTCACCATTGTTCAGTGCCCAAGACCATCATGTCTAGAAGATAGACATTGGGTCTGGTAGGACATTAAACTTCAGTAGTGGGTTGACCCCCATGCAACTGAAAAAATTAAAAGAGCTCCTAATAAGACACCAATGGGTGTTTGCATGGGATTACTCAGATATGAAAGGTATCAACCCAAAAATTTGCACCCATCGAATATACCTAAAATAATAGGCAACTCCAATCAGACAGCCACAAAGAAGAATGAATCCAGCAATGAAGGACATTGTCAAAGCCGAGCTACAAAAAATCTTGTCCATTGGGTTCATCTATCTAATTTTTGACAGCGAATGGGTGTCACCTCTTGTGGTGGTCCCCAAGAAGAATGGGAAGTGGTGGATCTATGTGGATTACATATCATTGAACAAAGCGACCAAGAAGGATCACTTCCCACTTCCATTCATTGATCAGGTCTTGGATACACTTTTTGGGTGAAAGTACTTCTCCTTTTTGGATGTATTCAATGGATACAACTAGATCCAAATAGGATAAGAATATGAGGATAAGACAATGTTCACCTGCCCATGGGGAATGTTTGCTTATTGAGTGCTGCCTTTCGGGTTATGCAACGCACCAACCAAAAGGGTGGTGCTTAGTATATTTTTAGACATGATGGGGGAAGCGATCGAAGTGTACATGGACAATTATGGAGAAACCTTTAAAGAAGCAATGACAAACTTGGAAAGATTGCTCGAAATAAGTGAGGAAAATAATTTGTCCCTTAGCAACAAGTGTTTTATGATGATGCGAGAAGGCATCGTGTTGGGACACCACCTCTTCGCAGAGGGAATTAAAGTTGACAAAAGAACTATTGAGACCATCAAGGACCTACCCAGCCCTAGAATGCAGAGAGAGGTGAGGATTTTTCTCAGATCTATCGGGTACTATCGATGATTTATCACCGACTTTAGTAAAGTCGCAAAACCACTGCACACTCTGTTGTCTAAGGACGTGGAGTTTAATTGGATGGAGGATTGTGAAAGAGTGTTTTAGTCACTCAAAGAAAAGCTGATATCTGCACCTATTTTAAGAGGACCAAATTGGGCTATACCATTCCATATCTATTGCGATGCATCCAACAATGCGATTGGAGCGGTCCTCGGGTAGAAATATGATGAGGAATTTTATGCCATCTACTATGTCAACAAAAACTTAGTAGGGGCAGAGCTCAACTATACAGTGACAAAGAAAGAATTCCTCGCGGTGGTGCATGCCATCAAAAAATTCCACCATTATATCACTAGGTACCAAGTGTTCATCCATACGGACCACGCAACCATTAGGTATTTAATGAGCAAGCTGGCTATTGGTGGAAGAATTATTAGATGGCTTTTATTGTTGTAGGAGTTTGATATAACAATAATTGACAAACCCAACAAAGACAATGTAGTCACAAATTTTCTATCTATACTGATACCAACAGATCATGCGGCAGTGGAAGACCAGTTCTTGGATAAACATTTGGTCACCATCAGTGAACAAATGTCATGGTATGTAGACATCACCAACTATTTAGCCACTGGAAGAACTTCCCTTGCTCTTTCTTCACATGAAAATTAGGTGGTGATAGAGAAGAGCACCTCATTTCTATGGGTTGATGACCTCCTATTTAAAATAGGACGTGATCATATTATGAGGAGGTGCATAGCAGAACAGGAGTTTTTAGAGATACTCAAAGCTTGTCACGATGAACCATGTGGAGGACACTTTGCAAGGAAAAGGAATACCTATAAATTCCTACAGGTTGGGTACTTTTGGCCCACTCTATTTAAAGACAGCTATCTACACCAACAAGTACGAAAAATACCAAAGAATGGGCAAACCGACCCATCGAGAGGAAAATGCCCCTTCAACCTCAAGTGCACCTAGATCCCTTTGACAAATGGGGCATGGATTTTGTGGGACCAATCAATCCACCTTCATTAGGGATAAGGTTCATTTTAGTCTGTATAGACTACGTCACTAAGTAAGTTGAAGTCCAAGCATTGAGGGATTCGAAGGAGGGAACGGTCATTGAATTTCTATTTGTTCAAATTTTTACAAGGTTTGGGGTGCCCAGGGAGATTACAACAGACTAAGAGCCTCAATTCACCTCCAATTTTATTGAAGAGTTGATGAAACAATATAAAATCTAGCACAATAAGACTACACCCTACCATCCATAGGAAAATGGGCAAGTGGAAGTGACGAACAAAGATATTGAGAACATCTGACAAAAACTATGTAGAAACACAGAAAGGATTGGGCTGCATGATTTTTTGAGGTAGTATGGGTGTATAACACCACGTGGAAATCAACCACATGCTTCACACCCTTCCAATTGGTCTATGGGAAGAGTGCAATGATGTCCATCAAATTTGAAATCAAGACGTTGAGAACTACTTTAGAATTAAACCTGAGCTTGGAAGAAGCCCAAAAAGAAATAATTCGATAGTTGAACCAGCTGGAAAAATTTTGAATGGATGCTTTACAAAGAATAGAGATCGTACAAAAGCAAAGAAAGCAGTGGCATGATCATCACATTAAGCTAGAATAGTTTAAGGAAGGAGAATGGGTGTTGTTGTACGATTCTAGGTTCTAGGAATGGAAAAGAAAACTAATGTAGATATTGATGGGACCATATGATGTGTTAGAGCTTATCAAAAATGGTGTTGTGCACATCAGGACCATTGATGGCAGCAACACTATTTTTATGGTTAAGGACCACCGACTGCAGCCTTACAGCACGTCCAAGAATTTATTGGTTGAATCTAAAGAAGGCATGGGAGAGACCCCATCAATGTAGTCTATATAGAACTCTTAAAACCAATACGGTGGACATGGAGGTGTCCACAAAAATTAGTTAGTTTAGGTTTTTTATTTCTTACGGTGTGTTTTGCAGGGGCGACGCCCGCATGCAAGCTACAGGAATCCTAAGATACTTAATAGGTATGGATTGCATCTAACTGCCTGTATTTTATTTTATTTTTGTTTACTTTTGTAGGTTAATGACTTAATAGCATGAAAATAGGTATCTGGAAAACCAAGCCTAAACCGGCTCAACATCCTGACACCTACGTACTTAGTTTAGAAGTGACATCTACCCAAGCATGGACAAAGGTAACAAACTCTCCTCCAAGGAGAAAATAATGCACCAGGCTTGGTAGACAGATGTTGTGGTAGCACAAAGTAAGTCTGAGGAGGCTTGATCACCCTTGGACGATCACGACATGGCTGCTAAAAGTAGAATGCCTTGCAAAGTGCCTTCCTCTTCAATGAAGACACTCTACTTAAGGAAAGGTGCCTTCCTCCTCGAAGAAGGTGCCTAACTAAGGTAGACGCCTTTTGCTTTGAAGAAGGACCCAGCAGAGGCAAGCACCTTCCGAAAGAAGAGGGTTCCCGATAAAAACAAGGCACCTTCCTCATGAAGAAGGTTCCCAAGTGAAATAAGGCACCTTCCTTATGAAGAAGGCACCCAACAGAAGTAGGCACCTTCCTCCTAAAGAAGGCACCCATTAGTTGTATATTAAAAAAAAATGGGTGCCTTCCGCATCAAGGAGGCACCATTTGAAAAAAAAAAGCAAAAATTGAGAGTGCCTTTTGCATCAAGAAGGTGCCATACATTAAAGGTACCTTTCGTATAACGAAGGTATCGTACAGTGAAGGCACCTTCCACATCACGAAGATGCCATATAGTGAAGGTGTCTTCTGCATCATGAAGGCACCATCCATTGAAAGTGCCTTTCGTTCACAACTGACACTTTCATATCACATGTGCACCTTGATTCGAACAAGGTCAATACACAATTGGGCAGCACCAGATTACCACATGATGGAAATCCATCCCAACCAAAAATCTTGTAGAATTACGGGTAGGATCTTCTCACACATCCCAAGGATGATGGGAGATCATTTTTCAAGCCAATCCATAACTTTGTCTTCGACATCGGACCTCGAACAATGTGACAACGAATGCAACGTAATCAGCACATGCAAAATGCACATCCTCTGTGTCATAGACTAACAAATCAATATTTTTCGTGATGCACGAAATATCCAATCAGGTATACGCATAATTAAAATTAAATATTTACATAAATTTTCATAAATTATGCAATTTTAAAAAATAATTCCGCAATAGAAATCATGCACCCCTTCATGACAAAAACATCGTGTCGAAATTATGGCTCGAAGAGCGTACCTATCAATCCCCAAAAATTGAATTAATGCCAGGGGTATAAGAAGGCACCTCCTTGAGAAAAATAAGGCAGTGAAATAGAGGATGCAATTGCATCAATCACCATGGGAGGACGCTTGAAGAATCATGCAGTCAAGAAGAACAAGCTAGGCAACACATAAGGGATCAGCGGGGCGGTTCGAACACAATTCAAAGCTAAAGGGTGGCTCAATTACTGCACCTTGGTCAGCCAGAACCAAGATATGGGGGTAGCTAAGGAGTTTTCTACCTCCGTGATAGGTGACATATCCTAAGTGCATAGGAGAGAAATTCTGATCACACTGGAGTACATTTCTTAGGTGACCGGCCTGCCTCTCACGGGCAGAAGCACATACAAGGATGACATGTTAAAACAGTGCGCAGATCTTCTATTGGAGAGGAACGATGTGCAGATATAGAGGGATGGACTACCCAAAAATAGAATTTCGATGAATTTTCATAAAGCCCTGGTGGTTAATCACACGAGGGATAATTTAGACATCTCTTTCATAGTTGTCAGACTCCAGGATGCTAATCTCTAGCAAGCTGCATTACAAGAAGCAGGAGCCACATTATTTGTGCCACCTCCAGTGACAGTCAGGGTAGGGAAACCAAACCAGCATAGTCAGTGGCATAAGTAGAGGTAGGCAACAGAGGCTAACCGCCTCAGTACCATAGTTCCATGATAGGGAAGAAATACCACACCACCCGATGTTGGTCTTTAGCAACAACAACTACAAGCCATAGGTATAGCCATGACTGCTAGAAAATGATAGAGATGAGAAGTATGAGGAGCTGCCTCCAATTTTGATTCCAGGAGGGCATTGCATATGTTAGGCATGGGGGGATTATGAGCATCAGAAATGCTCATATTTTGTATGAGTTTTACTGATTATTATGCAGCAATATAATAGGAATTGTGTATTTTAATGAATTATTATGTATTTATTTAATGGAATTATGTGTGTTATCTAATTTGTATGTTTAAGTGTGTTTGTGTAGAAATTTGGTTTGTTTTGAAATATTTGGATTATTCGAGGTCCTTAATGGACCTAGAAATCTGTTTCTCCTCAGACCAAGGCATGGTGATTATGCGCCTTCCTCTTCAAGGAATGCGCCAAGAGTAGGTAGGCACCTTACGCATAAAGAAGGCACTCGATATACCTAAGCACCTTTCGCATAAGGAATATGCCCAATATAAGGCAATGCACCTTCTGCATGAAGAAGGCACCTGACATCAGTAGGTACCTTCCTCATAAGGAAGGCACCTGCCAAAGCATTTGAGGAAGGTGCCTTCCTCATAGAGAAGGTGCCTCCATATTTTACCAGTTGACCAAATGAGCGGTAGGGACAACATTGATCGATGCAATTTTAGCTCCACATCGAGCAAGACAATTCTAGGGGTTGCACCAACGATCGAGAACATCTTACCTACATCGGGCGAAGCATGATATAGCTCAATCAACTTGAACCAATCAGTGAACATGTCGCCTTTAGAAATGATGACTATTTTTAGCATATACTGATTTCAATTACCAGACTGTCCTAGTTTAGTCTGAAACTGAACTATTGTTGTAACTGCATTGTAATATGTATCTATGTGTGTACTATATAAACACACATACCTCTCTGATAGATATCCAAAAATTATTGATCAATCTAAGGAGATAAAAGCATTGTAACAGTCATATTGCAATTGAATAAAATTCAAGATTTCTTAATCGCATGATCAGCTGGAAGGGAGCTGCTGGAGCTTAGGCCCACTCCAAGCCAGTGTTCCTTCCCTCCATTTACTTATGCTTTTCTAGATTAGCTTCCTACTTTAATAGGTTTGCTTTTGTATTTTTATTTAATTTTATTTTTGTAGTAAAATTCTTTTCATTTCTATTTAATTATGCACGTATGAATATTTAATTTTTGAAGATATAATTATTCATACGTAAACTCTATTGTGGTGTGGATGAATGAATGTTGTTCTTTTAAACCCCCCAATGGTAGAATCAATCGGACTCATCTCAAAAGCATGTATTGTAAATGATCTTGTTTGAGACACTTCTAAATTTTATGAAGCCCTTGGTTTGACAATTTAAATGCACGAGCAGTGACACAATATGATCAAATTTAACCTGTGTTTGTCCCGCAACACTAGCTGAGTGTAGAAAAACCACCCTACACAAAAATGTGGAGCAGAGGAAGAAAATTTACAAAACATCCCGCTAGAACAAGGATGGGAAGCAACCAGGGATGTTGTAGGATCACTCAGACTGAGAAAAACTGAATCCCTTGCAAGCCTGAAAGGTGGAACAACCATCTGAGGATTTTCTCAGGCCAAGAAATCCTTAAGCATTGGAATACAACCTGAAAAGTGGGTTAGTAGACAAAGGAACTCCACAGGCCATGAAGTCCTCATGTAAAGAAGAAAGAAGCCTTCAAGGACGTCAACCCAATAGAGGAAGCAACATAAGTAGAACAACACAGCATACGAAAAATATAAGAAAGTTCCCAAGGAACCCAAGAGGAAGGAGTCACAAGGAATCCCAACTATAGATGATGAAGCCTAGAAAGAAAGGATGTGGCAAAAAATCACAGATAGCCTTAAACACCACCACAAAATAGATTTAGGGAAACATATGAGGAAATCCTATAAGGAAACAACAAGAAGGAAAATAGAGGCCCTCCAAGTAAGCCATGAAAGAAACTGAAATCCTACAAGACTCACAACATTGATCCGAAAGAGCAGAGTCACAGAAGAAATCACAAGGTCCTCCCCAAGACCAAAAGGATGCTATGCAAAACTGCTCATGAAGCCACATTCCTACAACCCCAATATTCCACAACTGAAGATCCTCCAAGGGTAAACATTAAGAAGACACCTAAAAAACCTAGGAAAAACTAGGAAATGCAAGAGAAAATCCATGAACATCCCAAAAAATGCAGGAAAAGTCCTAGGGAAGAACCCAAAACCATCCTAGGACCTAGGCACCAAAGGAAAACCCCACCATAGGGTAAGGAAAGGGGCAGAACATTGGATCAGTGATATCCCACCCCAAAGAGATCGTCTGCAACACCATCCTACCAAGAAGGAAGGGTTAAGTGTCAAGGAAGCTGAGACATGATCAGGGACCTAGAACAAGGCTAGGGAAGGAATGCAGGGAAGTGGAATAGGACTTCCATAGGAAGTCACCTACAGAGCCCCCCAGGGGGGCAGATTGAATTATCCTGAGGCAAGTTTTAATTTAAACATTCATCCACATGAATGATTAATTTCCCAAGTAAATCATGTGTTGTGTGTTTGTAAAGGAAAGGTTCACATGTGTTTAAGACTTAAGAGGGTAGACAAAGAAATAAAAGGAATTGGAAGTGCCAAAGTTTTTTCTAAGCACTAGGTAGCATACTTGGTATCTAGGGTTTGCGCTAAGATGCTCACAGGTGCCAGGTCATGGGTTCGATCCACATGATCATTATTTTGCAAGGCAGAATCTCGTTTGATTTACATCGTCAATCAATGAGTAAAAGGGAGGTGTGCATCTTTCCTTTTACGTGAGGACATGTAGCCCAATTGGTGGGTGTATGTTGTGCAGAGGTGCTTGGAGAGAAGGGATTGGGTGTTTGAAACCCGCAAAGGCTTTTTTGGTGTGATTAATAAAGGTATGTGCTCACATTTTTGCTAAGGTTGTGGTGAATCCGAAAATCGTGTGGTGTGGAAATTAATAAATTATTTTTTAATTTTTCCAAAGTTTTATTAAGTTGGAAATTGCATAGTGGGAAATATTAAAAAGGGTTTATGAGCTTTTGAGGGAGATAAAAGGGAAAATAAAGTTGAAATTTTTTTTTTTTAATTTTGGTGGTTAAGGTTTATAAAAGGAGTAATAAGGTATGCAAAGAATGTTATATGTTATATGTTGAAATAAAGTCATATTGTGAAAATTATTTTGAAAGGAGAAATAAGGTATAGTTGAGATTTAATACTTTGGCATGGTGAAATATTTTTGAAGGAAATTATTGAGGATAGATTTTTGATATCTAACCATTGATATTGTCAAAGAGGTTGATTGTGATTTAGACAGGTCTTCAGGTCAAAACTTCTTCAAAATAAAAGTTATGGGCATATTATCCTTGTGAGTGAAATATTGTGTTAGGACCCTAAACTCCTAACTTAATTTCATTCATTGTTAATTTTATACATTTAGACATATTAATATGCATGCGATGAATGTTGGAAAGGCATCATCGAAAATCAAATTCATTTATATTGATTGGTTATTCTATCAATTCAAAATTATGATTCTTTAATAAATGTGATTCTACTGCTCATTTCATATTTGCATACTAACGTCAGTTGCAGATGCCTTCCATCTGGTATCAGAGTTGTTCGCTCATACACCTTGCTACCATTAAATAAAGCTCAATTGAAATTTTTCAAAAATTTTGCATAAGACACCTCAAGTAGTGCACCCAGCTCGAGCATTGTATCCATATGGATCAACGATAAATGCATCGGTTTCTCGAGGTCCAACAACTCCTTCGTCTAAGGGTCATCTATCCTAAACTACACATAGATGTCACACAGGTATTTGTTGATATATATTTGACCACTGTTAATCCAAAACTTCTCAGCATCACACCCAGAACACTAGAGACAATACACAAAGAGGATTAAGGTGATTTTATCATGGTAAAATAAGAGGTCATGTTATCGTCACAGGCCTTGTTACAGTCAGCACAGGAAATAGCTTGAAAAACAACAAAAAATGCATAATTTTTTTGATAAAAACCAACCTGAATCATTTTTCGGTGACTATTAGAAAAAACGACAAAATTTTATAAAATATGGCAAAAATTTCTAAGGTTTAAAATAAAAATTTAAAATTTTTATTTACTGGTGATGAAATTTTTGACAATTTTAGGCATTTTTCGAGGGGTTTAAAAATTTAAGGGATAAATATTATCCCACATTGTTTATGGGGGGGACTCAAAAGGGTTTAAGTAAGGGGATAGACACATAAGCAAGTGCCTAGCTTGCTAGGCACCCACCTATGCCCGTGCGTACTAGCTTGTGCCCTTTTTCGATCCTACCTATTCGCTGACCGCTGATCACCTTGGTCCTCATGTTAGCTTTTCGTTTGGTTTCTCTCTACCTCGGCTTATCTGCTCCACCATCGCTAGCCTCGATTTTTGCCACCTCTACTCCGTTGCTACTCCTTCCTCATGGCCCTCCACTTGATTCCTGCCTCCTCTGCTCTGTCATTGCTCCTCCCTCGCTGCCTTCTGCTTGATTACCACAACCTCTGCTCTGTCATTACTCCTCCCTCATCACCCCTGTTCAACCGCCCATCCTCACTCGTGTGCTTAGGTCGCATCCATCGCCTCCCAAAAATTTGACACACAAATTTTCACAAAAAGAAAAGTTGTCAACAAATTTTTGAAACCCAAAAAATTGTAAATTTTGACAATTTGAAAACTAAAAATTGTAAATATTGACAAATTGAAGCCAAAATTTTTGCAAAACTAGACAATAAAATTTAGCAAATATCAACAATAAATTTTGCAAATTTTGACTATAAATTCTGTAAATTTTTGACAAATTTGAAACCCAAAATTTTGCAAAAACCCCACCATGGAAAAAGGGAGGAGATCGCAAGATATCACTCTTGAGAAAATTTACCAGGAACTTTGCCAATACAAAGAAGAGAGTGTAGTTACAAGACAAGAATTAGAGCAAAGGATATCAGCATTTCACTTAAAATGGATAACTTCAATCAGAATATGGCACTAGTTCAAACTAGCTAAGCTACGGGAGGACCAACGCACCAAACAACATTAGGAGAGCCAAAAACGTCCATCCTTCCTAGGACTACTAAGTTATATTTTCTAAAATTTGAAGGTGGTGATCCCAATAACTGGATTTATCGGGCAGAGCAATATTTTTCCTTAAACCAAATTCTGGAAGCACAAAAAGTGCATATTGCATCTTTTCACTTAGAAAATGAGGCTATCCAATGGTACCAGTGGTTTGAGAAGACCAAAGACATCCCTACTTGGCTAAAATTTACCCAAAATCTATTAGTGTGATTTAGCCCTAGCAAGCTCAAAAATTTCATAGGAGCTCTCACAAAACTATATCAAACCACTTCGGTAAGCGAATATCAAGCAATAATTTGAGAAATTAGCAAACCGAACAATAGGGCTAGATGCCTCATTTTTTCAAGATTGTTTCATCAGTGGATTAAAGGAAGAGATCCGTATAAAGGTATAAATTTTTAAACCCACGACCATGAATGCAGACTATTGGATTGACCAAATTAGCCAAAGATAAATTCAACAACCAATGTCGACTCAGAAACATATCTACAACAGACTCACAAAATACTTCCACCAATCAAAAACTAACTAAATACATGCCAATTAAATGCATTAGCCCTGAATAAATGAAGGAAAGAGCAAAAGATCTTTATTTTCATTGTGATGATAAATTCATCCTGAATCACCAATGTAGTACACCCAAACTTTATATTTTGAATGCAGTTATTCCTTGTCAATCAACACCAGAGGAAGAGGAAATTGAGGTTGAACTAGTGGAAGATATACCTGAAGATAACCCTTGAGGTCCATTAGAAATTTTCTTCAATGCCCTCACAAGAAATTATTCCCCCCAAACTATGAAAGTCCCCAGCTCATTTAAACAACAAAATCTTATTGTGCTTATTGAATCCAAAAGTACACATAATTTCATAGAGCCACATGTGTTAAAATAAACTGACTGCTTTATCCATCCTTGTAATAATTTTGAAGTCATGATCGGTAATGGAGGAAGAATTTCTTGTAAAGAAAAGTGCAAAAATATTAAGCTCACCATGGGCGATTATATCATGAAGAACGATATGTATGCACTGCCATTAGGGGGATGTGATATCGTCCTAGGAGTGCAATGGTTACAAACGCTTGGAAAAATCCAATGGGATTTTAAGGCATTATGGATGCAATTTACACTAGAAAATCAAACATATACTCTTAAAGGGATAAAATACGACCCTTCTCCACTAGCAAGCTCTCATCGCATGGAGAAAGTTGTTCGTAGAGGAGGCAAGAAAATGGCGGCCCAATTATTTTCTATCCACGCCATGCCAAAGCCACCAAAACTTCAACCTTCCCAATATCCTTGCTTTAGGAACAATGATATTAAAATAGTGCAAGAACATAAGCACATAATACTAAAGAAAAAAAGGAGGAAGCTTCTCACTTCAAGATTTGAGGACAAATCTCCTTTTAAGGAGGGTGGCATGTTAGGACCCTAAAATCCTAACTTAATTTCATTCACTGTTATCATCAAGGACCATCACGTCCTTTCATTTTATACATTTAGACATATTAATATGCATGCGATGAATGTTGGAAAGGCATCATCGAACATCAAATTCATTTATATTGATTGGTTATTCTATCAATTCAAAACTACGATTCTTTAATAAAGGTGATTCTACTACTCATTTCATATTTGCATACTAACGTCAATTGCAGGTGCCTTCCGTATTGTTGAATGTTGTGAAGTGCAAGTTGAAGTGAAAAGATTTTGTTTTTATAAGCATTTTTGGAAATGATTGAGTGAGTTTTTTCACATGCATGATTTGTGAATGTTTGTGAGGCCAATTGAGTGTAAAATTGAGAACTATCTTGAACTAGGGTTTGTGCAAGATCATGAGTATCATTGTTATGTGATATTTTTTGATAAGCATTGTTGAAAATATTTGAGTAAGCTTTCATGTGCTTGACTAGGGTTTGTGAAAGATCATGATTATCATTGTTATGTAAATTTGGAATCATATTGAATCAAGTTCAAGTTTCTTAGTAAGCGTTGTTGGAAGTATTGTGAAACACTTGGTTAGGGTTTGTAAGCAAGTTGTGTTTCATTGAATGAATGGTTGAGTGGAATTGGATGAGCATTATTGATTGAGAGTGTTGGAGTGATAGTTCAAGTTCTATGAAATAAATTGTTCTTTATTATAAATTGATTTGAAAAAGAGTTTGAGAGTGATTGAGTGTTGTGTGAGTGTAAAACATACTGAGTCTCTAACCATTATCCATATTTTTCTGTGGTTAAACTAGAGAGTTTGAAAGTGATTAAGTATTGTTGTGAGTGTGAAATATATTGAGTCTCTAACCATTCTCTACATGTTTCTATGAGATTAAAAAATATTCTGTGTGAAACTTGTTTATGTGATTGAAGAGGCTTTCTGTGATAGATTGAGTTGATTTGAATAAGATTTTGTGAAAGCTAGTCGATAGATTTGAATAATTTCTAGAGTGGACTTTAGGATATATTTAAGCAAGCTTTTGTGAAAGCTTGTGAGCAGATTTGAAGTAAGTCCTAGAGTGGACTTAAGGACTGAATTGAGTAAGCTTTTTTGGAAACTTACAATGAAGTTTTGAGGTAAGTCTTGGTGAAGACCTATTGAGAAGATTGAGCAAGTTCTAGTGAGAACTTGTTGAGAAGATTTGAGGTAAGTCTTGGTGAATACTTGTGGATAGATTAGTGTGAGCTTTTGTGGAAGCTTACAATGCATATTTGAGGTAAGTCTTGGTGAAGACTTGAGAGCAGTTTGAGAAAGTTCTAGAGAGGACTTGTGGACCGATTTGAGGCAAATATTTAAGAAAACTTGTAAGCATATTCGATTGATTGATTTGTTCAAACCTTGAGTTAAGGTTTGGGATAAGATCTAGTAGAGTTGATTTGTGATTAGATCAAGGTTTGTGTTAAGGCTTGAGGATATATTTGAGGACAAACTTTGGTGCAGATTTGAGGGCAAGTTTGCACCATATCAAAGATAGATATTGAGCAGATTTGTGCTAGATAGAAGGATTGTGTTTAGTGCATATTTGAGATAGAGATTGAGCAGATTTGTGCCAGATCGAAGGACTATGTTTAGTGCAGATTTGAGATAGAGATTGAGCAGATTTGTATTAGATCGAAGGAATGTGTTTAGTGAAAATTTGAGATAGAGATTGAGCATATTTGTGCTAGACCGAAGGACTGTGTCTAGTGCAGATTTAAGACAGCATCCATTTGTTTAGGGGCTTTCTTTTTCTTTGATCTGCCCATTTTTAAGGTGTCAGTGTTTGTCGAAAATGCACCTTTTACAATAAAATTTTGCAAATAATTTGACTAAGGTGATGTTGTAGAACCACCTTGGTTCTTACATGGTCTTCTCATATTTTCTAGATGTTCTAGCCCTCCTAGTTTGTGGTGTTTTTCTTATATTTTGTGCTTTTCTTTTGGATTTCTAGTGCTTTTGAGCACTGGTTTTGTTTCTATTTTTCTCTATTGTAAAAGGTTTAGGGGCCCCTTTCAAAACCCTCTTCTCTTAATATTATAAAATATATATATATATATATATATATATATATATATATATATATTTTTTTTTTTTTTTTTTTTTCAAGAGAATTATTTGCTAATGCTTCATTGTAGACATTGAGCAAATCAGACCCAATAAACTTCCAAGTGGCTTTATAAAATTTATATGGAAAGCCATCAATACTAGGGGAATTTTCATCTAACATAGTCATAAGAGCATTATAAAGCTCATCAAGTTAAAGAGGAGCCTCACAAAGAATTTTGTCATAAGCAAACAACTTAGCAGGAACAACATCAAGACATTGTTGGAGCACCATCTGACGTTCTAGAGAATCCTGTTGAGCTTGAAAAATAAGCTTATAATGATCCACAAAGGCTGAAGCAATATCAGGAAGAGAATTCAACCTACCATGAGATATTTGAATAGCCTTGATATGAATCCTGGCCTACCTAGAATGAAGAGACTTGAAAAAGGCTTTGGATGGGCAATCACAAACCCTTATCCAGTGCCAACGAGTCTGAATGTGAGCCCTCCTGGCTTCATGTTGTTCATGGACTATAAGCTGGTGGAAAATACCAACAACCCTAGTTTACAATTATCAATCATATGGATCATTTTCTAGCAATCATAAATTTCATTGATACTCTTTCGCAATAGCAAAATGAGAACATTTTCTGACATGTGCTACTTGTTTTCCAAAATACCACATGAAAGAGGTAGTACGGGCAATTGCTTCATTCCACCAAGAAATCCAACTAACAGAGTGAGGAGGCCAAGGTAATAAATTCTATATTCACTCAATTACAACAATGGTGATAGGGTGTTGTAATAAATAAGTATTCAAATAAAATTGCTTGCACAAAAAATTAAATTGGTGACCACTCCACTCAATCTAAAATAAAATTAAAAAATGATATGATAATAGGAATTGATCCCAAACTATCACAATATTGTTATTGATGGAGGAGAATAAAAAAATTATTGCTCTAACATCATAACTCGATCAAGGTGCTTGCAGACTCTGTCATTACCCACATGAAAATTGGACCATGTGAACCAGGGTGGAGGCGTGCAACAACACTGACAAAAAAGAGGATCAAAAAGACCCCATATACATTTAATAAAAAACCAAACCTCATGCTCTCTAGCAAACCAGTGCATTGGGAGGCAACCAACTTTATCTTCAACATGATCAACCATATTAAAATCACCACAAAAAATCTAATATGCCATCGATAGGTAATTATCCAGGTACCACCAAATGGAAGAGCGACTAGCCCCATCATTAGGTGCATAAATGTTGGCAATGCCCATGGTGTTCCCATTAATATTCAATAAAATCTAGACCACATGATGAGAAGGATCCTCACTAGATCCAAGTAGACAATCCTCAAGTTTGGAGAAGATAGAAATAGAAGCACCACCCCGACCATCTTCATGGTGAGTAGTGAAGTGCATAAAAGAACCTGCAATACAGTTGAGAGAAACATCTAACAAAAAACCAGAAATCTTAACTTCTTGTAAACAAATAACATCAACATGGCCAATACTTTGTAGAGCAGATCAAACAAAAATTTTCTTGAGGACTTTGAAAGTCCTTGAACATTCCACAAAAGGAAATTCATGGAGGAATATCAATGGAGCCATCTCCCATAGGGCTACCCCCACTATCAGCTAGCATCAAAGAATTATTAAATGTAGAAGTTTGAGAAGGTTGAAGTAAATCACCAACAAATGAGGGACTACCCACACTGTCGACCAATACTAAAAACCTATTAAATAAAGAGGTTTGAGAAGGTTGAAATATGTCACCAATAGTCGAAATATGATGCTTAGCCTCCTGGCTTCCCCTTGATGATGATGAGCCATCCCGAGATGGACTATGTGAATGCCTGGAGGGTGGAGGTATTATCAGTGAATTCCCTTATTTTGAGGTTTATTTATGCTTGAGAGGTTTCTCAACATGTGGATCATGAGGAACCAAAACAAGATGAATAGGAACAATAGGAGGCTAAGATGGTGGCTTCACAACCTTATCTCCATTAGAAAGCATCAACTTAGGGTTGGTCACCCCCTTCTTATTAGAAATTGTAATCCAATCACCCTCAATAGAGGATTTGGAAGGTGCAGGTATAGTATGAGGAGTAGGAGAAACTACCAAAGGTTTTTGAGCAACCAACGAACAATCCTTGATATGATGCATGGTGGATTGGTACTGAAAACAAGTATTAGGTAAATTATAGTAAACAATTGTTTTACATAAAAAGCTTTGTTCCAACCTGAATGTCCACAAATTATTTGAGATCTTGTGTGAGGTCAACCTCAAAACATACTCTCTTATTAGGCTATGCTGAGAAGAATCACTCTTGTTACCAATAGACCACCCAACCAATGGGTTTAAAAATATCGTCAATAAACTCCCATAAAGGTAGCGAAATACCAAGAAGTTCAAGCCAAACTAGCACTTTCAAGGCAATTTGATTTGAAACTCAAAAATAAGGATTCCAAGGAGAGACAACCATCAAAGTATTGCAAAGAAACCAACAACTAGACTTAGCAACCATAGTTTGCACTTGCGAGGGTTCTTTAAAGGAAAGCAAAAAACAAACACTTAGTAATATGATAGGGAGCCAAATTTTAACACAAAGGAAAAGACTCAATTTTCATTCAGAAGCATGGAAAGATTACAATTTCGAACCATGGAGATTTACAAAGTACAAAAAAATGCAAAAGAAGTCGTAGTCTTCCTCCTTCCCCCTGCTCAATCCTTCGAACAACCTCTTTTTATAATCATAGGCTCTTGCTGCAATCGTCGTTCGTAACTGTCCTTGTAACCGTTGCAACGGTCCCTTGGAACTACCATAACGACTTTTGGAACTGTCAAATGTCATTCTGTAATGGTCCACAAAAAAAAAGTAACATGTTGCGATATCGCGACATCTCTTCAACCCGCCCTTCTCTCTCCTAGCCGGGTCGCAAAAACGCGACACTTTTTCCCTTTAGTCCATCTGTCGCGATATCGCGACATTTTTTCGGCTTTGGTCGTTCTTTGCCAACATGTCGCGATATCGCGACACTTTTTCGGCTCTTGTCCTTGTTTGCCAAAGTGTCGCGATATCGCGACACTTTCCTTTGCCCATGGTTTTTGTTTAAACTTGTCGCAATATCGCGACACTTTCTATGTCGCGATATCGCGACACTTGCATTTAGCTCTTGCCTTTGTTCTGAGTTTGTCGCGATATCGTGACAACTTTTATGTCGCGATATTGCGACACTTGCATTTTGCTCTCGCCTTTGTTCTGAGTTCATCGCGATATCGCGACAACTTTTATGTCGCGATATCGTGACAGTTGTATTTTGGTCTCGACTTTGTTCTGAGTTGTCGCGATATCGCGACAACTTTTATGTCGCGATATCGCGACACTTGCGTTTGCTTGCGCCTTGGTTCAAAATGTGTCACGATATCGCGACAACTTTTATGTCACGATATCGCGACACTTGCGTTTGCTTGCGCCTTGGTTCAAAATGCGTCGCGATATCACAACTTTTATGTCACGATATCGTGACACATTTCAACACTTAAGAGTATTTTGTGTTTTGTTTCACTCTTTTATTTCTTTTGTTGCAAGATTGTGCTGCTACCACTGGATGCTCCTGCATCAGACACCCGAGGTAGATTGAGAAGTGATCCTCACTTTTGGACGATCAGAGGAAAACCCAGGCGATCAACCTTTGATTTGGACAACCACGTTGCATCTTCGACAGGTCGGCTCTTCCACTTGACCAAATACTCTGAATATTTCCTGTTTTGGGTACTTCTGCCTTCGCGAGTGTCGAGTATGTCTTCGATTTCTTCTTTGTCTAGAGTGGATACTGGAATGTTCCACAGATCCGAACTGGGTGGCTCGCTGCAACTTCCTTCATGATATTCGACCAAGTCTGAAATATTGAAAATAGGTGAAATATTTAGCTCACTCGGTAGATCTACTTCATAGGCATTTCTTGAATCTCGTTTACATATGATCCAGCATGGTCCAAACCTCTTCATCTTCAGCTTATTGTAGGTTTTTCTAAGAAAACGTTCCTTGCGCAAGTGAACCATGACTTCATCTCCTATTTGGAATTCCTTGAAACGCCGCTTTTGATCTGCTCTGGCTTTGTACATAGCATTCATTTTACTGATATGCCGTTGGACCTCTTCATGTAAATTCTTCATGTGTGCTACAAAGTCTTCAGCTTCAGCATTGTGCTTTTCTTCTTTATCTATCGGCCTCAACTCAGAAGCGTTTCTCGGGATGTTCCCATGCACTATCTGGAATGGAGATTTACCAGTACTACGATTGACAGAATTATTGTAAGCAAACTCTGCCTGCGGTAAAATCAGATCCCATCCCTTGGGTTTATCTCCGTTGAGTGGTATTTTCACCCAATTGTGAAAGTACACTCTCCCTTAGGATTTGGGTTCCAAATCCCCTCTTGCAAAGAAGTTAAACAACCAACTTCTCCAAGGTCTCCGCTATATTAGCAAAATATATTCATTTTAAATGCTTGGAACACCTTAGCGATTGCAAGTAACTGTAAACAAGGGGCAATGTTGGTTTATTTTACCATGAAACTTTAGTGATTGTTCATTGAACCAAAATAAATCAAATGTGAGTTGGCCCTCATATGACCACGATGTAGTGCTTTTAATTCCTTTTATCTTGATGGTTTTAAGATAGATTTTATCTTGCATTAAATCCTCAATGATGAATAGGGTCTTCAAATGCAACTTCAAAATGTCACTTTAACTTATCCCTCTTAAATGAAATCAAATTTTCATCAAGATGAACAATTAAGTGCTTTGAGGAAAAGACCTTCAATGTAATACTCAAATTACCCCTCTTTCGTAAAATTAGAATTTTTATGAAGAAAGGGTAATTTTAGGCCCAAAATGGAAATTTGTGAAAATGCCATAAAACATAACTCCTTCAATGAAATTGGAATTTCCATGAAGGGAATGTCATCATAGGCTCATGAGTGCAAAACAAAAGCTGGAAAAATGAAATTTGACCTTAAAATGGAAATTTTCTATTTTCGGATTTTTAAAATCTGTAACAAAATAGCAACTTCGATGAATTTTTAAAAATACTAAACAACTCCGAAAATGAAATTTCAAAGTGCATATTGGAAGTCTGAACTATAACCTACGCAATGGTGAAATTATTTTTAGATTTTGAAAAATTTTAAATGTTTATTTTAATGCCTGAAAATAAGAAAAAATTCTGAAATTAAAATTTTTGAAAACAGAAAATTAAAAATTTGTATCAAAATAATTGCTGAAAATGCAGCAATGCAAAAGCTCCTTCAGTTTGATAGCACCCCATCCTGCAAAACCGAATACGTGAGAGTTTCGTACATGCAACCTAGCCTATTTGACCTGCAAAACAAACACAATCAAAGTAAACTAGGTGCTGGCTCCTAGGGTTTAAAATAATTTCCAAATTGCAGACATTCACATGAAATGACCCAAAACAATGGCATAAATTTCACATACAAATCTGAAATTTGAAAGGAGAAACATAAAACAATTAAAATGAAGCATGCAGAAAATTTCTCATCCTTTCTTGCTAACAAGGCCTAAAATTTCTGAAGAAAAGCTTTAGCATTCAAATTATATTCCAAGTTTTACATATCAAAATCTGCCGCATTTTGGCCATGCCAAAAAGTTCCAGCCCCTCTTTTCTTCTTTCAATGACAGATTTAAAACCCTCATTTGTCTCTTAGTTTTCCCTTTTCTTGTTTGAGCTTTGAAGAGTCTTCATAGCTTTACGTTTCCACCTTTCATTGATTTTTCGTTTTCCTTCTCGTTGTTCTGAAACTCTTCGATTGCCTCTCCTAGAAACAATGCTTCCTTTCACTTATTTTGTCAACGATCCATAATAAAATTTCATAACCGCTGAATATAATGATAATAACCCAATGCTCCACTTAGCGCACATGCACCTTTGGCGTTATGAATTTAAATCATGCTCCTTTAATTCTTTCCTTTTATTCCTTTCAAAGTCAGTTCCTTTAAAATTTGAAATATAACTTTAAAACCATGTCCATTTTCGTTATAATATTTTAAATATTACACCTCCCAACGAGACCCATCCATGTCGTCGATGATGTTGTCCTCAGGTTGCCGAAAATTCCTATCTCCATCGAGCTCATTGCTTATCCACGGCTAGGTCGCGAGATCTGATGACGCGTTCGAGGATGGCCTTGTTGCCATCAATTTGTCCACATAGGCTTCACCAAGTCATCGTTAGGGTGGGGTTTATCTGCAAATGCCTGTCTCGGCATCTATGTCATGCGACCTCATCCGGCGTACCAAAACTGCTCGTCGTCTAGGGTTTCTACTATTTTGCAAGTCCACTACCCATATTGGAGGTTGGTCCGGCAATCAAGCCTCGGGTCCGCCACGCTGGATAACGTCCACTGTCGGGGTCTTCATCGAAGCATCCTATGGCACTGCTAACCCTGACAATGCTGGGTAATGCCAATTGGCTTTCGAGCAACCACCACGTGTAGAGGAATATTTTAGCATGTCGAATTCGCCATTCGTCGCGACTGCCATTGTGAATCCATTTTCGGTGCCGCTGTGACTTTGTTTTTAATCATCACCATCCACATCTGTAACTATCAGGGATCATATAAGCCCATAACGTCAATGAATATTCCGACGTCCCCGTCATAGCATTGAACCCCTCTTTGGACGTCGTTGATCTACTCTCGGAGCTGCTGCTAAACTGTTATACCATGTTTGCTGTAATTCGAACACTCACAGCCGAACTTCATCTCAGGTCGCCATAATCACATCTGCCTGATAAACAAGCTATCTGTCGTGATATCCGAATTGTCTTGCTACCTGACACCATCCGATTGGAGTCTTTGTTGTTCACTGCCACATCGTCGTCTTCATCACCATTCAGAATGGCTTCACGTATGTTTCCACCTTACCTGCACATAAAACAAATAGGTGAATTAGCCTTAAAAACAAAACTTTAAAAACAAAATAAATTATACTAAAAACATAAAGTTAAACTATAAAAAACAAACTTTAAATTTAAACCGTTTTAAAATGTAAACTAAAACGCGGTGAATGAAGCACCATGGCTTCATTCACCACTTTTTATTTTTATTTATATTTTATTGTTTTTTTACTTTTTTTTTTACTGGAACATGCCTACATAAATGAAATGCAAACACCCAGACATCAAAACAAAAAGGTGGGTCCCCAATTTTGGGGTATGTTGCATTTCACCCAATTCTGGCTTACTCCTTTCACCATCTAGCACACTCTACAACCCTACACAAATTTTGTCACATTCGGCTGCAACTGTGGCCAATGGTAATTCTCACTAACTAGAGCAATGGTCTTATCTCGACCAAAATGTCCTACTAGTCCTCCGCTATGTTTCTCTTTGATCAGATTTTCCCTCATAGAACTCCTAGGAATGCACAACTGGTTCTTCCGAAACAGCATCCCATCTTGGATCACAAAATTCAACCACTTAGTGCGATCCACAGTAGTAGGAGACAAACATGCCTTCCATGCCTCTGTGAAATCTGGATCCTCGGGGTATAAACTCTTAAGTTCATCAAACCCAACAACTTCCACTCTCATTTCTATCAACAAACTATGCCTTCTACTCAAGGCATCTGCAACTCTATTAGATTTGCCACTTCTATGCTTCAGGACAAAGGTATAACTCTGCAGGAATTCAACCCACTTCAAATGTCGCTGGTTAAGTTTACCTTGACTATTTATATACTGCAAAGCTTGATGGTCAGTATATAAAAAAAATTATTTGGTTAGTAAATAATGTCTCCATTTCTTAAGAGCCTAAATGATAGCATAGAATTCTTGATCATAAACAGAGTATTTCTTTCTAGCATCATTTAATTTTTCACTAAAGTATGCAACAGGTTTACCTTCTTGGCTCAATACATCTCCAATGGCACCGCTATCGGCGTCACAGATCAACCTCGAAACACTTTATTAAAATCTGGAAGTGCCGAATGGGTTGTTTTGTCACTTTCTTCTTCAATATGTCCATATCGGTACCGCCTTGGCGATCCACTTAAATTCTTTCTTATCCCCTCTCATAGTTTCGATTAGGGGTGCACAAATACTGCTAAAGTCTCTAATAAAATTTCTATAGAAACTTGTAAGACCATGAAACGATCTTACCTCTGTTACATTCCTTGGGGTAGGCCATTCAATGATAGCCTTCACCTTCTCAGGATCCATCTTCAGACCCTCCTCTGAGATGACAAATCCTAGGTAAATCAACTCTTTCTGTACAAAACTGCACTTCTTTAAATTTATCAACAACTGCTCCTCTCACAGCTTTTCAAAAAATGTCCGAACATGCATCAAATGCTCGTCCAATGTTTTACTAAAAATTAAAAAAATATCATCCAGATAAACTATCACAAACTTTTCCAAGAAGTCTCGCAATACTTCATTCATCAGCCTCATGAATGTCATCGGGTGCATTAGTTAATCCAAATGGCATAACTAACCACTCATACAAACCCTCTTTGGTTTTGAAGGCTGTCTTCCACTCATCACCCTCTCGAACGTGTATCTGATGATATCCACTCTTTAAATCAATCTTAGTGAAGTATTTAGCTCCACTCAAACAGTCCATTATATCGTCCATTCTAGATAATGGAAATCGATGCTTAATGGTAATCTTGTTAATGGCCCTTGAATCAGTGCACATTCTCCATTCTCCACCCTTCTTCGGTGCTAGTATGCGCAGTACTGCACAGGGACTCAAACTTGCTCTAATCAATCCCTTCTGCAACAACTCATGAACCTGTTGATTCAACTCTTCATTTTCTATAGGAGACATTCTATGGGCGGCCTTATTGGGTAAGCTAGATCCTGGCATTAAGTCAATCTGATGACTAATATTTCTCATTGGCGAAAAACCCTTAGGCACATTGTCTGATATAATATCAGGAAATTCTACTAACAGATGTTCAACTTCTGCTGAAATATCTGTAGTTTCTTCTCTCTTTACAGTAGGAATTAATGCATAACACATTGAATCCCTCTTTAGACCATCCAAAAAAAATTTGCCATCTACTAAACAAATTCTAGCATTATTGCATACCTTTTCCTCAACCTCCTTCAATGGCTTCAGTTTGTGGCGCACTCCATATTTTGTCGGGAATAGGTATTTGCATGCCCATCATGCGCCGCACGTCTATCAAATTGCCATGGTCTTCCCAGCAACAAATGGCAAGCACCCATCAGCAAAATATCACACAGGACCTCATCCTGGTATCTTCCAATTTGAAACTTGACTAAGCATTGTTCATTGACCAATGCTCTATGGTCCTTCTGCAACCACGTAATCTGGTATGGATGCGGGTGCTACCTTCTTTCTAGCTTTAACTTAGTTACCATGTCCTCAGAGACCAAATTATCTATACTACCATTATCAATAATAATATTACAGATTTTACCTAAACATTTGCACCTTGTGCGAAACAGGATTTTTTGCTGGTCTAGTTCCCTCTCTTCATTCAACAAGGTTCTCCCTGTGATCATCACTTCTCCTTTCTCTACTTCTTTAGAGTGCTTAGATTCAACACCATCCTCAATGACTGCAGCTCGAGCATTTTCTTCAGGCCTTTTGTTCGGCGCCTCTTGGTGTTGGGGACACTCATATGATCGATTCCCCTCTTCTCCGCAATTGAAGCAGGTTCCACAAAATCTTCCTCTTCCATATCCACGTCCACCTCTACCTCTTCCCCTTTGATAATCATTGTTCTGATTACGGGGCCGGTATGCATTCTCCTCCTTCTGTTCCTGGTTACTTGTTTCACCAGTCTTCTTCTCGGTCGTCATATTTACCTCCACTGGTTCTCGCCAGTAGTTCTTCCGCCATGACCTCTTCCTCTCTCGTTTACTGTCAAATCTTCGGTTCGGTTTCTCTTCCACCTTCGAGCAAATCGGTAAGCATCTTCAGTGGTGCGCATTCGAACCAAACTCAATTCTTCTTGTACGATGGTTCTCAACCCATTAATGTAACGAGCTACTCTCTCTTTATTTGCTTCTATATGGCTGGTTCTAATGGAAATTTTAAAAAATTCCTCTGTATATTCTTTAACAGACTTGCTGGACTGTCACAAACTCTGCATTTTCCTCAATAGATCTAATTCATAATCTGCTGGGATAAACTATCATTTCAGCTTTTCAACCATTCAATCCCACCTGGTGATCTTTTCTTTTCCTCTTCGATTTCATTCCAGCTGCGCTCCTTTCCACCATATTCCAGCATGGCCTTTCAACTTTGTTCTTGCAAATTTTATCCGATTTGGATCTTCAACCTCCTCATATTCGAAATACTCCTCCATATCGTTGATCCAGTCAATCAACTCTTTCGAATTTAAATTTCCAGAATATGTGGATACGTCTATCTTCGGCCTTTTCCCAATCTGAGAAATGGCTTTAATTATTCGAACTTCTGTAGAACTCATCACTTCTTCTTCTTCTTCTGACGGGTCATCAACTCCATAAGCTTCATCATCGCTCTGGTCTTCTCCTCTTGGCTCTACTCCTCTTTGCAATTCTTCCTACAGGGCCTGCACTTGCCTCTGCAATGCTCGAAAGTCTCCTTCAGGAACCATGTTCCTTCCAGCACCATGATTTCTTCATGACGGTATTCTTCTTCACTTATTCTCAGAACCCTTAACCCCAGATCCTGGTGCAAGCTGCCTCACGTTTGACGCTCTGCTTACACACTCAGAATCTTCTTGCTCTGATACCACTTGATAGGGAGCCAAATTTTAACACAAAGGAAAAGACTCAATTTTCATTCAGAAGCATGGAAAGATTACAATTTCGAACCATGGAGATTTACAAAGTACAGAAAAATGTAAAAGAAGTCGTAGTCTTCCTCCTTCCCCCTGCTCAATCCTTCGAACAACCTCTTTTTATAATCACAGGTTCTTGCTGCAACCGTCGTTCGTAACTATCCTTGTAACCGCTGCAACGGTCCCTTGGAACTACCATAACGACTTCTGGAACTGTCAAATGTCGTTTTGTAACAGTCCACAAAAAAAAAGTAACATGTCGTAATATCGCGACATCTCTTTAACCCACCCTTCTCTCTCCTAGCCGGGTCGTGAAAATGAGACACTTTTTCCCTTTAGTCCATCTGTCGCGATATCACGACATTTTTTTGGCTTTGGTCATTCTTTGCCAACATGTCACGATATCGCGACACTTTTTCGGCTCTTGTCCTTGTTTGCCAATGTGTCGCAATATCGTGACACTTTCCTTTGCCCGCGGCTTTTGTTTAAACTTGTCGCGATATCGCGACACTTTCTATGTCGCGATATCGTGACACTTGCATTTAGCTCTTGCCTTTGTTCTAAGTTCGTCACGATATCGTGACAACTTTTATGTCGCGATATCGCGACACTTGCGTTTTGCTCTCGCCTTTGTTCTGAGTTCGTCGACAACTTTTATGTCGCGATATCGCGACACTTGTATTTTGCTCTCGGCTTTGTTCTGAGTTTGTCACGATATCGCGACAACTTTTATGTCGTGATATCACGACACTTGCGTTTGCTTGCGCCTTTGTTCAAAATGCGTCACGATATCGTGACAACTTTTATGTCGCGATATCACGACACTTGCGTTTGCTTGCGCCTTGGTTCAAAATGCATCCCGATATCGTGACAACTTTTATGTCGCGATATCGCGACACATTTCAACACTTAGAGTATTTTGTGTTTTGTTTCACTCTTTTATTTCTTTTGTTGCAAGATTGTGCTGCTACCACTGGATGCTCCTGCATCATAATATTACGGATACCCGCAACCACAATGCCATAAGCTTCCTAGTGAATTTTTAGCCAATTTTGAAAATATTCTTGTGATAAGATTTGACCAATAAAATAAGCTATAAGACAATGATTCTCATACCATTTTACAACTGGAGAAACAACATCAAGAGAGAGCACAATATTTGGAGAAGAATCATTACCTCGGCCACCACTTTTAGAACAAACTTTTGAGCTCACTTTAGTGCCATGAGTTCCACTATCTGTAACACCCATTACATCTACGGATGGTGAAGCCATAAAAAAGGAGAGTGACCACTGAATTGGTGGTAATATCAGTATTGAAAACCAAAGCAGCAAAATTTACAAATGGCAACAGATCCAAACCCTAGTAGACCAACTTTCCTCATCCATAGTGCAATATTTTGGAAATCAAATGCTTTCTACACCTCTAATTTTTGAAGCCAATGGGAATGGAACTCGGATCTTGTGGGCACATGAAAGAGAATAAAAGGTCTATGATGGGTTTTGAACCTGAAACCTCATCCTCGCTAAAAATTAAGGACTTTAACTGAAACTAAGGCAGTAAAACTTGCAATCATTCTTGCTTTTTAGAGTGTAAAATTCAGCAATATTAACGACGATCATCTTGAAAATAATTTTCTTTACAAGTTGATTTTTAGCTTAAAAGCTTAAAGTTTTTAGGCCTAGTTTGATATAGTATAAATTTTGGATAACGTTTTCAAATGAATTACCAACTGTGCACTACTTGGCTTAACAGGTAGTGGAGGAAAGGAGTTTTAACTACTATATTGAAATGAAGCATGATTTTTATGATATTTTTGATGATGAGTGGTGAGAAACAACTTTTAAAATTTCTAGGCTAAGCAAGAGGCTTACACATGAGAATCTTTATAACAATGGGAATTGCCAAAACAAGGAAAACAAAGTTTTTCCTCCTCTTGAAACTTTTGCGTTCAAGCCAAAAAACAAAGTCTAGTGTCATACCCCTGTAGACACCTAAAACACATCATGACGAGGTGACTAATCATATGGGACATGCTAGAAGATCATATAGAAGACCTTGGATAAATTCCAAGGTATAGCAGTGGTTTTTACCACTCATTTGGGTAACTTTACCTAGTCAGTGCTAGCCGCTTCTGACACCCACGGTTATCAGTGTTGATCGCACCTGTTAGCCACGGTTAGGACTTAGAGTTAGTTGGCCTTCATTTGACCCAAAATCAGTTGCAACAGCCAATTGTTTATAGATTGGATTGGTTTGGGTGAGGAAGGTTCTAGATCCTTCCATCCAACAAGCTCAACTGCCCAATCTTGATCTTATCTTCCTCATGAAGCTACCCCTAGCCCTTGGCAATTGTTATATAATCCCCCTCCGAATTGGGGAAAAAAGAGAAGCATAATAAATTGAGCAACGAAGCCCTGTCAAATTGCATACTCATTCACATGCATTGATAGGAATACTTTTGCTACCCAATTGAAGATCACATTGTCATGGAAGTCCTAGGAGGGTAGGAGATCCAAGAAACGCTAATCCATGCAATCCGTGCATGCACTGAATAATTCAACCACCACATATTTCAAAGGACACAAAGGTAACCCTTGACCATCAATTTGGTAAGAAGAATCAGAGAATTGACCCTGATTTTGAGGGTAAACTTACTTCAGGCTCAACCGTGGCTGTCAGCCATGGTGAATAGTACCCCTCGCTTGAATGACCCATGGTCAGAGGGTAATATTTGATCTCCCTATCCTTTGTTTTGAAGTTTATTTAACTAGGTTATATTAATCATGTTGTAGGTTTAATTCAGTATTCTAGATACTTTTGACTAACATATTAAGAGTTAATTGCAATTTTCCTTCATTATTGTAGTATAGGTATAATGAATCTTTTCATGCTTTCATGTCTTAAATTGAGTAATTATAAGCTTAGATAGATGCATTTGAGTTTATTTTATGTTTCTAATGGTAGATCATCATGAATTAGATCAATTTACATGTATTGAATCATTTTCTTGATTTCTTGATTATCATGTTATCTTTTGTGCAAGCACCCTTTAAAAGCCTCATCAAGAGAGGCCTCCTTTGCTATTAATGTTTCTTGTTGTTTATTGCACACAAGACTAACAGGGTTTTGGGATGTAAGGAAATAAATACCTCTAATCATGGAGAAGAGGGTCATCGACACCCTAGAGCAGTTTGTGTCATCCTAAAAGGCACTTGGAAATCACACCTACCCTTGAGAGGGAAACATTACATCCTATTGTAACAATTGTATCAAAGTGATTATCCCTAAGAGGTATGTACTTGTAATTTGATTTTGGCTTCAAATATAATGGAATAAATCATATTTCTTAGCATGATGCCAATGATGGCAAGTGAGTTGGAAGGTAAAACAGTATTTTTTGTGGTAGTTGATCGCCTTTCCAAATATGCTCATTTTCAAGCCTTACAACATCCATTTTCAACAAGTAAAGTGTCCAAGGTATTTATGGATTCAATTTTTAAATTGCACGGAATGTCAAAATATATTGTAAGTGATAGAAATCTCATTTTTACTAGTAAATTTTGGAAAGAATTGTTTCGACTTAGTGGTACCAAATTAAACATGTCTTCCGCATACCATCCACAAACATATGGTCAAATAGAGGTAGTTAACAAATGTTTAGGAACTTACCTGAGATGTTTTGTACAAGGTAAACAATATCAGTGGAGTCAATGGTTGTCATTGGTAGAATGGTGTTACAATACTTCTTACCATTATTCCACTAAGATGTCTCCTTTTGAAGCATTATATGGAACAAAGCCACCAACAGTAGCAAATTATGTACCAGGATCTTCCAAAGTGGACCAAGTAGATGATTGGTTGCAGAAGTGACAAGAAATGCTCACTATTTTGAAAGACAATTTTGTCCAAGCACAAAATTGTATGGAGCAACAACAGGAAAAGCATCGTTCGGAAAGGGCATTCAATATTGGTGATATGGTATTCTTACATCTTCAGCCCTACAAGCAGTTATCATTGAAGGTCAAATCTAGTCAGAGGTTGGTGCCACGATTTTATGGCCCTTACAGAATTGTGCATTGCATTGGGGAAGTAGCATATAAACTAGAGTTACCCCAATCCTCTTGCATACACCTATTGTTTCATATCTCCTGTCTCAAAAAGGTGATTGGCCAGAAAGTACAATCTCATTCAGAATTACCAATGTTGGATGAAGAAAGGCGTATCTATCTCCAACTAGGAGCAGTTGTACAAACCAGAACACGCAAAATAAGATCTCGTCACATCCAAGAGTTTCTCATCAAGTGGAAGGACTTACCTGAAGAAGATGCAACCTGGGAATTTGAAGGTATTTCCAGTCTTTTCCAACTTTGAGAACAAATATTTTCGAGGAGGGGAGTCATGCTACAATCCAAATATAAATACGTCGACTGTATTTATATTTCACTTTATAAAATTACTATATAGGTAGTTAGTTATCCAAGGGAATAAATCATCTATCATCTTATTACTTATCTGTTCACCTATGATCATCGCACAACCTACAAGGCGAGGACGAGCCCACCCTGAGTGGTGAGTCATTACTTTCATTGATTTAATTACAATTATTGATTTGATTTCTATTGTTCAATTTTTTTTGCTTCGCATGTAAGTTAATTCTTGATATCTATATTGGGTTCGAAGTATCGAGATTGTTTATTATTAAGGGAGCAGTTGCTTCCTTGCAATCCCCAAACTCCTTCCAGTTCCAAGTCTTGATTGTTTATTTAGTGTATTGCAATATTTTGGAAAAACATAACATCTTAGTTCTATACCTAGGTTTACCTTCCTTCCACCATTGTTGCACTTGAGGTTTAAAATAACTATCTCTAAGCCACATTAACTAAAATCAAAAAGGAGATAAACTCACATTGGTTTTCCACATTTCCACCATGACTGGCCAGTGATCCGAATTAGCATTGTTAAGAGTCTTCACTTCAGGAATATGACCATGGATTAAGAAATTATTAGAGAGCAAGAACCTATCCAATCTCTCCATTATACAAGCTAAGACTTACCTTCTGTGAGACCAAGTCATAAGGCCATTATCTAGTTGGATGTCCACAAGATGGAGGTTTGTAATATATTCACTCATGAGATCAGTGCTCCTATCCAAATTTCTATTTTCTCTCATTTTCTCATCTAGAGAGAGGATGGTACTGAAATCTCCTCCGATCAAGATTCGAACTTCAAGAAAATGAGAGATAATATAAGTTATATTCTTCCACTATCTTCTTTTTTCCTCCAAATTAGTCAGAGCATAAATAGTAATGTAGAGCATAATTTGGTTGGAATGTCTACTTTGAATGGCTATAGCCAAAAGACCCCAAATGTAAACCATATGGTGAATAACTACCGCTTTTGGGTCCCAATGGCAAGCAATGCCACCAGAAGTCCCTTGGGAACTAAGGAAAACCATTTTTCCAACTGGCCAAATTTTACTAGCAATTGATTTCATATCCTCTATAGACATCTTTGTTTGTTGAAGGAAAACAAGATGTGGATGATTTATCTGAATCATTCTTCTAATTTCATTTTGTTTTGAAAGACTCCCTTTGAGTCCTCTAATATTCCAAGTGATAATATCCATTAATACCAGGGCTAAAAAATTTGGGAAGGTAATTAATCTTACCTTCCTCTACAAGCTTTTCACCTTCTTTTACCATATGATATTGATTAGTCTTGCAACCTCCATTTTGATTAGAATCCATCTTCAGTTTTTTTCCCTATTTCTTGACTTACTTCAATTGAATCTGAGATGGCTTCTAACCTTGAAGAATGCTTGTATATAGTCAAAATATTATCATAAGATTAAATAGAGTCTATATTAGGACCTGTATTATTTGAAGTTTTAACATTTATAATATTTTTTTATTTATGTATATTTTCTTCTTTTTTTCTATTGAAAACCTTTGATTTATTGGTTTATCTCTGAGTTCTTTCATTTCTCTTTAAATTGTGTTTCTAATATTTCTATTTCCATTATTTTCTATTCCTCACTTGGGACATCATTTGTGGAAAGCATTTCAAACATATTAGCAGATAACTTTGATTGATCCTTCATAACTGGTTTTTCAGTGTTCTTCTTCTTAGGCATTTGGAAACCTGTTGAGTTTATATCTTCTTTCTTTTGATCTGAAATTTTATTTGGGAAAACACTAGCCAAATGACCATATTCATGGTAAATTCTATAATGAAAAAGAATGTTCTCATAGTCCACTACTTGCTCCCAAGTGTCCTCCCCAAATTGTAATGTGATCTTTTTAGGAAGGGGTTTGTCAAAATCCATTAAAACACAAATTAGAGCATAAATATTATGTTCAATTTTTTTAGTACAATCATAAGTCATCATAAATGTTCCTAAAGGGTTTTCAATTGAAGAAAAAATAGTCATATTCCAGAATTCAATTGGGAGGCCAAAGAGTCTAACCAACACAGGACCTGTAGAAGGCATCTCTTCTTCGGCTTTAAATTGAGTATGCCAGGGATTCATGAAAATACCTGCCTTTCCAAAGAACTAGGGCCTCCTTGAAAAATTTTCTCTCTATCTTCATTATTAGCAAATAAAACAAGCAAATAACCATTTAGATAAATAGAGATTTGTAACTCACCTTTAGTTTTCTAGCTTTTTGCATCCCAGACTTTGAAAGTAGATAGACTCGTACGAAAACCCACGAAACAAAAAATTATATCTCTTTTTTCCAGATCTTCAAAGCTAGTCTGAATGTTACCTGTATTAAGCTTAACAATAGAAGTTCCATCATCTATTTTAAGACATCCTAAATTCATTTTCCTAGGATCAATATTAGGCATTCTTAGAGATTTACAGGAAGCCCTAAGATTAATATTAGCATTAAGTTAAGGTTGTCCACCATGGAGGGCATCCCTAAAAAAAAAATTTGGGGCTGATTTTGAAGCGTACCAAAGACTACCATTTGATCAAGCAAGTTAACTATAACAAATCAAAATGCTCAAAAGTATTTTCAACTCATTTTATTAAGAATTTGATACAAGATTACAGGGTGAATCTCCTTTTCTTTCTCAACAAGATGCGAAACACTCTAATGGTTTCTTTTGGGACCCCTTGAATGTAGGTGGGATTTAATACGTGTGTGCCACCACTATGTGTTATTGTTGTTATTGTGTTTGTTATTGTGATGATGTTTGCTGCTATTGGAGGGCTTACAAAATAGTGTTAGTTCATTTATGGGTCTATCACAGATCAGGCCCCATTTTTTTGAAGATAAAAAAGATATTAAAAACATGAAATAAAGTCATAAATGAAGTGTAAATACAATAAAAACATGAAATTAAGGTTACCTGAAGTTTTTACTATTGTAGATCAGTTGTACGACCAACTCATAGGGTAGGGTATGATCTGGAATCTAGATTCACAAGTCAGGGGGTGAATCCAATTGCAAGTGCCTTTTGATGGAGATATTTGTTCTAGATGAGCTCTTGGGATGCTTGGATGATGTTTGTATGGTCCATAATCCAAAGAAAGGATTCTGGTGGTATTTTAGCAGATTTTTTGTAAGTTAGCTAAGAGGGAGAGAGAGAGATAATGAGAGGGGGGCCCTTTATTTATAGGAAAATCTAAGGTCAGGGAGGTGGTTAGGTAGACCAAACCCTAGAGCCTATTCCATGCTAGGTTAGGTTAGGGTTTGAGGAGATATCATCTCCACTTTTCCTAAAGGAATATCTCATCCTCACACATGTGTGAGGAGAGATTGGAGTTAACTAGGGTTAGCTAACTCCTAAGTTAGATTAGGGTTTAGTTATAGGAAATATCCTAACTAACCTAACGTAAACACTTGTGTGAGGGAATAATTAGGACTAATTTAGGTTTAGGATCCTAATTAACCTTTTTAAGTCATAAAGTACATTTAAGTGAAAAGTGACTTTACAATTAGAAATTCAATTAACTTAATTAGGATTTTTAGGAAGTAATGGTCTCGTGGGATCCTAATTAGGTGTAGGAAAGGTCTTAGGTTACCTTAGGGATATAATAGGTGATCTCCTGATAGATAGAATGTGGTTAGGACATGAATTGTGTAGTTTAATAGGGTTTTTTGCCTATAGACCAATGAGATGGTCTACATAGGTCTACGAAGTTCTACGATAGTCTAGAGCGGTCTATGTTGATCTAGAGTGATCTACAATGGTCTAGAGTGGTCTACACCGATCTAGAGTGGTCTAAAATGATCTAGAGAAATCTACACTAGTCTAGAGTAGTCTACACCAGTCTATAATAGTCTACAGTGGTCAACAATGGTCTATGTCAGTCTACAATAGCCTAGAGGGGTTTAGGATGGTCTATGCAAACCTACAAGTATCCAGATAGATCTACAAGTATGTAGAGGTAGACATGTGTAACTTTTGGATTTCTATATTTACCTCTTTTTGTACTATGTTGTGTGAAACATATTTTAGTACAAAAATATGATGGGAGAAAGTAGAATATGAATGAAGGAAGAGAATAATGGATTCTAATCAAAGGTATGTAGTCGCTTGAAGTGTGACCATACAACATTGACCAAGAATCCTGGAAGAGCATAGAGGAATAGGAATCCAACCAAATGTATGTAGCCGCTCGAAGTGTGACCATACAACATTGATCAAGAATCCGAGGAGAGAAGAGAAGAGGAGAAGGGAAAAAAAGGAAAGGGGGAGAAAGAGGAAAAATAAGGAGAAGAGAGAAAATAGAAGAGAAATAAAATGGAAAATGTTGATGATGAATGCAAGTGGATTAATGCGGATGCAATGCAATTATTTTGCTGATTCTGTATGATATTTTACAATGCCATTCTAGTTGCTTGTGAAGGCAACTTACGACTACTTTGCTTTTGTGATCAATGCAAGATGGTCCAAAGTACGAATAGAATAAACACCTATTCAAATTTTTGTTGTTGATTGATTGAAGAGTGCATGGTGACATGTGTCAAACCATTTGAGCTAGGTGACATGGATTATTCAAATGTGTCATTCATTATGTATCATGAATGCCAGAGTGACATCTCTAAATACGTGGATTATTCAAACGTGTCATTCATTATGTGATCGACATACAAGAATTCTAGAGTGACATCTACGCATAGCTCTTGTGATCTAACAAATATTTAGTTGGTTGGGTTTAGTATTATCTTGAGATAATATTTAGAAAACAATTGTGTAGATAGATTCGATATCCATGATTTGGATGTTTGATTGTTTGGTTGAATTTGAAGCTAACTTTTGTATATGAATACCCCCTCAAATGAGGAATCAACAATGAGGTGAATGAAATGTGGTGAAATGATGATGAGTCGATTGATAGAAGAAAATGAATGATAATAGGGATAAAAAATTATATGGACAAGGAGAGGAAAAGGTGATTGAGGTGTGGGAGTGAAAATTTGGTTATTTTGAATTCAAGAGCTTCAATTCGCATGGTGGGGGCGAATTGGACCTAAATCACAGGTTGGGGGACGAATTGGACTGTTTGACCCTTGCGTAGTATTTTGGTAGTTTGGGGGACCAAACGATGTCAAAATTGAATAAATATTATACCATTGGAAAGATATTTCTGATATCTATCTAATAGTAAATTTTTTGGGAAATTTGGAGTTGATTGGATAGGTGAAACTTTAGGCCAAAGATGACCCTACTTTTAGAAGTGATGAGCGCACAATTTTAAGACTTGTGAAGGGTGCACATGATGATTTTGTGTCATATCTACATATAATGTATGTGATTTTATGTGTATGTAATGTGTATATGTTGTAAAATGTGGTTGATATGAATGATGTGTGTTAGGGATGATAAACCTAACTAAAATTAAGTATGTATGAATGATTATGTGCAGAGTTTAAATGTTATAACCTATGGACATGCATGGATACCATATTACTTGATTAATAATAAAAATATGAAGAAGTACACTAACAAATAACCAAAACATAAAATAAAAAACATGTGGTGTACAAATTAACTGAGGTGTACAAGATGCACATGAAAGAAATGTAACAATTCATGAGCTGATGTGGTGAATGATAAATGCAAGTGTGTATGAGAAGATGTATGTGACAAATAGAGTCAACGATGATGTTGTACAACCCTAATTATCAAGCATAGTGAATGTTTAAAAGAGTTTCTAGGAGCTCAAATGACATAGTATGCATAATCAAATTGATCTAGTGGCCAATCAATATCATGAAGATATCTTAACTATTAGAACTGAGGTTGAATTGTTCAAGGACCCGTGTGTGCACATGATGTTCATTTATCTATTTTTAGAGAGGTTGGACTAACCCGTTGTAAAATTAGCCAAAGTAGCTATCTCATCCACAAATATGCAGTGATTTGTACAAGATAAGTTCACTAATGTAACAGATGTTTCATCACTTTTAAGACTATTACATTGGTAGGCAGACTCTTGGAGCCTATTACTAGCGATGGAAATCATCATGTGATGTTATGTTAAACCAAAGGATCAAAGAGATTCAAGCATGGTGGTAGTACTTTTGGAGGCTATTACTTTTGTTTTCTACCCCTCTTCCTTTTATTTCTCTTTTGTGGTGCTTTTTTTTTTTTTCTTTTTTTTTGTGTGTGTGGGCGTTGGCTTTTGTTTTCTGCCTATTTTCTATTTTTGCTTATGCTTGTCCCTTTGTTTATCCCCAGGTTGTATTTTGATCATGCAAATGATAGGATGAGTAGGGGAAACCATTCACTACATGGTGAGGCTTACACAAGGTGTTGTCCTCCCTAGACTCAAAATTTTCTTAAGATGTAGTGTGTGAGTGGTCCATGAACGGACTCGATTTAGCTAGTGAAAGTCTTGAAATCCTATATATTTTGATGATGTTCAATACAGGTTGACTCAACTGACCATGAATGGTTGAGCAAAAAAAATACTTCTTGTAAACATGCAGCTAAGCATAGAACTAATGTCGTGATATATACGAGCAATGGAATGTTTATGTACAAGGAAGACAAAGAACATGACTAGGGGTAATTTCTACATGATGCAAAAAAAATCTTAAAATTTTTAGGTAGAATGTACTCTGCATATGATTAATTAATCAAGTATATAGTACAACTTAGGCTTAGAATAGCCTATATAGAGATCAAGCTAATAGCTACAAAATAATACTAACTACCTAACAAAATAGCTAACTAATAGATATTCACTAATCATAGATATTTAGAAAATATCTTTACATAGGAATATATTCGCTACGTAGGAGAATTATTAGGAATTACCCAAGTAAGGTAATATTACTCTAACATCCCCCCTTATTACATTATTTGGATAATGTATATAACTGCCCCAATACAATGAAGAAGAGAAAATGAAAGGTGGTGGTATGCTGGCTCTAGCTCATGGCTCTGGCTCTAGCTCTAAGGTTACCTCTAGAATAGTACCTCTAGAACTGTCTTTGGATCTGCCTCTAGGTCCACCATAGGTTTTACCTTTTCTATAGAAGTCATACAATATTTCTTTCTTCTTGGTCCATTGTATGAGATGCCATCCACAATTGATATGAACCTTGTTGGTCATTTTCACTTTGTACCAACAATTTGAAGAGGAGTGATTTATACATCCACATGAATCATAAGGATGTAGTTTTCAACACCTAGCTGCTACATATCCTATTCTTCCACAATGAATGCAATAATGCTTTGTAGGAGTTATAGGAGATTTATGTTTTACAAACATGGTTTTATTGGTACTTGCTTGTCCAAAATAGTCAAGGCCTTCATTCTTTGGCCTAAAATTTGACATTATAGGAGTTTTAATGCCTTACCCATGTTTACCTAAACTTTCACCATTGAATCCCATTTTCTTCATGAGTTTGGATCCAATGCCTTTGGTGTGTTTTTCAAAACACCCAATTTTTTCATCTTCATCAATACTTTTAATAATATGGCATTTGTCACTATTGATGATATTATGGAGCTTATTTTTAGGAGGTTCAGTTTTTAAGTCACTAGTATCACAAGAAAAATTTACTCTTGTAATGAGATCACATGTGCTACAACTAATATCTACCTTTCAATGTAAGAGATCACTTGTATCACAACAAGCATTGGTCATAGTGGGCTTTAGGTCACTTGTGTCACAACAAGCATTGACCATTTGAATATTGACCTATGTTTCCTCACTAATTTCCCTTTTTATTTTACTCTGGGCAATGTCAAGTGCAACAAATGACGTGTATATTCCCCTTATAACTTCAATAGGGATTAGAGCACCATTTATCTGAAGATCTTTAGAAGCTTTAGAATTTTTGAGAATGGAGATTACACCACTACGTAGTGTGAGAAATGTTCCATCCTCATAAAAAAAATTTCCCTTCCATCTCTGCAAGAAAGTAAGGACTTGTAATTGATTTTTCACATTCAGTTTTTTTGGGGGTTTGCTTTTTCTTTGATCTGCCCATTTTCTTAAGGTGTCGATCTCTACCAAAAATGCACCTATTACAAAGGAATTTTGCAATAAGTATGACTAATGTATCGGTCACTACCGAAAATGCACCCTTATATGTTTTTCCCCCTTTTTGAAAAATATTCTTTGATAGAATTTTGCAATAATTTTGACTAAGGTGTCAGGCATTGCCGAAAATGCACCATTTTTAACTCGTCCTCCCTTTTTAGCAAAATATTATGTGAGGTAGGAAAGAAATTTTCATCCCCCTCTAGGTGCAAAATATTTGCAGCTTATGAATCTTTTCAAGGCTTTTACAAAGATTGTCTCCTAGACAATTACTTGAAACAAAAAAAATTGCTATTTATGAAGCCTAAAAAGAGGTACAATCCCCCATTTATTGCAAGTACTTCAAACAAAAAATTGCTATTTATGAAGCCTAAAAAGAGGTTTGATTTTTATGACTTGTTCTTCTGATTGCCTTTACAAATTTTATATCCTTTTTCTAGAAATTGCAAAAAAAATAGATTTTCTCCTTTTCTTTGCAAAAATAAAGTTGCAAACAATTGTTAAAAGCAACTTTTGAAGAAAAAAAATGCCAAAAAACAAAAAATAGAGAAAAATTTTCACCTTTTGGGTCGGCAAGAATGGAACCTGCCACCTATTGAGATGCAACGCCTTAGAACCCAACCAATGACCAACTAGACTACCTGCCTCGGTGGGATATAAAGGATAGATATTATCCTTTATTTGGTCTTTGTTGACCGTATGGGCATGAAGGAATTTGTGTAGCTCTGTCGCTCATCGCTTTGTCTACGTAGCAGCTATGATGTTTGTCTTCTTATATTTATCTATACCTAGATTCAAATCTAGAACATCTCCTTCGTGCAACATATACTCACATAAAATCCAGTGATGTAGTTTTCTGTTATCTCCAGGAAACAAACAATCCAGAATGATGGATTTTTCATCTGCTTTAATCATGTCTACGAAGATCGTTCGTAGTTTGTCCTAGCACAAGTGGGTAGAAATGTGATCAATGTCACCTCCATTTATCAAATCAAGACTTAGACCTTTTGTGACATTATTGTCAAGTTTGTAGTCAAAACATCATTCTATACAGCCATTTTTTGAGGTTGGCTTCCAACAGATCGTGCGTGATCTCACCCTGCACAATAATATAGGTATTTTTGGTCCACTTGCACAATATCGTTACTAGAATGACATCAAAACATGTCTCTTTATTGTGCTTCCATCCTTAAATGGTGATGTTGCCTGTAAAAGTGTGGCTTCTCATCTAAAAACTCTATGATTTTTTTTTAGATTTTGTAACGCCACAGTAAAAGGTTTACTGGATAGGGATTAATCGCAGTCAAACTATAAAGATCCATCGATGGATCACTATAGAGAAATATCATCTACTTAGATTTGCTAATGGTCCCTCCTATCCACATCTATTACAATTGGATAAAATGATCACTTTGTAGGCATGATAAAGCAATTTGATTTGTCGTGCAGGAAGTGTTGCTGGGATTCATCACATAGGAAGATTGTGTAATTCTCAAAAAAAAGCTATATCCCACATTTGGGATGTTGGAGGAAACAAAGCAATTTATAAGGAACAACCCACAAAGACATTTATGACCACCTCAATGGTCAACACTCCTCTCAATGACCTTTTGGCTGACCACTACATAATGGAAACTTAGCCACTTGTCTTCTTTGTGTCAGGTTCCCGTCCACTAGCCATCATAGGGTCCACATCATTCTAGTTACATTATCTTTAGGTCACCCTCATCAGGTCTCGAATCCTCTTCTAAGTGTCATCCCCCATGTCATCCACCATCACTTTATATATGACCTATCAGTATATGAGGTGTACAAATTTGGTCCAGTCTGATGTCATATCATGTCGATTCATAGCTAGGGTGTGTCCTCATCACGGTTGGGCCATCCTCATCTAAGTGTCATCCATTGTGTTTTCCACCACCACTTCATATCTGACCTATCAATTTGTGAGGTATACAAATCTAGTTTTGTATGATGTCATGTCACATCAATCCTTAGCTAGGGTGTGTCCTCATCATGATGTGTCCTCTTTGTGGTTGGCCTCGATTAGTGGACCTGGTTCACACTAGTCATCCTTAGTTTGTAGGCTAGTTGCCTCAAGAATCATGCTCAAGTCTTCTTGGCAGTTAGGTCTTATCCATCAACCTCAAGAAATGTGCCCAAGTTGGCTCTTAGGATACGATCAAAAAGATGAGCCCAAAGCATATGGCTCTGATACCATATTAGGTAGAATATACTCTTCATATGATTAATTAATCAAATATATAGTACAACTTAGGCTTATAATAGCCTAGATAGAGATCAAACTAATATCTCCCAAATCATGCTAACTACTTAAAAAAATAGCTAACTAATAGATATTCGCTAATCATAGATATTTAGCGAATATCTTTACATAGGAATATATTCGCTACATAGGAGAATTGTTAGGAATTACCCAAGTAAGTATTTCTCTAAAAAAAAATGTATAGGAGAATGCGACCAATGTGTTTCTTGATAATGCAAAGTAAGTGAGACAAATAGATGGAAGAAGGTGTACCCAAAATGTGTGCTTTCATTTACAGGACCAAATCCAAAAGGTGTGAATGGATGCATGAAATAATCAAACTGAATGTCAATATTTTGTGGTCATCAATGTGATTGATGGATGATTATGATGGAAAAGGCAAGGAAGTGAGCTTATGAAATGGAGAAGATAGGGGAAGATAAGAATAGAATCCAATCAGAGGTATGTATCCGCTTGAAGTATGACCATACAACATTAGATCAAGAAAGAGGTGGATGTGGGATAAGATGAAGTAGAAGATTGATGAAGAAGAGGAAAATGAAATGCAAGATACATCACCAATGGATGGTTTTGATTTGTTTACATTTTTGTTCTCATGTTTTTGGACGTTGGTTTTTTTTTATGTCAAATGTATAAGAATGTGCAAGCAAGGAAGTTGCCCCTGGAAGCAAAATATTTGTGAGGAGTAAGACGTGAAAAAATGCTATTCTAGACTACACTAGACTATGTGTATGTTGTGCATATGCTAGGCTATGAGTATGTTATTCTAGGATATGCTAGGCTAGGCTAGGCTATTTTTGCTAAGGTTTTTGTAAAACCCTATCCAAATATTTGGTGAGGTTTTTGGAGAAACCTAACCAAATTTTTGCTGAGGTTTTTGGAGAAACCTATCCAAATTTTTATGAGGTTTTTGGAGAAATCTATCAAAAATTTTATTGAGGTTTTTGGAGAAACCTATCTAAATTTTTACTACGGTTTTTGGAGAAACCTATCCAAATTTTTACAGAGGTTTTTGGAGAAACCTAGTTTGCTAAGAAATTCTAAAAAGAATGTTCCAAAATTTTTGTTGATGATTTTGGAGAAACCTGGTGTTCTAAGAGATTTTAAAAAGAATATTCTAAAATTCTTGTTGAGGATTTTGGAGAAACCTAGTGTGCTAAGAGATTCTAAAAAGAATGTTCCAAAAATTTTGTTGAGGATTTTGGAGAAACCTGGTGTGCTAAGAGATTCTAAAAAGAATGTTCCAAAATTTTTGCTAATGCTTTTAGAGAAACCCGATGTGCTAAGAGATTCTAAAAATAATGTTCCAAAAAAAATTTTGAGGATTTTTGAGAAACTTGGTGTGCTAAGAGATTCTAAAAATAATGTTCCAAAATTTTTGTTGAGGACTTTGGAGAAACCTGGTGTGCTAAGAGATTCTAAAAAGAATGTTCCAAAAATTTTGTTGAGGGTTTTGGAGAAACCTGGTGTGCTAAGATATTCTAAAAAGAATTTTCCAAAATTTTTGTTGAGGATTTTGGAGAAACCAGGTGTGCTAAGAGATTTTAAAAAAAATATTCCAAATTTTTTTTGAGGATTTTGGAGAAACCTGGTTTTTGGAAAAAACATTGTGATGAAGGCAAGGCAAAGGGTGTAATATTTTAAACCTAGCGATTGATTTGATTCGATGAGGGTAAGGCAAAGGACACGACCTTTGACAAAAGTATGCAACCTTTCAAACCTGATGATTGATTTGATTTTATGAAGGGGGAGGCAAGGGGTGCCACCTTTGACAAAAGGAGATAAAAACCCTCCTTCGATTGTGAAATATGGATTAGAAGAAGATGAAATTTCCCCAATTGTGAATGAGGGTTTGGGAGAGAATGAAGTTATCCCTGGTTGAATGATGTATGGGAAGAAGGTAAAGCTGCCCCCGTATTGAATGATGTATGGGGAGAATATGAAGCTTCCCCCATGTTTTGAATTATGGATTGGGAGGATATGATGTTGCCCTAATTTTGAATGTTGTATTGGGAGTAGGTGAAGTTGCCCCAATTTTTGAATGGTGTATTGGAGGAAAGTGAAATTACCCCCAGTTTTGAATGGTGTATTGGGAGCAGGTGAAGTTACCCCAATTTTGAATGGTGTATTGGGAGAAAGTGAAGTTGCCCCAATTTTTGAATGGTGTATTGGGGGAAGATGAAATTACCCCCAATTTTGAATAGTGTATTTGGAGTAGGTGAAGTTACCCCAATTTTTGAATGGTTTATTGGAGGAAGATGAAATTACCCCCAATTTTGAATGGTGTATTGGAAGCAGATGAAGTTGCCCCAATTTTTGAATGGTGTATTGGGGGAATATGAAACTACCTTCGGTTTTGAATGGTGTACTGGGAGCATAAGAAGTTACCCCAATTTTTGAATGGTGTATTAGGGGAAGATGAAATTACCCCCTATTTTTAATGGTGTATTGGGAGTAGGTGAAGTTACCCCGATTTTGAATGGTGGATTGGGGGAAGATGAAATTACCCCTACTTTTGAATGGTGTATTGGGAGCAGATGAAGTTGCCCCAATTTTTGAATGGTGTATTAGGAGCAGATAAAGTTACCCCAATTTTGGAATGGTGTATTGGGGGTAGATGAAATTGCCCCAGTTTTTGGAATGGTGTATTGGGAGGAAGTTGAAATTGCCCCCATTTGTGAATGATGGATTGAGGAATTAGCAATGAGGTTAATGAAATGTAATGAGGTGGTGATGGTGATGAATCGATTGATAGAGGAAATTTGTGACAATATAGAGGGAAAATTGGGTAGACAAGAAGAAGAATGAGAAGAAGGTATTCGAGTGAAAAATATGTGAATTTGGTGGCTACAGCTATGATTTGTAGGGTAACCTATGAATTAGACCAGAATTAGCATGGTGACATATGAATTATACTGTTTAACCCCTATGCAGTGTTTTGGTAGTTTTGAGGACCAAATGATGTCAGAATTGAACAAATATTATACCGTTGGAAAGCTCTTTTTGAGCCCAATCCAATGGTAAAATTTTTGGGAAATTAGGATATGATTTTGATGGGGTAAAATTTGGGTCAAATATGATCCTTATTTTGGAAGTGATGAATGTGCAATTTCAAGCCTTTTGAAAGGGAGAATTGACCTGATTAGTGAAATGGTGGATGGATGATGATGGAGAAGAAGGAAGAAAATTGAAGAAGTGAGGAAAGAGGATAAAATGTGAGGGAAAAAAGAATGGTGAGCACAACATAACAAAAAGGAATGCTATGTATGAGGAAGGTGAAAAGTGGAGGTGGATGATTGTGGAAGTGGAGGAATGGGCACATCTCAAAGTAGTGGATAGTGTTGATTATGACTAGTGATGCTAATCATGCCAATCCTTCCATGGGAAGGGAGATTGTGGTGTACATGATTAACTTACCCTAGTTGGGATTGTTGAGTGGGTTGAGTTTCGTGAGGACTAGTCCCCTCGTGTTTAGGTAATGGGTTCTCATAATTACCATGATTTTGATTTTGTGGTGTGATGGAGTTTGAAACTTGAATAGTACCATGATCGATAAGATCTTCGACTAAGTCATGAAAGGTGTGACAAGAACAAACGTCATGGCCACACTGGTGATGGTAAAAGAAAAGGCATTATTGATGTGCCCTCGAGGGTTGGGTTGAGTTGGATCTATGGGTTGAATGTTTGATAACATGACATGACCAAGATCAAAAAACCTTTGTAATAAAGTAGATAGAAACTTTGAAAGTGGAGTCCAATTGTGATAATTATGTAAAGGATGGGGACCACAAGCTATTTGTGGATTGGATGGAGGAGGTGCATTAGTTTGGAATATCTGTTGTTGTGGAGGAGGAGGTTGTGATATTGATGAAGAATCTAGAGAAACTACTACCACTCGATTGGTTTGTGGTGGTCTAGAGAAGGGTTTATTTGGTGCATTTTGGTTGAAGTGAAAGTTGGAATTGTATGAAGGTTTTTGTCGGAGTTTGATCTTGCCCAATTGGACTTTGATATCCTCAATAACCTTGGCTTGAGCGATGGCTTCCTCAAAGGTATGACTTTGATGAAGTTGCAAGGATGTGGAAATGTGCTTGTGACAACTCATTGAGAAGAGTGTAACCAACTCCGTAGATGGGAGGCTATGGGTGAGGTCATGTATGACCACTCTCCATCTAGAGATAAACTCTGTGATTGGTTCATCATCAACCTATCGTAGGGTGTAGATGTCAAATAAGTTTGTCTTATTTTTTATGTTGATGGAAAAGTGCTCGAGGAATAAATTGGCCAGCTACTCAAAAGTGTAGAGGTTGTGGTATGGGAGCATGTTGTACCAGTCTAGGGCTTGTCCCCCAAGTGAAAGGGAGAAGGTACATAACATGAGAGGATTGCTACTATGAAGCTGGTAGCAAGTTGAGCGGTAGTTACTAACATGTTTGTGTGGGTCCTCCTTGCTTTTAAAATTATCAAAATTTGGCATCTCAAAGTGATAAGGATAAGGGGGAATGGGAACTAAAGGATGTATTGGCTCATTTTAGAGCTCATCATATGTGGGTTTTTGTGGCCCATAACTAGTGGTACAAAGGTTTAACATCTTAACTTCATCTCGTAAGAGCTGAAGTTTAGGTGTTAATGGTGTAGAAGATGGCACTAATGGGGGTGAAGCCTGCAAATATGGGGGGTATTGAAATTTTTGTTCTTCCCAATGTGGAGGAGGAACATATTGCAATAGATCCTGGGGATACTATTGCTACATAGGATAATATGTCAAAGCAACTGGTATAGTCTATTGTAGAGTAAGTGGTTGCTAAGGATAATAGTATTATGGGTGCATAATATGAGGTTGTTGTATGGGGTTTTGTTGGAGAGGAACCTACTGCAATGGTTGTGCCATGGGAGGTAATGACCAAGAAGGAGGTGGTGTGAAAAATGTGGGTCCAGCAAAGATAGGTGGATGTGAAGATGTTTAAATGGGTTGTGTGACTTGCGGACAGGACGAGGCATCTAAGGATGATGTCTGCATCTGGCTAGGTAGAAATTATGAGAAAAATCTTGATTGGTAAGTTTGGAATGTTGGATATGTAGGCTATGAAGGATGTTGAGGCTCGAATGTGGGTAGGTAGCTCAAATTTAGAATCTAAAATGGAGGAGGTGGAGGCAACCGAAAGGGAGGCATAGATGAGGATGGACTGGAAGAGGGTGCATCGTACAATCCCGATGGATGAGATGTAGGTGGCAATGATGATGGGGATGGGACATAGGTCTCCATGGTAGGAACCTAGGGAGGTGGTGTGGTAAGTGTATTCACACTAGCTTGAGAAGAGAAATTTTGTTGATATTGTGGATATTGTGTTTGTTGGGATTATAGAGGTGGTTGTGATGCGGCCTCAAACAATGGAAAAAAGTATTATTGAGGAAATGGTTCATGGTGCTTCTTCCTCTATGTATTGATGTGTTGAAGTGGGTGGGGCCTATTATTGTCATAGTGGAGGCTATTATGATGGGGATGTATGTGCATCCATGATAGAAAATCGATGGATCTGAAACCATCCCTATAGTAGGGGCGAATGACATAATATTTGGACAGGTGTGATTGAGTAATGAAGAATCACTCTCAAAAAGGGACTGAGCTAGGTTTTGGAAAAAGGGATGAGCAAAGGTAGGGGATGTGGGATGAACCTCCTCATCGACAACAAGGGAAGGAGGTGGATGTCCTGGTGCCATATAGATAACATGATCACAAAATGTGGTAGAAGGATGAGGTGATGGTGGATGGGAAAGGAGTGGATGATCCTCCTCAAATGATGTGGTAAAAGCATCTTTGGATGTAGAGGTCTCACCATGAGACATAGTATCGAATGGGTCTAGTCCTGCAAAGAGGTCTACTATGAGCGTAGACTTACTCTTCGTGGCTGAAGAGGGAAGGATGGACTAGCTGGAAGGCGTGTTAGTCACTTCTTCCCCAAGGAGTGCTTGCTCACATGCTTGGCTATAGGTGGTAATAGTCATGGTGTCGTCTATCGGGGATTGGTGTTCAAAACTGTACAAAAATGGAAATTTGGTGTTTTGGGTATGATCTATATGGGGTTTTTATGCAAACCCAGTAATATCTATGAGGTTTCTATGTTTGAAAATTGAAATCATAGATTGGGGGGTGATCTGAATAGTGAATTCATAGGGCAGGGGGTGAATTGGATTGTGAGTGTGAAAAAGATACAAAATTAAAAATGATAGGTTGTAAATAGTCCCTAGGTGGGCTACCAATAGGTGAATGTGTTGAAACTAGTTTGTGTGAGCATGCAAACAATGTATAACTGGAGTCAGTTCTAAATGCAAAAAATTAAAAGTGTTGCTTCATTTTGTGTGTTTTGATGTTAGAATCTCCTAGGAAGTATCATGGGTAGTGAGGTGAAATTCTAGATAAAACAAGAATGTTGTAAACACAGAACCTCCTGCAACACCCAAATATGCACAGAATAGAACAATGCTTCAATAGGCGAATGGTGACCTAATGTAAAGGCACAACAAAAAGGATGCTAGAAGGAGGAGAACTCAAAATGCTGAAATGAGTTCATTGTATCCTCTCACAAGAAGAGGTGGTACTGTCTAAGACCTACTACCAGCATACCCATGCTTTTGCTTCACCCTCGGGTGGGATTAGTCAAGAATGATAGTTACCGTGTTCACTGATTATGTAAGCCTTATGAACGAAGGCGTCTAATCCTATCCCACTCTGAAGGCTCCTTTTGATGATGAATTCCGAAATACCAATCTCAAAAGTGGGGGATTTTTTGGTGATGAAGTCCAAAAAACCACTCCTATGGGGCTACTAGGTGTCTAGGGGGTGATCTGGTGGAGGGTGAAACTCCTACCTCACCAGTCTCAAGTGATGGATTGGGGATGAAATCCAATATCACCATTGTATGTACCACGTGAGTGTGTGGGTTTAAGTTGTTTAGCGATGATGTGAAAGTAAAGTGCAACTAATTAAATGCCTTTTCGAAAAGAAATCTAGGCCTAGATGCATATTTTGAAAATAAACTAAGTGTCTAATTGCCTTTTTGAAAAATAGAATCTAATCTTAGATGCCTTTCTGAAAAGAAAACTGATCTAGGAAAGCATGAAAAAGGTAAACTAAAACACATGAGAAGGAAGATGACCTATCCACATGTATTGGAAAGAATTGCAAGTTCTACTTTAGATGTTTGAGTAAATATAATGCAAGTTACCTTGAGGATTTGGAAAGCAAAGGAAAATAATTTCTTAACCTAGATGTGTTGTGAGATGCAAGTGATGCAAGAAGAATTTAACAATTCTATGTTAGATGCAATGTTTGAAAGGAGAAGGAAATTGGAAATGCCTTTTTGAAGAAAAGGAAATTTGCAAGGTGAAGTGAATAGATTTTGAATCTAACCCTAGATGCAAATTTGAAGAGAAATTTTTGAATAATGTGAAATGTGATTTGTCAACTTGAATTGGGACAAAACCTAAAATCTAATCTTACATGTAGATGTAAAGAAAAGCTTACTCTAAATGTATTTGAAAGGAAACTTGAAAAGCGATTAAGAAAGACATCAAGCGATTTACAAAATTCTAATCTAATTATGTCTTAAAGTAATTCTGAAAATGAACTATTCTAACTGTGTTTATATCAATTTGAAACCCTAATTTGTTGTGTTTGAATTAGGATTTTGATATACTAACATAATACATTTGCTAGAGAACTAGTCTTGCAAATAAATGACATCACAGATGATTCTAAGGAGAATACTTGTGTTCTGAAGTGAAATTTGACTTTTTGAAGTCTCTGCTATGATACCTTGTTGTCTTGGGGTATATAGAGAAGTTTTTTCAAAAATCACAGGGTAGGGGGTGAATCGACCCTGGATTCATAGGTTGGAGGGTGAATCAGATTTAGGAGCCTGAAACTCCTATTCTGATGACCTGAGAGGTGTCTTAGGGTTTTAGGGATCTTGTAACAATCATAGAAAACCAAAATTATATCAGATTCATAGTAAGATAACCTAATATAACCTATTGTGGGTGGTCCCACCGGGCATGCCAGAATGAAGCATACCAAAGGCTACCATTTGATCAAGAAAGTTAACTATAACAAATCAAAATGCTCAAAAGTGTTTTCAACTCATTTTATTAAGAATTTGATACAATATTACAAGGTGAATCTCCTTTTATTTCTCAAAAAGATGTGAAACACTCTGATGGTTTCTCTTGGGGCCCCTCGAATGTAGGTGGGCTTTAATGCGTGTGTGCCACCATTGTGTGTTGTTGTTATTGTTGTGTTTGTTGTTGTGATGATATTTGCTACTATTGGAGGGCCTGTAAAATAGTGTTAGTTCATTTGGGGGCCTATCATGGATCAAGCCCCATATTGATGAAGACAAAAAGACATTAAAAATATGAAATAAAACCTAAAATGAAGTGTAAATGCTATAAAAACATGAAATGAAGGTTACCTAAATTTTCTACTATTGTAGATCAGTTGTATGACCAACTCGTAGGGTAGGGGGTGATCTAGAACCCAAATTCATAGGTCAGGGGGTGAATCCAACTGCAGGTGCCTTCTAATGGAGATCCTTTATCTGGATGGGCTCTTGGGATGCTTGGATGTTGTTTGTATGGTCCACAATCAAAAGAAGGGATTCTAGTAGGATTTTGGTAGAGTTTCTGTAAGTTAGCTAAGAGGGAGAGAGAGAGAGAGATAATGAGAGGGGGTCCCTCTATTTATAGGAAAATCTAAGGTTAGGGGGTGGTTAGGTAGACCAAACCCTAGAGTCTATTCCATGCTAGGTTAGGTTAGGGTTTGGGGAGGTGTCATATCCATATTCCCTAAAGGAATATCTCATCCTCACACATGTGTGAGGAGATATTAGGGTTAACTAGGGTTAGCTAACTCCTAGGTTAGATTAGGGTTTAGTTAGGATTTCTAGGAAATATCCTAACTAACCTAATGTGCACACATGTGTGAGGGAATAATTAGGACTAATTTGGGTTTAGGATCCTAATTAACATTTTTAAGTCATAAAGTACACTTAAGTGAAAAGTGACTTTACAATTAGAAATTCAATTAACTTAATTAGGAGTTTTGGGAAGTAATAGTCCCGTGGGGTCCTAATTAGGTGTAGGAAAGGGCTTAGGTTACCTTAGGGAGCTGATAGGTGACCTCCTAATAGATAGAAGGTGGTTAGGACATGAATTGTGTAGTTTAGTAGGGTTTCATGCCTATAGGCCAATGAGATGGTCTACGTAGGTCTACGATAGTCTAGAGTGGTCTATGCTGATGACCTATCCAAAAAGCAATGCACCTATCTATTACATCAATCGAAATCAACATAAAAGCATAACATAATGAACAAGATTGCAAATGACGAGAAAATAGATGTTTCTTTTATTAATATTGAAAAGAATCTCGGTTACAATCATGCCCCTCTTAGGGTCACCCAAATATTGATACAATTGATACAATTCCCAAGCCCCCAATGGGGTAGGCACAATACTAATGCTCTCTAAATAGTCACAAACTGCTCTAGGGTGGAGTTGACCCTCTTCTTCATGTTGAGGAAGGAATTTGATGATTGAATCTCCTTTGAATATGTTCCCTGCGATCAAGAAACAACATAAAAGCATTAAACGAATAGGCAACCTCTCATGATGAGGCCCTTTGAGGAAAATATGCATAAAGATGCCATAACAACTATGAAATCAAGAAGATGGATAAAACATATTAAACTTGTGCAAGATTCATAAATATTGTTAGAAACATGAAAGCAAGAAGTGCAACTATCTATCTACTTGATCAATTGCATGAAATTAAGCAAGTTAACATGAAAAGAAACCATTAATGTCCTACTTGCTATAATGAAAACAAGATTGATTAAACCCTGAATATATTGGTCAGATTATCTCTAAACATGAATTAACCCACTAAAATGACTAATCTAACCTAATTAAGCATACTGGAAAGAAAATAGTAAGGAGATCTATCACCTGTTGCAAACCACAGCTCGAATGAGCGATCTGCACTATAAACCATGGTTGTCAGCCATGGCGAGCAACAAAGTAGCTTTGACCTCCAAATCTAGGGTTGTGGGCTTGATCCTCCTTGTCAAATTGATGATCAAGGGTTACCTCAGTGTCCTCTGATAGGTTTGGTGATTGAATTGCTCGATAGGGCCTCCGTTTGCCCGAATTCATGTTTCTTGGCGTTCTAGCTCCTTAGGGCATCCATGGCATGAATTGTCATGATGCTCAATTTGTTCACAATTGGATAACAACACTCCCTCTCAATGCACTCAAGTGAGTCCACAATTTGATAGGGCTTCACTACTCTAATCTCCAATGCTTGCTCTCTTATTTTGATAGTGCTTCACTATCAAAATGCACTATATCATTGCCCTAATTTTGAGGGGTACTTATAGGACTACCCAAGGGCTAGGGGTGGCTTCATGGAGAAGCCAAGATCAAGAAGGGGTGGTTAGGATAGTTGGATTGGAAGCTTCCATCCTTTAACCACATTCTTCTAGAACAAATGGTCATTCAAACCGATTTGGCTCGGATGAAGGCCAACTGAACTTCAGTTTAGACCATAGGTCACAGCTGCGGCCTCAGACTGTAGACCATAGGTCTCAACCATGGTTCAAACTATAGACCACAGGTCTCAACTATGGTTCAGACTGATTAGGCCAAGGAGCCCAAATTGAGTGGTTAGAACCACTACTCTATCTTGGAGTCTATCCAAGATCTTCCATATGGTCTTGTAGCATGTCCATATGAGTAGTCACCTTCGACATGATGTTTTAGGTGTCTACAGATGCCCCTTTTGAGATGCATTGTGAGATCGAACAACGCTGAGAAAAAATAGACCTCCTAAAATGATGTCGAAGGTTCCATGATGATCATTAGTTGGATCAACATTAGATGCCCCAGGTCCAGCAAAAGGACGCGCATCCTAGAATCATTGCTTCCAACTGGGTGGAAGGCTTAAATTTGAAAGGATTTGCACTCATCATCAGACATTCGGGTAGCTTTGGTGCTACAATAGGAGTTAGGCCTATATAACCGAAAGGAGGAGAGCTACAAAATAACTATCATATTTTCTATTTACCCCAAGCAAAGGGGTAAGCTTATGATAGTTGTTGGCAATGATTCATAAGGATGAACACAATTTTGACAAGATCAAGGGATCTACGATTTCAGGGATCTTCTATTGACTTTGATTATGATTATGATATTATGACTACCCCCTCAAGCGATGAGTCGATGAGGGTAATGACAATGTATGAAGTGATGAGGTCGCTTGACCATAATGAATGATCTGCACAAACTTAGAATTGAGCATTTAATTACTTGGCTAAGCCTAGTTCAGCGTATGATTGCAACTATTAATAGTAATTGCACATTCCTATCCCATGGAGCAGTTGGGATGCAATAGCCTTCTTAGGGAATAAAAATGATACAATGCCAATTAGATTTATGTTGAATCAATTTGTTGATGATTTGCTAAAAAAAGGTGTCATAAGAGAAATGACATGAAACGCCTCGTTCCCGTGGAGCGGTCCAGCCTTGAAGGCCTTCTTCGGGATTGAAAAGAAGCATATCAAATCAACGATGACAATTTTACCCCAAATTTCCTTATGGTTATTTACTCATCTCGTCGGATTGCATGGAGCGTTAGTCGCTGCAACCGCCAAGTGTCTAGGGTAAATAACTGAATACGAGGTGCATTTGGTTTTTAATTATTTGATTTTTTTGGTTACTTTTTGAATTTTTAATTGATCGTGGTGCTTAAAAATCACCAAATTTGTTAAATTGATTGCTCTTATTGAGAATCTGATCCATTAGGAGTCATTAATTTGTCATTTAAGACCTTCCCACGGTGGGATTTTAGTGCATTTAATGCCAGTTGCAAACCACGTCTAGAGCCTACGGTTGAAATTTCAAATTTTGGGAACCACGGATCACGACTGCAGTCGATAAACCCTAATTCTAGGACCGTGAGTGTTAGCTGTGGTCCGACGAAAATAGAAAAAGGTTTATAAATTTTTTATTTTCAAATTTCCTCATTATTCCTTGACAACGACTACAATTTGAAGAGCTCTGAGAGATGTGAGAGTAAACTTGATGTGAAACATTGGTAAAACTAAAACCTACTACCTTACACACCTCCCGATGGCAGACCGTGGACAACCATCTACTAGAAGAGGCCTCAGTGCGGGTAAGGTAACTCAAAACCGAGTCCTCGCACTCATTACCAATTAAAAATGAACCACATTAAGTAATGGGTTAAATCAATCTCACTAAACTGTTGGCAATGAACCTCACCTTAGACTAGGCTAGTTTAGGATTTAATTATTTTTTATTTTTTTTTTTTTCTTGGCTAGGAAGTGACCCCAAAAGGGTCATATTCCTAGATCGTAGCTGGTAGTTGTGGTTCCCCATTGACAGATTGGGGACCATAGGTATCAGCTGTGGTTAGATTCAAATCCCAACGGTCAAAAATTTGACCATTATGCGGACCATGGGTTTGACCTGCGGTTCCCTATTTTTAGAAAAAATTCCAAATTTATTGATTTTTTTGTGATTTTTCTTGGCAATTAATGTCATTTATTGCACCTATGGGATGTATTGTTAAAAATTTTGATCATGCTTAGCATAATTTTACATTTTTATCTATTTTTAGCTTTATTTATCTCTTTTTAGGTCATTTTTATAGCTAGCTTTTTCCTTATGCATTATTTCTTTTTAGAAATTGACTTCTAGAGCTAGGGAGTCGAACATCCTTCGCACCCTCCACCCATAGCTTACCGACCTAGAGTAGGAGTGGTTTGGAGTTGTTGGCTTTGGCTACATTTTGGATCTACCCACTATTAGGGTAGATCAAGCCTACATGACTGCGTTGGCCCACTGTTGGAATGTGCAGACCAACACATTTCACCTACCAATAGGTGAAATGACTATTACACTAGAGGATGTCTACCGGATCTTTAGGATCCCTATTGATGGTGAGGCCATCACCTCTACTCCATTGTCTAGTAGAGGAGCTATTTTTGATGCTATCTTCGATGATCAGAGCCAGGATGCCCAGGGTAGGATCGACCATGGAGGCATCCACATCGGTTACTGGTAGGGGAAGGGCATCTTCTCAGTTAGAGAGGCAGTATTTATGCACTTGATCATGCAGATTATTCTTCCAGACTCCTCGGGCATGAGGATCCCTTGGAACCTTTTGGCCAGTGTCAGGAGGGTCACATAGAGCTCTACCGATCATCCACTACTCCTAGCCTGGGGGAGCACTCTACTATGCTAGTTATACTGGGAGCTCTACCATATCACCCGTAGGAGCCGGGTAGGGATTAGCTATAGTCTGCTCCTCCAGATCTGGGGTTGGTAGCACATCAGCAATTGAGCACCTTGCTGAGCTACCGCTGGATATTACTTTGATTGATGATTCCCATCAGTGCTATGTCGCATGATGGCCCCATGAGGAGGAGGGATTTCGGAGTAGGTCCCATGCTGGGGACGTAGAGCACTACATTGGTCGATTTGCAGTGCTTCGATCGGATGACATTGAGTGGCGTCCATATATGGATTGCCCTACATGGGAGGAGGTTGGCGAGCGACTATGCTAGACTCAGTGAGATAGGTGGCTACTCGATCGCAAGGCTAAGATCCATGAGTATCAGTTCTACTCATGGGTCCTACGGTAGTTTGGGCTAGTGCAAGACATCCCAAAGCTACCCATCATCTACAAGCGACTGGTACTAAAGAGGGATTTTCTCTTGATCCAATTTACACCATTGAAATACACGGCTCACAACTTTTAGGATTTGAGGATTGCTAGGGCTGGGATCACCCTAGAATATGACACTTGGTGGTCCCTACTACAGTGGCAAGGATCTAGACCGCTCGATCGGGTAGACGATAGGGTAGAGGTTGATCCACAAGGGCACATGTGTGCTAGTAGACTGATGGTGGATGGGGGGTAGAGGCTACCGTAGAGGATGCACCATAAACTAAGGTCAAGGAGGAGTCCCTAGATGAGGGTAAGATGCCTCCAGATAGCAAGGTGGGGAAGTTGCTATCCTAGGTTGTAGATCTATAGAGTCAGGTTGGGAGACTTCAGTCCTACCTACTATAGAGGGATACTAGTCTCACCGTAGTAGAGGTGAAACTAAGACATGGTCAGAGCCAATGGCAGAGCTATGAGGAGGAGAGGCCTCTCCTCAAGGTACAGCTGACTACAGTCGATAGGAGATCCCTCATTTACATCGGTTGCCATGGCACCTCCCATAGTACCATCATTTGTACTACTAGGAGGTCGTGACCCTATGTCTGAGATCATGCAACTCACTTCTCTAATTGAGGAGGGTCGCACTATACAGGATGTGAGGGCAGCTCGCATTTCTTAGCTGGAGGGCCACATTAGGCTGATAGGTGGGGAAGTTCCAGAGGACATTTATTCTATAGGGACCCATAGGAGCAGCTCTAGGACCAGGACTAGGGAGTCAAGACAATCCACTACCAGCTCTAGTCACAAGACCCACAGGTCTGAGAGGACACAGGTCCTCTGGAACTCACAGATCAAACTTGTAGAGGGGACATAGGGATGGTAGAGGCAACGAAGGTGCCTCACAGTCTGGGGGTGTAGGCCCTTAGTACAAATTATAGAGATTTTTTGTGTGTTGTACTATTTTTGAGTGTAAGGTCGAGGACCTACATAGTTGTAGCCTATGGGCATTTTTGATGTACCCCCATGTACTCATTTTTGGACACATATATATATATATATATATATATATGATATTTTGATCATTTTGGCTCATTATGTGTACTTGTGTATTTTTATATTTTATGTTTATGTTTATGCACATGGATGCAGATGTTTATATTGATGTTATGTTCATATGATGTGATGTATGGATGACATGCACTAGATAGCTATTTAATTTATGATGATGATGGTATGCAGTGATCTAGATGTTTAGATATATTATTTATGATGGATGCATATGGATGAGATGTTTACTTTTAAATGCATATTTAATTTTTCTTTATTATATGCATTTAATTTATGATAATGTCACGATATGTTGATGCAATGTATGTAATGCATTATTTACATGATGGTAATCTAATGTAAATGAATCTTGTATGCTTTAATCACTTAAAACATAAGGAATGAATGCGATATGAGTTTAACAATCTAATGGACGACACCACATAATGTGTAAAAATCATGAATGTAATTGAAAATCCTCATTACAAGAATTTAATCAATTAATCACCCATATATGAAATGCAATGATATGCAGTGGTATGATGCAAATGATATAATATGTCACTCTATATTCCTTTTGCAATTTTGAAAAATATGCACAATATAGTCAGTGGTCATCTAGATATCATTTCTGATATCCATCCAGTATCTATCCTATATCTTGATTGTGCTTTATGTAATGATGTATCATGGATTCGATACTTTGCAGTTTGATGATTTGAATGACTTTATTCTATATGGTTTGTGATATTTGGTATTTTGTTGCTATTAGAGAAATTTTTGAGGTTTTCCATGAGACTCAAACACCCTAGTAGACTTCTCAAACATCACATACTAATTGTACAAGGCTTTTTTTGGACAAGGCTTTCGTCATGAATGACCCAACTATTCATTACCCCTGTGTGTGCACGTGAGTATTTTTAGATAGACCATAGGCATACCCCAGATGTCAGTCGAGACTCTTCCAACCCATATGTGAGATCGGGTTCCTCCTATGTTCATATCATCCTTGTTTCAGACTTGATTGGACTATACTGCTAGACAACCCCAGGCACCTAGAGCTAGCTCATCTCACAAATTGATCAGGACTACCCCTCCAAAAATAGTCGAGACTCTTTCAACCCATTGCTACATTTGGGGATCACCCAATAGAACTACTACTCCGGAAGCAGGTGGGACTCTTTCAACCCATTGCTACAATCGGGGTTCATTCTATGGATTTGAATAGTGAACAATCCAAGGATTCAAGTTCTCACCCTATTTTTTATATTTGCTCATATGTAGTGATAAAAATCATTGTTTTTCACGTTTTACTCTGAGTGATAAAAATCATTGTTTATTCCTATTTTTCTTGAGAAAGGGATTTGTATAGTGCTTTTGATTCACTATATCACTTTATATTTGAACTTTGAACTTTGGGTTTGAGATTTAAACTTTGTATCTATGTACGAGTAGGGGAAATTCTTGTCCTTTTTCCAAGGTTCACCACTCTAGACCGAACTATTTGCAAGATAAGCAGGTAATAAAACCCATCTCTCTAAATACCCAGGACCACTTTCGCAACTTTCATCCTCCCTTATCTTAGCAGGATTTTAAATGTGTCAATTAGTGATGGGATCCTGATATGCCAAGCACTATCACAACTAATGACCTCATCTACAAAAGCAAAAGAAGCTTTCTACGACATCTGAGAAACCCACTAGGTATGGCTGAGTGACTGGAAAACTTTGGTATATATACACACATATAGCAACAAGTGTTGTGTATGAATGCAATGGATTATGATAAATGCAAAGGTGCATGATTAAAACACAAATATGGCATCGTTTGTAAGACTGACAAACACAATCCATCCTACTACGGAATGCAACGGATGACGAATGCCTATATGCAATGCAATGATGAAATGAATGCATGTGTAAATGAAAATACATAATGCAAATGCAAATGTTTTTGGATTTTATGCTTTACCAATTTTTTTGGATTTTATTGATTTTATAATTTTTATTGATTTTGAGCCTTTATATTTGACCAAACGGTGAGTACATGCCTTTGGAGCCTTTAAATTGACCAAAATTTTTAGAAAATCCTTGGAGCCTTTTAGGATGACCGAGTGGTTTTAAGCAAACCCTCGGAGCCTTTTGGGGTTGACCAAAGGTTTGAAATACCTTTAGAGCTTTTTGATTGACCAAACTACTCACAAGAGAGCTTGGAGCCTTTTAGGATGACCGAGCGATTTTAAGCAAACCCTCGAGGCTTTTGGGATGATCGAGCGGTTATAAGCAAACCCTTGGGGCCTTTTACTGACATGACCAAGTGGTTTTAGGAACCCTTGGTGCCTTTTAGGGAGGGTATGCTACCCTATGTACCCCTAGTGTGCATGCTATCCACTGAAATGTAATCAACTTGTTTAGGAAGAGTGACAGAAATCAACTCTCCCAACTAAGGAATGGACCTCAAAGGAGTGCCTATGTCTTGGCAGGGTTGAATGAGTGAACCATCCTCGTGGATCGTGTCTCATTCTACTAGGTCTTGGATGACCCTCTTAAATGATTGACAATCCCGAATGTCATGTCCATGCGCTCGATGATACACACAAAAGGGGCTCTTACCAGGTGACCCAATCTTGGATGCCCTTTGCTTGACTTTAGGTAATATGAATGCCTTTGCCTCGTGTAACTTTTGGAACAAAGTTAGAGTAGTCATCTGAAATGAAACTACTCGTTGCACTGGCTTATTGGGCCTACGAGGTGATTGACGACCTCTGGGTCGCTCCTGAGGAGGTGTGACCTCCACTTTAGCATGTTGGGGCACTATAAGAGAACCATCTTCATGATAAACCCCCTTATCTATAAGATTTTGCACCACACTCTTGAATTCACGACAATCTCGAATGCCATGACCCTCTATTCGGTGATAGAGACAATAGTGATGCTCCCTGTAACCCATAGGCTTAGCTCTATTTGGGTCTAAAGAGATGATATCAGGCAAGGTGATGACCTTAGCCTCTTGAAACTTCTAAAATATGTCAGACATAGACTCTTTTAAAGGAGTCCAAATGTGTTGCGATTGTTTTGGGTGCTCGACCCACATTGGTTTACTTTGAGGACCCAATGGTTGGGTAGGCCGCATGGGCTCTTGCTTTTGCTGAGGTTTTTCTTGTACTTGCACAGGAAGTGGTTTGGCCTTAGACAAGGGATGCTTTTGTGATCCCAGTTTTCCAAGCTGATTCATGATAAAATGCAATGCCTTATCTTGCTCATCCATTCGATGTTCCATTTGTTCTAGATGACTTAGAATGGCTCGCAAGACTGACAAAGAGTTCATATGTATTTCCAATGAGTGATTCGAAATACCTTTGTCTATTGAAGGAAATAGAAAAGTGGATGCTAGAGATCCATTAGGTAATTGCAAATCACCTATTTCCTTCATTTGGGTTGATGTGGATGCTTCTTGATGACACACTTCATCAATGCTATCCACATGTTCATGCGCATGACTCAGTTCATGTTGTTGCTCGACTTGAAAGAATTGAACTATGTCAAATTTAGTACCCCCAACCTGATATGGGGTACACACTTGCTCTTGTCCTTGAGAAGGTGGCATAAGAAATGAGTCAGGAGTGACTAATTTTAAAGGTTTGGACCCTTTCAATGTGGAAGCATCGTCTTATTGCCCCATCTCCTGCTCTGTATTTTCTCTAGAGTCACTCGATCCTCTGACCTAATGTCAACCATTCCCACAAACTCATGAGAAAATGACTCCACAATTGCATGAGTCGTAGGTGACTCATCAACATACTAAGGCTATCCTATTTTAGTCAATGAAACAACTAACTCTTCCTCATGCTCATACGATGCATCAAGGATAGGATCAACAGGTAGAGACTCGACAAGAAGTTGACCTAAATCCTCAATGGTCTCCATGATGGGTGACATTGTGGTGCTAGCCTCCATATGCTCTTTATATTCAACATCATCCTCATGAGGACTATCTTGTGACATGATGGATGATGAGGGTATGATACACTCGGGTGCATCCATGATCCACCATAGGGTATTCCCCTCTCGATAGGAGTATGAGGGTCCTCTAATGACACATCCAAGGTAGCTGTGAGCATCTCTGTGATTGGGTTCATCAATCCCTCCCTGCTAGGAAAAGTCGAAGATGGAGGGGTGATAGGTGACTCCATCGAGTGATAACGGTGGTGAAAGTAACTCCACCATAGTCTGCAAGGTTGCATCCAAACTTTGGATAGACTCATCATGTTTAGTGTTCGGATGCGTGGGCACCCCACTAGGTTCCTGTGGATGATCCCCCAGTTTGTAATACTTGAAAGGATCTGGGTCCGCCTCAACCACATGGACTTCATTTGCATGGGTGTACTTAATGCACTGATGCACTATGGATGGTATGCACTCCATGGCTCTTATCCACGGCCTTCCAAGCAACAGGTTATACTATCTTGATCCCTCTAAAATATAGCACAATGTAGAAATAATATTTTGTCCCACCTCGATGGGGAGGACTATTGTGCCTACTGTAGGGGATTCCACATCGTTAAAATCTTGTAGCATGAAATTCTATGCCTTGATGTGGGAAGGTGGAATTTTGAGATGTTTGAATGCTGAGGTGGTGATGATATTAATCGATGATCCTGTATCCACCAACACTCGCTTATATGCAATCTGATTTATCCTCGCTATGATATGCAATGGAGGATCAGATTCCTTGACAAGGATAGGTTTGACTTCCTGTTTATGGAAAGTGATCACAGGCTCCTTGTATGGTGGAATAGACTGTATATGCCCCAAGGATTGTGATGACTTTTGAGCATTGACATTGCTCACCTATCTAACTTGCCTACTCTCAACCTCATGCTTGTGCATGGGATCCTTAGGCAAGTCTTTTTATCACTTATCAATAGTTGACGGTATGTCTATCTGTCTAAGAGAATGGCTATCTTCTTTCTTAAGAGGTAACTCTTGATGATGCGTAGGGTGCATCGCGTTGACTTGTTGCCTAAGCACTCTAGGTATGAGCTTCTTTTTAGGAGTTACCTCACATGATTATTCTTCACATAATTTCTATTGGTAAATCCTCTCTTCCCATTGTTGGAGCTCATCCAACCTCTATTGATGTGCTCTCTTCCTCTCTGTGCACTCATGCTCTAGATGCTCACGCTCAATGCACGCCTCCTCCAATTGGTCTTGGAGTAGTCACCTCTTATGGGTTGCATGAGACTCAGGTTCCCTATATGACTGACTCATGGAGTAAGATCCACAACTCTCTACCTTGCTAGGATGAGACCTAACAATGCTAGTTCTTTCCACGTGTGTGGAAACCCTATCACCTCCATGTGAGGACCCCCTGCATGATGAAGGAGTCTCACGATGACTATCAGAGTGTCACATCGGGAGGATAAGATCCTTAGGTGAATGATGAGTGTGATACCTAGCAAGGAGGCGTGCGAGGTCTAAAAGATCCTCAGGGGAATACCGAAGGCATTGAGGGCCTCTCCCTACATATTCTAAGTCATTAGCTCATGAGTGAGCTTGACTATGCCTAGTTGTCATGATGTGCCAACTAGACAAGTCTTGAGAGGAAACCTCTCTTACTAAAAATTTTAGCCTCAAGGAAGGCCTTATCTTGATGAATTAAGTGATAAAGAAGCATACAATGTAAACAATGTGATTATCTCCTTTACATTTTAAAAGTGAGCCCTAAACTATTTTATGTTGTTTCAATGATTTGTTGTATCAGTATTAGAAACTCTTATCATGTTTTTGAAAGCTTGTTGGATGATATTCTCATTTTAATTGGCTTTCACCGGTACGCTCGTAGCTCGACAACCTGGGTGTGAATCCAGGCCACGTAAATCCCTCATGTGTGGCAATGAAACTCCACACTCGAACAAGGAGCACCGGTCCTACCAGTCCCTCACCCATTTTCCTCCAGTCAGTGTTATACCCTCCGAAGAGAATACATGCAAATTTTCTAGGGTACGAAAGGTTCTTGGGCCCGGCCTTGGTCTAGAACAATAGGTACATGGGATTTGGGCCAACGGATGGAAATAACTGCCACCGTTGTTGGACCCTACTAGTGGTTGGATGTCACTCCCAACTCACTAGAGTTTAATTGAAACATGGTGTGTGTGGTTTTTTTTAATCTTTGCATAGAAAGGAAAATGCATAATACAACATGAATGATTATTTCCTACATGATATGCAAAAAGGAACGTTTCATTTTCAGAGAATGCATGCTATATCCTATATGATTTTTGATAATGCAAATTACGATGATATAGCCTCTGATTGGGCCTCAAGCATGCAAACCAACACACAATTTAAACCTAGCACGTTGGATTCTAGGGTGGACTGCACTCAAAGGTCCACTATTCCTAGCAGCACCTAGCCAAAACTCGAAACAAAAACCCTAAGACCTAATTCATTTCCATTTTAGTGTCCTAATTATATTTTCCCTTTTTCTGCTTTTTGGAAAACACAGATAGAATAAAAAAGTACAGAGAGTGAAAAATAGGGTTGTTGGAGCCAAATTTGACTCAACTTTGAAATCCCTAAAATTAAATTTTTAAGTTTAATCAAATTGTTAATAATTCTGGTTGCTTCTTCAGTTGGTGAGAGTTTTTTTTTTAAGATTTTCATAGGTTGTGTGATAAGTCTAACCTTGGTTATTAATAAGTGTGTGCCTTGTCTTTATAATATCTTAATAAAGGTTATGGAAAAATTTTATTAAATAGATATTTAACAAAGCCTAGCTCCAAACCTCATAAAATAAAGTTTCCTTTATGCTTAAATCAAATGATAAATATTTAAAGCCCTAAGGTATTCTATAGTAAGGGAAATTTCAATCAATCACCTTGGCCTAAGTACCAAAAAAATTAAATTCACATAAAGGTATTTTAAATTAAAATCTTGAGGGTATGCACCCCATTTAACTAAAAGGCAAACACCTTAGATTTAATCCAAGGGCCACGCTCAAATCAATTCTAATCGGACAATAGGTGCTTTAATAAATCCATCAATTGATAAGTCAAACAAGTCAAATACCATGTTCAAAGTATATAAGATTCATATTAGGCTTAATCTGACGGTAGTGCATCATCAAAACCAATCCGACGGATGCGCTTTCATGAAGAAACTTGAATGATAAGTCCAATGGTCTAAAATAATTATAACCTAAGGTTAGAAATGATTAAAATTCATACAAATCCCACGGATTTGATGGATGTGCTTGATCCAAGCCAAATCCAATGGATGCATGCTCCCCAAAAAGTCAAAAGTTTAAAGAATCAACATGGATAAATATCTTAATTAAAAATCAGGCAGATCCAACAGATCTGATGGTAGCGATCAAAAAAAATGTAAATATCAACGGATGCGCACAGTTTGATTAAACCCTCATTAAACGAAACATAAATTAAGGTTCGAGGGTATATGCCTCTTTGTGTTAAACAATGATCATATTGAGATTAATCTAAAGGTAGTGCACCATCTAAACCCAATCTAATGGTTGTGTAATCTCCAAAGAGTCAAAACTTTAAAATAAAGTCATCATAGGTCAAAGCTATCAGTTAAAAAGTGAGCAATTCTGACAGATTGGAAAATAGCACTCGAATGAACTCAAGATCGACGTTTGTGCTTGATTTAATTAAACCATGCATTAAAATACCATGGTATGAAAAAAATTAAGAATACATGCCCCCTTTTTAAATAATCACCGAGCAAGTTGGACAGATCGAACGACAGCGCTTGATCTAAGACCTAATCCGTTGACAACGCTATTACAAAGGTGCATAAAAGAAGTAAAGTCCCCATGTGATTAATTAAAAATATTAAATGGGATTAACAAGGGTTTAAGCAAGTTGGCTAATCATCCCCCCTTCGGATTAGTCAGGGTTTAGATTTATATGTTCTTAAGTAACTGACCCCACAGATTAAAGGAGATCAATGGTCGTTTCAACATTCAATCGAGATCTGATGGTCATTCCAAATTGGGATCTTAGTAAAATACTAGCTTTTAGAATATCGGACGGTGGCGCTCATCTCTACTCAGATCCAATGGTGTGCATGGGTAAAAATGATCGAAGGTAGACTAACGACCATGCAGGTCCCGGGACATCAACGGTTGTGCTAATCCTTTCCAGGATCTGACGGTAGAGAGAGAATCAAAAGTTTAAAGCAATGAATCAACCATCGATATCTAATGACAGCGCTTCATCAGGAGCAAGAAGATCTGGCGATCATAAATGGGTTAGAGTCCAGACAAAAGAATACAAATAGGCTAAACAAACAAGCATCTCCGACGAATCTAATGGATGCACTCACCTCCACTCAGATCCAACGGTAGTGCGTGAACCAAAGGTAAATCAAAAGGTGGGCCTAAATTAACACTTGATTAATTAAAGTCTTAAACACATTTATAAGGGCTCTAACACGTTTGATTGGTCAATATAAGCATCTCTTGGCTATCTAACCTACAGGTTATAAGAAACCCAAGAAAGCGACAGGAAGCAGGCTGATCGAACAACTATACTTTATCAGTGAGAATAAAATCACCATTGACCAACATCTTCAAAGTTTTAGAAACTAAACTCTTGTAGATTTAAAAATACCAAAAGCAAACATTATAGAACTTGTGAAGATCATGAACCGAAAAAATCAGCAGACTCATCCGTAAGAAATATTCGATAGTATAAGCTACCATAAGAATATGATCATTTCACAAGAAACACCCTAAACATACATCGAAGTAAAAAAGCAAAGAGGTGACTTGCTCACAGTAAGGTACGTCGAAAGATGCAATGAGGATCAATAGCCAAAGACGAATTCAAAATGATTCGCATAAACATTGTGAATCCAGAAGGATACCCAAGGAAGGAGAGATTTGAGCAAATCAAAGTAAATCCCATGGACAGTACCTTGGTAAGGACAAAGGAGACCAAACAAAAAACAAATCCTGATGCTCAAGCCTACAACCAGATCATGTATATCTCATGGGAATAATAGTGTACCACAAAAATAAAACTACAAAGCATAGTCATAGCTTATAAATAAGAGAGAGTAAGGGCGACCTAAAAGGTATCGACAAAGTGAAACTATGGAGTACAAAGAATATAAATATATTCAATTTTTGTTCTGCAAATACTTAAGATGACGAAAGTGCATGAAGAAAAAATTATTGTTTTGACTCACAGAAAGTGATTCAATTCATGCTTCGACGGAATATAGTTACAAGGGGAACACTTTGACGAAGTATAGTTATGGAAGCAACTTATAAATGCTTCCAGATCTTGTTTTCCATTCCCACCTTCTTCCTACTTACCACTACCTTCCTCTTCTAGGATTCCTTAACCATTCTGACATTGATCCCCACATTGTGACATATCACCACCTTCCATTATGTTGAGCCAACCCCTTTCCTCTTTTCTCAATTCACTCTATCGCATGATCAATGCAACTCCATATGTTTGCCACTGGCACGTCACCCCTTGTCTTCACCATCACGTTAGGTCCCCCTCCATTCCTCATCTAGAATTCATGATGGCAGTCTGGTCAATCCTTAACAGTAGATCATAGTGGCCAGGACAAGCAGAACAAAAAGGAAAAATATAGTACTAAATCCTTAGTTTCTAGGACCAACCAGAGAGAGCAAAAAGACCAAATTAAACAACAAAGAGCTCCCTTCAGTCCAGAGAATAACCTTAACAGTTAGTTCAGAGCCGCACCAGCTAGACAACATATAGAATAGGTTCAATCAGATGCTGACAAGTGTAAGGTCAGAAATAAACCAAGAATAATAGAATCAAGAACTAGAATCTATAAATGGAAGCAGACATGTTCAGATTCCGCATCAAGCAATTAGAGAATAGCATTTTTGATAAGAGGTATTCTTGAGTGCCCAGTTAGTTGTGTTGTATTCCCTTCTGTGTCTATTTTTTCTTTCTCATTTCTTATTCTTTCCTTTGCTTTGCAAGATTGTGATAGGAAAGTATTCAAGAAGCGAAGATCATTTCCTACCTTTTTGAGCCTAAGATTTAGAGACTCTGTTGTTACCAGATTGGAACAAGGAGAGTAGGAGAGACCTGTTACATTATTTGAACATGATATTTTCATTGTATTGATATATTTTCTTTGAGAAAAATAGAGTTAAAAGTTATTCTTCCCACTCTGCATGTAAAATTTATGAAATCAATACAATTATGAGTCTCTTTTCTATTATATCTTTTGTCTTAGCTCTATGTGTCACTGTGTAATGGGTTACATTATTTGAATGTATTATATATGTTTCTCTCATTGGTTAAATCTTGGTTTTATTGCGATATTCGAATAAGATTAAGAATACCAATTTTTCTCCTCCCCTTATTTCTGTTTCATGATAGAATTGTTGTTAAATTGCTATAGCAGCCCAATGAATCTAGGCACCGGTCTACATAAGGCATAACAAATGGTCGTTTTCATGCTTGGTCATTTTAATACATATAATATAATATAAATCTAGAGCGTGTAATTAGATTTTTAGTTAGAATTACCGTTGGGGTTTCCTTAACCATTTTGTAGTTTTCTTTAGCAATATTTGTGTTTAGCAGAACAATGAGGCAGGTCAACCAGAGCCTGTAATAGCTTGTTGGTTTTAAACGGATTCTTGTAGCATGACAATTGAATTCCTACGGATGCAAGAATCGGTTCCAACAATTTTTTGGCACCATTTCCGGGGAGGACTTGATAGAAAGAGTTAATGATCTTCTTAAAAGTTTTTCTTCGAACGACATTATCTTTAAATCAACGGGTGGCCAGTTGGAATAGAGAAAGTTTATTTTAATTTTTATATTTTCTACGTTCTTTATTTTACTCGTGTTTTTCAATATTATTTTCTTTATGTTTATTGATCTTCTTGAAATTTCTTTTTCTTAATCTTCTTGAAATTTTTGTTTCTTGATTTTCTTGATTTATCCCAAGAACCAACTCCTATGAGGATGAGTGATAATATCAAGCATTCTTGATAAAAGTGTACGTTGTTCTTTCTGCATCCCAGTACTGGTTACTCTGTTGGATGAACCCATAAGAAAAAAATAAAAATGAGAGATCAGAACATGCTGGCTAACACCAGGAGAAGTGGTAAGGAGCTATTTCTAGAACCCAATAATCCAGAGGTATTTATACATACCCAAAAAACTCCACTTTTTAAGAATATTGTTTATAGTAGTAGATTAAATTCTAGTGGTAAAAGGTACATAAAGAAAATTCAGAATACTATTACTACTGATATCATTGTAGAAGAAGATTTAAATTCTATTGTAGATAGAAATTTGAATTCTGTTGTAGAAGATACACGTGATAATAATTCAAAGGTAGATAATCCATCAGTTTACATTCAAGTTGCTCAGACCCATACCACTATAGGTGCTACTGCTGTGAAATTGAATTCTACATTAGCAATGGCCCAATTTAATGTTCATTTATGGAGAACTAACAGATATAGGCCATTTGTATTACCAGAAAATTTAAATGCCTTACCCATTAAAGCTCACAAATACCTCCCTAAAATTTTAGGAAACAATGCAATAACTAGAGAGGATCATATCAAAAGTTTATTATATGCAATGGATAGTCTAGAGGTTGAACATGAAGATGTGGTATTAAGACTATTTCCACAAACTTTAGAAAAATATGCCAGAGAATGGTTTAATTCCCCTCCTAAAAATGATATCCCAGACTTCACCAAAATGGAAGATGTATTTTTAAAGAAATATGGTGAAACAAAAAATGAACAACCATTGTTAACTAAGCTAGCCACTATGAAGAAAAAATAAAATGAAGTTGTTAGTGACTTTAACACAAGATTTTCAAATACTAGGAATAAAATCCCTGCCAACCTCAGGCCTAGTGATATTCAGTCTATTTTTTTTATAAGAATGCTTTTCAAGGAGAGTTTAACTATGAATTAAGGCAAGAACAAGCCACTACCATTGATGGTTCTATGGAAAAAGCAATTGATATAGAAATAAATATGTTGGAAAGTGGTAAGATAAAGCCCTATTCTCTAGAAGTTGACCTACCTAAGAGAAAACCCAAAAGGGTGGCATTTGATATACAAAGAAGAACTGAAATTGATCCAATGGAGAAATTGACTAGTCAAATTACTAAGTTTTTCAATAACGTGAACGACAGGTTAGCAAGAATTAAAATAAATGGAAATAATGGTGAATCTTCACAAACAGAGTGACCACATGTTGACAACCTTCCTTCTTTTAAGAAAAATTACAATAAGAATTGGGTAAATAACAATGGTTTTGAAGAAGGAAATAGGAATAGAGGTAATGGAAACAATAACTGGAAAAATAGAGATTTTGATAGAGATCAGGACAATGTTCCTAACCCTATACCATCTGCTAATGTAGCAGAAGGGTTTACCTATTTTTGCTCTACTTGTGATGCACCCCATAACCCTCATGCATGTGGAATTCACCTAAGTGATCAGCATAATGTAGATATGCATGCAGAATCATAGGAGGATATAAGAATCAATGCATTTTGGTCCGTTGAAGATGAATCTAGAGAAAGGTTATTTGAAGAAGACATGGATAAATATGCTTCAAATCATCATCCTCAAATTTAAGTAACTGAAAGAACTAAAATCTTGCAGAAATCACATGAGTCAAGATATGATAAGATGAAGCAAGGGAAATTAATCCCCACTGCTCAAGAGGTTGAGGAATTAGAGGTAACCGATGTTCTAAATTTAAGGAATAGAACAGTACCTGAAAGGGCAGAGAAATCATCTACAAGTAATACAAGAAAATAAGCTTTCACCAATAAAAATATCAATAAAGAGAAAATTGATAGGAACCCTAAAAATATTACTCCTAAAGTGATAGAATCAGAGGAATAGATTCCCAAAGAAGAAAGTAATAAACCATTGGATATAAAGAAGATAGAATTTGATGTTGGGTCATAACTCAGTAAGAAAAAGGTTAAAATCACATTTGGAGAACTTATGAAAGTTCAACAATATAGAGAACAAGTCTGCGGAGCATTTGGATTAGTAGAACAAAACTAAGATCGAACTTGCCATGTTGCTAGACAAAATCAACATGATACAAGATCACCATCCTCTGTCAAACCCTTCTATGTTTCATTAAGGTATAATTCAAATTAAGGGGAAAGATAAGACCAAGGCGGCCCCGCAAGGGTTTTTTGCTTAAAAAAAAATCCCAGAAATAATCAATGAATTTTATGATGGTTTCTATGGAGGACATTTTGCTCCAAGAGCTACAACTAATAAAATAATGAGAGTAGGATATTATTGGCCTTCCATTTTTAAATATATATATAAACATGTTAGGAACTGTCATAACTGCCAGGTTTTTGTAGGAAAGAAGCATTTGGTTGCCATGCCCCTCAAGCCAGTAATCATTGAAGCACCATTCACACAATGGGGTATTGACCTAATTGGAGAGATCAAGCCTAATTCATCTGGCTAGCACAAGTGGATCATAACTGCAATAGATTACTTCACCAAGTGGGTAGAATTTGCACCATTGAGAACATCCAATACTACCACTGTCATCAAATTCTTGGAAGAAAATATTTTGACCAGGTTTGGGGTTCCTCAAAATCTAGTTACAAATAATGTACAATATTTTGTTTCATATGAAATGGTAGAATTTTGTGTTGAATTTGGAATTAAATTATCCCATTCTACTAATTATTACCCCCAAGGAAATGGTTTAGCTGAGTCATCAAATAAGAATGTAATAACAAGAATAAAAAGGTCATTAGGCAAGAATAAAAGGGGATGGGATAGTGAACTTAAATTTGATTTATGGGCTGATAGGTTGTCTGTTAAAAGAAACACAGGAAGAACCCCTTATGAGATGGTTTATGGAGAGAAATCCCTATTACCTTCAAAAATAGAAAAATTGGCACTTTCCCTCTTATTGCAAGACCATGAAAATCCCAACCCCATACAGATAAGGCTTGACCAAATTTTCCTATTGGAAGAACAAAGAAAAGAGACCCTTAATAGAATGATGGAAAAAACTCAAAAAACCATGAAATTATTTAATAATAAAGCCAAGCGTACTCCTTTTTCTCAGGGACATATAGTCATCTATTAGGATCCTAAAAATAAAAAACATGGTGAAAAAGTTAAATTTGAACCCAAATATATTGGTCCATACCAAATAGCCCATGTTATCAGCTAGAATACATACAAATTACAGACCCTGCAGGGTGAAATGATGGCTATCCCTATTAATGGTCAACACCTCAAAATGTACAATCCTTGTTGAAGGTGAATAAAATAAAAGAAAATAAATAAATAAATATGAAAAGAACAGAAAACCCCAAAAATAGAGTGCTTTACTTTTTAGCTTTTCTTTTCTTGTTTAGTTTAATGTTGAGTTTACTATACACTTGATATTCTTAGTTTGATTAGTATACATTACTATTTGTTCCACCAAAAATGATAAGGAAAAAGGAGATTTATTTTAGAATTTGATGAGTTTTACAATTTTTAAAATATGAGTGTTTATGCAATAGTTGTTTGATATGAGATAAAATAGAAGGAAAACAAAGCTAATTGAAACATCATGTCAAAGCCTCACATTACAAATGATACTTAAAGTGACTTCAAAGGTCCAAAGAACCAAGTTATCTTTGAGAGGGTGGTTAAGCTAAAAATCATTACACTCATCCTTTTAGCCAAAAACTAATCCTCAACTCAAGCATACTCGTTGCACAATTTGCTTATATATCCAAGTACTTCTCCCACGAGAAAGAAAAAACAAGAACAAATTTAAATTGAGTCAATGCTTGAGATATCTTGGAAAATCTCTATCGGGGCTATAGACGCTTGATTGGAAGTAGGGTAAAACCAGATGGGACTAGAAGCAACTCCACCAGGGATATAGACGCTTGACTGGCAATGGAGCCCTATAGAATGGTGAATTTTTTTTTAATGAAATCACATATTAGGCTTAATTATTTTGCTTAGATATGGAAAAGTCTTGAAAGACTTAGAAATCAAAATGAATACACAAAAACACACATGGGCTTAAACATGATGAAGCAAAAGACTTTGACAAATTTTGTGTAATCATATCTTATAACTTAGCTAGAACAAGCATTACAATAATTTCAAAAGCTCATCTATTTCTAAAATTTTGGCCCTACTTTTATAGAAAGTGAATGAAAGGAAATTACAATTTTTCAACACTTTCAGACCCTGATGTCCGATCACTAGAATCGTTTTTTAGTTTTAAAATTGTAATGTTTGGTTGTTTTTAAGTTTTTTTTATCAGCCTTGAAGATTTGGATTTTTGTTCACTTTATGTAAATAAAACCAGGAGATTATGTGGCTCTCAAGTGCTTCATGTTTTCAACACCTTGTCCCAGTCAGAGCCTATGTTGGAGCCAATTTGACTCAACTTTGAAACCCATAAATTTAAATTTTTAAGTTTAATCAGATTGTTAATAATGTTGGTCACTTCTTTAATTGGTGAGAGATTTTTTTTATATTTTCATGGGTTGTGTGATAAGTCTAACCTTGGTTATTAATAAGTGTGTGCCTTTTCTTTATAATATCTTAATAAAGGTTATGGCAAAATTTTATTAATCAGATCTTTAACAAAGCCTAGCTTCGAACCTCATAAAATAAAGTTCCCTTTAGGCTTAAATCAAATGATAAATATTTAAAGCCCTAAGGTATTTTAGAATAAGGGAAATTCCAATCAAGCACCTTGGCCTAAGTACCAAAAAATTTAGATTCACATAAAGGTATTTTAAATTAAAATCTTGAGGGCATGCACCCAATTTAACTAAAAGGCAAACACCTTAGATTTAATCCAAGGTCTACTCTCGACTAAGTTATAATCGGATGATAGGTTTTTTAATAAATCAATCAATTGATAAGTGAAACAATTCAAAAACCATGTTCAAAGTATATAAGATTCATATTAGGCTTAATCTGACGGTAGCACATCATCAAAACCAATCCGATGGATGCGCTTTCATGAAGAAACTCGAATGATAAGTCTAATGGTATAAAAGAATTATAACCTAAGGTTATAAATGATTAAAATTCATACAAATCCGATGGATCTAATGGATGCGATTGATCCAAGCAAAATCCAATGGATGCATGCTCCCCAAAAAGTCAAAAGGTTAAAGAATAAACATGGGTCAAGATATTAATTAAAAATTGGGTAGATCCAACAGATCTGACGATAGTGATCAAACAAAATGTAAAGATCAACGGATGCGCACAGTTTGATTAAACCCTCATTAAAAGAAACATTAATTAAGGTTCGAAGGTATACGCCTCTTTGTGTTAAACAACAATCATATTAAGATTAATATAAGGGTAGTGTGACATCTAAACCCAATCTGATGATTGCATAATCTCCAAAGAGTTAAAACTTTAAAACAAAGTCATCATAGGTCAAAGCTTCCAGTTAAAAAGCGAGCAATTTCGATAGATCAAACGATAGCGCTCGAATGAACTCAAGATCGACGTTTGCACTTGATTTAATTAAACCACGTGTTAAAATACCATGGTCCAAAAAAAAATTAAGAATGCGTGCCCCCTTTTTAAATAATCATCGAGCAAGTTGGACAGATCGAACAACAATGCTTCTAAGATCTAATCCGTCGGTAGCGCTCTTACAAATGTGCATAAAAGAAGTAAAGTCCTCATGTGATTAATTAAAAATATTAAATGGGATTAACAATGGTTTAATCATGTTGGCTAATCATCCCCTTTTTGGCTTAATCAGGGTTTAAAGTTATATGTTAAGTAATTGACTCTACAGGTTGAATGAGATCAATGGTCGCATCGATATTCAATCGAGATCTGATGGTCGCGCAAAATTGGAATCTTAGTAAAATACTAGCTTTTAGAAGATTGAATGACGATGCTCATCTCTACTTCGATCCAAAAATGTGCATGGGTAAAAATTATCGAAGGTAGACTAAAGACAATGCAAGTCTTGGGACATCAATGGTTGCGCTAATCCTTTCCAATATTTTACGGTAGAGAGAAAATAAAAATTTTAAAGCAATGAATCAACCATTAGGATCTAATGGTAGCGCTTCATCGGGAGCAAAAATATCTGATGATCATGAATGATTTAGAGTCTAGATAAAATAATACAAATGGGCTAAACAAACGAGCATCTCTGACGAATCTAACAGATGCGCTCACCTCCACTAAGATCCAATGGTAGTGCGTGAACCAAAGGTAAATCAAAAGATAGTCCTAAATGAACACTTGATTAATTAAAGTCTTAAACACATTTATAAGGGCTCTAATGCATTTGATTGGTCAATATAAGCATCTCTTGGCTATCTAACCTACAGGTTATAAGAAACCCAAGAAAGTGACAGGAAGCAGGCTGATCGAATGACTATACTTTATCAGTGAGAATAAAATCATCATTGACCAACGTCTTCAAATTTTTAGAAACTAAACTCTTGTAGGTTTAAGAATACCAGAAGCAGCCATGATAGAACTTGTGAAGATCGCAAATCGAAAAAATTAGTAGACTCATCCGTAAGAAATATTCGATAGTATAAGCTACCAGAAAAGGATGATCACTTCACAAGAAACACCCTAAACATACATCGAGGTAGAAAAGCAAAGAGGTGACTTGTTCACAGCAAGGTACACTAAAAGACACAATGAAGATCAATAGCCAAAGATGAAGTCAAAATGGTACGCATAAACATTGTGAATCCAGAAGGATACCCAGGGAAGGAGAGATTCGAGCAAATCAGAGTAAATCCCATGGATAGTACCTTGGTAAGGACAAAGCAAACCAAATGAAAGATAAATCCTAACACTCAAGCCTACAACCAGATCATGTATATCTCATGGGAATAATAGTGTACCACAAAAATAAAACTACAAAGCATAGTCACAACTTATAAATAAGATACAATAAGGGAGAGCTAAAAGGCATTAAAAAAGTGAAACTATGGAGTACAAAGAATATAAATATATTCAATTTTTATTCTACAAATACTTAAGATGATGAAAGTGCATGAATAAAAATCATGGTTTTGAATCATAGAAAGCCATTCAATTTGTGCTTCGATAAAATATAGTTAGGAGGGGAACACTCCGATGGAGTATAGTTATGGAAGTAGCTTATAAATGCTTCCAGATCTTGTTTTCCATTCCCACATTCTTCCTACTTGCCACTGCCTCCCTCATTCTAGGCTTCCATCCTTAACCATCCTAACATTTGTCCCCACATTGTGCCATCTCACCACCTTCCATTGTGTTGAGACACCCTCTTTCCTCTTTTTCCATTCACTCTATCACATGATCAATGCAAATCCATCTGTTTTCCATTGGAAAATCACCCCTTGTCTTCATCGTCACATCGGGTCCCCCTCCATTCCTCATCTAGAATTCATGATGGCATCCTGGTCAATTCTTAATAGTAGATCATAGTGGCCAGGACAAGCAGAATAAAAAGGAAAAATATAGTACTAAATCCTTAGTTTCTAGGGCCAACCAGAGAGAGCTAAAAGGCCAAATTAAATAACAAAGATCTCCTTTCAGTCTAGAGAAGCTTTCAGTCTAGAGAAGAACCTTAACAGTCAGTTCAAAGCTGCACCAATTGGACAATATATAGAATAGGTTCAATACGATGCTGACAAGTGTAAGGTCATAAATAAACCAAGAATAATAGAATCAAGAACCAGAAGTTATAAAAGGAAGTAGACAGGTTCAGATTTTGTATCAAGCAATTAGAGAATAGCATTTTTGCTAAGAGGTATTCTTGAGTGCCTAGTTAGTTGTGTTGTTGTATCCCCTTCTGTGTCTATTTTTTCTTTCTCATTTCTTATTCTTCCCTTTGCTTTGCAAGATTGTGATAGGAAAGTATTCAAGAAGCTGAGATCATTTCCTACCTTTTTGAGCCTAAAATTTAGAGACTCTACTGTTACCAGATTGGAACAATGAGAGCAGGAGAGACCTGTTACATTATTTGAACATGATATTTTCATTGTATTGATATATTTTCTTTGAGAAAAATAGAGTTAAAAGGTATTCTGCCCACTCTGCATGTAAACTTTATGAAATCAATACAATTTTGAGTCTCTTTTCTATTATATCTTTTGTCTTAGCTCTATGTGTCACTGTGTAATGGGTTACATTATTTGAACACATTATATACATTTCTCTCATTGGTTAACTCTTGGTTTTATTGCGATATTCGAATAATATTAAGAACGCCAATTTTTCTCCTCCCCTTCTTTTTGTTTCATGATAGAATTGTTGTTAAATTGCTATAACAACCCAATGAATCTAGGCACCGATCTACATAAGGCATAACAAATGGTTGTTTTCATGCTTGGTCATTTTAATACATATAATATAATATAAATTTTGAGCATGTAATTATATTTTTAGTCATAAAATTACCGTTGGGGTTTTCTTAACCGTTATGTAGTTTTCTTTAGCAATATTTGTGTTTAGTAGAACAATAAGGCAGGTCGACCAGATCCTATAATAGCTCATTGGTTTCAAATGGATTCTTGTAGCATGACAATCGAAATCCTATGGATGCAAGAATCGGTTCTAATAGGGGCGTACCTCAAGTCCTCATCCGATCAAGCTTTGGCTCCCTATTGTCTATTGTGTCTGCTATGAACCAAAATTTTGATGTGTGGTTTAGACTATAGCCCACGTTTTAAAGTCGCGGGCCAACAATGAGATCGCAATTGAAACCTATGGTTTGCACCTGTAATAAAAAAAACACAAGTGTCAGAGATCAGATGAAAAAAATGTGGATTTCCACCATGATTGCCTTCTGACCTATCCAAAAAGCAATGTGCCTATCTATTGCATAAATTGAAATCAACATAAAAGCATAACATAATGAACAAGATTGCAAAATTATAAAAAAATAGATGTTTCTTTATTGATATTGAAAAGATTCTCGGTTACAATCATGCCCCTCTTAGGGTCACCCAAATATTGATACGATTAATACAATTCCAAAGCCCCCAACGGGGTAGGCACAATACTAATGCTCTCTAAATAGTCACAAACTACTCTAGGGTGGAGTTGACCCTCTTATTCGCATTGAGGAATGAACTTGATGGTTGAATCTCCTTCAAATCTTTCCCTGCGATCAAAAAACAACATAAAATTATTAAACGAATACGCAACCTCTCATGATGAGGCCCTTTGAGAAAAATATGCATAAAGATACCATAACAAACTATGAAATCAAGAATATGGATAAAACATATCAAACTTGTGCAAGATTCATAAATATTGTTAGAAAAATGAAAGCAAGAAGTGTAGATATCTATCTACATGATCAATTGCATGAATTTAAGCAAGTTAACATGAAAAGAAGCCATTAATGTCCTACTTGCTATATTGAAAACAAGATTGATTAAACCCTGAATATATCGGTAAGATTGTCTCTAAACATGAATAACCCACTAAAATGACTAATCTAACCTAATTAAGCATAATGGAAAGAAAAAAGTAAGGAGATCTATCACCTATTGCAAACCCAACTAAGATGAGCAGTCTGCACTGTAAACCACGGTTGTCAGTTGTAGCGAGCAACAAAGTAACTTTACCCTCCAAATCGAGGGTTGTGGGCTTGATCCTCCTTTTCAAATTGATGATCAAGGATCGCCTCAGTGTCCTTTGATAGGTTTGGTGGTTGAATTGCTCGATAGGGCCTCAGTTTGCTCGAATTCACATTTCTTGGCATTCTAGCTCCTTAGGGCATCCATGGCATGAATTGTCATGATGCTCAATTTTTTCACAATTGGATAACAACACTCCCTCTCAATGCACTCAAGTGAGTCCACAATTCGATAGGGCTTCGTTGCTTCGATCTCCAATGCTTTCTTTCTTATTTCGATAGCACTTCCTTATCAAAATGTACTATATCATTGCCCTAATTTTGATGGGTACTTATAGGACTACCCAAGGGCTAGGGGTGGCTTCATGGAGAAGCCAAGATCAAGAAGGGGTGGTTAGGACAGTTGGATTTGAAGCTTTCATCCTTTAACCATCTTCTTTTAGAACAAATGTCCATTCAAACCAATTTGGCTTGGATGAAGGCCAATTGAACTTCAGTTTAGACCATAGGTCACAACTGTGGTTCAAAATGTAGACCGTAGGTCTCAGTCGTGGTTCAGACTATAGACTGCAGGTCTCAACTATGGTTCAGACTGATTAGGCCAAGGAGCCCAAATTGAGTGGTTAAAACCATTGCTCTATCTTGGGGTCTGTCCAAGATCTTCCATATGGCCTTGTAGCATGTCCATACAAGTAGTCACCTTCGATATGACATGTTTTAGGTATCTACAACTGATATAGAGTGGTCTACAATGGTCTAGAGAGGTCTACGCTAATATAGAGTGGTATACGCTGATCTAGAGCATTCTAAACTGGTCTAGAGTAGTCTACGCTAGTCTACAATAGTCTACAGTGGTCTACAATGGTCTACGTTGGTCTATAGTAGCCTAAAGGGATCTAGGATAGTCTATGCAAACCTACAAGTGTCCAAATAGATTTACAAGTATGTAGAGGTAGACATGTGTGACTTTTGGATGTCTACAAATTTTTTGAAATTCTTACCCTTGATAGGGATTTCCATAGTAGATTTATTTTGTGGGTGCACCTTAGCACCAGATTCACTTGAGATCTAAGACATTTTTTTATCAGCTTCTTGAAACTTTTTTTTGTGATCTCTTTAATCCATACCCTAGATGTCGTGGAAAGGTATGATTTTCACTTTTCTTTTGTGCAACAAATTGGAAGTCATTGTCACTCAAGTTCACAACATGAATATCTATTGAAAGATATATTTCTAACCCATCTTGGATCCCCTACAACATATCCTACTAAAACCTTGAGCAAAAACCACAAAAATATTGTCCGCTAGGGCCCAAAGGCCCCAAAAACCAACCTATGGAGCTGCTTGCACTTAACCCAGATGAAACCCTCGCATAGTCACTTGCCAAAAATCTTGTTCACACATAGGGATGCGCTAGGATTTTTTTGCTCCAAATGATCTAAAAATTGGTGGATATGTTCTAGGGTTTGTTAGGCATCTAACATCAAATTTTCAGCTTAATCCGAGTTCGGATGAGTGAAATATGGATAAAAACAAATTGGAATTTTGGGCAGTTCTATGAAAAATGTCCCTCCAAAACCCTAATCATAAATTCTTTCTCCGAGTTAATTTTTCCAGTTACTATCTCAACAAGAAATAACTTGCTCCCTATAATCATCAAATTTAAATCACTACTAGCAAGTGTCAAATAGATCATAGATAATGAAGAACTTTGTAATGAGGAGTATAGAATTTAGAGATTTAGCATAACACAATATATTTTAGACATTGCATTGCACACATCACATTTTATGTTATTATGATTTTGGATCACATAAAATATATTTGTATGTCTATGTTGTATATGTGTTTAAATATAGCCTTGAATGAGCCATATAATAATTTGTACTTGTTTATAACCTTAAATAAAGCTTCTAAATGTATTATTACTCTTATTTTTCTAAAACATGCTTACAAAGATATGGCTCTTGAAAGATGGGATATTTTCTAAAAATTTTGCCCTACCACTACCCACTTGGTAATGCCTAACCCCCACCTCAAAAAATGAGTACTAGAAGGATCATTTTTATTTTCAATGTTAAAAGTGTGATTAAAATAATTATCAACATCACTATTAATGTGATATCAGCTAGTGTTTCGGAACTCGTAGGCTGCCTACAAGTACCCAGAAAACTCATGGGCCAGCGGGGACTATGAGTTTTTATTAAAAAAACTCAATCCGAGTAACTCGTCGACTCACGGTGAGTTACCCAGTCATTATTTTCCAAAAAGCATTTGATAAATGCTACCTTTCCTTGTAAGTTGTGAAGCTCCTTAAGTTTGGTAGGGGGAAGCATTTCGAGTATTCAATATATTCTCCATATTTCAATCTTTAATCTAACTCTAGAATATTAATGTCTAGATACTTCGTGTAAGATTCTTCAACATGACCATCTTTCATGTGTTCTTGTCTCTTGTACTTACCCTATTATTTTTTACCTTTTTCTAAACTTTTTGATCTTCTTCTTTTCCTTGCTTGATCTTGTCTTTGGATTCAAGTTTTCTATTGTTCTTGATGTGATTCCTTATCCTCCTCTTTTGGCACTCATTTCAAGAAAGGAGAGGCATATTAATAGCCATCATAGTGAAGAGCACATAGAAGAAGGTGAAGCATATCTCCAATGAAGTCTAGTGCATATAAGTGATCAAAGCACAACATGAGACTATTATAGGGGAGTGTTATTCAAAGGAGAGCATTATTATATTTCTAGCTTTAGATAACCTCACCCGAAGGTTGTACAAAAGTTATATTTATCTCCAATTATAATGAAAAATAAGGTAAAGGAAACCACCTTTGCAAATAGCACTAATTGTGATACACGTACCCAACCAACAACAGGGTTCCAAAGTATGTTTTAAATCTTATCTATTATAACTAACTGATTTAATTTGTAAAGAAAAAAAGAACAATGACTAAATGAGTAAACAGAACATGCTTGTAGAAAATTACACTTTAGTAATTACTTTGACTTTGGTTAATTCTTCTCTTTTGAAATTTATATTAGAATTAGCATTTGACAAGGTATTCAAAGGAGCCTCAAGGGACCAACTGTATTCCAACTAGGGTATTTCTGTAGGGGCTAGTTTAGAGCCACATTCACATTATGAGCCAGATGGATAGATCCTATTTGTTTCTAGAAAGCATTATGAATCCCATCAAATTAGAGGAGGAATCTCATATTTTTATTGAAGAAACCATGGACATTTAACTCCTAAATTTGAACTTGCGCATGTGCCTCATCATATTTTGAAGACTCTCTTGAAGTGCCATGTACCATTTAGAAGAAGGAAAGTGGTAGAGATCTACGACACTCAATAGGTCTACATCATGTGGCTTTTAACAAAAGCAGAGTCCCTACACACTGGTGCTTCGTAGAAAGCAATAAAATAAAATCCCCCTTCAAAGTAGGAAAAAATGGATGAATCTCTCTCATACTAGGTTTTGGAAATCTTGATTAGACATTAGCCTCACCCCTCATAATGGTTGAACATTGTGTGGGTAGTGTCATTTGTCCTTAATCTCCAAAGCTTTTATTCTCTCCTTCACGTGGTGAAAATGAATTAGGGTTTTCACCCCTTTTGCCTTTTATTCTCCTTTTTTATTTTCTATCTCTCCTCTTCGGCACTATTTTTTGTTATCTTTCACTTTGTTTTCCTTTGAGTCAATCATTTCAAGTTCTCTTAGGAATTTGGAATTCCTTTCAAAACCCGAGGGGGCACCTTGGCCTAAGAGGCATTAATGTCAACAAAACAATTAGAATAGAGCTATTTATAGATTGTCATCATACATTGGATTAATGAAGAGTGGTCATTCCCTTGTATTATAAAGGGAAATAATTCTCTTTATAATATAAGGGAATGGCCATTGATCATTCCCATAAAGGAAATTATTTCCTTTATAATCCAATAAATCCACCTAAGTGCTTGTCCAAAAATTAGGCTCAAAGGCCACCATTTAGGGGTGAATCACAATTGTACATATTTTATTCCTTTGGACACATCTACATGAACAAAATTCCCTTTGGTACTATCCATCATTGTACAAAAAGCACTCCCTGCACACATGTTATGTTTTTGTTTTCAGATAGCCTACTAACAATCATCAGAAGCAACAATTTTAGGACCTATGATTTAATCTAGCTAAAAAAACATCTAAAATTAATTTTTTATGTTTTATGAAATGAAGGATAGAATTGAAAACAAGAATAATTGAAAACTGCAATATGAAATGTACATTTTATTGTATGAATGAAAATTTATACTAAAGGATGGAAAATAGTGAAGGTGGTAGGATTGGGCGACCGTTGTGGAGGAAAAAGGAGAGGACAATGGAAAAATATGGTCGACTGGAGCACAAGGAGAAGGAACAGTATTTTCAAAAATTGACTGTACATATTTAAATGAAAACAACCTTTAAGTAGGCCACAGACAGGTAAATCCTAACACATAAATTACTCAGAGGTCATCTCTATGAATGATGATCTGTAGCTAATATTTTCAGACATAGAGTCAATAAGAAATATGGATCACTAGATTCTGAGGTAGCGAGCAATAGAGGCAATCTAATGTTAGTTTTGCACACTATATGCTTTTATTCTTTCAACTACCATCGATCAAGTGATGTCCCTGAAAGTTACTAGAACTAGAGTAGCTTCAATATTACTATTTAATTATATTTGTAAAATCAATAATTTAATAGAGACAAATTAGAAATTAACATGATGTAGCACCCCCACCTATGCACTCAAAGACAACCAAAAATTTTCATTCTTAACATATAAAATCAACAATTTAACCATGTTTTCCATTATTATTAGGATTCAATATTTTTACTCATATTGTTTGAAATAAGGTTATTTTGATATTGCTATAATTAAATTTTTAAATTAAAAAACTAATAGTTGCACTATTTCTAAGATCATGATAAAGAACATAATCCAACCATGGAATTGGTGTCCAACTTGACTATTGAACATAATATTGATGTCATGACTATTCATTATGTCACAACTAATTATGACATCAAATTTGTCCTTTAAGCAAAACTAGTTTGACATTAGTTGATCGTGAAACCTATTCTATATTCGACACTGACCACATTTGCTTATGGATCCCTCACTACTTTTGGCACCCACTTCACATTCCGCCTTAAATATTATTTTCATAAAATGGCATGGACAAAAAATAATCAAGTGACACTTATAGGCTTGGTAACAACCAATGATACCTTGGTGCCAACTTATGGACTTGACACTAGATTCAATACCTCACCACCATTCTATCACTAGTGTATTCTGGTGATAATCCATAAGGTACCAAATCCAAATTTTGACACCCACCTGCTACACAAAGATAGACAACAAGATCAAGAGATATCTCTAAGGGTTGGATTAGTACACAAAGGATATATTGACAAGAAGATCCCTAACCTAGCTTTGCGTAAGGTTATATACTCAATAATGGAATTTAACTACTCTCCAACAATACTTCATTCACACAAATAGAATTATATACATATACTTTGATACCTCAAGGGCCCATAATCAAGAATTAATTACTTTCCAATTAAAGGAATGTAGGTGAAGGTCTATATTTTTCTAGTTCCTTTCTTTAAATATGATTCCTTACAAGAGCACATATAGACAACTTAGAACTATATAATGCACATAGTGCTAAAGCTAGAGGTGTTTAGCTTAACACCACTATATAAAAATTCTACAATGATTCAATAAGGATTCTATACCTCCCTAGAGAGACTAACATTATTTATTTTACTAAGGACAAAAATAGGTTTGAAGCATAGATTACACATTCACCTCAATCATCACTAGGTGTAATAATAGATGTATAGAGAGTTAACAATGGTGAGCAAAAATTATGTTTTGAAAACAATCATTTCCTTTCCATTAATTATCAATCCGGTAGTTTGTAAACTTGTGAGTGCCACGCATAGTATATGCCTGTAGTGTGGGGAATGAGTCCCTTTGTGCCTTATTGGTTTGGTGGGGGAGTTTTTTGTGTATTTTTAGTTCATCCAAACCCAATAAAATTAAGTGCAAGAAAATAAATAAATAAATTACAATTTTAAAATAACTAAAAGATAAGCACACAACTAAAATTAAGATGTTGGAAATAAATACACGGCTGAAAATAAATTGTTGGAAATAAACAAGCAACTAAAAATAGCACACAACTGAAATAAATAAAACAATAAATAAAATAAATAAGGGAGGATTACTACCTAGAGTAGGCCCAATATCCCGCAGATGATATGTTTTATTGACTACATAAAAATCATACTCTAAATCCGCATAAACAAAAGAACGCTTAGAATACCCAGGTGTTGTAGGTGAGTTGGAGAGGAGAGGGCAATCCTCCAAGGGAGGTCCTAGGTTCGAATATCCACCCTACCAAAAAATTGAATTGGGTACCAAAATCCAATTGATAATGTTGGTGCGGGCAGGGTTGGGTGCGACTGTCGGGTGATTTTGACAGTGTATAACCCCCTAGTTGTGGTCTCTCAGAACAAGGTGGCTCCGTAAGGGTTTTTTCACTTTAAAAAAAACACTCATAATATTTATTAATAAATTATGCAATGCACTTAGATATCTTGAATTGGTCCTCTCGAGAATAGCCTATATTCTTATATAGAACGCAGCCAATCTCGTTACAAAAATAGCTTATTCTATTTTAATCACGCGACATGATTTTCTACGACCATTTTGTGCATTGTTGTTATTTTCTTCTATTAAAAGCATGGTCGTTTAGCATAGCTTTATTAATATAGTGGCATTTAATCGTGCATAGGTAAGAATGATTTTTCCTTATCTTTTTGCAACAAATTTTTAAAAATTGCATGGTCATGTTGGCATTTTTGCCACATTGATTTGAGCATTGATTATTCATGCATAAGTTGTTGAAATTCTAACTTCTCTACAGGTTTTGATGCAAAAAATGGCTAAGTCTGAAAGTTGTCGCGAAATCGCGACAAAAAATAGCATAGAGAGCCAAGTCGGAAAACCGTCGCGATATCGCGACATGTCGCAGAATCGCGGGTCGGAAGAGGAGAGAGAAAATCAATGCAGAATTGGCACGATTTCGCGACGTGTCGCAAAATCACGGTCAATGCAGTCAACGGCAGCAGGTGGAAAAAATCGTCGCGATATCACGACGTGTTTGATTTTCATGGTTTGCAACGAGCAGAAGGCATGAGATATAAAATGGTCGTGAAATCACGAAAAAATCGAGTCAAAGGCAATAAGGCCCAGTAGTGTAGCGAAATCACGACAAAAATTGACCCAAAGTGCATAAGTCGAAAGACGTCGCGAAATCGCGACGCGTCACGTTTTCGCGACGCGGGTGGTCTAAAAGGTTTAAGTTGCAAAATGGTAGCGATTTCGCTACAGTTAGAAAATGAAGCCAAACAAAGCAAAGAGCGTAGCGAAATCGCTACATGTTCCATGGTCGCGGTCCATTTGTTGAAAGGAGTCTAAGGCAGGAAACGGTAGCGATATCGCTACACTTTTAAGGAGTTTGAGCAGGCAAAAGACGTCATGAAATCGCGACAGAAAGGGAGAACTATACAAAGGGTGAAGAAACATAGCGAAATTGTGATAGGGTGAAGTTAAAGACATTCTAAGGCAAAAGTGTCACGTTTTCGTGGCTTAATAGCTAGACCGTATAGCATGCCAAAAATATGTAGCAAAATCGCGCAGCGTCGCATTTTTGCGGTGCAAGGTAGCGAAGGAGAACTGAAAGCCAAATATGTAGCAAAATTATGACATGGTTGGTTTTCACGGCTTTCAAGCGGCAGAAGCATACGGAGTAGGAAGACGTCACGATTTTGTGACCAGTCATGTTTTCTCGACTTGTTGCAGTTTCACGCCTGGAAGCAGTTCAAACGGTCCGATGCTATTTTGCGAGTTTCGATGATTTAAAGCACCATAAATTTAATGATCTGCTACTTTTCGATGCGGTCAAGGTAGAAGAACGTGCCCAAGCTACCAGAATTGAAGATTTCCAAGATTCGAAGCTGTTGTTCGTGATTTTTCTAACGGTTTCATGCACATTTTCAAGAACACCATTTAATGAAGGCGACCGACTCTTCTATATGGCATTTAATTTCTGGTTTCTCCGAGGCTATTTAAGGGGAGCATTTCCTTGTTTCTGTTGCATAATTGTAGATCTCGAGGAGGTCCGTTGTAAGTTCTAAATGTTGTCAAGAGGCCAGACCTCTATAAAAACCAATGTAAATCTCATTTGCAAGGGTCGGGGAGTGAGATACTTTTGCTGAAAGCTTTTTAAGTGCTTTGCATGAATATTAGACATTCGGCTCTCTAGTTTCACAAGCGATTTTTTGTGCATTGTTCCTTCTACATACTGCATTCCTAATTTGTGCTTGGATCTTTTATTTGCTGCTTAGTTTTAATTATGTATTGAGTTTTAACAATTGCTAGTAAAAGAGTGAGTTCTGGAATGTTATATTGGAGGTCATTTATGCAAGGTTGCGAGTGGATCATGGCATTGTCTTCTGTTATTTGTTGTTGTTGTACTTAGAGTTATTTGTTGTTGCTCTTTCTCGATCAGATAAATTCGGCTACGGCCATATTTCCCGTTTCTTTCTGCATCATTGTCAATTTCTTTCCTGTAACTTTGATCTTAAAACCAATTTAGAATAGTAAGGGAACCAGCCCACTCTGGAGATTGGTCTGGGAGACATTTCTTTCTCCCAGCCTTTCAATGTTGGCCGGGTCTAGGGTGCATCTTATATAAAAATCCTTTCCTGTGGCAGATTCGTGACCAATAGTTTTTGGCACGCCCGGTGGGACAGACTTATTCTCTCAAAAGATCCATAATCGGTGAGATTTATTGTTTTATTGTTTTAACACCCGGAGGTCTCAAGATTTTGATGAGCTGTCTTGACCTCATAGCAGAGATTTGTAAGTTCATCTGGCGACTTTGCTGAGTTGAAGATCCGAATTTCTTGATCGTGGATGCCTGCCTTTTTCAAGCTAAAAGAAGATACATAATGGCGAGGGTAAGCTGTCCTAGATGGGATGATCCTGGCCCTCTGAATCTCCAAATTCGGCATGAGATTCCCAAAAGTGCCCTGAAAGCCCTACCAAAATATCATGGCACCCAAGGCATGGCCCGAGAGCATGTTGAAGATATTGCCGCTTTATCGACTTTACATGATATAATTCACGAAGATATTATGCTCAGGCTTCTGGTTTTGTCTTTGCAAGGAAAGGCGTTACAGTGGTATAGACTGCTCAAGCGTCAAAGCATCAGCTCATGGGATGATCTAGCGGGAGCACTAATCAAAATATTCGATGAGGATCTCTTTTACAGTTCTCAGGATCCCTTCCAGTTCTTCATGTACATCACGAGAGCACCCCTGGAGAGTATCACTGACTTCAATGTTCGCTTCAGTAGAAGTTGGAGGAGAATTCCAGAGATGATCCGACCCACACCCGCCCAAGCCCACTTCTTCTATGTTTGAGCTTTTCATCCCGACATAAGTCTCCTCTTGCTGCAATCAGGTGAATGTAGATTTCCTCAAATCTTTGAGGAAGCATTGCAAGCGAAACAACTTCTGCTCTTATCAAGAAAGTTGCAGTGGAGAGAAGCTCCATTACCTTATCCGATAGTCACCACCCCTGTCTACCCTATGCAGTATTCATCATGCCAGATTCATTCTACTGTGCAGAAACCTGAGATGCAGCTGTGTGGATCCCAAGAGGCAGACTTCCTCCTAGGCCACCAATTTGTCCCAGCTATGCACAATATGGTTGCTTGTAATTTCTTTCAGAAGAGGGATCAAGAGGAGATGAGTGAAGGAGAAGAAGAACAACCTGAGGAGGGCATAACTTTGCCCAACACACAAGCATTTAGTCGAAACTTGTTGAATATGCCTCATCAAGAGGAAGAGTCTGAAGAGATCCTAGAGAAAGTACGGTTCTTGGACAATTTCTATGATCAGATCCAGGAGTTGGAGGAACCTGTTCTCAGTCCACAACCAGGGACCCCTTCAAGATGGTGGGATTGGCTTCAGTCATTACTACAATGGGTACCTACAGGAGCTTTCCATGTGGCAAATTTCTTTGCTACATTATTTGTCAATTGTATGGGTACTGGCATGCAGAATAACTTGCCTAGGTCTACAACATGGAGAACTTTAGGACGAGGTCATCCTAATTTTAAGGAGCGCCTCAAATATGATCAGATTTGGTTAGGGCATTGTCGATTTATCGGATAACACCCTCTAAGACTGGGTTTGTGGTGGCGACATGCCAATCATGTCGTGAACTATTGTATATAAAAATAAAAAAAAAAAAAAAGAAAGAAAAAGTAAAAAAAAAAAAAAAAGAGAGTATTGTTTTTATTTTGTCCACCTCGGCTCTTTTTGCATGCGAGTCGTGAGTGCCTGTTTTTTGTTTTTCTTTTTGTTCTCCTTTCCCAGCGAGTTGGTGGCTTTCTAGCAATTTCTTCTTTCCCCTTCCCTCTTTCTTCCTTTCCCTTCTTCATTCTCCTTTTTCTTCTTCTTTTTCTTCTACAGTAAAGAAAAAGCCACTGTTGTTGTTTCTTTTCCCCTTTCCTATTATTCCCGCTTCTTCTTATCCCTTTCTTCTATGTTCTCTGTTGTTTTACGCATTTATTTACAGTTCATTTCCTCAGTTCATCCTCATTTCACTTTCACTTCCATTCCATGATTTCATTCACTTCCATTCCACTTCCATAGCAGCTGGTAGTACAGCAGCTCTCTGTTACTGTCTACCGCATTACTTTTTTTCATTCCATTCATTCCATCATTTCCCCATTCCATTTGCATTTCACCGCCTGTGCATCCGCAGGATCTCACTTCATTCATTTCCATTCCATGATCAGTTGAGCCAAATGCAGATTCTCTCAGTTTCATTCATTCAGCAAAAGATGTTGCAGCAATTCATTGAGATATATCCCCGTAGCTAATTTTCTGTTCTAAGTTTTCATGACTCTGTGCCCAATGGATTCAGGCCTGGGATTCTTGCATACAGTAGAACTGTATACCCCACGAGCCACCAAGAATGTTGGCATTTTTGCCACATTGATTTGATCATTGATTATTCATGCATAAGCTGTTGAAATTCTAACTCTTCTACAGGTTTTGATGCAAAAAATGGCTAAGTCCGAAAGTTGTCATGAAATCGCGACAAAAAAATAGCATAGAGAGCCAAGTCGAAAAACCGTCGCGATATCGCGACATGTCGTAGAATCGCGGGTCAGACGAGGAGAGAGAAAATCAATGCAGAATTGGCGCGATTTCGTGACGTGTCGTAAAATCGCGATCAACGCAGTCAACGGCAGCAGTGGGCAAAACCGTAGCGAAATCACGACGTGTTTGATTTTCGCGGTTTGCAATGAGCAGAAGGCATAAGATATAAAATGGTCGCGAAATCATGACAAAACCGAGCCAAAGGCGATAAGGCCCAGCAGTGTAGCGAAATCGTGACAAGAACTGACACAAAGCGCATAAGTCGAAAGACGTCGTGAAATCGCGACGCGTCGCGTTTTCGCGGCACGGGTGGTCTAAAAGGTTTAAGTTGCAAAATGGTAGCGATTTCGCTACAGTTAGAAAATGAATCCAAACAAAGCAAAGAGCGTAGCGAAATCGCTACGTGTTCCATGGTCGCGGGTCAGTTGAATGAAAAGAGTCTAAGGCAGGAAACGGTAGCGATATCGCTACACTTTTAAGAAGGAGTTCGAGCAGGACAAAGACGTCGCGAAATCGCGACAGAAAGGGAGAACCGTACAGAGGGCAGAGAAACGTAGCGAAATCGTGACAGGGTGAAGTTGAAGACATTCTAAGGCAAAAGTGTCGCATTTGCGGCTTAATAGCTAGAGCCAAAGACAAGAAAAACGTAGCGAAATCGCGCAGCGTCGCATTTTCGCGGTGCAAGGTAGCGAAGGAGAACTGAAAGCCGAATATGTAGCGAAATCGCGACATGGTTGGTTTTCACGGCTTCGAAGCGGTAGAAGCATACGGAGCAGGAAGACGTCGTGATTTTGTGACCTGTCGCATTTTCGCGACCTGTTGCAGTTTCGCGCCTGGAAGCAGTTCAAACGGTCCGATGCTATTTTGTGAGTTTCGATGATTTAAAGCACCCCAGAATTTAATGAGCTGCTACTTTTCGATGCGGTCAAGGTAGAAGAATGCGCCCAAGCTACCAGAATTGAAGATTTCCAGGATTCGAAGCTGTTGTTCACGATTTTTCTAACGGTTTCATGCACATTTTCAAGAACATCATTTAATGAAGATGGCCGACTCTTCCATATGGCATTTAATTTTTGGTTTCTCCGAGGTTGTTTAAGGGGAGCATTTCCTTGTTTTCGTTGCATAATTGTAGATCTCGAGGAGGTCCGTTGTAAGTTTTAAATGCTGTCAAGAGGCCAGACCTCTATAAAAACCAATGTAAATCTCATTTGCAAGTGTCGGGAGTGAGAGATACTTTTGCTGAAAGCTTTCAAGTGCTTTGCATGAATATTAGACATTCGGCTCTCTGGTTTCGCAAGCGATTTTCTGTGCATTGTTCCTTCTGCATACTGCATTCCTAATTTGTGCTCGGATCTTTTATTTGCTGCTTAGTTTTAATTTTGTATTGAGTTTTAACAATTGCTAGTAAAAGAGTGAGTTTTGGAATGTTATATTGGAGGTCATTTATGCAAGGTTGCGAGTGGATCACGGCATTGTCTTCTATTATTTGTTGTTGTTGTACTTAGAGTTATTTGTTGTTGCTCTTTCTCGATCAGATAAATTCGGCTACGGCCATATTTCCCGTTTCTTTCCGCATCATTGTCAATTTCTTTCCTGTAACTTTGATCTTAAAACCAATTTAGAATAGTAAGGGAACCATCCCACTCTGGAGATTGGCCTGGGAGACATTTCTTTCTCCCAACCTTTCAATGTTGGTCGGGTCTAGGGTGCATCTTATATAAAAATCCTTTCCTGTGGCAGATTCGTGACCAACAGGTCAATTGGTCAATCGATCAACGTTGAATTGGTCAATCGGTCAACGTTGAATTGGTCAATCAGTCAATGTTGAATTGGTCAACTGGTCAATCTTTGAATACAACTTTTATATTCTCGTTGGATGTAGGTGCTTGCTTGTGCTAGGATACAGACACCAGGATACAGGCGCCTACCTATCGCTAGCATACAAGCACCTGCCTATCATTGGGATACAGGTATCTACCTATCACTGGGATACAGGAACCTACATGTCGCTAAGATACAGGTGCCTACTAGTCATTGGGATATAGGTTCCTGCCTCCGCCATTCACCATAGTTCTCTTCAAGATGTCTTCATGCATTACTAGGTCTGAATGGGATATTGACTCAAAAATGCCAAATTAGTAGCAAAAACTTGCATCTATGCACATTTTCCACTAAAAACACCAGTCAAGCATAATACTTCATTTTCTATTAAATATATGCAATAATTATACAAAAACACATTTCTAGTGTTAAATATGCCATATAATACCCCTTTAAAACATGCATAAAAATGAGCATTTTTGGTGCTCATCATATCCCATGCCAAACCTTTGACATGTCCTCATGTCACATTCCCCCGATATATTTTGTTATGGTTGGTTCTACTTTTGGTCTATGTTGTTCAGCCATGGGTTGTTTTGCACTTGGTTGTCCAATAGATTATCAATCAAATGTTTAGATGTTGACTGACCAACTGACTAGGCAGTTATGGAATGATCAACCTTTGACTAGTTGATTAGGCAATAATAAAATATTCTACTGACTCACCAATAGACTGGGTATTTATTGAAATATTCAGTTGTTGGCTAACTAGTTGATTGGGTAGCAGTAGAATATTCTGCTAACTCACCTACAGACTGGGTAGCTAGAAAATGTTTTGTTGCTGGTTGACTAGCTAATTGGGCAGCAGTTGAATGTTCTGCTGATTGTCCAGTAGACTGGATAACTATAAAATATTTAGTTGTTGGATGATCATTTGATTGGGCAGCAATAAAATATGACTCACTAGTAGATTGGGCAGCTATAAAATATTTAGCTATTGTCTAACCAACTACATCCATAGCAACATTTGCATAGTAACAGTAATAGTTGCACACTGCACAACAACAACAGTAACAACTGCACACTACATAATAACAATAATTGCTGCATTATTTTTATTGCATAGTGTGGCTTAATTTTTTTATTTTTTTATCCTTTTCTTTAATTTTTTTTTTGCTACGACAGTTGAGCCTTCATAATCTCACAATAGAGTCTGGTCAGCATTTTTTGTGTGTGACCACATAGACTCTGTGTGAGTTTGGTCAACATTTATTTGACTTGGACCTTGGTTGTTGGGAATATACAAATGATTTAACCACTTTTTACTTGCTCCTCAATCCATAAACTACAATATAGCTCATAGACTCATTTTTTTTCCTCTTGTACTACACCCATTATTGTTGTGAAATCAACAGGTTCATTTCTTTTCTAGGTATAGTTTTGGATTGTCCTCTACACTCATTTATCTATTTTGTTGTTTATATATATATATATATATATATATATATATATATATATATATATATATATATATATATATATGTCGATGCTTCCTCTGTGGTTGATTGTTGACATGGGGTTTGCATGTATGGACAACAAACATATGGGTTTGTTTTGGCATTTAACATAGAGATGTCTTTTGTAATAATTATGCACATAAATAACAAAAAACTTGGTACATACTTGGGTGAGTTTTTGTAGATCATGATGTGTATGACATCGGGTGGTACTACACAATTGGTTTACAAATGCATTGCAACAAATTGGTGACTTACACTCTTCTATATGTTGTGTGATCCATCGAAGGTGATGTGGCTCTAATTTTTTTTACTATTTTTATTTTATTTCTTGGGTACTGCATACATTTGAGTTTTGAGGTCTCATGCTAAAAATAAAAATATTAATTAACTTGCATGTGGGAAGACACACTTCCCTATTGGAACTTGGTCGTGGTTTTCCTCCATTATTATCATCTTGAGAGTACACATAATGTGTTATCAGCAACTAAAAATTCAGCATACTCCATCTACTAAAAAATAGATATCATTGTGCTCGCATGAATATAGGCGCTACCATTCTGATAGAAATTAGATGCCTCTGGCTACTTCTATATATGAGTGTTGCCCTCTTGGTGGAAAGGAAGCACTATTGCTACTATTAGATATAGGTTTTGCTCTCCTACTGAGAACTAGGCACCTATTTTCTAGTCTAGATATGGACACCGTTCCTCTTGGTGGAAGATGGGCACCTTTATGGTGGCTCGAATATCGGTACCTTCCTCTAGGTGGGAAGAAGGCACCTTTGTACGGGTTTGAATTTAGGCACTTCCTTCCTGGTGGGAAGTAGGTATCTTTTTCACATCATTGCACTCCTAGAAAGCAAAAAAATTGCAGGGCATCGTAGGCCTATGCTTGATAGGCCTAGTTTGACCTGGTTGCCTACAGATTACATTCAGGGCCACATGTGCAAAAATAAACACAAAAAGAAAAACAAAAATTATGGCATGTGCCTGATGGGCCTAGGTTACTCAGGATGCCTACAGATTGCATTTACGGTACGTAATCTAGTAAAATAAAAATAAAAATAAAATAAAATCTATGTTAAACAAAACAGGTTCCATGCCTCTTTTTTCCTCATTTTTTTTCATTTTTTTCACGTATTTTTTTCTTTTCTTGTTTTTTTTGTTTTTCACATATATTTTTATTCTTTTATCTTTTTTTCTTCCACAATGAACACGTGAGTATTCTGCAAACTTTCGATATGGTATTAACAGATGGGGTCTCCCCCATGCCTATGGTTGATCCGATCTCATGAATGTGAGCCATATGGTAAGGCTGTAAATGGTACCCATTGAGTGTTACTCATATTGTTTCACCGTGTGTTGTTACGGACTCCTTGTACAAATCCCTCAATTTACAAAATCTTCATAGCCAATTCCTTATTCGTCATCATTTTTTTCTTTTTTTTGAGAAAAGCAAGATGGAGCAGTACTTGATTGTAGGTCCAGTTACCTTGGATACCTACAGTCTGCATTGTGCTTCATGCTATCCTACAAAACATAACAAAATAAAAAATAAAAACCTAAACTAATGGTATTTAAAAAAAAAAAATTATTGAATGTTGTAATAGCGTTCATCATGTTGTTGGTTGTAATATTGAAGGTGGGATCTCCCCCATGCTTACAATCAAGCTAGCCTCTGGAAATTAGGGCTTATGATAATATCTTAGTTTATGTCAAAAATTTGATACAACTAAGTTTTCATTTGTCCCATCCCCTACTTCATCAAGCACTATGATGTGTTGCAGCATGGGAAGAGCATCTTCCTAGATGGCCTCAAAACCAGATTCTTCCAACTCATTGGTAGATTGTGCAAGCAGGCAAATGACTATGTTTTTTATAGTTTTTTCATTAAATGTCATTTTTCCTATTCTGCAACTAATGTTAGCGTTAAAATTCACCAAAGTGTTGGGTAATGTTAAGCCTACAATTTTCATTATTAAAATTGGGCTTCTTGGATTGAGATAGGTTTTGTCTAATATTAAATCAGTGTGTTGACCTATCACTTTCACTATTGTTGGTTGTGGTTCCCATCTTGATTTCTTGAGGCATAAATCCCTAATGGCTTTGATGTAAATAGGCATGATGAGCACCATAAATGCTCATTTTATATACACTGTTAAGGGGTATCATTACTGGTTTAATTAGCATATGAGATGTATTTTATATAACTTATGCATATAATTGATAGAAAATCCAATATTATGTTTGATTGGTGTTTTTAGTGGAAAATGTGTATAAATCCAGGTGTTAGTACTAATTTGGTGTTTTACAGTCTACATCCACTTGGACCTGGCATACTTCTACTTTCAGAGACTAAGGCATGGAAGTAGGCGCCTTCTTGATGCAGAAGGCGCCTAGGTGAAGTAGGTGCCTTCCTGATGTGGAAGACGCCCAACAGAAGTAGACGCCTTCCTAATGCAGAAGGCACCTAGCAGAAGTAGGCACCTTCTTGATGGAGAAGGCACCCAGCAGGAGTAGGTGCCTTCCTCATGCATAAGGTGCCTCCACACCTCCATACTTTGCAAGATTGACCGAGAAGGCAAGCGAGACCATGTTGACCGTTGACTCCATGTCATATGCACCAAGTTGGAATAGCTACCAAAACATGTGAAGACAGGAGATATTTTATTCTATGTATTTAAATAAGACACTTCTATTATTAATCGATCAACCGGATAACTTTGTAAGGTGAGCATTTCTCCTCACGCTCACAAATCAATCGAAGCAGTGATTTATCGATAAAATGATATGCGTAACAAACAACGTAAAGAATCATATCCATTAGCAACTAAGGAGGACAACCATCTGAATGGATCCATTATTTCCTAACATATTCTATTCTGATAAAAATAGAATATGCCTGATTTATCCTACGGGTAAAATTAGTGCATGACTGTTATTATTAGTGCATGCTTGTTAGGATTGATTGGTTATCCGATTTTCTGTATATCTACTATAACTACAAGTCTAAAATAGACTTGTCTAAAAATGTAACAGAGGAAGGTTGTACATTGTATAAATGCACAGGTCTTCCCTGAGAGGGTGATGAGTGTCGTTGTTAATTCATCATTTAATCATTATGTGTGTCAATCCAGGGCGGTGTCCAAGGCTATATACGAAAGAAGGCTCCAACAGGTTAAATATTAGTTCATTCAGAAAATAAGCTTTATTGATGGATCAGTTAGCATTTGGGGGGTTTGTTGTGACCTCTAACTCCTAAGAATTGAAATTAACTCCTATTTACCTTTGCAGAAATAAAATTACAGGAAATGAAATTGCAAAATCTGAAAATGACAAAAAATGAAATGTTGCTAAATTGAAAGTGACAGAAAAGTAAATTGCAAAATTGAAAACACACACACTTGCATGAAAGTAAATCAACTAGAGAATTTAAAATTAGAATTTCAACTACTAAAAAACTGAATCAACAAAAACTACCAAAGTGCAAAATGACAAGATATCTAGAAATTACTGTGAAATGCAAAATTAAATCAACAATTGCAAAATGACAAAATATCTGGAAATTGCTGTAAATACAGAAAATGCTATCAACGGCTGAAAACTGTGTTGAAAACTACTAAAGAAATGGAAACTGGCAGAATTCTTCTAACCTGCTGTAGCAAGAAATCAGTAAGAAATTCTGTCAAAAACTGCCTTCCTCTGGTATGCAAGTGGACCTTACTTCCAGAACCAGAAGAAGGTGACGAGTTATGCTAAGAGAATCTAGCTGTTAATCATCAACCTCAACATGCCAATTGAAAATTGAAGATTGCACCTTTTTATTCAATCTGCATTACAGTAATGCAGGAAAAACCTACAAATTACTGTTCTGCTACAAGAAAACTTCACTCTATTCTAATTTTGATATTCTATTGCCTATCTATCTATATGCTCAACCATCTAGGAGCTTTCTTATTTATAATATAATGCTGATATGCTTGGTTACTAATTTGTAGGGATTTACAATTGATTGCATAATTGTTTCCTAGAATGCAGGAATTTGCCTTGTCAAAACTTTATCCATTCATCCTTGTTGGGTTGAGAAAATCACATTAAGATGAGTTGGGACAACCTCCTGGTCAATTGCCAATAATTTCCTCCACTGATTTGTCACTTTTTGACCACTTTTAGTTGTTCCTGCGCTATTCCCTATTCTTGTGCCAGAATAACAGGCAGTTGACAATTCATTGCTTATCTGCACTCCAAACGCATAGGGAGGAAGTTGTTGACCATTTGGATTGTTTTCCCTTATCTTGTACACCCTTTTGCATTGGTGGCACATGCTGGAGTGACTAATTCCAAGCCCTACTGTATATGTACAACTGGCTAGAATTTGCATGACTGTGTCCTGCATTTACCAAATTTTTTGCATTTCAGTATTTTGACTTATTGCTTCCATTTGCATCACGTGGCAGTCTTTGTCAGGTGGAGAAAGAGTCATACATATTCTCCCTCAACTATTTCCAAGTGTTTACCTTTTCTTTATTTGAAAAATTCCATGCATTCCTTCAAAGTGACAGGTGGCTGGAATTTGTATGGACTGTGACCTGCTGTTTCCAGTTGCCAAAACATGCCTGGATGCCCTTTTGGAGTGCTCATAACTTGTTCATCGTAACTCCATTTTTTACCAAATTATGTCCACATGTTCTTGGTTATATGAACAACATTGGGTTCAATTTTCAACTCTTAATTCCTCATAAATTACTCCCTGCATCGTTGTCAAGTTGGCCTTTAACACATATTTTTACCGAGCATTTCTAGGCTGTCAAAAAGTGTGAAGCGCCATTTTGCGAGCCCCATAACTTCCAGGTTACTTGTCCATATGCCTTCAAATTTGGGTCATGTTTTCTATATATTATGAAGTACCATTGGTATGAATTTGGTACCTTAAATCACTCTAGATCATTCCCAGTAGATCTGCCAATGTTCCCTTTAACGCAAATTTGCACCTGTTAATGACTCGAGAAAAGACTAAGGCATGAACAATGAGCGCGAGGAATGAACAATGAGCGCAAGAATGATGTAACCTTCATAAATTTTTATCTATAACTCGAATTGACTTGCTTCAAAAAACAAAGTTATAGTTCTTGATGAGAGGAATATGTTCATGCCATGAGAATGTAATTGTAATACATGTTTTATTTACTACCTAATCAAGCTGAAACTGATCTTGAAAACAGTCAAAACAGAGGTATAATGTTCCAAACATAAAATCATGCAAACATGTAACAAATAACATATTATAATCACTATTTGGCACTTTAACTCCTACAAAGCATTGTTGCAGTCATTGTGGAAGAACAAGATATGTAGTAGCTAGGTGTTGGAAACTACATCCTTGTGACTCATGTGGATGTACAAATCACTCCTCTACAAATTGTTGGTACAAAGTGAAAATGGCCAACAAGGTTCATATTAATTATGGATGGACAGATCTCACACAATGGACCAAGATGAAAGAAATGTTGTATGGCTTCTACAGAAAAGGTAAAACCTATGGTAGACCTAGAGGTAGATCTAGTGACAGATCGAGTGGCAATCCTAGAGGTAATGACCCAGAGATAGATCTAAAGGCAAACCCAGTGAAAAATATCCAGAGGCAGACCTATAGGCAGATCCAAAGACAATGATCCAGAGGCAAATCCATAGGAAAATCCAAAGATAGACCCAAAGGTACTTATCCAGAAGTACACTTAGAGCCAGATCCATAGCCATGATCTAGAGCTAGAGCCAAAGATAGAGCCAACACAAAAGCATCTTTCATTTTCTCTCCTTCACATTAAGGGGGGAGTTATATACATTATCCCAAATAATGTAATAAGGGGGGTGTTAGAGTTACTATGTTAGAGTAACTATTACTATTACCTTATTTGGTAATATGTATATTCTCCTAGGTGGCAGGTTTCTATCCTAGGTTAATTATTTGCTAATATCTTTGGTTAGCAAATATCTTATTGTTAGCGATATTTGTTAGTCGTTAGCATGGATTAAGGGGGATATTATTTCCTACCTATCTATGGCTATTCTTAGCCTTAGACTATTGTATTTATACTTTGATTATTAATGCAAATGTAGTCTGTTGTTGATACCTACATATACAAGATGAATTGTGCAAGATGTTCTATATACACTATACAAGGTGATTTTTGCATAATAAATTTTTAGGTGTATAATGTTCATTGTCTCCTTAATGTATTTACCTTCTAGTATGGCCAAACGATATGCACACGATCCAAACTTAGCAGCTATGACAAAAGGTCCTAATCAATTAGGTTTTAATTTTCCTTTCAGATCCGATCGAGCATTGGTATTGCTTTGATTTTCTTTGAGAACAAGATCACCAACCTCGAAAGAATATTTGTGGACCTTTTTTGAATAGGATCTCTTGAGATTTTCTTGATAAGCATGAATATGCTCTAAGGCATTAATGCACTTTTCATCTAATAGTTCCAATTGACTTAAGAAACCCAAGCGATATTCATCTCCTACATTAGCATCTTGTAGTAATATTCCTAGAGAAGATGCTTCAAGCTCAAAGAGAAAAATTGCTTATGCACCACAAACCAAGACAAAAGGAGAAGCACCCAAAGGGGTTCACACACTGGTCCTATAGGCTCATAGGGTAGGGCATAATTGAATGTACCAATCTTGATAAATTTGTTGACCAACCTTTTAAAGATTTTTACTAATATTTTATTGGATGCTTTAGCTTGACCATTGCTTTACGAGTAATATGGAGTAGACCATATATGTTGGATCTTGTATTTTATGTAAATATCGCATATGTCCTTGTTTTTAAAACAATTACCATTATCTAAAACAATCATTGAAAGGATCCCAAATCTACATATGATTTGGTTGAAGATGAACTTGGAAACTTGGACCCCTATATAGAAAGCTAAAGGTATGGCTTCAACCCACTTAGTAAAGAATTTAGTCACCATTAGGATGAACTTATGGCCATCACAAGAGATAGGATTAACCTTACCTATAATATCAAGGTCCCACATAGAGAAGGGCCAAGGAGAAGAGATGGCCCAAAGTTCTTGAGAAGGAGCATGGACAAGGTTGGCATGGCATTGACATTTGTCACATCGACAAACAAAATTGCATGTATCCTTTTCCATGGAAGTCCAATAGTAGCCCATTCAAAGGAGCTTCTTGGCAATAGCATTGCCACTAAAATGACCTCCATATGATCCTTCATGTACTTCGCTAAGGGTGAGCTTGGACTCTTCAACATTAAGGCATATTAAAAGGATTCCTTCAAAAGATCATCGATATAAGGTATTAACCAATATAACAAAATGGTAGGATTTCTTACGTAAAAGCCTACGTTGGTTTTGGTTAAAGTTGTTAGGATTTGAGCCATTTTGGAGGAAATTCTCAATATTTTCATACCATGACTTAGATGGCGTATCTTCAATAGCGAAGATGTTTAATGGTGCAATATTGGATTCTAATTAAGAAGGTTCTCAAAGTTGGATGATTATGGTAGCATGATAATATTCTAATTTCAAGGAAATTAATGAGGCAGTTGCTTCCATAGCATCTGAAGAATAATTCCTAGAATGCAGAATGAACTCGATAGTAATTTTCTCAAACAAGGAGATGAGTTTGAGGAAAATTTCCCTATAAAGATGAAACTTCTCATCACAAGTTTGATAAATGTTATTGATTTTATTGGTTATAAGTTAGGAATATTCAAATATAGACCACAATTTCACACATACCAAGAATCAAAGCCTCATATTTTGTAGTGTTATTGGTGCATGAAAACTAGAGTTTGAATGATAGAGGAATCAATTGATTTTGGGGTGACACTAGTATGATGCCAGCACCAGCACCAGTCATACAATCAACTCCATCAAAGAATAAGGACCAAGAGTTAGGGTAATCAACTTCTAGGCTAAGACACTTGTCAAGAAATTCTACTGTGAAGGGATGAGTAGATTGGAGAGGAGAAACAATGAGTTGATTAGCTATGACTTACCCTTTAATGAATTTTTGATCGATAAAGATCAAATCAAACTCGATAAGAATAAAGACCCATTTTACAACTCATCTCGATAGGTAAGGTTTGCTCATCAGATAATGAAGTGGATCAAATTAGGCAATGATGAAGGTCTTATGATTTATCATGTAGTGATGTAGCTTTTGTGTAGAGAACACAACGATAAGACAAAGATTTTAAAAGGGAGTGTAGTGAGTTTCATAACTCACCAAGGTCTTGCTACTGTAATAAATGGCTTGCTCTTTCTTATCATCATCATGTTGAGCAAGCAATACCCCTAAGGCATGAACTGTGACCGATATGTAAAAGATAAAATGTCGATTTGTCATGGGTGGAACGAGTATCAACAGTGTGGTAAGATAGTTCTTGAGGACCTCTAAGACCTTTTGGAACTCATCATCCCAAAGAAAAGGTGTACCTTTCTTAAGGAGTTTAAGAAAAGGTTGATATTTATCGACTAGTTGGACAATGAAGCAACAAATAACCTGAAGTTTTCCTTGTAGGCTGTGAAGCTTGGTAATATTAGAAGGTGGTGGCATATCTATAATGGTATATATTTTAGTAGGGCCTATCTCTATATCTCGTATTAACATAATGAATCCCAACAATTTTCTAGATGTGATACCAAAGATACATTTGTCAAGATTAAGATGGAGTTTATATTCACGAAGTCTATCAAATATTCATCTTAGGTCAAAAATATGATTGTCAGGATCAATGGAACGTCCTATGATGTCATCCATATAGTCCTAGAGAATTTCATGCATCATGTCATGGAATATGTAGGTCATGGCACGTTGATATGTGGCGCTTGCATTCTTTAAGCCAAAAGGCATTACTTTCCAACAAAAGGTGCCCCATTGTATAATAAAAGTTGTTTTATCTTGATCTTATGGTGTGATGTGGATTTGATTATATCCTGAAAAGCCATCCATAAGGTATAGCATCCCACTACTAGATGTAAAATCAATAATTTGATCCATGTTGGGTAGAGGGAAGTCATATTTAGGATAAGCAGAGTTGATGTCCCTCATCTTCTTCAATCCACTCCAAGTTTTGATGACTTTATATAAATTCAACATAAGTAATTAGATGGTCATCATCATCAAAAGGTAAGGGTTGGTTCTTCGTAGGGATGTAGTCGATGCCACATCATCCAAGCCAAGAATCAGTTTCAAGTGGCTCACATATGCCATTTTTTAGGAGACCTAGACCTTTACCTACATAGCCCATGCTACACAATATTATTTTTAGAAATGAATATTTATCAGATAAGTAGCAATGGGTAAAAGTGTTTTCTTTAATAATCATATTTTTGCCAATGATGACCCTGTTCGTGGAAAAGTTGGAAAAGATAAAAGTACAGCTACCAAAATGTACAACGTCTCATTTCTTATAAGGTAATTCCATAGTGCATGGACATGGTGGTAGTCAAGAAAGAATGATAATCTTGGATGGAAAAATTCTCATAGTTAGGCAATGGCGAGGTGATGGTCAATTTAGCAAGTGATTGGTCCATGAGAAAATAAGAGGTGGAAGATGATGGGTCAATTGTATGAGAAGAATAAAATGTATTAAAAGAATATGTATGATGGTTAAAAGTAGGCAGATGAGATGAAGAAATTTGCTTAGGTTTAGATGAAGAGGGACAATGGATAGAAGGTACCAATGACTATAAAGAAGGACAGAATGAAGAACTTGATGGCTCAATCATTTCACAATACTCAAATAGTCATGGGTCGCCATGGATGGTGACAAGTTGATTCTTGAATTAAAATTGAATACATTGGTGTAATGTGGATGGTATTGCCTTCATAGTGTGAATCCATGGATGCCCCAAAAGGATATTGTATGATGCGGTACAAGGTACAATATAAACACGTGTCCAAAATTCGAGGGTCGACCTAAAGTGAGATAGTTATTATGCCATAGGCTTCTTGGGGTTCATTATTAAAGGCTTTTATGATCAAATCCAATTTTCTTAGATCCTCATCTTTAAAACTAAACTTTTGAAAAATTCATATGTGCAAATGTTAAGTGAGGACCCATTATCTATCAACACTCTTTTGATAAGAACATCTCCAATCATTGTTGTGATGTATAGAGGGTTGTCACTCTATAAACTATGAGGAGGGATATCCTCATCATAAAAGTCTATATGATCCACCCTATGAGAAGCCTTAGCATTAATTACAGATGTCAGATGAATATCTTATGGTACCATTATTTGACTCAAATAGTTCATCAATTCCTCCCTATGGATGGGGGAATATCGAAGAAGCTCCAAGAGAGAAATATTGGCAGGTGTGTGAGCAAGTTGATGTTTGATATCAAATGGTGAATTTTATTGTGGTTTGTTTGCATTGTTACTCTTTTGTGGTGCCCTCAAAATAAAAGAAGGATTAGAAGGGCCACTTGGTTGCGATGAAGGCAACTGATATGGGGTTGTTGATTGTGGGGATGGTTGTGAAGGTTGGGCCTAATATTGTTGTTGGATCATTGCCTTGATCATGCCAACTATGTCATTGGGTGGTGGAAGAAGTTGAAGAAGGATGAGAGGATTAGGTAAAATAGTTTGAATGGGGTGGTTCATATGATGTGTCAGTTTCTCCAATGGGAGCAAGTGGTGCATAGGAGGGTGGATTAGCAAGAGATTGACATATGGACCCTTGGGAAAAAAATATTTGTGATAGTTATTACGAGAGCAGATTCCTCCTTTGAACAATTGGAGGTAACTAAAATAGTGTCAGATTGGGTGTCCGACTCACCTTCAGAATGATCAAAAGATAAATATGGATGAGCCTCCTCTTGGTCTTTCTCAATGGTAATAGTAGAATGCGAAGGCACAAGTGCATTTTTGGAGATTTTTGTTTTGAGACTCTACTAATCAAGCCTATATAATGTTTTGGAGAGGGTACATTTCGGTAGTTTACCTGATGTACCAATTGTTTTCCATGATTAGGTAATGGATGTTGAAAAATCTCTAGATCTTGATTTATTGTTTGTGCCTATTGCACAAGTTGTTAACTAATTATTTGAGGGTCTAAATTCATGGAAGAACCCTCTATTACTAATTGACCATTGTCAATTAAATATTGTACCAAATGTTTCAACCTCTTGCATGAATTTATCAAATTTCCATCAACTTTGTGGAAATCACAGTGTTGTCTCAGTTTATACCAATAAACCGTGGTGTCGGGTTGTCTAATTTTAGGCAACTCTATCATGCTTGTCTCCAATAGTTGTTTTAAGACCATGGATAATGGTTGATTAAGCTTGGTGAACTTACATGGTGAGGGTTTTTGAGGAGCCTTTAATATCATTTTCTTTATGATATTGACAGTATTAACATTTGGAACAAGTCTAGTGTTTGTGACTCCATCTCCCACTACATGTTTGTTTTTATATTGATTTTTGGATGTTATTTCTTCTTCTCTTTTTTAGTTGACCTCTTCTAAGAAGAGACTGCTCCACTCTTCTAGCTAGATCAATGGCTTGATCGAAAGAGGTCACAGTGGTAATTTATAGTTCATAGGAGAGTTGTTCTTGTAAGTTCCCAATGAATATTTCCAACATCTCCCTAGGAGGTAAGGTGAATGTAAGTTTTCCCACTACCTTTCTCCATTGTGCTAGGAACTCTAAGAAGCTTTCTTCTTTTCCTTGTTTTAGATTATACAAATCTTTGATGGTTACATGCCTCTCAATATAAGCCTCAAATTGATATATAAATAGTTTTATCATTTCCTCAAAATTTCTCAAAGAATGAGTGAGCAATTGATAATACCATTCCAAATCCATGCTCCCTAGACTCTTTGGGAACATATTTAGCAATAACATGTCATCATAGGTGATATCATGACATGTCATCTTGAACATCCTTATATGCTCTATGGGATCCTTGATTCCCTTGTAGATGGGTAAAACAGGCATGGGAAAGTGCTTAGGATAAGGCCTAACAATAATAATAGGATCCAGTGACTGATTACACATTTCTTTGTAGTTGTAAGTGGGGTTATAGGGTTCAATATAATCTATTCATGTAGCAAGTTGTTTCACTATCGCCTCTAGATGTTGTTTTTGAGGATTGTGGATGGTTGGTGCTACTACATTCCTGAAAGAGGGATAAATAGTTGGGTTTTGAGGCATGATATGTGTGCATGTTGGGAATGGTGACACTATTATGAAAAGGATTTGAAAAATAAGCATTGGCTTGTTGAAGTGGATATGTCATGTTGAAATAAGAAGATGGAAGTGGTTGTGATGACAATAGCGATGAAAAAGAATATGGAAGGGAGAATTGTGGGAGAATTGGTTGTGAGGAAAAGGATGAAAGAGGGGGAGGTTACAATGAGGAGGATGCTAATGGTAGATGAAATTATGGAGGGGGTTGGTTATAATCAGCCAAATAAACTTATGGAATTCCCCTAGCACTAATGGTTGTGGAAGTAGCATACATAGGTTGGTGTTGTATAGGAGGGGTAGCGTTATACAATGGATTGACATATATGGTGTGGCATGGTGAAACTAGGTTGTATGAATTCTGAACCAAGGGTGCATTAGGAATAATATGAGAAAGAATAGGGCAAATATCATAAGGTTCACCCTTCACATTGCAAGCTTATTCTTCTATGGTTTGGCCAAAAGTAGCATTATTACCCTTTACAAACTTCCAAAAGTGTTCGAGGGACTTGAATGAAATAGTTCCATCAACTCCTTCTATAGGATCAAGACCAAGTTCTTATTTATTTACCTTAGGTTTTGTGGTTTCAATATTGGGATCTTCTCTATCAATTTGGTCATCTGCAGGACCCGTAATTTCCTTACCATTTCTAAGAGTCATGGTCATGTTTAAAAAAAAATGAACAAGAATTGCTTTAAAAAAATAAGTCACACAAATATTTTTCCTTATTTTAGTGATTATAATCACAAACATATAAGAAAAAGACTTTCACTCTTTAGGATTCTCTTTTTTTGATTAATCTTGTTTATGTGACTAAATTCCTTAATGTGGTCATGTTTAGTGAAAAGAAATAATAGATGATGGAAAGAAGGATGCTCTTCCAACTAAAATCCTCTCTCAAAATTGTCCCAAAGTTTTCTAATCTTAGTCATCTAGCTATCCTAGGAGTAGGAGGTGTACACCACTTGATACCTAACTTTAACAACTTGGAGGGTTCAACCCTAAACCCTCACCAAAAATTGGCATCGCCTAATGCCAAGGGTGGGATGGAATTAGAACGAGGTCAGTACGGATAATCAATGGAAAAAATTAAGGGGGGAAAATGAAGAGAAAAGAAGTGTGAAAAGAAATATGATTAATGGTTTGAACCTTTAACGCATGAATTCACATCGAGTTCACCAAAAAATGTAGAGGGAAAAATTTGCACCCCTTTCCCTCTAGGTAAATGGATCCGTGCCTAGAAGGGGGATGGGATGTTTGCACTCTTACACCTTGATGTGAGGGGTACCTGGTGGCATACCTCCTTTGGTGAGGTTGAATAGATTTAGGTTCACCAAGAAGTATTTATAGACTACTTCTAAGTCTAGTCAAGGATGCTTGTTTAGATGTGTTCTTTACCTTGCAAACACCTAGGTTTGAGCCAAATGCAACTATAAATTAAAACTATATGCAATTTTAACTTTCCTTGAAGACAAAGGTACATCAAATAATTTCTAAGCTATATGCATTTTGATTTCATTCTCATTTTTTGGTATCTTAAGTCCTTTTCTCACAGAGATTTAATAATAGAGAAAATATAGTACTAAAAACAAGAGTATAAAACTAAAGCAAGTCTAACAAAAATACCTACTTGGTTCGGATGTTTGTCCAACAAGATCTCACAACCTGTAAGCGAATCCATGGCCTGTATTGTGAATTTATAGCTTGTACAATGATTATGACAAAAACCTATAAAACAATTGCACAAAACACTACAAATTTTGATCTTGGGGGCCTACTTAGGCCACTCTATCACTAAGCTTGGAGGTGCAACAGTCAAGTCCCCTTGGTTATTTTAGTAAAACCACTCATAAACAATGCAAAATATTGACCTTTTGGGAACAAATGCAATAGCAGAGATGAAATGGCATAAACAATGCAGACAACAAAATTCTAACAGAAGCAAAATGATCTAAATGCAGTATGCAAATTTAGACAGTGCTTCTAGAGATAGATATTTACCCCAAGACCTTAAGTCAGTGAATTCATGGACTGTAATTAAATTCATGGCTTGTAAGTGAATTTGCGGAACTGCTTGCAAATTTGATAGAAATGCAAAAATATGAAGTGCAGAGGCAGAAATGAAATAAATGTACAGCAAGAAACACAAAATGACTTGCTTAAAATGAAGATGTTGTAAATCAGGTCGCTTGTAGTAGCAATGGTGGCAACAGGATCTAGCAGTAGTAATTCATCAACTTACTCCATTAATTCCTTCATTCATTAGTCTCTTTGGAAGGTGAGGTGCTCACTTTATAACTTGGATCGATGTGGTTTAACCAAAAAAATGCAAGATGCAGGATGGTGGTTCGAGGAGTAAGACGGTTTTGGAAAAATTTTCAATATGTGTGAATTCATGGCCTAAAATTAGAGGTCACAAATTCGCTAAATGTGGGACAATAGGCCAATTTGGAAAAAATCCAAATGGTCATTCGGGTGGTTAGGCGACTTTCTATTTTAGAAAATTTATGGCCTAACATTAGAAGCCACGAATTCATTAAAGTTGAGCTAAGAAAAAAAAAAGGAGGTTGGCAAGTGGTTTTGACATTGTGAGAAAAAATGTGGGTTGATAGTTAGATGGATTATGTGTTTTAGGTATGAGGATGGATTATGACTTGGGTTAAAAATCCTTGTCTACAGTTCTAGTCGTCCATCATCATCTTTACACTTTTACACTTTTCTTTTCATGTTAGAGTACCCCTATTGGCAACCATGACTTTAAATGAATTGCAAGAGTAGATGCAACAAGCTTCTTTTTTAGCTACCCAAGAATCAACAAAATTATGGGTTTTACCATAATCAATGAGGATTATGTCGTTGGCCCTTGAAATGCCCTACTATTTTCATTGTCTAGGAGTATAAATCCCAACTAATGCATGTACTAAGATTTCAAGTGGTTAGTCCTTTGTTGGTTAAGACTCTTCAAATTGATCTTCATCTCCATGGTCCTCCCCTTTGTCATGTGGTTCCCTGGTGGAAGGTTTTCCCGCATCAAGTAAATATAGTTTCTGTTATACTCTCTTGTGGCCCATAGTATATTTTTTATCATAGCGGTAATAACATAGTCCTTATGCCCTACATACCTCCATTTCTTCTCAGGTGAAACGTTTGATCTAAGGTGGTTTGTTTCTTGAGTTTGATGATATTTAGGATGGAAACAAGGTTTGAGCTTATGGAGGTTTAAAATTATACCTTTGTGTTGTAAATTTATCTTCAACAAGCCTAGTCCATTCTATAGTTGTCATCATGTTGTTTGACTTGTAGATTTTCACTTCAACATATATATCTTTCTTTAATCCAGTAATAAAACAACTTTGGAAATACTTGGCATTCTATCCCCTAGTGAATTTTTTCGGCTTTTCAAATTGTTTGGTAAACATAGATACATTCTGTTTGTCTTAACTTGGTGAGAGTTCCTATGAAATATTCATACTCACTAGGTCCAAAATGGATGAGTAATTTAGTCTTAAATTTAGCATGAGTGAGTTGCATATTCATATTCTTTAACCATTGGCACCATTGAACTATTAGGAGTCATTACATTATAGCCCATGTGAAGAGGCATATGGTATAAGCACCCCTCACAATGTCTATGCATGCACTATAGGATAGAGGTAGTTTCAAGATTAGTTAGAAGTTTGTTATTTCTTAAATAGACATTCTATGTATTTAAATGCCTATGATTTCATAATGCAAAGAATAGAACCATCGAATTCTAGAATTTGGTATCATAGTAGGTAGAAGGAAGAGCCAACTCTCGTTCTGATCCTTCTCTTTCTTTGATCTAGAGAAGGTCAAGGAGCACTCTTTTGAGAAAACGTTTTCAAGGGTAAATCACCTTGTAGAATATTGTTTAATACAAACCTCAAACGAGAGGTAATCATCTTTGTGAAGCAAAATTTCCATGGAAGATTCTTATTGAAATAAAATATCTTATGGTGAAAATTCCTTGCCAAAGACCAGAGTGGAAAAAATCCTTCAAGAAAAAAAAAGGGTCTCAACCCTATCAAAAAAACTAATAAGGTTATAATCTGCAAACAACAACAAAGTCAATATTAGCAAAAAAAATAGGATCATAAGTTTTCGCTAGAGAATCAACTACCATTTCAAAAGGCACTTAGGAATCCAGTGAAGCTTAACAATTACAATAAATCCACTAAGAGTCAAAGAAAGGAATTAAAGCATTGAAGCTTCTTAACAATTGCAAGAAACTCACTGAGAGTTAAAGAAAGGCATAAACAACAAAGAAATCAAGCCATTGAAAGAATCAGCTATGAAATGTTTGTGCATTATATATTTTCTTTCAAGAAAGGAAGGGATGTGATAAAGTAGCACAATCAAGGAATGAGAATATAAACTTTCAAATTTAAGGAAAGAAATAAAAGCGTGTAGAATGTGGGCATGATTTTGAAAGTTTGTTAGTAACAAGCACTTCTATTCTAAGCAATAGTATTCAAGAACAAGTTCAAATATTGGACATATTACTCTGTAGAATATTGATCAAGGAACCTATGTATTCAAGCACAAAAAAGCCCATGCTCCAAGAAGACCAATATATTTATATAAAGATAAAACTTCTTGTAAAGGGAAAAAAACCTCACAAAGAAGCCAAAGCACTTATTATACCAAGAAGCACCTTAGCACCCTAAAGTGTTAGCAATTCAATATTATTCTAAATGATCTCACAATATCTCAAGACAAATTATTCACACAAATTCATATATTCAATCCATAATAACAATGAACAATAACCCACTGAATATTATTGAAATGTTTACTTAAGCAATGCAATAAAATGCAATGTTTATTCTTTGATACTCTATTACAATGTTTTATCTTCAATATATACATACATGAGACTCTTCATATTCACAACCCTTGACCTTTCTACTTACATAAAATTTTTATCTCCTCACACACACGGGAGATCTAACACTTCATATTTCTCACATATCCTCATAAAGACAAAGACTCTAATGATGCATAACTCATAATTCCACATTTATTTACATGACACCTCACTTACATAACTCCACATGTACTAACATGATACCTCACTTATATAAATCTACACTTACGAAGATGACACCTACTATATAAATTAAATGTTAAACACACTCTAAAGTAAACTATTTACATGGTCCTTGCATTAATCTTGCAAGGTACCAACTCGTGTAATACTTCCAAAACCCTCTCATATTACATTATTTTGATAAGAAGGTCCTTTGCCTTCGATTTTTATTCTTGTTTTGTTTATTTTGCTCTAACTCTTGTACTTTTTTAGGTTAAGGTACTAAATCTATCCTTCTAAGTTATTATTTGTACCTATCACACTTCTGAGCAAGTCATCGCAATAATATAGTCCATTGATAATATTGTCCTTGATATCCTTGCTATTATCTCAATTAATTTTCTCAAATGTGGAATGTAACAATTCATCATCCTTGTTATTTATGTCTCATTTTATCATGTCCTTGTTTAGTCCCTTATGTACTTAACAAATTATCATGATCCCTATTTTTTTCAATGGGTTATATGGGATTGAAACGGTCCCCACCCATATTACATCATCACCACATAATGGTATTAAAACAAAACTTGGATATTATCCATGTATCATTTGGCAAGATTCGAACCTGTATCTCCTTGAAATGTTGAAGAATCTAACTAGTTGAGCTAATATCACTTGATAGGTTATCATGATCCCTATTTTTTAATAGGTTATATGGTATTGAAATGGGCCCCATTTGTATTACAACATCACCACATAGTGGTATTACAAAAAAGCCTAAAATATTGAAGAATCTAACCGGTTGAGCTAATGTCACTTGATAGGTTATCACGATCCTTGTTTTTTTTAATGGGTTATATGGTATTGAAATGGATCCCATCTGTATTACATCACCACATAGTGGTATTACAACAAAGCCTGGATATTATCCATATATCGTTTTAATGGGTTATATATCTTTGAATTTTTTTAATGGGTTATATGAGATTGAAACGGGCCACACCCGTATTACATCATCACCACATAGTGGTATTACAACAAAGCTTGGATATTATCCATGTATCATTTGACAAGATTTGAACCTGGGTCTCCTTGAATTATTAAGGAATTTAACCAGTTGAGCTAATGTCACTTGATTTAGCTTCTTTGAAAATTGATTGTAAGCCCCTCTTTAATTTTATTGATATGTTTTTTTGTTCAACATACTCTATCATGCGTTGTGTGTAAAGTTTTAGGTATTTCAACATTTCCTTACTTTCTTATAGTGAATCATATTGAATGTTTGCTTCACTATTTGTTTGTTTTTTCTTTAATTGTCATGTTGTGTTTCTTATGATAAATAGCCTTCAAGTAATTTGTTCTCGCATTTGATCAATATGTCTTACTTGTTCACATAAATTCTTTATCAATTTTAATTTCCTTCAAATAATAATAAATTTCCTTGGATATTGAAATCCTTATTACTCTATAATTAATATTTCTTCTTCTTCTACCTTTTAATTTTTAACAATTCTCTTTAATAATATTTTCAAATACTATACTCGCTTCCAACAATCTCATATAATAAAAGCTCTTTCTTCAATATTCTTCTTCACTCAAATAATATTTTTTTCTTCAATCTTCAAATTAATAGTATTCTTAATAAACAATATCTTCTTTCAAATAATCTTTCTTCAATTTTAATTTTCCTATCTCTTCGGACAATATCATTAATTTCTTTCTTCAATTTAATATTCTTCCTTCAAATAATTCTTCTCTTCTTTTCTTCAAACAATTTTCCTTGAATTAATTTATTCACAATTATTTCAAATTCTTTCTTTCCTTTGATAATATATTTTTCCTTTAAATATATTACTAATATTTTCTTCAATCAATAAATCAACTTCCCTTGTATGAAAATTATGAATCCTATAGATAGGACTTTTTTTTTGAAGAATGAAAAATCTTTCAAGAGCCATATCTTTGCATAGAGTTTTTTGATTCAAACAATTCTTGTGTCATTTTGTGCAGATTTTGAAAAGCTTTGAAATGAGTGGTCATTCAAAATAATCCAAGCAATATTGAGGGATATATGACCATGTGAAGACAGTCATTCGAAACTAGGGCAGCATGAGGGCAATTTTTTTCTAAAAAATATCTCATCTTTTAGAAGTCATATCTTTGCGAAGGGTTGTTTAATTCAAATAATTCTTGGACCAATTTGTGCAAAATTTGAAGAGCTTTAAAATGAGTGGTCATATAAAGGAATCCAAGCAATATTGAGGGAGATATGACCCTATGAAGTTAGCCATCCAAAACAAGGGTAGTGACGATTTTTCAAGTCACAAAAAATAAAATTGCAGATATTTGTCAACTAGGGTTTGGATGATGGGAGGAGCAATGGAGGGATAGGGATTTAGTGAGGCAAGACATTCTATCTAGGCATAGAATTTTTTAGCTAAGTTTATTTTTCTCCTTCTTTATCTTAGAAATTTTGCATGCAAATTATTATAGGTTTTTTATCAAATATTATAATTGCTATAGGATATTTTGGTAAATTTTAGTAGATTTTGAGTTTTAGTTTCCTTTCCATGGATTTATTTATAGTTAAATACTTAGAATCATCTCTAGTAGTAGAGGTTAGTAAGGGCCTCATAGAGGATCGATCCTCGTTGCTCAAAGATAGGGCAATTTTTGGTAAATTTAATGGGTCTTGGCCAAGGGCTTTGGCCTTGAGAAAATGGATTGATAAGAGTTGGAAGTCTCCAGAAGTGAGTCTATCCTTTCTTCCCAAAGGTTTCTTCCTAGCCATTTTTTATTCCAGGGAGGAAAGAGATAGAATCCTAAAAGGGGGTCCTTGGTTTATGGGAAGAGCATGACTCTTCCTTACCCATTGGTATGAAGGCTTTGCACCTAAAAATGTAAATCTATCCCTAGTACTAGTCTGGGTTAGGATGTATGGGTTACCCATTGAATTTTGGGAAATGGATACCTTCAAGGAAATAAGCAACACTCTAGAAGAATTCCTTGAGATTTCAGAAACTACAAAAGATGGATTCTTGGCTATTTATGCTCGGATATTGGTCATGATTGATATAAGTAAACCTTTACCAAAATCAATCATTCTTAAGTATGGGGGTAAGTTGTGGACCCAAACCATAGATTATGAAAACATATCTTTTAGATGTAGAATATGTCATGAGGTGGGGCATATTGAGAGATCATGCCCTAAGAAGAGTCCAATAGAAACATATGTAGAAAATCATAAGAGAAACTTACAAATGGATATGGATGAGGATGGTTTTCAACTTCCAAAAAATAGATCTAGACAAATGAAAGTAAATAAATAGTGGAGATCATTAAGGAAGGATATTGGAAGAAATACCAATTCTTTTGAGGCTTTAGCCCATGAAGAAAAAGTAGATCAGATCTTAGAGGACACAGTACAATAGGTTCAAAATATTAACAAGGAATCATCTATTAAATATGATCCTGATTTAGGGATGAACATTCTCGATGAACCTAAGGAATGTGTCTCATCATATTTTGAAGACTCTCTTGAAGTACCATGCACCATTTAGGAGAAAAAAATGGTAGAGAAAATACAGTGTTAGATGTTAATACCTCTACCATTAATAAGGAAATACCAAGAAATGAGCAGGACAAGTCAAAAGCTTCTATAGTAGAGCCAAGAGAGGATAAATCTAATAAAAAATAAAATTGTGAAAGAATATTGAGGAATAGAATAATAAGACCTACTCCTAATACAGGCAAGGCAAAAAGAGAAAAACCCTCAAATTATCAAGCGAGATCTAGGGAAGCAAGAGCAAACATAGAGAAAGGAACACAAACTAAGTTGGTTGAACTTCTCTTTACTAAACAACAAAATGATATTGGTAATTCGTAAGGGGGGCCAGTAGCCCCTAATGAGACATGATTACCATATCATGGAATATAAGGGGTGCTAATACCCCCTCAAAGTAGAGGTGTATCAGGGACCTCTATTTAAGTAATAAGCTTGATATTCTTTGTATCTAGGAAACTAAAATAACAAAGAAAGAAGTTTCCAAAACTATGAAAGCAGTATGGGCAAGATGTGAATGGGATGTTATGGATTCTGAAGGAGTGGCAAGGGGAATTCTAACTTGTTGGAATCCTATTAGAACCTCCTGTGTAACCATTCATAAAACTAGGTATTGGATAGCCTCTTTAGTCACATGCTACTTTGCAGATATTTATTTCATCCTTATCAATGTCTATGGACCTACAACTCAGTCAGGTAGATTAGAATTATGGAGTGGGATTGAAGCCTTTATGAGAAGTAAATACCAAGAAACCCGATTCATGATCATAGGATATTTTAATGCCATAACCAAGCTAGATGAAAATTTTGGGGGAATTAGGAAATTAACCCAAAGTATGAGATATTTCTCAGCTTTTATTCAAAACAATAATCTATGGGAGGTTGAGTTTGAAGAAGAAAACTATACATGGACCAACAACAAGAGAGGCCAAAACCTAATAGCAAAAAAATTAGACAGATGCATACTCTCAGATCATTGGCTAGATGAAGGAACTTGTGCTAAAATTAATACCTTGACAAGGATTGGTTTAGATCACTGGCCAATAAGAGTTAAAATGGTGGTAAGTGAATTCAAAAAAATATCATATTTTAAATATGAGCAGATGTGGGAAGACCATCCTCAATTTGTTGATATGATAGCACAAACATGGAATTCTTTAGGAAACAGTGGGTTGTATACACTTCCAAAACAAATTAAATCAATGACATCTAGATTAAAAGAATGGAACAAGAACACTTTTGGAAATATTTTTGAGAAGAAAGAACTAAAAGATAAACTTTCAAAATTTCAAAAAGGTGATCATATTAATCCAAGCTCGGAGGAAAGGGAGTTGCTTAGTGAATATCATAATATTTTGAGTAAGGAAGAGAAATTTTGGAGATTAAAATCGAGATAGACTTGGTTAAAAGGAGATAAAAATACAAAGTTTTTTCATAGGATGGCAATAGTATAGAGATCAACATCCAGAATTAGTAGAATTAAATCAGTATAAGGGGTTTGGATTGAAGACCAAAGTGAAATAAAAAAGGAGGTAAGGTTTTTTTACCAAAATATTCTAGGATTAGAGGAGTTTGAAGTTCTTAATGATAAACTACTACAAGAAGTACCTTCAATTATAACAGATGAAGACAATAGGAAACTGATGGAGCCTATTACTTTAGAAGAAGTTCATTTAGCTCTTTTCTCTTTTGATAAGGATAAATCCCTAGGTCTAAATGGGCTCTCTATAACATTCTATCAACATAATTGGGATATAGTGAAGGATTCTTTATTGGTGGTAGTGGAATAGTCTAGGGTAAAACAATACATACCCTATAAAATAAATGCAACATATCTTACCCTGATTCCAAAAAAGAAGGATGCATAATTGTTTGATTCATTTAGGCCCATAAGCCTATGTAATATGGCATATAAGATTATCTCCAAAGTGATGGTGAATCGGTTAAGACCATTGTTAGACAAAATTATTTTAGAAGAGCAAGGAGGATTTGTGAAAGGGAGACAAATTCTAGATGGGATCATAGTAGCTCATGAAGTTATGCATTCAACAACTTCAAGAAAAGAGAGAGCAATGATCTTAAAACTTGATATGAGTAAAGCCTATGATAGGGTTAAATGGGATTTTCTTTTTGTAGTATTAGAAAAGTTTGGATTTGGGAAGAAATGGGTAAGATGGATTAAAGCTTGTGTCTATATGATTTCATATTTAGTGTTGGTCAATGGGTTAGTAACAGAATCTTTTAAATCCAAGAGAGGTCTTAGACAGGGAGATCCTCTATCACCATATTTGTTCATTATTATGGTAGAGGTTTTGGGTAGGAACTTGAAGAAGGCTAACAAATATGGGCTTATAAGTGGACTTAAGGCTAGTAATAACATTGACAACATCACCCATCAATAGTTTGTAGATGATACAACCCTTTTTGGGAGGGCAAGGATAAACGAGGCCAAAGCTTTGAATAACTTATTAAAGGAATATGAAAGAGCATCAAGGCATAAAGTTAATAGGACAAAATCCAAAATTTACTTTCTAAACACCCCAACTAGAATCAAAGCAGGGATATGCAAGTTACTTCAAATGGAGGAGGCAAATTTGAGAGCAACTTATCTAGGGATGCCCTTATTTGAGGGGAGAGAATTATGGAATCTAATTATAAGTAAAGTTTAGAATAAACATTTTGGCATGGAAAGGTAGATGGTTATCGTTAGTAGGAAGAGTGCAACTAATTAAATTAGTCTTACAAGCCATTCCAACATATTATATGTCCTTGTATACTATGCCAAAATCGATAGAAAAAAGTTTAATCTATATTATGTGGTCATTTTTGTGGTCAAGATTACATGATAAAAGGAAATTTCCTTTGGTGAAATGGAGCAAGGTGTGTGATGATAAAACTAGGGGAGGTCTTGGTTTAAGAGTTCTTATGGATGCAAACTTAGCTCTTAGGGGAAAAGTAATTTGGAGATTGTACAAAGAGAGTCAAAGACAATGGGAAAGAATTATTCTAAGTATGTTGAGCCCAATGATCCAAGCTTAATATTTACTGCATTCTCACTACCAAATGGTTCAGCACTATGGAATGGTTTAAAAAAATCAATTGATCTAGTGATTAAAGGTCTAAGATGGGTGGTGGGAACTGGAGAAAAAATTTCTATTTGGATGGATACTTGGTGTGATAAAAAACCACTCAATCTAGATCCAATTTTGAAACCATGGATGAGATTACTTCAAGATAAATATGGTGATAGGGTTTCAAACATTTTGTACAAGGATCAGGAAGGAAGATACAAATGGAAAGAATTTTTTTACAAGTATACAAGACATTGATGCTAGGAGGTAGTTGAGTAGAAAGATAACAATAGTGATTATTCTGAGGGGAGCCAAGGATAAGCTGATTTGGGAGTTGAATAGCTCAGGAGAATACACAACAAGAAGTGGATATAATGTAAAGCACCAACAAAATAGGAATATCACAAGAATATGGAGAGATATTTGGGATAGCCTAAGCATTCCTAAAGTCAAAATGTTTGTTTGGCTAGTAGGTCATAGAAGAATTTTATCCTAGGATAACCTTATGAAAAGGGGTTTTCATGGCCCCTCACAATGTGTTCTTTGTAAAAAGGAGGAGGAGAGTATAGACCATCTCTTGGGACACTGCTCAATAGTCTAGAAACTATGGCAATGGATTCTTAATATGTTTGGTAAATGCATGGTGATGAATGGTAGAATTGAAGAATGGTTAAAGCAATGGCAGAGCACTTTTAAAAGTGAGGCTTTATAGACAATCTAGGATATATCAAAAGATATAATACTTTGGACTATATGGCTAGAAAGGAATAGAAGAATATTTAAAGGAAAGGAAAACAATTTAGAGGTAATGAAAAGGAAGATTTGTTTAGCCATAGAGGAGTCTAAACCAACCCTATCAACTCACCCAATCCCTAATTTGGAAGCAGAGAGCCTTGATAGATGGAGTCAAGTCATCAAATGGAATTATGATGTTGGGTATAGGAGAAACAAAAAGAAGGCTAAGAATATAAAGTGGAAACCACTAGATGTGGAGTTGGTCAAATTGAATTTTGATGGAGCATCTAAAGGAAATCCAGGACCAACAGGAGGAGGAATAATTAGAAATAATAGAGGAGAGATTTTGTCTCATTATGCTTTCAATAGTGGATTTAAGACAAATAATGAAGTTGAAGCTTGGGAAGCTTTGGAAGGGTTAAAAATATGCAAACAAATGAAATGGAATGGAGTATGGATGGAAGGTGATTCACTCATAGTAATAAATGCAATTTTGAGGAAAGCAAAGGCTCCATGGAACATACAAGAGATAATTGTGGAAATACAAGATCTTGCTATAGAGTTTGAAGAAATTAGGTTTACACATACGTTAAGGGAAGGAAACAAATGTGTAGATAGGCTAGCCAATAGAGGGGTTTTAATTGAGGATCATGAAGTTAAATTCATTTTTCCTTGGTTAGAGGAAGTAGTAAGTTTAGTTGAAGCTGACAAGAAAATGTTGATTGTCTTGATTCAAATAATGATTAAGATTTACTTTAATGTTTTCCATTGGTAGTATTTGCTTTATTTTATAACATTAATGTGTTTTCATATAAACTATTTATTACAATTTTTGTGGTTGCACTTATGCTTCAGGAAGGAAACTAGCAATCCAAATATGGTAAAGTGGACTATGATAGTGCGATGTTTTGGAAATATTACTCTACTAAGATGCAATGCATAGACAATAGAGGTGGATTTTTGGTATTGTGAAGGTTGTTGTAGGAAATGTCAAGAAGGATGCTGAATTTTAGAATATTTGTATTCACATAGAAAATTGAAGAAGATCCAGAAAATGAAAGTCAAGAATTCAAACATTTTATGTAAAATGATGTAGGTATCTAGCTATAGCAACTCAATTGAGATGAGAATTGAATCTATTTGTAAACTCTCAAGCTATAAAGGAGAGAGTTGTGATTTGTCAAGGGTGGGGGACCTAAGTACAACCCTTTGTTCTCCAACAAAAAACAAATAAATCAACTTCCCTTCTTAAATCTTTACTTTTCTTTAATATTTTTTCTTCAAATATTTATTACTTCAATATATTAATTTCTTCTTATAACTCTCAATAAATTTTCTTCCTCCAAAATAAAAGTATTCTCCTTATAACTCCTTAATTATTCTTCTCTTTTAATAAATGTCTCTTAATAAATGAAATCTGATTAACCTTATAAACCATTCACTGTATTTGAGGTAAATTAAAATTACACCTTTAGGTGGTGCCTTCTCTTAAATCTCTAGAATCTCAAAATAAATTGATTCTCCTTCCTTCCATATGTGTTATTCCAACTCTACATCTCTTCTCTGAACTGGTCTACATGAGATGTTATGTCTCTACCTTCAACACAACTGCTTTCCTATTACTCTCGGGATGACTTTCACTATTGTCTCTATGTTTTATTTGTTTATTCATGCCAAGTTTGCATATACTCTTTATTCACTCCTTTAATCTCTATAACTACATTAATTTGTTGCTTCAATCTTTTGCTCTCACACTCGTTCTTCTCAAACATCTAATCCACTTCTCTTCAGGTGTGTACTTTAGTTCTTCGTTTCTTGAAGATGTTCATGTTTTCCTTCAACTTTGGGAATGAGTACCCTGGACAACTCCTTTATTCTCCATGTAAAACTTCTTTGCAATATAGATTTACAAGCAACAACTATCCATGTCATCTTGGATTTCACCTTTAACAACTCTCCTTTCTAACAGACCAACAATATACAATCTCAAATAACTTACATAGGACTTAAAAACAAGCTTACTCAAGCTCGTGGCTCTCTCTCTCATCGAACGCTCTTGTCTTCTCAGCTACACTTATGCACAAATGTGGCTTTCACTAGGCACACCCAATGTGGCTCTAATACCACTGTTAGCAATTCAATATTCTTCAAAAGGATCTCACAATATCTCAAGATAAAATATTCACTCAAATTCATACATTCAATCCATAATAACAATGATAGATGTAAGCTTACTGTGGTGGTAAGGGCTTTGGCCTCTCTTTGAGAGGTCCAAGGTTCAAACCCCACTTGGTATGAGGGGATCAAGACCCCTCATAAAAACTTGTGTAAACTCATTAAAAAAATCCATAATAACAATGAACAATAACTCACTGAATATTATTGAAATATCTACTTAAGCAATGCAATAAAATGCAATGCTTATTCTTTGATACTTTATTACAATGCTTTGTCTTCAATATATACATACATGAGACTCTTCATATTCACAACCCTTGATCTTTCTACTTATATAAAATTTTCATCTCCTCACACATATGGGAGATCTAACACTTCATATTTCTCACATATCGTCATAAAGACAAACTTTAATGATTGCATACTTATTTACATGAGACCTCACTTACATAACTCCACACTTACTTACATGACAACTCACTTATATAACTCCAAACTTACTAATATGGCACATACTATATAACTCAAATATTAAACACACTCTAAACTAAACTATTTACATGGTCCTTGCATTAATCTTGCAATGTACCAAATAATGTAATACTTCCAATATGAAGTAAGAAACTTTATACACTATAATTATTTTTGAAAGGAGTCCAAGAAAATTAAGTCACTCAAACGAAAAAGTATTCAATGGTACAATAAATCACTCACTTGATCATCAAATCATTTTTGGCACATTGAAAGCGCTCACCTAGACATTGAAAGCAACCACTCAAACGTTGAAAGTGCTCACCTAGACGTTGAAAGAACTCACCATGACATTGAAAGCACTCACCTGAATGATGAAATGCTCACCCAACAATGAAGTGCTCATCTAGAAGACAAAGCACTCAATGCAAGTTTAAAATCAAGAAAAATAGCAAAAGTATTATGAAAATCAAAATGCTTCCTGGGAGGTATTGTAGATATTGCTGAACAAAGCCCCTTAACATTCAAAGCACCAAAATTCAATGAAATTTGAAATACACCAACATCAAAGTCTCAATAGAGTTTGGCAATCAAGTTAATGAATGTTATTTGTAAAGTTTTAGAAGATTAAAAGTCTCAGAAACATTGGCTTAGAATTAAGGGACCGAAACATCTCAAACATCATGAAGGTGTTGTCATCTCAACAAAAGAAGCCGACAAACAAATTCTTTATCCTCCATCCAAATCATATTATTCGAAAATATTATTACATGAAGCAACAATTTAACAATCAACAAGGTACCATTGCACAAAGCTAAACTATATTTATCCCACATTAATTGTGAAGGAGGGCTTATTAAAGCCATATTAGTTAGTTCTTCATTTTGCAAAGTGCAGAAAAATAAAAGGAAATAACTATTTTCAAACATTTAGAAAATTCTAAAGAATATTCTCTAGAGAAAGGAGATTCCCTCTACTTAATATTTTTGCATGACGGGACATTATTTTCTCGAAAATTGAGGCATCAATTAAATCACAAGTATATGTTTATATATACTTGTTAGAAAGTATTTTTTGAGACTTATTTAATGAAAGAAAAATATTCAAATTTTGTGAACATTTACTATGACTAGTGGAGGAACAAAGTTATTGTTGCCTAATTCCTAACTACTAAGGGGGAATAACTATGTTTCCCGGAAGACCAAACTCAGAACATAGCCCGCATTTGAGGAAGTATGACAAGTAGTAGATGGGGCCATTACCTATCCTGAAGAAGAAAATGAAGACCAAATAAAGTTTAACAAGGCAAACAGAAAGGAAAGATTAATCATCATGTTCAGAGCAACAGATGAAGTACAAGTATACATTCAAGATTCAACCATGGTCAAATATGCATGGGAGAAGCTACAAACAATCTTTGAAGCAAAAAATCAAAATCAAATTCTATTTCCCTAGAGCTAGATCCATTAAATAATAGAGATAGTTTCAACATTAGTTAGAAGTCTATTATGCCCAAAATAAACATTTTATGTATTTAAATACCAATAATTTCATAATGCAAATCATCACAGCATTGAGTTCTAACATGAACTGCTTTATATTCTATGTTGAAAAATGCAATGATGAGCCTTTGATTATTGGGAGTGGCATGAAGAGAAAAATATTATTCAACTCAATACAATGAACTAGTTGGGTCCTCTCCATCAAATTTTTGAAAGTCTAGCTTGGTCATTCTCCAAATTGTATTTAGAGGTAACACATTTCATGCTCTAGCATCTAAACTACCATCTTAACTTCCTAGTGATTGTACTTCCAAAACGTTGTATTTTGCATTTAGGCCTATTAAAAAACTCTTGAGGTAATCAATTTTATCTAACTCGTCTAGTTTGGATAATGCATGAAGGATTTGTGACTAATGGTTTTCAATTTGTTTCACTTGGTCCCCTAATTGCTCTAGATCTTGGGTAGCTCTAGTTCCACTAATCATTTTTAATTATTCTAGGTTTTTCAAATTTTTATCAAATTTATATGTCAAAACGATCAAGTCGAAGAGAGGATTGGAATGGTCTTATACCACAAAATGATGAATTTTGGCTTAATGATTTTTTTCCTGACTACTGACAACTAACTACTCTATTAGAAAACTACTAATAATTAATTGCTCCACCAATTAACTGCTCTGATTGTCAGACTGTTATTCTTTGCACTATTATACTAACAACTAACAACTAATTGTTGTAACAATTGACAACTGATTTCTCTCACTATAAGACTATATATTATCTATACTGTCAATTTGTATATTCTCTATACTATCAAACTATATATTCTCTATACTATCACACTAGATATTCTTTGCATTGTTAGACTATGACTAGAGTAGTCTCTTCTATAGTATGCTCAAATCTAGTTTTGTTTTTTTTTTGAGTAATACTTCTTATATATACTTTTGGTTTTGATTGGAAAAGGACTTAAATCAAGGTTTCAATAAGGATAACTTAAGGTGTGTCTAATATTGTAGGCTCTTTGATATAAAATATTGAGTGTGACCAATGACATCCAATATTGTAGAGCTCTAACTATGGAGGGTTCCACCATACTCATAGTCACACTATTCTTTTACAAGGGTACTATAAGAGTAACTTTTTGAGGTTAATTGCTTACCGATGCACCACAAAACTAAAATGACTAACATCTTTCAATGGGTGAAGGATTTTCCAATTCCTAGGGGGTCTTCCTATATACTCGAGGGTACGTGGAAGTTTGCAACCATATATGAGTGTCGTCTAAGGTTTGGGTATTAAAGTTTGAGCACCCCTCACTTTACTATATGCTTTATGAGCAATCTAGATTAGCCAAAAATGGCAGCTCCTCCAAGATATTTTAAAACCCATGGCATAGGGTTTCTAACCTGATCCACTAAAAACAAAAAATAATTGTTTTTTGGAAAATATACTTCAATGAAAAATGAGAAAAAAAAAATTACATAATAGAAAAACGGACAAAAGGATATGAACTATTGTTGTTGTGTCACATGGCCCTAGAAAGAGCCTTGATAACACTTATTAGGAATATTCAGATAAAAATAACCATAACCACAATAACAATGCAATAATAAATGAAAATGTTTATAAACTAAAATGAGCCACGAAAATGAAATAAGTGCTTTAAAAAAATAATGAGTGGAAATACAACAAACTTATATTAATCAAGCATAGTAGATATCACATGCCTCTTCAAGGCAACAACCTCCTTTGAAGTAGAGCTCCGATACAATTTGAAAAAAATATGAGATACATTCTACTTCAAACCCATGTCCTTATATAGACTCTTTTTAATCCCAATCCTAATGCTCAAGGATCAACCCACATGAAAGAGAGGACTAAACCTACTAATTCCTACTTATAGTAAAAGTAAATGAAACATCATAAGGGGGCCATACACACTAGGTGCCTAAGGTGCAAACATACACCACCACTAGACAAGTACATAATAGTGGTTATGTTAGGATAGGGTCCTAACATGTTCCTAGCTTTTTAATACCTTCATTGTCCTCCCTTAAGGTAAATAATTTTGTTGTTGTGATGATTATCAGGAGGATTTTTATAGCTCTTGTTCATACATTTATTTTGCATATTTCAACCATTGGATTTTTATAGTGTTTTTTATTGGAACCAATAATTATATTCAATAAAAATAAAAGAGGTTACGATAAAAAGGAGCTAGAAAGATCACAACTCGGGGTGCAAAGCCACCCATACGATTAAAATTGAAACCAACCCCTAAAAGGGCAAAAAAAAAACATAACTAATCATAGAAAAATAAACTAGAGTAAAAAACCCTAAACTGTAAAACTATAACTCTAGGCACCAAGTAGACTTATTGCTCCGTCATCCTGTGTTTGTTCAAATCCAACGCCTCAAAGGTGTTGGAACTGTTGGGTCGGATGGGTGAAACTTTTTTTCGGGTAGACTGTCTCCATCTTCTTTCCCTTATCAAGGACTATGAGAACACCAAAACCACATAGAAAGGGAGGGATATTTAGATTTTGCTTCCTCCGTAGGAACCGCCAATTCCATCGATGATGGCTTTGCATCCAACGACATATCCTCATCGTTGCTAAGATACTCCAACACATTGTAGTTGTTGGATGAATCAGGAACATAATTGCCCAACTGAACATTGGTCATATGAAGTTGCTTCTCTAGAGCGACATCTTCTTTTGCAGATCCCCTTCTCGGGCTATGGGAGCACCTTGTATTAACCAAGGGGGAATGTACTAGAGGACTATCCAGTTGGGTAGACTGTGAAGCAACCACTATTGCAACCCTTGGGGTATGAATCTGTTGAGACTGAGGAGCCTCATTATTGGCAGTTTTAGCTAGGGGACCAACTTTTTCCTTTTCATACCCTTTTCTATCGACTTTGAGACATGTACCGACTTGGACTATGTACCTTTAGAAGCAGCCAAACGTGTATTTTTACGCCCTCCCACAGTCGTCCAACCATCCTCCTAAGGTTGAGGAGTGGGCACACTCGATGTGGTGGGGCTCTGCTTGTCCTTGTTATGCAACATCAAGGGATAATATTTGATCTTGTGTGTTGAGGACTGACACTAAAAACATGTGGGGCTAATTAATGTAGAGGATCCGTTGGGATAACACAATGTCACCAACTTGTATGTCAATAGTCTCCTTGAGATCTTGAGAAATATCAATCTTGATGCAAACACATTTTTGAGGGCATTCATGAAAATATTTATCTGCCTCCACCAAAATGACATGCCCTAGAGGGGCTACTATGTGACTAAGAAAGGGCCACAAAGGTAGAGGGAGTCCTAGGAATTCCACCCACATAGGGACTTTGGTAGATCTTTCCTCAAAAATAGAAAAGTCACGAGTCCAAGGAGAAAAAACAAGCAAAGAGTTTCTCATGTACCAAGGTTTATGCTTGTAAATCGCCTTAGCATGGGATGTTTCTGTAAAGTGAAACAAAAAAAACCCTTTTGTAAGGTTTTGAACCATCGTTAGCTGGACTCCATGAGGTGTCCAAGCTGTGTTAACCCATGCCCTAAGGGAAGACTCATTAGGGATACATCCAATGAAATACCCGACAAGGGTGAATGATTATGATGACATGCAAAATCAAATTCAGGCAATGGAAGAATTATATCAGGAGAACGAGGGTTACCTTGTGGACCATTCTCAGCACAAACCTACACAATTGATCGAGAGGAGCCATTATTGCATGAATTCCCTTCTGCGGTGCCAATGTTGTGCATTGGTCCACCAGGGTTAGGAACCATATTGATACTCAAAATCCAAGCATTCCCATCCTCAAAACCCTAGGAGAGCTCATCCTTTGCAATTTTTTTTTAAATAAATTAGTTCTTCTCATCTTACACTCACATATTTCTCTTTTTTTTTTGCTTTCATTGTTTGTCTGTACAAACTTTTATTTTTCTCTTCTTTACCCAATTATTTCAAAGCTCTCATTATTGCTTTAGACTCTTTATTGTACCATGCATTTGTCGAAAAGTTATTTTTTCTTCTTCCTAACTTTAGACCTTTTTAACTTTTTAATGTTTTTAAAATTATATTTGTTTTTTTTGTTACATAGAAGAGTTGGTCACAACCACATAATTTTTAGTAACTAACAAGCGTAGGGTTTAAAATTATATTTGTTATCTCATGATTTTGGATTCCTTGCTCTCTTGTTTCTTTTTTCTTCCTTTGTAAAATATTTTTTACTATTTCTTTGAAAAATAAACAGTTTTCTATAAAGTCCAAGTGGGGACAGTGCAATGGTTAGGGCTTTGGCCTCTTTTTGGGAGGTCCAAGGTTCAAACCGCGATATGTATATGTGTGTGCAATTTTGTGTGGTTCGAGCTTTTGTTCTCCTATACATCATAGAGAATCACTCATTCCGACATGATGGTCTGTGTTGTGTGTTAACAAAAGAAAAACAATTCTCTGTCAAATGGAAATAGCTCAACTAGTTAGATTCCTCAAAATTCGAGGAGACCCAGGTTTGAATCTTGCCAATTGGTACACGAATAATATCAAAGCTTTGTTTTAATACCATTATGTGGTGATGGTGTAATACTGGTGGGGCTCATTTCAATCTCATATAACCAATTAAAAAGAAAGAAAATTAAACAATTCTTTTGGGTGGGGCTCATTTCAATCCCATACAACCAATTAAAAAAAAAGAAAATTAAACAATTCTCTTGGGTTATGAGAACCTTTCCCTCCATTGACAATTATTTTTTTAATGGTCCCACCCACATTACATCATCACCATATAGTGGTATTACAACAAAGCTTAGATATTATCCATGTATCGTTTGACAAGATTTGAACTTGGGTATCTTCCTTGAAATATTAAGGAATCTAATGGGTTGAGCTAATACCACTTGATAAAATTTAAGTTTACACGAGTTTTTATGAGGGGTCCCAGTCCCCTCTTACCAAGGTTTAAACTTGAATCTTCTAGATGAAAGCCCAAGGACTTACCACTGCAGTATCCCTCGCCCCCTCTTACTGAGGTTTAAACTTGGGTCTTCTAGATGAAAGCCCAAGGACTTACCACTATAATATCCCTCACGGCAATTGTTAATTGGGTTGTCCTTTTTTATTTCAGATATCTTTATTACCATGACATATTTATTTACATTAGTCTAATTCTAATTCTCTTAAAGAATCTTTAATCTCTACTTTCATTATTTTCTCTATCAAACTTTGTGAGTAATTGATATAGCCCACTATACTCGTTGAATTATAAGTTTTACCTATATACTTTCCAAATTTCTTTCTCTTATTCATACCCGCTATCCATTGACAATTGTTAATTGGGTTGTACTTTTTTATTTCAAATTTCTTTATCACCATGACATATTTATATACATTAGTCTAATTCTAATTCTCTTAAAGAATTTTTAATCTCTACTTTCATTATTTTTTCTATCAAACTTTGTGAGTAATTGATATAACCCACTATAGTGGTTGAATTATAAGTTTTACCTATATACTTTCCAAATTTCTTTCTCTTATTCATATCATTATAAATAACCAATCCATATATGCAACATAGAGTCAATAAATTTTCACCAAAATGAATAACAATCCGTTATCCTTTGAGCACCTTGTTTTTTCTTTTCTTCTAACCATAATACATTATTATCTAACTTCTTGTTACTATTTAATATATCAATTTGTTTGTTTATTATCATTGCATTGAAATTCCTTATTAAAATTATTTCTTCTGAAAAGTAAAGACAATGAAAATAAAAACCTTGGTCCATTGTCTCGTGAGGGATTTAATAGTGGTATGTCCTTAGATTTTCCCTAAGTTCAAACCTCTTTATGGGACTGAACCCCTCATAAAAACCCACGTTTTCAACTCAAAATTTTAGTCTAGAAAGAGAAAGGCTAGCTGATAGCAGTCGAGTGCTTGCCAATAGGTTGCCCTCATTTGATTCCAGTCGGGGCCCCGTTGGTAATGGCTTAGTGCTTGCTTGTTAATAGGTTGTGCTAGTTTGATTCTGGTCAGGGACTCGTTGGTAGTGGCTGAGTGCTTGCCAATGGACCGCCTTGATTTGATTTTGGAGAATCAGGGTCATTGATAACGATCAAGTGCTTGCTGATGGGATAAGCTGTCCTGGTTTGATTCTGGTCGAGGTTGATTTTGGTCGGAATCCCATTGTTAGTGGCCAAGCATTGGTAGTGGCCAAGTGCTTTCCAATGAATTGCCTTGGGTAGTGGCTGAGTGCTTGCCAATGGGCTGCCTTGATTTGATTTTGGAGAATCAAGGTTATTGATAACGATTGGGTGCTTACTGATGGGATAGGTTGTCCTGGTTTGATTTTGGTCGGAGTCCCGTTGGTAGTAGCCAAGTGCTTTCCAATGAATTGCCTTGGTTTGATTTATGGAGAGTCAAGGTCCTATCGATAACTACCCAGTGCTTGCCGATAGGCTTCCTTTGTTTGGTTCCCTAACAAGTTGGGGCTGTTTTTGTAGAAAGTTGGTACCATTGACTTAATCTTTACTGAACAAGCTCGAGACTATAAAGATTTTATAAATTAAACAAAAACAAAAACAAGAACATTATTTATTTATTTTGTATTATAAACATGGAAATAAATCCGGGTTCCACCTCTTTAAATATTTATTTGAATAAGAAGATTATTTTTTATTATAAACAAAAAAAAAATCGAATTGAAACCATAGATTAATTTTTTATTTTATTTTACAATACAAAGGAATAACCCTAAAGTAGAGAGGGGAGGGCTCTGGTCCCTCCCCTGCTCCCCCTCCCATGGCTCCTGGTTCCTGCCCAGTCCCTGGCTCAATCCAGGTCATCCCTCCCGGGGAGTGGTTGTTTGCAGATGATCTCCTAGGGGGAGATCCTTCTCCACTATCTGTGCCCCTCCCGGTCGGCTAGGGTTTCCTTGGTTGTTTTTTCGGACTGGTGCTTCCCAGGGATCCTCGTTTAGTCGGGGATCCCTTCCCTTTTTCCTCGGGCTTCCCCTTGGGGTTTTTTGCGGAGTTATTCGCATGGATCCGGTCCCCTGCGTTTCTCGGTGCGGTGGAGGTGACGGTTTAGGGTTTGGACAGATTCCCCCTTTTTCTTGTGAATCCTCGGCGGGCTCTGTGCTTGGACGGGATTCTTGGTCCCTGCTGCTGGGATCCTCTTCTGTTTTCTCGGGGCGGGTTCCTCATGGTGCAACTCTCTGGTCACTTCCTGATGGGTTGGATCCTCTCTGTCTTGGTCGTCGGCTTCTCGCGAGGATGGCTCTCGCCGAACGAAATGTTTTCCGGTGGGCGGGATGGTTTCTCCATAGGGCGGGATCCGCCAAATCCGCCGATTTTCCGCGAGGCGGGATCCTTTCTTTTCTGCTGGTTTCCCGGATGGCGGGATTTCCCTGTTGCTTCCCGCTAGGCGGGACTGTTTGTGATGGTTTTGACTGCTTCTCGCGAGGCGGGATTTTATTGTAACGGTTTTTTTTTTTTGCTTCCTGCTGGGCGGGATCTTCTCGATGGTGGTTTTTGGCTACTCCCCGCTGGGCAGGATCTCCAAAACTACTTTCTTTCTTATTTGTTTGTTTCCCGTCGAGAGGGATTGTTTCATGCTTACTGTTACCACTGGGCGGGATTTCTATTTTGGTGTTCAGTTTCAAGGGATTGATGCCCTAGGCCCATTGCTTATGTAATCAAGTTTTTTTAGGGGTTACGATTTCTGTAATAGGCTTATACATAAAGTCAAGAGGCATGATGCAAAGCTGATTTTGTATATAAGATCTTGGGATCCTCTATAAAAGGGTAATCTACTATAATAATTACCAAAAAAAAAAAAAAAAAAAATAACCCCGACCCCACCTCTTTAAAATCTTTTTTTTTATTCCTATTGCATTTGAAAAGGCCCATGACACAATGATAAGTAGTATAAATGTGAGAAACAGAATGATAAACTATATGGCGAGGGATTTTAAGACAACACTATCATGAGAAATCTCGCCGTCCACGGCAATTTGTGCGTGTTATTCCCACTTTATACGATTGTGCGAAAGTTCAAATCGACGTGGGTATAGCCGGTAACTCCCGGCGACACGGAGCTCTCATTCTACCACGTGGCAATCACGAATTAGCGAAGAAGGAGCGGAATACGGGGGCGGCTGGGCAACGGCAGAGAAAGGAAGGGTTTTGACCTCCTCCCTCGCTTTACTTGTTAGTATTATTATTGCTATGGACTTGAAGAAGAAGAATTGCAGAGAGAAAGTGAATTAGGGCAATATGGACTCCATCGAAGAGCTCAGAGCTAGGGCTATGGCTTCCATGCCCCACAAGAAGAATAAGCAACATCACCAGCACCAGCAGCTACAGTACCAAGTCTCGTCGGATCCTCTGCCTGGTAAGTCCATTCTGTACTAAACTTATAAATGTCAACAATTATTGCAACGCGGAAACATGAAACCTTAGGGAGGTAAGCATAATTGGAAGTGAGGTTGAGTGAATTGTTATGGGAAACCCTATTTAAGCATAATTGGAAGTTAGCTTAAGTTAATTATTAGGTTCTTGGACAATAATTGAACTCTTTGGACAATGATTTGAACAATTCGCCCATATGGTCGTGGAATGCATTTTAGAAGCTTCTCTTCTCAACAGATCGCTCCTCTCTCTGGAATTGGCCGTTGTGGAGTAGTTTGCAACTTGGGCTTTCGTGACGAGACCATTTTCTTCGTTGCAAATTAAGCATTAACATTTTGCGCTTCGGCCGAGCGAGCTGAAGAATAAAAGAACAAATATTAAAATTCTCGAGTAATCCTGTGGCGTTTTGTAAAGTAACTTTTTAACTTCCATGAGCATTGCACATATCAGACGGCTCCAAACTCCATGAATATGTGTGGGTGTCGGCGCTTGTGTTGTGCTATCCACCTAGAGTACATACATGCTTTTCCCCTTTAGATTCGAACCTTTAGACCTTTTATCTGGAGTACCAAGCTTTCATCGAAAGGTGCAAAGCTAGTTTTGGGGCGAAATAAGAACCCTAAACTTAGTCAAGAACCTGAATTTTGCAAATGCGGGTCAGGGCTTTAATCCTACACAGTGGCTCTCACCCCCCTCGAATTTTCCATTGTGTCCATGTATTAGTCAACTGGGTTGTGGTCTGGCGGTAAGGTTGACTCAGCTACAAATTTAGCAGTAGTGCCCATGACATGAGGCAGTTTCCGAATAAATGCAGCTTAGTTATCAGAAGACTCTTTAGACTGCCGCAATTGAACGAGTTGTACTTCCCTACTGAGGGCCCGTATGGAATGGTCGATGGGAGTGTTGTTTTTTTAAATTGGTTTTGTATGATTGATGCGGCCCCACTCATGTTACATCACGACCGTGTTACCCATAACGATGTTACCATGGTATTTGAACATTTATCGCAAATCAGGCACATATGACTTCGCAAGATCAGAACCCTTGAAAGTCCATGTGTTTAACTAGTTGATTGGTTTAGGGTGTGAAATTTTTCACTCTGCACTGCTCACCCCAAACCCCATAGGCCTCCTTTAAGGTTCACCCATGGGATTAGAACATTGATCTATTGTGTGAAATTCTTTGCTTCCCACCACATGCCCCATAGGACAATGGGGAAAGCGTTTTTGACTGCTTGCTTTATTAAATTATGAACTCTAGGGACTCTGTCTAGTTGGTGATAGTACAGTATTGGAAAGAAGCATGGGTCGTGCTTGTTTTTTAAGTAAACAGAATGGAAACATTGCATTTTATAACTAAATATTGGGCTATTTTGTGATCAGGAATTGCATAGTAATTGACATTTTGATTTTACGTGTTTCTATGTCTCTAGACAAATGGAAGCCATTAAATTTCTACATGATATCAAAATATTGAAATATACCCTATGGACAACGGGGGAAGTGTTTTTTGATTGCTTTCTTTATTGAATTGTAAACTTCAGGATTTCTGTCTATTTGGTGACAGTACTTTGTTAGAAAGAAGCATGGGATCATGTTTGTGTTGTAAGTAAGCAGAATGGAAACGTTGCATTTGAAAACTAGATATTGGGCTATTTTGTGATCGTGAATTGCATTGTAATTGACATATTGTGTTTGTGGGTCTTTTGTCAAATGGCAGCATAAATTTCTGCATGATATATTGATACTGAAATATTTATCACTTGATTGAAAATCATTTTATAAAGATGGAGGTGTCCACTTTTTAAAATTATTTCAGATGGCAAATTTGAATTCTAATAGGCAGCTACTGCAGTATTTCAGAATCTTTTGAGTTTTTCTGAGACTGTTTTGCAAGATGAAAATGGACTGTTCTGGTCCAATATTTGAGCTTCTATACACATCTAAATTGTTCAGATTTGCTTTCAGAGAACAAGCTGAAGCACATTTCCAAACCCTGCTGCAATGCAGAGAAGCATTTTTCAAGCACTCCATGCCATGTAGTATGCACCAATTGCGCTTGTCATGGCACAGATAAAAGACGAGCTATTCAGAGATTGCTTCCTTTATCTGAGGCTGTTAGTGCAGAATTATGGGCTAGCATAGTTAAGTTGTTTAATTTATCTCAAGATGGACATGGAGTTAGATTGACAGAGCATTTTGGTTGAAAATATACAATTTTTTTTGGTGAAACTTCTTTCAACACCTTTAAGCAAAGAAGAGAAAGCTGTTACAATTGAAGTCCTTGGAAATCTACTTTTAATAGGAAGCAGACGACTTATGGCTTCCAGAGGATGGGACACTGCCTATATCCTAAAGTTATAAGTCCAATGCAGGGCAGCCATTTCCATTACATAGTTTTCAAAAAATTCAGGGAACTGAGCAGACCAGTGAAGAAGGAAATCTTATACGACCCTGTGTTTCTTATCTCCCCTTGATCAGCTATGTAATGTTCTGTAGGAAAACAATTATCTGTCTTGTTGAATCTGAGGCTATCATCTGTCCTGTTCAACTGTGTGAAGAATAAGGAGATTTGTCAGAAGCAGTGCAAGATGCTGTCTTAACATTGGTTTATGATAAATGATTGGAAATTGGTACCAGAGAAATTGAAAGCACAGCGGGTATCGAGTGAATTGTTTGATTATTGACTGTTTGACCATCAGGCTTGCTGGATTTGGAAACAGTACTTTGGAATGAAAAACATACAAGACAGCTTATGGAAATTCATCTTAAATGCTCCTTATAGACTTTCACACAGAGGCACCAATGCAAGATGGCCTTTGGCAGAAAAATACTTGTTCATAATATTTTTCACTCTCAGTCTTCAAATTTTCAAGCCTGTCCTTGAACTTACACTTATAGGAATTTAAAATTCACCGCTGATACTGTATTTCAGAATTCAGAGTGGGGGAAACTTCATTTCTCCCAAAATAGGAGTTACTGTGTGTTTTTTTAAAGTGTTTTGAGCAAAAAAGAAATAGTACAAGGAAGCTTATACCCAATTAGAGTTGTAATCTACACATCTGGTTATATTGGCCTATTTCAGCCGGTAAGAAATCTGTGTATAATGTGGATTTAATTTATGTCTACTTTTTGGACTGCTATGGTTTAGTAAGAAATTTGTGGGAAGCAAGAAAAGGAATAATAGTATACCATGAATTGGATTTGAGGGAATAATCATGTTTTAAAGAGTCCACAATAGAAATCATAAATGATTTAATACTTAAATCAAAATAAAAGATTGTCATATGTGGGGAGCAAGGCATTGCAAGCCAACTCAGAAGGAATCTTTGATTCTCATACATGTGAAAATGCTATTATTAGAAGTTCATTTCACAAAACGCTATCTGTTACAAAACTAAATGTATTATTAAATAGTTTAGATACAAGGATTTTGTTTTTTGGTAGGTTTGTCAATGATAAATTTTTTATGGATACTCACATTAGATTGGAGATTTAACCTTAAAAAAAGAGCAATTACTGAAGTCATTGCTGTTGGAAATTTGGAATCATTAAATTGCCAAAATTGCTGCTGTGTTTTGTGGTTATTTAGGGTAACTTTAGTCACTTGTAGTTCATGCAATACTTAACAAAGACGTACAATTAAGCAATCACAATGTAACACGAATTTTACTTAAATAATAATGTGTAACACAATTTATTTGCCAAAAAATGACAATCAATGTACTGTAGAGCTGATTTCCCATTACAGTGTTATTTCAGGATACAATAAAATGATAAGGCAAAGTCTTCTTCAGCCAAGAATAGATTCTAACAGTTATGTTTGGCTGAAATTGGCATTTAATATTGGTCACATTATTCCTCTGAACAGTAGGAAGCAGAAATGATAAATGGGAGGTGCATTTAAGGTTTACTATATTGTCTTAGGATTTGGGAGGCATGGTTGCAGGGTGTGGCAGAGTCTCAACAAGAAAAGTAAATAAGTTTTGGATTTTCTAAAGCATCCCCTAGAATGTAGGGAATTATATCCCTTGTTTGCCCTCCTTTGCTGCAGTTTGGTGACCTTAGTGCTAAAGCTTTGAGCATAGTTACCATATCTGGCACTCTTCCAGCCCAGATACCTGTATCCACACATCAGATATCCATACAGATACAAAAATTCTTGGAAACAGATACAGCATCTGATACGGATACGGATACAGCAAATTTTCAAGGCCTCCGAATATGGATACAATAGGATAAGCCATTATAAGAAGCATATACTTTATAAATTAAAATAAAAAATATAGAGCATCCCTCCAGCTTGAGGCTTACATGGCAGTCCCAAACATCTTCATGGCTGTTGTTTGAGATGACAAACCTTGTCTTAAATGATGGGTTCTTGCACTTTGACATGTATTATGACTTCTCTAGAAAGGATTCTATCAATATCATGAACATTCTTCCAGCAAAGGTGTTTTGAGTTTGTCAAACATTGTCAAGCTTTTTGGTTGTCGGGGATACTCAGTACTAGTTCAGAGGCTTGTATGATTCCGTTGATTTCCTTGTATAATTTGTCAATAAGTGTTACAAGTCTTCACTAAAAGATGCCTTTGATTGAGCTGATAGTTTAGCATTGCAGTATAGTATTTAAAGTTAAGCATATTTGAAATGAACTATAATTTATATTAAAAGAGAGAGAGAGGCATCATGCAGAAGTGGTATTTATTTTATGTAAGCAGTGGGATTCAAACATTTAATTATTATTTTTCCATTACAGCTGTAAGCTTGTCACTTATAGTTCCAGTGCTTGTGTACTATTTTTTTTTTTAATTTTTAATTTTTAAGTTTTATTTTTTGCGTATGCTAGTTACATTTTTCCATTTGCCTTTTTGTGGGTTCGAATCCTGTTCCTTGCTGCCACTATAACCTCCAGTTGCGTTGGATAAACTTTTTAACGTGGCCGTCGGCATTGGCGCAACACTCCGGTACTGCAAAGCCTTGAGATTTAGTGCTTGTGTACTATGGTCACAACTTTATTTTGAAATTACCCACGTCACCCTATTAGGTGGGGAAAGGCCCGTTTTAGTGGATTTAAGGTTCATTGCATCCTGTCATAGTGTAGGAACATGCGAAACAAACAACCTTTCTTTATAAATAGTTGCATTCCCCTCAATCTTGTAATCTAAATTTATGTTATTAAAATATAAATGCAATGTGATGTTTGAGTAATTCGTTTTCTATGTTTTAAATTACAGGTGCATTCAAACTTTCTTTTGGGGTTGCAGCTGTCTCTAGTCTGTGCAAGCATTTTGTTCTCTTATCTTACTTCTGTTATTTTGTTTTATTTTCTATTAATATCTCAAGCCAATAGCATATTGCGATGGATAGTATCCATCTGTAGTTATAGGTGCTTCTTTTTTTCAAATTGAACTCTCTAAACTTTTAGGTCAAATTTGACGATTTGATGCTTACCTAAAATATGTCCTATTAGCTTATAACTCATCTTGCCATTCTAGCATGAGAAATGATAGGCCAACTCAAACATGTGTTAGACTTACAATGGCACTGAGAGGGGGGGTGAATCAGTGTAGCTCTTTAATCATGAATTAACAGCTCTAAAAACAGCAGCAGTTAAAACTTATAAACAGATATAGCAAGTACAGCAAGAGAACATCACACAACACAAGATTTTAACGAGGTTCATCAATGTGGCTACTCCTCAAAAATGACTGCTTGGACTACCATCCAAATCCAGCCTTTGCAAATCAACAACTTTTACAAATAGTTTACCAGCACCCACTGGAAGGAGCACCAACCCCCGATTTATCTGTACCAACTAGAAGGAGCACCAACCCCTGATTTGCCAGCACCAACTGGAAGGAGCACCAACCCCTTATGCCAAGCACCAACTTGGACTTCAAATCTGAAACTTAGAAGAATGATAGTAAGATACCTTTGCCTTTAACAAGATCCTGACTGGTCTGCTTCACTTTTTCGTCCTGTGCGCACTCTGCTCCCTCTGCGCTATCACTTCGCACAATCTGCTGCTTAACTGTCGAATGTTCGTCTTCTCCCCTTTGCGCACTCTGCTTCCTTTGCGATCTTCGCACTTAGAATGATTCGACGACTTGCATGCTGCACACTACGACCGAACTTCGCACTCTGCGCACTATCTCCGAACGTCGCACTTCACAACTACATGAACTCTTCAAAACAACCTTCCTTTTATAACAATATTTTCAAGATCAAAAACCTAATCTTAGTTGGCTGTAACCCTAATCTTAGTTGGCTGCAAACCCTAATATTCGTCGGCTACAAACCCTAATCTTCGTCGGCTAACATCGGTCTTCGTCGGCTTCAACTGCCTCTATAACTCTTCTGTTGCTGTTGCCACGAAAACACATGTCGCGATATCGCGACACTTTCGCCTCCGTATGCTTTCTCTTAGCTTTGGCCCGCGAGAATACATGTAGCGATATCGCTACACTTTTTCCTCCATACACTTTCTCTTTACTTTTGTCGCGAAATCGCGACACTTCTGCCTTCTTACTTTCTCTCTCCTCCTTTAGTCGCGAAAATGCGACATGTCGCGATATCGCGACACTTTTTCTCCTTAGCGCTTTCTCTTGCCTTCGGGTCACGAAAACCCGACATGTCGCGATATCGCGACACTTTTTCTCCTTAGCGCTTTAACTTGCCTTTGGGTCGCGAAAATGCGACATGTCGCGATATCGCGACACTTTTTCTCCTTAGCGCTTTCTCTTGCCTTCGGGTCGCGAAAACCCGACATGTCGCGAAATCGCGACACTTTTTCTCTCGGTTTTTCGTCCGTACAACCTTCCTTGCAATATGTCGCGAAATCGCGACACTTTTTCGTCCGTACAACCTTCCTTGCAATATGTCGCGAAATCGCGACACTTTTTCGTCCGTACAACCTTCTTTGCAATATGTCGCAAAATCGCGACACTTTTTCGTCCATACAACCTTCTTTGCAATAAGTCGCGAAACTGCGACATGTCGCGAAATCGCGACACTTTTCAAACTTGTTCTCTTTCTTCGAACTTGTCGCGAAATCGCGACACTTCTTCCTGCTTTCTCTTTTTCTTCCAACATGTCGCGAAATCGCGACAGTTTTTCCACTTGCCTTTTTCTCTGCCAACATGTCGCGAAATCGCGACAGTTTTTCTTGCTTCTTCTCTCTCTTCCAACATGTCGCGAAATCGCGACAGTTTTTCCTGCTTCTTCTCTCTCTTCCAACATGTCGCGAAATCGCGACAGTTTTTCTTGTCTGCTATATATGTCGTGATATCTCGACACTTTTCTTACTTGTCTTTTTCTTTGATCTTTTTGCAAATGGGCTACTTCGGTCTTCTTGGAAACTCACTGTCCATACTCTGAATAACCTTTGGACTCCTGTCTTCTGCATCTGACTAGCCTTTGAACTTCCTGTCCACTGCATCAATAGATCTATCTGACTGTGTTGACAACAATGACAATACTGTTGCTGCACCTTGCTCAACAACATGAGGGTCTATGTACTCAAGACCAATCTACTTAAAGCAAATTAAGAAGTTCACTTGTTGGATACATGTTGTTAAGGGGAAATAGACTTTCTATCAATCAACACCGTTTCCAAAGTATCCTATCTAAAACGTGTTTTCTTGTTATTGTTATCAAAGCCATTGTAGTATATGGCTTAAAGTTTTGAAGGGATAGACTTGGACTAGTTTATTGGGCATGTATTGGGAGAGGTTAAAATATTGCAGTGCAGAGTTTGATTCACTGGCTTTGAGAGAGGTTGTTTCTTGGCCCTTTACTCTTCAAAGCAGCTTGTTTCCACACCTATGGTAGTATGAGGTGATGCCAGTATGAAGAGACTTCAAAGTTTTTGTAGTTTGAATATTTCTAATAATTCTCCTCTACCTTCTCTTTTGCAGATAGTAGATAAGTAAGGCGAGTAAGAAAACCATTTATAGACAGTGTATCCAAATAATCTGGATTTCTCCTCTCCAATTTTCCTTTTATGTTATATGTCTAAACTACTAATTTAACAGTAGAGGAAAGATTCATCAAATTCATCAAATGGTATGAGTTCAAGTGGTTGAAAACATGGACTTTGAAGGTGGAGAGTTCAAGTGGTTGAAAACATGGACTTTCAAGATGGAGATCCAGGTTCAAATCTTGCGAGGTGATATATGCATAATTGCTAAATAACAGTGTGGTTTGTTGAAATACTGGGGTAGCATGGTTATGAAATAACACAGGTGGGGGCTGTTTTAATCCCATATAACCAATTAAATTAGTAGTAGAAATAAAGTCTTAGACAATAGATTCAGTATAGGCCATTTTAGATGGTACACTAGCTTCAAATTAATATAGGTTATCATATATCGCTAAGGTGGAAGGATAAACAGGCTTTGCACTATTGAGGAGGTGCAAACTATACATTTCCTACATTGTTTAAATGTTCAGTCTATCATGAGATCATTGGGAGACACATTCTCTATACAAAAAATCAGGTCGGAAAATATTTATTTTCTTCCAGTCTGTGACATTCACGTGTCTGTATATGTATATGTCTTCTAGACCTATTTTTTAGAACTAGATATATGGTTTGTTGATTGACGAACAATAATGAGCCCTTTTGAGGCTAACTGCCGCCTGTGTTCATGCTCAAACAGTATATTGGAAGTCTAAGTTTCCTTGGACAACCTCCATATAAATGGCTGTCTTCTTGCTAGAGAATAGTGGCTCTGTGAAATATAGTACAATATGTTACAGTAGTTCTGAAAGGAACAGGAAAAGAGAAAATCTACACTAACAGAGAGATGAAATGTTGTACATTGTGCTCTATATGAACTATATGAAGAAGATAATCAATCAATGACAAACAAGTTAAACAACTAAGCTAAATCTTATGCAATTATCCTGCATACAAGATGACTAGCAGAAGTTGGTACTTCTTTCCGCAAGATGCATCTCATAACACTTAAGTCCATTGACACACAGTTCCGACGGGACCAACATTCACACATAGTTCTATAGAGCCATGATTTACATAAAATATAAAACTTGCATTATATACACATAACGCTGATAACTGCGATGAAAGGACTAATAGGAAGTAAGAGGTATCTCATAACACTTAAGTCTGCACACACACAATTCCACTAGGTTACTTGTACCCTATAAGAGGCACGTCATAACACTTAAGTCCACTGGCACATAGTCACAAGACAATGGCCCCCACGCACAATATTAGCAATCAGAGAAAATATATTAACTGCAAGTGCAAAAGAAAGAGTCTTACATCATACATTTCATTTGATCTCCACAGGCTAATATTCCAACTCGAAGAACTATAGGATATCCCTTTAAGAGGAAGGCCAAGAGCTTCACAAGACAATGCCTAAGGCAAATGCTAGTGTCTGGACCTTGTTAAACTATGCATGTAGGCACTTATTTATTAGCCAAATTCTCTCCTGACCTCTAATCGAAGGCGGTGAGATTTTAATTATTCCTGATTAAACTAATCTAGCGTAGGTGGTGGCTGTAGCCGTTTACATCAAAACAAATCTAACTTAGTAATTACACTAGATCTCCTAGCAGTAAAAAAATTGGTCTCCTTGAGACTTCTGTCATCGCCTCTGCTAATCAGGTTCATTCTTCTCCGGTGTTTCACCTTTTCCTTTGGGTTGCGGGGTCAAATCTTGCCTTGAAAAAATCCTTTGAATCATGAGTCTTGTGATCTGGCTGCTAATTAGCTTTTGCTCTGAGAGTTTCACTCTTGGTCAAGTTCAACGTGCCAGGCTACATTGACTTGTGTTCCTTGCATTAAATTGACAGGATCATCATTTTTCTTACCAAGCAAGTTTTGTTTCTAGATTGTTGATTTTTCCGAATAGTTTGACTTGTGAACCTGCTTGTCCGAACAAAACTTCCGAACAAGTTACAACACCATGCTGCATGCTCCTGATGAACTTCTGAAGAAGAAATTCTTCTGAACAACTGTTTATTCACCGAGATTGAAGACATCTGTGCTTGTTGGTTGAAGATGGGTGCTCATACTGTCAGGTTGTTCAGAACCGGACAAAGCTATAGGCAACCAATACAACAGGAGCATCTTTCAGACTTCCTTTGTCAAACCACTTGAGATGATGAAAAGTGCTTAAACAGCCAGAACAAGAGCTGGATCAAGAATTTCAAAATATTATGAACAACTCCAGTCTTCTTGGTTCGAATGTTTCCTAGTATTGGAATGATCTTACTTCTTTGGAAGTAGCAAAATTTTGATTGCCTGCAATTTTTAAAGATCATGTATATGCTTGGTCATTTGGATTTCCTTGGGAATTCCTTCAACTCCATCCTGCTTCCAAACAGCCTAAATTGCGAAACCTCCAAATCGAAATTGCTCAAAGTGACCAGTTTCGAACAAAATGAGGCTCTTGAGCCTCTCATTGTTAACCTTGCCTTCGATCAAGGACTGCCTTAAGGCTGCACCTTGAGTTTCTCTGAACAATGACCTTGCCACAATGTTGACATCCAATTTCAAGTGGACGCCCAAAATTAGGGTCCTGCTCTAGCGATGGACAGAGACATATCATGGACTTCTTAAGCTTTGATATTTCGGTCTCGATTGCTAGGAGAGATTAGTTTCTGGGGGGTTCTTGGAGATTGCCCCTCCTGGGCTGGTGCCTCCCCCCTCCCTCTCTCTCCCTGTTCTTCTTGGCGTGCACTTCACTCTTCTGGACTGCAGCCCTTCTCCCCATCTTCTCCCTTTTTTTTCCCCTTTCTCTCTAGCCCGATTGTCAGGTTTCGTCTTGTTTTTATCTTAGTTATTTTCTTTGTTGGGCTTTTAGCCCACTAGCTGGCAGTCATTATTGTACTTCTTATAGTCCCCTGGGTCCTTTTTGGGCTACCGTGGATATTAATAATATTTCATTTCATTTATTTTACTACAGGGGTTGAAACTGGCCGGCCCATATTATACTGTGATTGTGTTATCGTGGTGGTTCAACAAATCATATAATCTTGGTACTGTAACAGATCATTTTATCATAACAAAATGGCATTAGGTCAACTGGTTATATTCCTCAACTTTCAAGGAGACCCAGGTTCAGTTCTTTCCAAGCGATACATGCATGATTGCCAAACTGTTATAATACCACTAGGTGGTCATGATGTAATATGGGTGGGGCCCGTTTCAATCCCATATAACCATTTAAAAAAAAAAAACGAGCGTACTATATCATGATCTGCCTTATTGTGGGAGTGTTCATCACAATTTGGGGATCTGAAATCAGGTTGCACTCATACAACATCATCCCATTTAGCATTTGTTCCACAATGCCTTGAACATCTTCTACACCTTTTTTTTTACATTGGCTATACAAAATTGTTGTGGTATTTTAACAAACCACATAGTGGTATTACGACAAATTGTATTATCACGACACCCTTAGGATTTGAACCCTGGTTTTATAGACCTATCATATTTAGCGCACTTTTTGCATTTTTCATTCATCAGATCTATGTTGGAGTAGGTACCAAGCATCTTGTAATTTCAATTAATATTGATATAGATAGTGGGAGTCTAGTCAATCGCCGGTCCTGTCATATACTTTAGGAACTGACCTGAATCCCTATATCCTCTAATTAATGCATGTGGATAATTAGATCTCATTTTATCTTAACCAGACTGCATAGCAGAACATAGTGTCAGTTTTTAAACCACTCGGGCATCTTCTGCCATATAACAATTAAATTTAAAATTTGGGTTTAAATTTAAATTAAGTTCAACTGGGATCTTTGATGCCTGTTTCTGTTTCATTATTTGATGATATTACAGAATTTCCTGCTGATACAGACTCACGACTAGTGACTCTTTTGTAACCTTGAGGGCAGAGTTATTTTATCCAGCAATCTTCATGCTTGGATACCCATTGTTGCATATTGGATACAGATATGGAGATATTACTTGTCGGATACTGTATCCTAGTGTATTCAAATACATGGGTACTCTATTTAGAGGGATCCAAATATATGCTCCTCTTTGTCCCATATCTAATACATCCGGCTATGGCCTAGGTGCATCTAGAGCTGTATGTAAGACATGGAATATAAAGAAGAATACACAATTTTTAACAGATAAATTTAAAATTTTTAGCTACAATCCTCTTCTTAATTAAAGAAAATATCTTATTCAAAACTTTTATGTCTAAACATTTTTTTGTTGTTTTTTTTCTTTATTATATAAAATATCTATGCTTTTTATGATGTTGTATCCAACCGTGTCCATATGAGGGGGTCTTGTAAATTTGCTGACTTCATATCCAATACCATTTACGTTTCTATGCAACATAGCTCTAGGGTGTTCTAAAGCTATTTTTCTTCCAAAGTAATTTCTATTGCTCTAAATTTTCTTAGCGTTATATTTAATGAAGGCCTTGAAGGTTAAAAGAACTTTGATGTTTGTTGGAATTTAGCTGGCACTAGAGAAAGCACAAGTGTGGATTTGAGTGACTCGTCACTTTCTTCTTGCTTTGAAACTCAACAAAATTTCCATCTTACCATACATACACTCTCAATAAACTAGGACTAGTTTATATCTACCGCCTTATATGAGTTCCAACAAGAGGACTTTAAGAACCTGCCACTTGCTGGCATGTGACATTTGGCTGGGACACTCGTTTACTCACTGCATATAAGTTTTTTTTTTTCTAAACTGTGCCTTTTTTGGCTCTTTTCACTTCAGCAATTATGTCAGTCATCAATCACTGCCTTTGCAATTTCAGGGAGATCTCATTCTGCAAATAATTTGTTGGAAAAAAATGGGCTGCAAAAGCCAGTGATTTCTTCTGCACCGTCTGCTCCATCTTTTAATGCTGGACGTTTGCATGACTTGCATCCTCGGGCCAGATCTCCTGTGCCAGGAAAGAAAGATGATAACCTTGTGATTAGATTTTCTGATGGAGAGAGTGATAGTGATGCTGATGACAATTGCTTGAAAATGGATGGAAGGCGGAAGGATGGGTCTTATCAGGGGAATAGAATTGGGTCTTCTGCAAATCAGTCTCCTGCAGCTTCTTCCCAGGTGACTGCACCATCAGCATCACAACAAACTCCCGCAGTGTTGAATCAAATGGTTATGATGCAGAAGACATTAGCTGAAATGCGCACAACCATGTCAAATGCTATTCAATCCCGTGGAGTGGCTTCTGGGGGAGCTGCAGAGGGTCCATCCTGGCAGTCTTCTTCTAAAAGGAAGCCTGTTATTGGTAAAAAGGGTCCAGTTGGCCAGAAACATGCAGCATCTGTACCCAAGCCTAGTGGTATTGATTTGGAGAACTTAAGAAAGCAAATTGCAACAAAAGAAAATGAATTGAAGCTTCAAAAACATATTAAACTGGGACGAGGACAGGGTGTGGTTTCAGTTCCAAATGGGAAGTTACGCGGGCCAGGCTTTGCAGTGTCGACCTCTGGGAGTACTGGTAGACAATTCTACGCGAGTCCACCAACATCGAAGTTAGCGGGGGGATCTGATAAGGAAATGAGGGAAGAAAAACAGAAAGCATTGAAGGTCACAGAGCAACTCCCTGACACTGGTTTGAAAGTAAATACAAATAATCCGCAACAGCAGAGGGGAAAGACATTAAACACTGATACTGATGATAGTCGTGCAACGGATGATTCCAGTGACAAGGGTCCTACAAGCAATTTCCATCCAGCAGGTTCTAAAAGACCGTATGCAGAAGATAGCCCTTCAAGGCAGAAATATCTAAAAGCAGCTGGTGATATTGATGAAAAGACTATAACTACTGAGCCAGTTAGCATGAGCATACCTGCATCCACATCATCAAAGGGTGTAATTTCTGAGCATTTGCATCATACAAACAGTAATTATCTCCCAGAAAGAGAAGGAAACAAAAAGCGCAAGATTGATGGATCATCTACAGGATCAAGAAATGATGTTAATTTAATACAGGGTCAGTTTTCTATTGGATATAAACCAGACCATCAAAAACAATGTTCTGTTGAAGCTTTCCAAAATAAAGCCACTATTGAGAATGCCCAGGTGATTTTTAGAGTGATATTTCCTACTTGATTGCCCACCTAGGATTAACTGTATTCACTAATTTGCATATTGCTCAAATGTTTTTGTCAAAATCATTTTTGGCACTTTTGATGAATCTTTGATTTGTTGTATCCATTACACCTGTTCAATTGTTTCTTTACAGGAAGGAGAAAGAGTGCAGATGGAATTTGAAAAAACTGAGAAACAAATTTTGAATCAATCATTCAAAACTGCAGTTATTGAAGATTGTTCTCAGAAAATTAATTTGGGTGTAGAGCAGTCCATGGTGAACTGCTTGAACAATGTTAAAGAATTTATGGACACAAGCAGTGTTTGTCCTTTCACTGGAGAAGATGGCTTTGATCCAACTTATGGTAGGCAATCTGCAGAACCTGCTTGTGAAAATAAATCCAGCTGGGAAACCTTTGGCGATGTTCCACAAGGAGCACAAGAAACAGTGGATCCAATTATTTTAACTTCCAGGGAAGTTGTGGAATGGCAGGTATAGGTGGTTGTTCAATTGAAAATTTAATTTTCTTTCTGAATTTATAAGATTTTTATTGAACTGACCAAAATGTTTGTAATTGATTCAGGCTAGAAAATGTCCTTTAATCAACACAAGATCAACTGGAATTCATATTCAGGATGACTCATTACAACCTGGTAGCATTTCATTGCAAGATTTGATGAAAGAGGAAGAACTGGTCGACAAAGAGTTGGAGAAAGCACAAGAGTACAGAAATAGGTGCGAAAACAAAGAAAGGATTGCCTGGAGAACTTATCGGAATGCCCAAAATGATGTTCAAGCTGCAAGTCAGAGGTGTCTGGATCTTCACAAGAAGAGGGAAAGGTTGTCTGGTCAAGTACGAGCTCTTGCCATGAGAGATTACTCTTCCAAGGGATACCCAGACAGAGATCAGCAAAGGAAAGAATCATTTTCTGAACGTCAGAGCTTTTTAGGTCATAAGAAACAAAGCATTGCAACCTACAGCAGTCCTGTCAATGATCTGGAGGCTTCAGAGCATCCAGTCTGCAAGCTTAATGAACATGGCTCCATTGTAGATTGTGGTATTATCTCTTCATTACAAACATGCAATGGTAATGATTGGTCAAGTAAGTATGGCATTCAATCTTGTCAGCAAAACTCTGATGATAGACTCTCTAAGGCTGATGTGGTTCACAACACAAGTAAGGAATTCTGTATGGCTGATAAAAATATTGAACAGGGCAAGATTTATGGCTCTATAAGTTCAGAAATTGTCGCTGGTAAGGTTCGAGACATTGTTTCATGTGAACCTGAAGCAATATTTGGAAGGAGTGAACAACAAAAGCAATTGGAAGGAAAGCTTGTTGAAAGTAGAGAATCAACATTGAAAATGACTGAAGCCTTCGAAAGACATCAGGTTTATAGCAATTGCCTCCAGCGTCTTTCTAGTTGTCAATCCTCTTTTGGACAAGGGTCATTTAAACTTTTGGAAAACATGGAAATATGCAAAAGCAGTGGACATGGCTTGAGAAGAGAGGATACTATATTGGGAACAATTAGAGAAACTACAGTAGAAAATGATGAAAATTGTGAGCTGATACCAAAAGTTTCTATCACGCCTGAAATTTCGTCTGATGAGAAAAAGCTGGCTGAAAGTTCCTATGATGTAACTGAAGTCTTGTGTGATAAACACAAATATGGAATTCATGAAGAAAATTCTGCATTGGTTGGGAATGCAGTTTCAAGTTTAGGAAGGACGCATGGGGATCCAACAGACAGAAATAGTCATATTGAACATGAAGGCAGACCACAGCAAGGTATTTCTTCTGTTAATATCTTATTGAATTCCGACTCTGTCTACTGTGATATGACTAAGAGTGCAACTTTTACCGAAAGTGATATGCCTGTAGGAAGTGTAGGCAAGGGTTGTGATGGACGAGAAGGACACCATTTTGTTTCCATATCTAACGAGAATACTGAAAATCTTGCCGTCAATAAGACTGGGGGATCCAATTTTGAGCAAACAAACTCAGAAAATAAATGTTTACCTCAAAAGAGGAAATGGGTTAACCAAGATCCAGCTTCTGAATGTGGTTCTGATGGTCTTGCAAAATTCACACTTACATTGGCCAAAAAGTTGAATCTGAGCACGGAATCTTTGGCCTTAACAAACAAAATCAAAGAAGAAGGAATTGAATGTCCAGCTGCAGAAACAAGTACAGAGTCATTACATGGTCAGAATTATGATCACGAGTACAATATCCAGTTTCCAGGTATTGTTCTAATAATATAATGGAATGTTCTCTTTGGCTTGGACGCATAAACTAGAGAATTGTCGCAATTCATTCTGGTGTTGCTATTATTGTTCTTTTATGTCCTTTTCTTATATCTAAGAAAGATTTCTAGTTTTAAATGGATTTGACCTTGGCTTAACTTCACTGAGTAGCACCTCATATTTTGTAGAGTCTTATTTGTGCTTTGTTGAGATAGTTAATAGGCTGAATACATTCTCTCTTTTACAAAGGTTCTATAATTGAAAGGATGATCTTTAAATTTTTACTGTATCTACTGTAATTTGAAAATGACTATATATGGCAATTTCTATACTGTAAGAAATAACATGTGGCATGCTTACTCATTTTCATGGCTTGATTTGGATAACACGCAGCAGAAAAACATGAAGAGTTTGCATATCCTTGTCCTCAATCCCTTGAGAGGCTTCTTGAAGTGCCTAAAGAGGTATCTTTCTAGGAGTGGTTTTATCGTTATCGTTTTGCTTTCTACACTGTTTCTTTCCGACTTTTATTTATTTTTTTATGCTTTCTAATTGATAATAGGTTGTGAAGACACCTACCGTTGGACACTTAATGAAGGATGATATGCATGAAAATAGTGCTGGTACTTGCCATAGTGAGAATTCCCTTGCTGGTGGGATAGAGTGTGAGAGGACTAATAATAAAAGATTTGCTCCAGCATTGTCCAGTGTGAAGAGTAATAATGATAATTTTGAGGAAATTAATGAAGAAAGATTTCATTCTGGTAGTAGTGTTGATGAAGGTTGTGCCGGAGGAAAGGAAAATATAGCAGTATGGAAAAACACCATTGAAGAACAGGCAACCTTTGTCAACTCAGGTGGGTACCCAGACTGTGAGCAGCTTAAGCTGCTAGATTTCACAAATCTTGCAGGTTTCAGTGGTATGATTATTTTTGAATATTTTAATGCAAATAAATACAAACCATGAAAATAATGTTTTTGAAATATGTATTAGATGTACTTCTGATGTCATGAGTCTTTAGATAGTTTGGACTTCTATAAAATGAAGTTTTTTGAGTATATTTTTGCAAAGATCAAATAGAGTACCAAATTTATTATCATAATGTCTTGTGCACTTTTGCTTGTTGAAAATTGGTTGATTTGATTCAATTCTTCTAGTTCCAGGTAAATCTGTAGCATATGGTGTGGCTAATATGGAAAATCAAGGCTCCATGCAGCAAACTGTGCAGGCTTGTGCGTTGATGCATGGTGCTGCTCAATGTAACCTTGGTGAAGACTTTGCTCAGACAAAGCTTCAAGCAGTAAATACAAATTATTGTGAAGATGCAAGCAGTTTACCATCTGAGAGTGATTTCTGGATGGCCTCTTCAGATCTAAAGGTCATTTTTAGCCATGCAAAGGATATTCTCTCAAATAGCTATGGAATTTTTAGAAGCTCTTGTCAAAAGATGGCACCTCTCCTTTTGCATGATTTGCCAGAATATGTCCCGAAGCTTTTCCATTATGAGAGTCCTTTAGATATGTTTAAGTCATACAAGATTTATTTCAATCTCATTGCTACAAATGGAATACCGGACAAGTCAATTACTAGCAGTCATGCTATTGATCCCTTCTGGCCACTTTGCAAGTTTGAGCATCGTGGCAAGTGCAATAATGAGTATTGTCCATGGCAGCATGCCAGAGATTATGATCTAACTCCTTCACAATTTCTAGAACAACTGAAGAAGTACGGTAATACTGATATGGATGGTGTGATTGAGGATCTTAAACAGTTAAACAGTCATGGGAATCAAGACCCACAAATATATTTTGAGGGAGAAACAAAAGAGGCAATTATGAGGGGTTTAAAAGTTAACTTTGCAGGTACTGACAAGCAAAAGGTTGTCTCACAAGGCTTCATGTGTCACATCATCAGCGGCTATGGGCTAAAAGTGCCAATTTATCGAATTGGGTCTCATCTTGTAAAAGCAGATGCTTTGACGGTGGGTGCCTTGATAGCTCGCAGCAGTTGGCGTTTTTGGAAATTGGGGTTTTGCCAGTCTTTCTCTATTCCATTTGCAATTCAGAGACTTTTACTTCCAGACATGCCATATTTGCGCAGTGGAGCGGTTAGGGAGTGGATGCTTGGAAATAACAGCAGACTACCTACTTGTTTGTATAGTTCTAGTGTGAACCCAGATGACACAAAGGTTTGGGCAACTTTATCCTTTTCTGCCTGTAAGATTTATTTATTAATTTATTTTTTATTTATTTTAAACTAAGTTTATGAATCTGTTGACTGTCTATTTGCTATTTGTAACATCTGAATGCCTGATACACAAATGCAAGATTATGCTGATCACTGGACAAGAAGAATTAGATGTAATTTATTAATTTTTCCAGTTGCCTCTGGTCTAGTTAAATCTACATTGTCAGACAGAGATGAAATCATGAAAAGGGCTATCTTTAAACTAAACGGTCAAGACAGATTTTTAGAAATTTAGCCAAAAACGTGTATGCTGTATTTTATATGGATTAGTAAATCAAAATATCTTGTTTACAGCGGTCTGCTCAAAGCTCTGTACATGACCAGTATAAAATAGACTACGACATGTTCTATCATTATCTTCCAAGTAGCAGTGAAAAACGAGCCACTTGGAAAAGCATTAGGGCCTTAAATGAAATAAAATAGAAGGCTTTGAACATCTGTGAGGCCAAACAGTCTATGTGACTACAAAAGATACAATATCACAAACCATGATATGTAATCCTGCTTATGCCTTTTGAAAAGAAACAAGACGATATTGAGATATCAAGTCTGACCCATTGGTCTGTCCTTTCTTTGAGGACTGTATGGTCGCTACAGAAGCCTTGGTGATTAAGTGACGGCATACAGACAAGCAACTGACTAATCCCAAACTCTAGTGCTTTAACAGAGACTTAGATAAGATAAGATAATTATCTTAATATATTCGGATGACCAAAGTAGGCCAGTGGGACTCATTGAAAAGAGCTGTTACATTGCACTGTAGTAACCACAAAGTAGTATGAAAATAAACTAATCTAGAGTAAAGAAACTAGGGTAAGCTACACTAAAGTGGAACAGATGTATGTCGTTGAATTACAACCTTGAGGGTTGGATTCAAAAATGGGTAAACCCTAACATGTTAAGAGTAACGATGAAGAGAGAGCCAGTAGTCAAGATAAGAGAGAGATAGAATAGAGCTCCAGTGGATCCAAGTGCCAACACTAATTTGTAGTGGGATGCAGAGTAGAGACATATAGTCATCGTCATTACCAACCATCCCAAAAGGGCCAACACAGGATCTAATGATGTTCCTAGGGAAATGGGCAGGACGTAAGGGGCCTGGTTGGATAATCCTGGGAGGATATGGAGTTTGACCTCCCAAGACTGTTCTAACATCCATGGCCACGCAACTTTGGAGCATACATATAAATGGTAGACTTTTGTCTTGGACAAACAAATATGGACATACAATCCAAGGTACTTAGTTGCAGCAAGGTCTGGTTCCGTGCTGGCATGATTTTGAAACCCATGGTAAGTGCCAGTCTACGTTAACTGCATGACCATGGTCAATTAGGACTTCTCAATCTATTTGATCCCTCCAATTGTCATCTCCAAATAAGAAATTTATCCAACCATGATGACACACTGATTGTCCTATCTCGTCTGAATCAGCTATTGCAGTTTGAATAATTTATTTCCATTCAAAGATAGAAATCACAACAATAGACTTCCTTTTTCTGCTCTGTCCCTCCGCACCTATTAGTACTAGTTTATGGGATTAATTTGTATATTTTGCTCTGCTACACTTCAGCCACGGATTTCTGCATTTGTCATGTTCAGTTGGGGATTTTGTTGTTTGTAATTTGCGTTTGTTTGGTCTTCAGTAAGTTTATGTTCTTGAGAGGAGACTTTATAATTGTCAGCCAATAATTTTAAAATCAAATTTGATCTTATTTTCCTCTTAATGAAATGTAACACTGATTAGTAAACCCCTTGTTCGTGATCTAAATAATGTCTTTCTTGAATCACATGAGATGTGTCTTTATTGGCCAAAAGTTGACCTTTAGCACATTTTTACTGTACTGAATTGATCAAATGCTTGTTGATCTTAGCACATTTTTCTTCATTTTTCTGGTTGGGGAATTTATCTTTTAGTTCATTCAATGTTTCTTTTAGAGTTTGTCAATGGAATTTGGTGAGTCATTTGTGTTTTCTTAATCCGTTTGGCTAATATTTGTTCAGAAACATCTTTTTCGAGGGCTTGAGGATGTGGAATGCTGGCTGGAGTTGGCAATTGATGCAATGAACTTTGACAGCAATGTTGATAAATCAGATGGCAGGAAAAAAGTGAGTTGCAATCATTGATACAAGCTAATTACATATGGATAAGGTCATGCTTAAGCTAGCTTTACTTCCTATATGGTACTTTTGTCTGAAGTCTTTGTGTTTATGTTCTTCCTGATGCTAAATTGAGGCACTATAGTCTGTAGATTGCATTCATACATTAGAGGAGTCACATGAATTATTAAAATGTTAATGTTACCTTGCAGTGTGTTGCTTCACATTTTATGGTTAACATTGGAAATTGGTATGCAGGCATTGTGTGTGCTCTCACGAGCAATTGAGGCTAATCCAAACTCTGTAGCTGTATGGGTGGCATACCTTAATATGTTTTACAGAAAGGAAAAAGTGATTGGCAAGGATGACATGTTCTATCATGCGGTATGGCCAACACTTCCATCCATGTTTCTTAAAGTTTGCTAGATTTGTAACAAATAACAAAATTGGTGGTTTATAGATTTCTTTTCTAGTTTCATTTGTGTGCATGGTCAGTATAACTAAGGAATGCTTTTTCTATGAGGGACACTACATGTTGACCTATATCCACCACTACAAACCTATCAACTATATTTTGATTAGTCTCATTCTTACACAGTTCTAGGCATTATGATTCCTGCTGCTAATTGCTGCTTAAACTCTTTGCCATAGGTCCACAATGGAGGCTGTCTACACTCTATACCTTTTATCTTGTCTTGATCAGAACAGTTTATCCTGGAAGATTGAAGTTCCTATATTACACTTCAACAGCTATTTTGGGTTGGCTAAAAGGATACTTTGACAAATATCTACACTTAAAACTCTGGCATTATGATTATGTTGAGTAGCAGCTATTCAATTGCTAGCATTACTGCACCCTTAAAAAATGTGGCTGCTCATAGACCCTATTTTAATTTGCTACAGGACTGAGTGGGATGCTTATTGGTCAGTAATTCCCATAGACATTGCATTCACATAGCCAACAGATATAACAATGGCATTTAATGGGAGAAGCATTGAAGTAGAGAAGCCATAATGCAGGGACAGACATCAATTTAAAAACTTCACAACTAACCCACACACACTTATCAACAAATTTAATAGGAAAAACCTTCCTAATTGGCTTTAGCATAAAACCCCATGCTCCATGAATCTTTTCAAAGTGAGAACCTGTGAAGGTCTGCAAACTTGCAATGTCCAAGATTAGACTGCCTCTTACAAGCTCCTTAGTATTAAAGAGGTCCACTATCTTTGTTTACGTTTTCACTTACCCTATTGCTAGGGGATTATTTCTTCATAGTTACATGTAAGTCCCCATCATAACTTCTGGTAGAGGAAACTGTATTTCTACTATGTTTTGGCAAAATTTTTCTTACGTAGTGCTCTTATCTAGCATGCTTTTTGTCATTTGGAACAGGTGCAGCATAATAAAGGATCATACGAGCTTTGGCTTTTCTTCATAAACAGTCGGCGTCAAAGAGACCAAAGAATTGAAGCTTACAAAAATGCTATAACTGTTTTATGTCAGCAATCATGCGCTGATGAAAGACAAGATAAATCTAGTAGTCCATATATACTGGATTTGGTTTTGCAGATGCTTAATTTCCTATCACTTTCGGACTATAAACATGAAGGCATTACCTGCATAGATGAACTACTTTCCTGTTCAAATGAAAGCTTTAGCAAAGGGCAGTCAGATTTATTAAGTGTATCAACAGTACTTGCATGTTTGACAAAGAAGGATGCCTGTGTTCTTTGGGTCAGTTCTATACATTTTAGAGTATATGGAAAACTTCCTGATGCTATTGTAGAGCGGCTTGAATTTGAGCAGAGTTTTCCATTTGATGTTGAGTGGCAACATTGTAAACTTTTAGAAGGATCATATGTTCATGCTATTAAAATGATGAATAATGCAGTTTGTAGTCTCAGTGAACGTTGCAATCACAATTCCTCTGAGTCACAAGAAAACGAGAATGACTCTCTTCAATCAGTGCATGCATTGGTTGTTAACCATGTCAAATGTGTATCTGCAATTGAAGGATTGGAGAGTGCACGCAAGCTTTGCTGCCAGTATATAAAGTTTTATCCATTTTGCATCGAACTTGTTCTCATCTCTTCTTCCATTGAATCGCACTGTGGGGATGACAGAGCAGGTGTTGTGCTGTTTGAAGAGTCATTATCTAATTGGCCTAAAGGCAAACCTGGTATTCAGCGTTTCTGGAATCAATTTGTTGGCTATGCTTTAGAGTCAAAAGGAGTGGAGTTTGCAAAGGTTTTAATCGACAAATGGTTTGATCAATATAAAATGGTAGAGAGCTGTATTTCCTTATGGAGAGCAGGATATCATAATAGCTCATTTTCAGGACATGCATTGGAGGAATCGAAGGACAAAAGGAAACAAAATCAAGATTTCTCTGCAAAAACAGATTTCGATAGGGATATTTTGCCCCAGGATATGATGTTCGCCCTACTAAATCTTGCAATATATAGACTGCTCAATAATAATCCAAAAGAAGCTCAATCTGCTGTTGATCAAGCACTGAAAGCTGTTTCAGATGATGGAGATATCAAGCATTGCATCAGAGAGTGTGCAGCATTAACTTTCTTTGCCTCTCCTGATGGATTAGAGCCAATGAAGAATGGCTTTGATACCAGATTGCTGCAACTACTTGACAAGTGCTTCATAGGATCTCAAATATTTCCTGTTCCTAAGCCACTCTCACGAGCTTTCACTGAGAGGATCAAAAAGCCAAAAGTTAGAATTTTTATTGAGAATCTTTTGGGTCCTATTCCTGTGGATTGTTCATTCTTGAACTCAATTCTAGAAATTTGGTATGGTCCATCTCTTCTACCTGAAAAGTTTGGTGCATTTAAAGACTTAGTAGATTTTGTCGAAGGTCTTCTGGAGCTTACACCTGTAAATCTTAGGTTGGTTCTTTCTGTATCTAGGTTGATTGTTCATAGATTCAATCCACAGAGCATATCTTCTACCGCTGCCCTTTTCTGGGCAAGTTCACTTTTAATTAACTCTATATTTCAGTCATTCCCTGTGCCCCCTGAAAATGCCTGGCTAGAAATAGGGAATTTTCTAGAGCTTTTAGATGTCGGTGTTATACTAGAAGAATTTTACCAGCAAGCTTTGTCGGTTCATCCTTTTTCTGTTGCTTTATGGCATTCTTTCTTTAACTTCCGTCGACGCACTGAAAACCTAACAGGTGTAGTTGAAGCTGCAAAGCAGAGAGGTATCATCATTGATTAGATCTCTTTAATGAATTTCTTTTGCAACAGAATGTCTTGCTACATCTTGAGAAGGCATACCTGAAAGTCTTTCCTGAGCTTCCACTGACATACTTTATTTTAGGTCTGGAAGTATCTTGACTTGGAGGTGCATGGAATTGGTTCAAAACGTTTATTTTCTTTGGCAAATTTAGTAAAGAAAGGAGGCTGGCATGGAGGCTGTATGTTTTGTTCTATACAGCAATAAGGAGAATATTAAAAATACCAGTCATTATTCCTATCTTCTAGCTGGCATGGAGGCTGTATGTTTTGTTGTATGCAGCAATAAGGAGAATATAAAAAATATATCGTCTAGCTTGCCTGCCGCTCTTGATTTTGAAGAAAAGTAATTCTAACACATTTTTCTTTCCTTCTCTCATTTTTTGTAAATAAGAATGTAACAGTACTTGTGAGATCCTTCAAAAAGTAATGTCCATCCAGAGTATCTGTATCTTATGAGACGTTCCCTGATAATTGAAGCAGACTTCTTTGTCCAGAGATACTGCCAAAAACTTCCATTAGGTTGGTCTTGATAACTTCTTATATCTTAATTATGGTTAATATTTTAGAAAACTACATATTTGATTTTAATTCACAAATAATAAGATATTTCCTTTTGTCTTGCAGGTGAGTTATGATCTTCACTTCGCATCTTTAAAGTTTGGATAGTTTGGTGCAGTTTATCTTTTGGTTGAATTTTCCTTCTTTGTTGTCTATTGTACTTTCTGTTTTGACCTGTTCACTGTTTTTTGTGTTATTGGTGCACTACTAGCACCCATGTGCAGGCACTTGCTTGCTGCTATGAACTACTTTGATGTTTTTCATGGGGGTTGGACCTTTTTTGTTGAGCAGTTTGACGATAAAAGACCTCAAACATTTGAATCTTATTGGGCAATCTAAGAGCTGCCAGTCTGTTTGGCACTAGTATGCAATACTGGGATTTTATACGCTGTAATATATGTTGTGAGCTGTTTTTCCCCATCTTGATGGTGATGATCTAGTAGTGGCAATAAAGTGCACTAAGGGGAACTGCGAACAGGCTAGTTTTTGGACAGGCTGCTTCAAAGCAATTTTGTTCACCTTCCTGGGTTATGGTCCTTTTGTACTATTTTTGTAGCTCTTTCAGCATCCAGGGTAGTGTCAAATAACATGACAGCAACATACAGTTTTCAAACAAAAATGGAGAGCATATGTTGTAAAAATCAATTTTGAAAAGGTTTTATGTTTAATTGAAGGCATTTAAATGGAAAGGGTATTATGTTTAATGGAAGTTGATTTTAATTTTTTTTCAATGGGTTATATGGGATTGAAATGGGTCTTTACCCATATTAAATTATGACCACACAGTATTACAACAACTTGGCAATTATGCATGGATTGCTTGGCAAGATTCAAATCTGTGTCCCCTCCTTGAAAGTTGGAAGTTGATAAATTTAGCTGGTTGAGCTCATGGCATTTGATAGATGGAGAAAAATATTTAAGTAGTGTGTTTGAGATTGTTTTAATAGAATATAAGTGATGCAGTGGAAAAATATTTAAGTAGTCTGTTTGAGATTGTTTTAATAGAATATAAGTGATGCAGTGTAATATATTACACTTGTGCAAATGCACCCTATAATATTTTGCGGTGATTTGTGATTTCTTCTAAATCTACATCAGTGAGAGTGTGAGTGGACTATTGAATATCAATCTCCTCTACTAAATATTGCACAAAATTTTCATGTCCCTGCATTCGATTTAAATTATGCAATGGATTTGGAGAAACTGTAAATCACTTTGTAGTTGTATCTTATTTGAGAGTTCTGCCTGTCTTTTCAGATTCAAGATTTGCCTAAAGAACTGCAAACTACGAAATCCTTTTTTCTATGGGAAAGAAACAGGAAAAACAAAAAAATAAGGGTAAAAAAGACGGGAAAGGGGATTTTTTTAAAATGGTTTATGTTTTCATAGTTCTGTATTTATTTTTAATTGATTGTACAGGATCGAAATGGACCCTGGCCATAAGTGATTGTGTTACTGGGGTATTACAATAAACTGCATAGTGATATTACAACAAACTGTACTATCAAGATACTTACGAGAGTTGTACCCTTGTGGGCTTTTTGTGAGCCAAATATCTATGTTCCTTTAAGTTTACGTGATGGGGATCACAAGAGAGTGGAACTTGTTTGGGACTGGGAAAGCGTTCCAATGGAACATAGCCAAATATTCTCACTTCAACCTTGGGGGCCTTATATTTTGGAAGTTAAGTTCTGGCCTTAAATCCAATAAAAAATAGTCCAAAATTTGTCCAGATGATATTAAGGAAAAATCTAACTTCAAATTGAAGCATAACCATGAATTGGTTACATGATGCAATAAAAACTTAACAAAGGAAAAACCTTTACAAGGGGTATTGCACTCCACTTTGTTGAAGAACTTGTTGACTTTTACTGCTTAAGCCGTTTAAGTGCATTCTATGTTAGCAACCTGGGTGAAGTGGCCTTAATGTTGAGTTTTGACATTGAAGTATGGCAGCATACAAGTCACTTTTTAACTTTATGGATGTGTTCTAAGATCAAGATTTGATAACATTGAACAAAAATCGCCTTGATTCTGAGGCAATTATTATTATTGGAACACGAGATACAAAGCTTCAGTTGAAATATAGAGTTCATGACTACGAGTAAACATACGAGTTTTAAGAGTAGAGATCACAAGTTCTTACTGAACAGTTAAAGAATTTAATCTTAAATCTGAATATCACAGTTGTGGGACATTTAAACCTTCAGCGAATTAAATTTGTAAACACTTCATAACCATTTGGTCATTTTTCATTTCTAGAGGAGTGCTCTTTTATTTGTGGTAATATGATGCCTCCTTTTAAATGCTCAAGTCACCGTAATTTCAATATGATACAAAAGTGGTGAACGTTAAGGGTTTTGGATGGTTGCCAAATTGTGAACACCGAGAGTTTTGGATGGATTTCTTGGATGATAAAAACTTCCTCCCGTTAGGGTAAAATGGTGAAATTAGGGATCCAGATGGGAGAGCTAAGGATCTAAGGAATGCTGATCGATGTGTAGAAAAATGAAATGCCAGATGCAAAAAATGTTCTACAGGAAGGATCAGGAAAGGATTCTTGGGCATTGATTCTCAAAAGAAGCAAGGAAGTAATTAAAGAAGAAGTTGGTACTGAGATATCTCATGAAAATGGAAAGATATGTATTGCTGACTTCCTAATAAAAAAATATTGAGGGATAATGAGTTTAGCATGGTAGGCAAATTTCTAGGGCCCAGACCAAATTTAGATGTGCTTAGGAGATGGCTTCATTCTAAAATTCAAACAAAGGGTTCAATGAATGTTATTGGTCTATCAAAGGGATACTTCTTAATCTAGTTTAATATCGAGGAGGATCTGGTGGCAGCTTTATCACGAGGTCCGTTTTTCTTTGGGAAAAGACCAGTTTTCCTAAAACGTTGCCATCAGGGCATCAATCCTCCAAAGGAAGAATTTTTTTCTGTTCCCATCTGGATTAGGTTCCCAGATCTGCCTATAGAATATTGGGATGATCAAATTATTGAGGGCCTAACGACACAAATTGGACAGTTTATAACCATGTATCCACCCACCCGCAATAAAACAAGAATGTTGTGTGTAAGAGTCTGTGTTAATGTGAAGCTAGAACAAGACAAAGTGGAAAAAGTGAGTATCAAATCGATGCTTGGGGAATGGGAACAAAAAGTTGAATATGAAATTTTTTCGGTATACTGTAAGCAATGTAAAGTGTTTGGACATGTGGAGGGGAAATGTCATTCACAAAAACAAACCAAATTTACTAAAAAGTGGCAACAAAGGAGAATAAAAAAAACCAGAGGACTACAAGCATGGAAAATGAAATTTCTAGCCCACAAGAAAGGGCACAAGAAAAGGAACAATATCATGAAATTTACCAGGAGGTAAATGAAGAGGCAGAAAATGAAATTAGTAATGGATGTTCTATACAGTACAAGGAAGAACAACATAATCCTAATAAGATAATGGAGTATGCAAGTAAACGCACAGAGTTAAACCAACAAGAAGATGAAGAACATAATGAGAAACAAAACTTGAGTGGTTTTGGAAATAACACTAATCAACAAGAGAATAGTCTCAATTAAGAAAAAGAAAATAATTATGAAGAAGGTAACCATAAGATGAAAACAAATATGATTGAATATCATATAAATCTAGATACCAAGACACATCAACAAAATGTGATTGCAATCAGCACAAAGAATGCATACGGTAATTTGGAAGTTGAAGAAAAAATATTAGTAAATGATGCTAAAATGGTAGAGGACACCCCATCCACTCAAATGGACTCAAAACAGGAGAAGGATCATATTGAAGGAGTTTGGGGGTTTAAAATCAAAGAATTAGAGGGATGGAAAGGATTAGATCAAGTTTTAAGTTCAAAGAATGAGACTTAAAAATTTTAGGAACAGAAGGATCTAAGCATAATAGAAAACTCAAAGCAGTCTAAGGAGGGTATGCAAACAAGATTCAACAAAAGACCAGAGCTGGATAAAACAACTCAATCAACAACAAAAGAATCTCCGATAGGATGTAATCAAATGGGAGAGAATGATCCTCTTGGAAAACATAACAAAAATACAAAGAATATAGGTAATTATGGGAAAAGAAAGCAAGGAAGACCCCCCAAACAAGAAGAACAAAAAGCACCAGAGAACAGGGGACAAGAATTAGATCCAAATGAAAAATGTATGGTTTAAGGGTAAAAGCCCATCAAATAAAACCAAAAAATGAAAATCCTTTCTTGGAATGTGCGGGGGGCTAAATTCCCCTGGGAACAGAAGAATTGTTAGAGATCTACTCATGGAAGTAACACCTGATATTGTTTGTCTTCAAGAATCTAAAATTGACATTATTCAGAAAGAGGTTTAGCCAAATTTTGAATGGATCATAAGCCCAACACAAGGTACTGCTAGAGGTATTTGCATATTTTGGGACAAAATGAATTTTGAGGGCACTTTAATTGATCAAGAAGATAGATTCTGTATAGTCAAATTGAAGAACAAAAAGCCAACTTTTGTTGGGTAGTGATAGGGATTTATGCTCAAAACGATGATCGTGAGAGATTCCATATGTGGAATAAGCTATATTTTCAGAGGAATATTTTCATTAATTTACATTGGATGGTTTTGGGCGACTTCAATATAGTTTTAATAATAGAGGACAAAAGTGGAGGGAGGATTAACATCATTCAAGGTATGCAAGATTTTAATGATTTTATTCATAATAATAAGTTGATTGTGTGTAAATGTAAGTTTACGTGGACAAACAAAAGGATGGGGGATAATCACATTCAAAGGCACCTGGATAGATTTATTATTTCTAATAGTTAGCTAAGTATAAACAGTAGACTTACATGAATTCCCAGAATAGGATCTGATCACAATCCCCTTTTGCTAGATATGGAAAAGGAGGGGAAGCAGGGAGGAGCACCCTTTAGGTATGAGCTCATGTGGAATATGCACCCAGAAATTATAAATAAAATTCAATATTGGTGGTAGGAGGAGGTTCAAGGATCAACAATGTACATAGTTACCCAAAAATTAAAGAACATCAAGTATAGAATCAAAATTTGAAATAAAAAGGTTTTTGGTAACATCAATTTAAGAAAACAACTTAAAAAGGATATCCAAGATATAGAGGAAACAATAGAGAGAGAAGGGATAAAACTAGAGTGGCATGAAAAGGAAAAATAAATTCTCACATAGTATCATAATACCATTGCCCAAGAGGAAATTCGTTGGAAACAAAAATCTAGAGTTTTGTGGCTCAAGGAAGGTGATAGAAACACTAAATTCTTCCATGTTTCGACTATGAGACATAGGAACAACAATAAAATCCTCTACCTTATGGGGGAATATGGAAGAAAGTATGAGGATTTAAATGATATTAAAAATTTGGCAATTACTTTTTTCCAGAACCTTCCTAGCAAAGAAAAATAGAGTGCAACATGGAAATAGAAAGCATCATTAACAATGTTCCTAAAAGAGTTAATGATAGCATAAATGAATATCTATGCAAGGTAATATCTAAGGAGGAAGTTAAAAGAGTTGTGTTCTCTATGGGAGCATCCAAGGCTTTGGGGCCAGATGGTTTTCCACCAGGTTTTTTCAACATCATTGGGATATTGTTGGAGAAGATGTAGTCAATGCAATCAAAGAAGCCCAAGAATCTGGTAAGTTGTTGAAAGAATGGAATAATACCTTCCTTGCTCTAATTCCAAAGAAATATGGGGTAGATAAATTGCAGGATTTTAGACCAATCAGCCTATGTAATACAATTTACAAAATTTTTACTAAAGTTTTGGCCAATCGGTTGAAAACATCATCCCTTCAATCATTAATGAAGATCAAGGAGGGTATGTGGCAGGTAAGCAGATTACTGAAAACATCATTTCCATTTATGAAACAACACACTCTCTTCAAAGGAGAAAAGGGTCAAGCATGTTCCTTAAGCTGGACATGAACAAAGTCTATGATAGGGTTTCATGGTATTTCTTAGATAAAATAATAGAGCAAATGGGTTTTAGTGAAAAATAGAGGGCATGGATTGGTATGTGTATTTCTAACCCCCGATTTTCAATATTGATCAATGGACAATCTGTTGGGTTCTTTCCTTCTAGCAGAGGAATCAGGCAGGGAGATCCGTTGTCTCCATATCTCTTTATCATTATGGTAGATGCCTTGGGAAGAACTTTGGAAAGAAAGAGAAATGATGGTAATATCAAAGGTCTAAAACATTCATCCATTGGTGAAGCTTTATCTCATCAACAATTTGTGGATGATACTTTCTTGCTTGGGGAAGCTATAGAGGAAGAAGCTTTGGAGTTTAAAAAAGTCCTTGATTCTTATGAAAAAGCTATAGGCCAAAAAATAAATTATGAAAAAAGCAAAATTATGTTTTTAAACACGGAGGAGAGTATAAGAGATAAAATAGTTAAAGTGTTGGGTAGTAAGGAGGAAGATTTCCTTATCACCTATCTTAGTTTGCCTTTGTTTATAGGCAAGATGAAAGATGAACTTTGGAATCCAATTATTGATAAATTTAATTGGAAACTTCCAGGTTGGAAGGGATCTCTGTTATCCTTTGCAGGGAAAGTACAACTCATAAAACACGCTTCAAAACCTCTCTATTTATTTCATGTATTTTCTAAGGATGTCAAGGAAAGTGGAAGATACTTTAGAAAGACTACAAAATTTTTTCTTATGGGATTGCAGTGAATGCAAAAAACGTATACATTTGGTAGCCTAGGATACCTGTTGCCAGCCTTTACAAAATGGGGGTCTTGGTTTGAGGAAGTTAAACGATCTAAATAGAGCCCTTCTAGCTAAACATGGTTGGAGGCTTTGCACAGGAGCGTCAGGGAAATGGGCTAGCATTATCCAAAACAAATACTTGAAGGGCAGAAACCACTTTATCAGTTGTTCTAATCCTCCACATGGGTCTTTTTTTTGGCAAAATATAATCAATAGCAGGAAAGTTCTATGACAAGGTCTAAAATGGGGAGTAGGTAGGGGAGACAAAATTGACTTTTGCAAAGACCTTTGGATTCAAGAGGAGCCTTTAGTGAACTACAGAAAGTTCAAATATATTAAAGAACATTTAACCAAAATCTATGGTAAGAAAATTAATGGTTACATTTATAGGGTGGGTGATTTTCAGGAGTGGAAAATAGTGCAAGAAGATATGCAAGGCTCGGGGGGTAAATATCAACAAAACCTTCTAAGGAGTTATTATTTAGGTAGAGGTTTAGAGGAGGATCAGATAATTTGGGGAAGAAACCAACAAGGCCAGTACTTAGTGAAGGATGGATATAGAGTCTTGGGCAAAGTAACCTTAGAGAAACTCGAGATTAAAGGAATTTGGAAGCTACACATCATCCCTAAAGTTGCTATGTTGTTTTGGACTTCCATTCTCAATAAGATCCTTACAAAAGATAATATGTTCAAAAGAGGGATTGTGGTTCCAACTGTTTGTGTCTTATGTAACAAAGAGGATGAGTGTGTGGACCACCTGTTTGGAACTTGTGATTTTTTTCGTGATATCCTAAATATGTTATTGAGAGAAATTAATGTTGCTTGGGTCATTCCAGATTCTCTAATCAGGATTTGGGAACAGTGGTACTTAGGAAGCAGTATTTTTTGGCAAAAATACATTCCACATATTTGTTGGGGGATTTGGTTGGAAAGAAACAGACGAGTGTTCAAAAATAAAACCAAAGAAATAATTGGGATTTATGCCAGGATAAAAACAACCCTATTGAAGGATTGTATTAAAAACATTGTTGGCTAGGAAAATCTTGCAATGATCCTCTTTAGAGAAAATGATATCCTAAATATGGAAAAAATCAATAAGGTGAGACTAGATACAAGATGGGAACGTCCCCAAAAAGACGGTAAAAATTAACTTTGATAGAGCTGCAAAAGGTAACCCGGGTCATGCTGCTAGTGGGGACCTCAATAGGAATGACAGAGGTCAGGTAGTGGCTGCATATGCTAAGGATCTAGGAATTACCACAAATCATCAAGCTGAAGCAAGGGCAATGCTTACAAGCCTCCGAATTGCAATGAATTTGGGTTTTAGAAGAATTGTTCTTGAAGAGGATTCCAAGAATATTATAACTTCTCTTCAAAAAAGGGAGTTAAATAATTCTAGTATTCTCCAAATAATAATAGATGCGAGGAGCATTTTAGGAAACCTAGAAGAAAGTCTAAACATATTTAAAATCACATATTTATAAAGAGAAAAACAAAGCTGCTGATAAAATGGCGAATATTTAATTTAAATCTGAGAATTTCAAGGTCTGGTTATATAGTCTAGCTGATAAAGAAAGCAGAGCAACAGTGCGTAGGACTGGGTATATAGTCTAGCTCTGACTGAAGAGTATGTAACGCATAATCGAAATATTTATAATTTGTATGATAGCCAAGGAGGCAATTTTTGAGCAGTTTATATCCATCTGGTCATTTTAGTTTCAGAAGATGTGCTTCTGATGTGGCAAAGTCATTGTAATTGTGTCTATATATCGTGCATATATTCCCGCGTTATGAATGAATTATAATTATTATTATTCACTGAATGATAGTCTATGTTCAATGAGGACTTGTCCAGTGATTTAGAGACCAGCTTGAAAATGTGTCCCAAAAAATGCATCCCAAAAGGCCGCCCTACCATCCCTGTCCCTGTTCCAGAATTTTGTCACATAGAATTGATAGCCAAGAAGGCAATATGCTTTCACTTATTGTATACAATATTGTATAAAATATTAGCAGATATTGCAGAAGAACTATACACAAACTTAGTATTTTTGGTAGCAGCATTCTTGTCCATGTTATATTAATGGTAGGAAGTACTAACTTCCAATATTAATAATAAATAACATAAACACTAATCCTATCATACGGCATCAATTCAAAATTAAAAATGTGTTAGTAGTAACTAGCATCCAAAGACAACTAACAACTGAACATTTTAAAATTATCTTTAAAAAAAAAACTTTTAATCTATTCATAATCAAAGCCAAACTCTGATAAGCACATCAAGGACCATACTAATTTTAATTCAATGATTATTAATATCAATTCAAAAACATAGGCCTCTCGGAATCTAAAGCTGTGATTGACATTGTTCAAAATCTTGAATTCCACTTAAAAAAGCAACGTGGTGTCTGCAAAATTGCATGTTGGCGAAGTCGTTCAATTGCTGCTGCTACTCCAGAGACAGCTCTTCTACGGCAGTCAATGGGCCCACTTCTCTCGCATCACACCCTGTTGGAAGCAAAGCCGCTGTCACGAGGGAACTGTTTCTGAACGCCATAGAAATTTTATATTAAATAATGTGAGCGTAATGGATGCTATGCATCCCCAATTCCTGTATTGTGAAGATGAAGTAGGGGAGGACTAAATAATCAGCGTGCAAGGCATTCTCGTATTTTTCTCGCTAAAAACTACCTAATTATTAGCTAATTGATTTTCAGACTCCAAGTCAGGAATGAGTCCGATCGGTGACGGAAGCCAGAGGGTTGATTTAGTGGCATCTTGCACGTCAGTTGGCATGAATTCTGAGAGAGTTCGCTTCCGTGCATCGGTGCCTGCCTTCTTTTAAAAATTAATTGTTTGATATTAAAAAAAATGATGTTATATAGATATATATGGATCTATGATGATAAGAGATATTATATAGTGTTCAACATAATTTCAGAATTTAAAAGATGTTTTAAGTTTTTATTTGGCGAAATTTTTATAGACGAGTTCGCTACGGTCCAGAAACTTTCACTATTTCTACATTTAATTTTTGGGTTTTAAAAAAAAAATATGTGTTTATATATTTAGTGGTTAAAATATGGAGCTGAACTTAGCTTAGCTTTCCCATCTTTCAGAGATTTTTAAGAGACGAGTTCACCACTGGGAAGAAACTTTCCTTATTTATACATTTAATCTTTGGGTTATTTTAGAAAAAAAATTTAGAGTTAATTTTTCATTTATATATTTTAATGGTATATGGAACTTAGCTTTCCCATGTTTCAGTTATTTAAATGGTATTCTAAAAATTCCTGTAGATGGTGCCACAATTCTAAACTCGAATGTGTTGGTGGTAAAACACATGCATATGATGAGCTACTTTCGAAGATGAAATTAATTCAAGCTGTGGTAGGTGATAAGCCTCTTTAGGAAGGCAACCTACCGACGGGCAATTAAAAAAGAAACGTAATTTATTATATATAGTTATATAGTTATTGGAGTATAAAAATGGTATGTAGGCTAATACATAATATACCATAGATGCAATGTTAATAATAGTTACTAAGTAAAACGAAGTGAATGGGATCGAACGGTGACGACGAATTTTTCGGCGGCACCCTAAATTGCGATCCGGCAAGGCCAGCTTTGGCGGCGGTGAAAGAAGATCCAAGGCTTCGAAGGGTCGAAACCTCTGTGCGATCCGGATGAGTGTCGAGGGGCACAACCATGATGTCACGAGGCGAGGAGGTAGGCGGGACTAACATCGCGCGCAGCGACGCGACGAGTGGTCTTCTTTCGGCCATAAGCTCCATTTTGAAGACGGGAGCGTCGGTGGATTTGAATACCACCAACCATAATGCTGAGAGTAACGATGGGACTGGGATTTCGACCACCAGCGACGACCACATCAACGGAAACCCTTCGTTTGTAGAATTGCTTCAGAACAAGCAAAAAATTAAATCTAACACCGCATTCGAGTTCGTTACACAGGGCTGTGATGTCATATGCCCTAGGAGCCTCATGGAAAATTACGAAACTCGTGACACTTACTCCCTGGTGGGAAAGTTCATAGGAGGCCGCCCGAACATGGATTTAATTAGCAGATGGGCGGCGTCCAAATGGAAAACACTGGGAAGCATGGAGCTGTCGGCTATGACTCGGGGTTTCTTCATGATCCAACTTAATACCTCGAAGGACGTAGAATGCATCTTATCCGGAGGGCCTTGGTTTTTTGGGAGGAGAAGTCTGTTTTTAAAAAATGGCAGCCAAATTTTGACCAAAACTATCAGAATATCAATTATGCTCCACTCTGGGTGAGGCTTCCGAACCTCTCAACCCATTTCTTCTATGAAGACGCACTGCGAGGTTTAGCCAAGGCTAATGGGGATCTCATGGCCATTGGCCCAGCCACCCGAGCGAGAACACACTTAACTCAGGCATGCATCTGCGTCAATGTGAACTTGGAAAGCCATCTCCCGGAGCACTTGAACCTCATTTACAAAGATTTCAAATGGAGACAACCGTTGATCTATGAGAACAAACTGATTTTTTGCCCTAAGTACCATACACAAGGCCATCTGCAGTCCCAGTGCCCTAAGGCTAAGAACCCGAGCATGGACAACCAAACCGAGGAACGCTTGAAGCAGATTTACAGACGAATCTCAGAGAACCGCGCGTCGAACGTCAGACATCAAGCTAAATTGTGGGCGAACACTCCATTTCAAAAGGCAAGTGATTCTATTCCTGTTACTAATAAATTTGATGTGCTTAAAGATTATGACATTTCTGAGGATGTTGAGGAAGGTGAAATTCCTGCTGATTCAAACCTGGGCTTTAACCTTGAACTTCTCCAATGCCCTAGACCTAGATCCACCCAGGCATCTAAGTCTGCCTCTCAGTCGAAACAATCGCCCAGTCCCCCCTCCTAATCCCCCCGTAACCCACCCCTGAAACCCTTCGTCCAACCGTCCTCCTCGTAGGATTTTCCACCCCCGAAATCTAGGACTCCAGCCTTGCCCACCTTCTACGACCCTGTGGACTTCGACAGTGAAGACCTGGACCAACCTTCCCCTAAGAAGTGGAGCCCCAAACAAACCCGTAGCTTCAAAAAATCTCATATGGACGTCGGAGGAGAGAGGAAAAAGGTAGACCGTCGAAAGCAGACAGAAGAATCAAGGACACTACAAAAGACATAGCTAATGGGACCCAGAAAACCCTCTTTCAGGATACCGAAACTGGTACTAAGGAAGAAACCCGAAGAACCAAACCCCCTATGCAACAAGGAAAAGGGGGTAAAAGAATTCCCAAAAGTTCTAAATGAGAGTCCTCTCTTGGAATGCGAGAGGACTAAATGGGGCAGCCAAGCAGAGAGTGGCTGCAGCCATGAGAACATAACCCAACTATTTTTCTCATCCAGGAAACTAAACTCATCGACTAATGGTCACCTAGGATGGCCAAAAATATTTGGAGAAACTACGAGTGCGTCCATTCCCCAGCGTCCGAATCGGCTGGTGGGCTATTGTGCATGTGGAACCCCACTAAAGTGAAAGGCAACCTCATTTTTGGCCAGGTGAGACTGAGTAATATCCTATTCCAGGATCTTAGCTCCCAGGTATCCTAGGTGATGACCAATGTTTACGCCCCAAACTTCCCCTAAGGTAGAGTGGCTCTGTGGAACCTGCTTACGTCGATAAGGCAAGCCTTTGACGGAACCCCCTGGATTTTAGTAGGGCACTTAAACTCTCCCTTGTATGGCTCAGATAAAAGAGGAGAAACTATGATATCCCACAGGGACACAGATGACCTGAGACACTTTATTGATTCCAATGTCCTCATGGATGTTTAGCTTCAAGGGTCTTTATTCTCTTGGAGTAACAGGAGGAAAGGCAACAGTCTTATTCAGGAACGCCTTGATCGAGTGTTGCTATCCCAGGAAGCCCTCCCACTTTTCGGGGATGCCAGCTTGCTAGCCCTTCCCAAGATTGGGTCCGACCACAACCCCATTTTGCTCGAAACTGGCACTAAATCCTAGTTCAAAACCCCTTTCAAGTTCGAATCCATGTGGATCCAGCATCCCGATATCAGTAACCAGATTACGTTGTGGTGGAAAAGAAAATTCCCAGGTTTAGCCACCAATCAATTCATGCAAAAACTCAGATCCATCAAAGGAAATATGAGAATATGGAATAAGGCGATTTTTGGGAATATCTTCGAAGCAAAGAATCAGGTCAAGACCAGAATAAACCAGATCGAGGACAGTTTTCAAAAGGGAACATGCAATGATAATCTCCGTATTAAAGAGTAGCAGCTGCTGGCCGACTACCACAACATCCTCAGTAAGGAGGAAACCTTTTGGCGCCAAAAGTCCCACCAGCTGTGGCTCAAGGAAGGAGACTCTAATTCCAAATTCTTCCACATATCCACCTTGAGGCATAGGGGTACAAACAAGATCAAAAACCTCGCCAAGCAAGATGGGTCTGTTACTTCAGACATCCTCTAGATCAGGGAAGAAGCAATGAGCCACTTCAAAAATCTCCTTATCTCTCCCTTGTCCCAGTCCCAGTCTGCCATGAAAGCCTTGCTGGTTAACATCCCCTACATCATTTCCCGAGATTCCAATCTATTCCTCCTCAACCCTTTGTCCCATAAAGAAATTTGTCAATCTTTGTTTTCCATGAACCCAGACAAAGCCTCTGGCCCGGACGGGTTCCTGCCTAGATTTTTCCAAACCTATTGGGACATTGTGGGCTCTGACCTGTGTAATTCTATTAGAGAAATGCAGTCTTCCAAATCCATCCCCAGATATGTCAACTCCACCTTCCTAGATTTGATCCCTAAGGGCGAGAATCCCCAATCCCTTTCAGACTACCGTCCCATTAGTCTGTGCAATGTCATCTATAAAATACTTTCCAAAGCCATGGCTAATTGGTTGTCAAGCATTCTCCCCTCTATTATCGACCCCTGCTAGGGCAACACTGTCAAAGGTTGCAATATCCTTGACGGAGTCATCATCATTCATGAGTTGATCCACTCTGCCCATACCTCCAAGTCTGCTGCCTTTTTCCTCAAGTTAGACATGAACAAAGCGTTTGATAGAGTCAACAGGGACTTCCTCATCCAAATCCTCCTCAGGTTTGGCTTCCATGAATCTTGGGTTAATCTAATTTATAAGTGCATTTCTTCCTCATGTTTTTCAGTCCTGGTGAATGGGTCTGCTTCTGGATACTTCCCTAGCTCCAAGGGCCTCAGACAGGGTGATCCGCTTTCCCCCATTCTCTTTATCATTTTGGCAGAGAGCTTGGGAAGAGCTATCAAGAATGTGTGTTCCAAAAATCTGATATCGGGCATCAAAGCTACCATTGGTCTCCAGCCCTCAACCCATCAACAATTTGGGGATGATACCTTGCTGGCCACCAAAGCAACAATTTCTGACGCCAAAGGTATCAAAACTATTCTTAACCTCTACGAAGAGGCAGTTGGTCAGAAAGTTAACTATGTTAAAATGTTAGGACCCTCCTAACGTAACTCATAATCATATTATATATTATATTGTATTATAAAGGGACACATCCCTTCACCATTCACACCTTTTAGATAGATGTAAATAGGACAAGGAGGATGCTCCAAAGATCATCCGAGAACATTAATTTATTATATTGTGGGTTTCTGACTTTCAATACAAACTACGATTCTATTCAAACAACAATTATTTTTTGCATTCAATTAATATTTCAAGTTGCAGGTTCATAACAACTGGATCAGAGCTAAAAAGACTTGAAATTTTTTCCCCACCCCGCTCTAGTTACTGACAGGCCATTACTCGGCAATGTTTTCTTTTCAGCACACATTCTAACCATTACTGACGGAACTGTTACACAGTAGGCCACAATCGCCAGCAAAGGTAGCATACATAATTTTTTGGACAACATCACGCATTACCGGAGTTAGAAAACCCCAACAACGAGTACAGGCGAGGAAAATATCATTCGGTGTGAACAAAGAGCATCAAGTATGTAAAATTAAACATGGTGGAGACAGACAATTTTTTCCAACAAAACTAATTTCTGCATATTAAAATCACTTATAAACCAACCACACCCTAAATGGCCGAGGGAAGACGATCTCAAGACACAACAAAGGAGATTGCAAAGGAGGTTTCAAAAGAAATTACGAAAGAACTCTTGTAGTTTTCCAAGGAAATGAGAGACATGATGCAAGGAATGGCATTTTGGAAGGACAATTTAGAATATAAAATCGCTACCAAAATAACAGACCTAACCATAAACATCACCAACTCGAATACAGATATATCCACTAAATTGGATGCTACAACCCATTCCATGGACTTAGTACAAAACAATTTGCTGCTCATGCAAAACAGACAACAAAACACTAGGCCATCACAACAAACATTAATAGGGGGACCACATACATCAATCCTTCCCCGTATCACAAAACTAGATTTTCCAAAATTTGATGGAGGCGACCCCACAAATTGGATATAAAGGGCAGACCAATATTTTACCTTATATCAAATATTGAAGATTCAGAAAGTCCGTATCGCATCATTTCACTTGGAACAAATTGCTACCTAGTGGTATCAATGGTATGAGAAAATAAAAGGTCCGCCCACATGGACTGAATTCACAAAAAAATTAATGTTGCGATTTGACCCCACTAAATTTGAAGACTTCACAGGAGCCCTCACTAAACTGCGACAAACCTCCACCGTAAGGGAATACCAAGCACAATTTGAGAAATTGGCAAACCTTACAACAGGACTAGATGCATCATTCTTCCAAAGTTGTTTCATTAGTGGCCTAAAAGAAGACATTAGAATGGAGGTACAAATACAAAATCCTATCGATATGATGCATGCAGTGGCATTAGCACAAATGATAGAAGAGAAGAACAATAACCAAAGGCGAATAGAAAGAGTTTTTTAAGGAAAAACACCAAATACCTACACCAGCCAAAAACTGAATAAGGTCATGCCAATTAAATGAATTAGCCAAGAAGAGCTAAAATAAAGATGAGAAAAGGGCCTATGTTTCCACTACGACGAAAAGTTTACCCCCAACCACAAATGCATCTCACCAAAATTATATATTTTGGACACAGTTGATTGCACCTCCAAATAGGAGGATGACATAGAAGTGAAAGTAATAATTGAGGTTGCAGAAGAAAACCAAGAAGATAAAACAAAAATATCCTTTAACACATTAGCAGGATACTCGATTCCACAAAAAATGAAGGTAAAAGGGTATTTTAAGAAACAAAACCCTATTGTGCTCTTAGACTCTGGTAGCACTCACAATTTGTAGACCCCAGTTTGGCCAAACAAGCTAATTTCTTTATATATCCCTGCAATAACTTCGAAGTCATGATTGGAAATGGAGGAAAAATTACATGTAAAGGCAAATGCAGGAATATCAAACTCACGATGGGGGAATATAACATGAAAGCAGATATGTATGTACTACCATTAGGAGTATGTGATATTGTTTTGGGAGTACAATGACAACGAACGCTTGACAAAATTCAATGGGACTTTGAAGAGTCATGGATGCAATTTATACAAAACAACCATACACAATTCAAGGTTTAAAAATAGGTCCCACACAAATCGTAAGTTCCCATAGAATGGAAAATATTCTTCGAAAAGGAGGAAGAGGCATGGTTGCCCAACTATTTTCCTTGCAAAACACCATCGAAGAGCAACCAAATGCACCTTAATTAATAGAACTCCTAGAGAAACATGATAAAATAATCAAAGAACCAGAGGGATTACCTCCACAACGAAGCCATGATCATGCTATTCAATTACTTCCAGGACACCAACCTCCAAAATATTAGACCTTATCGATATCCATACTTACAAAAGATGGAAATAGAAAAATTAGTACAAGACCTACTAAGGGCAGGGGTCATTCGACCTAGTAGAAGTCCCTACTCTTCGCCAGTCATACTAGTAAGAAAAAAAGATGGATCATGGCGCCTATGCGTGGATTTTCGTGCTCTCAAAAAAATAATGATTAAAGACAAATTTCCTATTCCAGTCATTGATGAACTACTCGATGAACTAAATGGAGCCGCATATTTTTCTAAACTCGATTTACGATTAGGTTACCACCAAATTCGAGTTAAGGAAAGCGATATACCCAAAATTGCTTTTCGCACCCACGAGGGACATTATGAATTCTTGGTGATGCCTTTTGGCCTCACCAACGCTCCATCCACATTTCAAAGTCTTATGAATAAGGTATTTTCTCCCTTCGAAAATTTATTTTAGTTTTCTTTGACAATATTTTGATTTACAACAAGACATGGGAAGAGCACTTAACACATATAGCGCAAGCACTCAAAATCTTGGAAGAAAATCAATTATACGCAAAGAGATCAAAGTGTTCCTTTGGGAAGCAGGAAATTGAATATCTTGGACATATTGTCTCCAAGGAAGGAGTTAAAGTAGACCCCCGAAAAATTGAAGATGTGGAAAATTGGCAAATTCCAAAAACTCTAAAAGGGTTGCATGGGTTCTTAGGATTAACGGGCTATTATCGTAAATTTGTTAAATATTATGGGAAAATAGCAGCACCCTTAACAACCCTACTTAAAAAGAATACCTTCATATGGTCTCCAAAAGCGAATGAAGCTTTCATGACTTTGAAAAATGCCATGTGTACCACCATCGTCCTAGCTATGCTAGATTTTTCCCAACCATTCATTATTGAAAGCAACAGTTTCGTATTGGGAATGGGAGCAGTGCTCATGCAAAATGAGAAGCCCTTAGCCTTTACTAGTAAAGCATTTTCCAAAAAGAATTTAGCACGTTCCACTTATGAAAAAGAGTCCATGCTATCCAACATTGGAGACCATACCTTATTGGAAAAAATTTCATTATCTACACCGACCACCATAGCCTAAAATACCTTCTTGAACAACGGATAACCACTCCAGAACAAAAAAAGTGGGTAAAAAAACGATTAGACTATGATTATGAAATGATCTACAAAAAAGGGAAAGATAACATGTTTGCGGATGCACTTTTCAGAAAGTTCGAAGAAACTTCACAATTACATGCTTTTCCTGCACCATCCCTACATGGATCGAACAAGTCAAGGATGAATGGTATGCAAACCCTACTATACACATCATAATTCAACAGCTACAACAAAATACCATGAATAAACCCCACTACTCTTGGCAAGGTAACATGCTCTGTTACAAAGAACGTCTGGTCCTCTCACCTACATTGGTTTATCATCCAAAGCTTCTACATGAGCTACACGCTACACCTATTACAGGCCACTTTGGATTCCTAAAAACCTACAAAAGAGTGACTAAATCATTTTATTGATGAGGGATGAAAATGATATCAAGAAGTTCGTCAATGAATGCGAAACATGCCAAAGAAATAAAGGTGAAAAAGTGGCACCAAGCAGACCAACATCGGAGAAGGGGATATGGTATTTCTCCGCCTCCAACCATATCATCAAACTTCATTGAAAATAAAAGGGTCACAAAAATTAGCACCAAAATTTTATGGCCCTTATAAAATTCTACAATGTATTGGACCTGTTGCATATAAACTTGAATTACCAGAATCTTCCAAAATCCATCCGGTATTTCATGTTTCTTGTCTTAAATCCGTAATAGGCACTAACATCGTTACGCAAACTCAACTTCCAGAATTTTCAGATAATGGAGCTCTCATGGTTGACCCAGAAGCTATCCTAGACCGACGTATGCGCCGCCCCCGTAACCGCACCATCATCGAGGTATTGATTCAATGGAAAGGTCTACCTCCAGAGGATGCTACATGGGAGATGCTCCACCAGATTCAACAACAATTTTTGTAATTCTAGCTTTGAGGACAAAGATTTTTCAAAGGAGGGTGGCATGTTAGGGTCCCCCTAACGTAACTCTTAATCATATTATATATTATATTGTATTATAAAGGGACACATCCCTTCACCATTCACACCTTTTAGATATATGTAAATAGGACAAGGAGGATGCCTTTCAATACAAACTGCGATTCTATTCATTTAATGATTCTTTTTTGCATTCAATTCATATTTCAAGTTGCAGGTTCATAACATAAAAGCAAGTTGTTTTTCATTAACACCCCCCAAAAGACAATGCAAGATCGCACGTATTTTGGGGTGTTCCATCGTAGATTTTCTGACCACCTACTTGGGTCTCCCCATGTTTAAAGGAAGACCTCTCAAAGACATGTGGAGGAATATCACCTATAGGATTCACAAAAAGCTTTCAGGCTGGAAAGGTGCTCTCCTTTACAGTGCTGGCAAGGCAACCCTGGTCAAGGCTGTGCTTCAGAGCATTCCCACCTTTTTCTTGTCTGTCTTCAAAATCCTGACGGTAGTGGGTGAGACCATCAAAAAAATCCAAAAATATTTTGTGGTCGGGAAATGAAAACCAAAAGAAGTTCCACCTGGTTGCTTGGGACAAATTCTGTTCCCCCAAGTATCAGGGAGGCTTGGGGATGAGGCGCATCAATGTAACCAATTTATCCCTCCTGGCTAAATAAGCATGGAAGGTAGTCTCCAATGCTAATTTCGAATGGATGGATATAGTCAAGAGAAAGTATCTCCAGCAACAATCCTTTTTTTAGATGGAGACCCCTCACAACTGCTCTCACTTTTGGAAGTCCATATCCCTCACCCAAAATCTCTTACACCAGGGCTCTTGGTGGCAGTTGGGAAATGGTAAAGAGATCGACTTCTGGGAGGATGTCTGGGCTAGAAAAGATCCTCTTATAAGAGACCAGAGGTTGGATGCTATAAAGCATCTGATCGACAACAAGTACAAGGCCCGTATAGCAGATTTCATCACTTCAAACTAGGGTGTCAAAATATGGAAGAAGGTTTAGTTGAGACTCAAGAACAACACTATCAATAATGCAGTGACAAATATCCACACACTTTTGAGGGTAAATTTCATCCCCTAAACCCAGAACAAATATCAGCGATGCTGAAAGGCACGAGTGACGGTAACTTCTCTGTGAAGTCTGCTTCCCAGCTCATTGAGAGCACCACCAAAGGAGCCATCCCCAACAAAGAGCAAACCTTAGCCAGAAGTGTGTGGCTTAAGGCCCTAATCCCAAAGATAGCTCACTTTTGCTGGATTGTCATCCATAATAAACTCCTTACCATTGACAACCTAATGTGCAGAGGGATCATTGTTCCCAATAGATGCTACCTGTGTGAGCAAGCCTAGAAATCAACCCAGCATATCCTCATGGATTGCCCATTCACAAGCACTGTGTTTTCCCTGGTGGTCAACAAGTTTCAGGTTTATTGGATCAGGCCAAGAACGGTCAAGGATATGTTCATCCAATGGCCCAACACTTTTAAAAACTTGAGACTAAACTTTCTATGGAAATCCCTGGTCCATCATATTACCTAGCAGATTTGACTAGAACGCAACAGGCATATTTTTAGTGAAGATCTCAGAGATCATGAAGTAGTTGCATCAAGAGCCTTGAAATTTGCAACTGAAAATAGCAGTCTCATCCCATGCCCAGAAATTCCCCAAGATGGAACTGAAGGTTACCTGTTTGTGGATCTCAATATTCCTAAAGACTATTGCAAAGCCAAAGAGTCTCACAAGGACAGAGCCACAACCAAGTGGACTCCCCCCCAAGGTTGGCTGAAGGCTAATTTTGACGGTGCCTCTAAAGGCAATCCGGGCAAATCTGGAGTAGGAGGTGTGGTCAGGGACCACAACGGTAATATCATCCGAGATTTTGCCAAAAATCTGGGTACCTAGACCAACAATTACGCTGAAGCTAGAGCTCTCTAGAGAAGCATTGACATATGCAAATCCATGGCTAGCCCTATCATATTTGAAGGTGATTCAGAAGTTATTGTGGGGCTGGTTCAAAACAATTATAAAGGCGGGAAAAATAACCAAAGCATCATCCAAGACTACCAAAAAGACTTCAATGACAAGGAGCGAAATCGAATTAACCACGTTTTCAGAGAGGCTAATCAGGTGGCCGATGCCTTAGCCAATAAGAACATCCTTCAAACCTCCTTAACGATTTGGGAAAACAGCTTCTCGAGTGAGATCATCAAGAAAGTCAACCATGATGTAGGGAATCTCACTAATACGTAGCCTCGACTATGTGACCAATGGTATTTCGTCAATACCATCGAGGGACAAGCTTAACCCTTAGCACCATTCCAGTTCCAATAACAACGGTGGTTGTTGCCACCCCAACGATCTCCTTGTGACACCTAAGGGTCTCTATGCCACTAACGGTGGTTCTAACCACCACACCAATGAATTCCCACTCAGTAGGATGTTTGTCAACACTCTGCCCCATCGGTTCCAAGGCACCTTCATCATTTTTTTGAATTGTTGAAGACTTTGAGGATAGCGCAAACTCCATGGCCCATTCCTTCTACCCGTTCGAACCTAGGCGAAGGTTTGTTCTCTTGTGCCTCTATCTTATGCCCATTACTTGTCTGTCCTCGTCCACATTTCCTGCCAAGACCACCACCCCTAGCTTGAGTTATTGTCATGCCTGGGTTTACGACCATAAGCTGGTTGTTCGGATTCCCACTCCCGTGACCTTCCATTTTTGGGTGTTTTTCCTCATCCACTTTGCCTCCCTCGGTTGCTTAGTGTTGTTCCTCTATTTGAGCTCAACCTACTTTCCTCTCATACCCTCTATCGGCACCCAGAACCCTTGCAACACCATGGCCATCATTGAACCAACATCTTTGCAGATCGACCTAGGCATCGCTACCCTTCCCGATTCCAAGCATTTTGTGAATTTCTTCAGAATGTTCGAAGGTGTGGAAGATGAGGTAACAAAGGACTTCTTGGAGTCCTAGAACAACGGTGAGGTGCGAGTTCGTGGCCTCCGTTTCGTGGTAAGTCCTCAATCCATTGCCCAAGTTTATGGTCTTAGGTTTTCTGGCAGAATTATTTGTAGAGATGGGCACAACTTTAAGGAAGAGATCGATCAATTTATCGATAGAGGGAGCGAGTTAGTTTGGGAGAAAAAGGTCATTGTGTGGTCGTCCCTCCCTCGCCCTTGGGATACGATAATTATCCCCATCCTTGAATATATTTTTGTGGACAATCCCGATAAACCTCTAAGCGCCTACAATTTAGCCTTTGTCAACCATCTACGTGATGTTCGACCCATCAATGTCCTGGAGTTTCTATTTCGATCCATCACCATCTCCATCAATAAATTTAGAAGAAGTCAGTCTCCGAAGACCCCCCTCTACCAAGGCCTGTTCATAGTCCTCTACAAGCATGCTCGCACCTCCAATCCCTCTGGCAGCATCAGTTCTAGTAACCCCTCCCCGAATTGTCAACATGACTTTTCCTCGCCCAAGCCCCCTAGCCGTGCCAGCCTGCCCAAGCCCTAGCCTCAGGAAGATTGCCATTTGCCACTTCCCGCTTCGCCCCCCTCTTAGGCTAATGATGTAACTCCCCAGGGCAAGGGAAACCCCCCTATGGAGGAGATGCCTCACATGGGTTTCCAAGCACCCATTGCTGATGAGAAGCCCAGGGTTGACAAGAGGCTATAACCCAAGCAAAAGGCAGCCAGACCCCCCCAACAAGAAGGGTGTCCAAGTGACTGTCGACGTCAACTTAGAGTGGCAATCGATCGTTCCAGGACCTCACCAGCGATGACGAAAAATATCAAGATGGTCTTCAGGAGGATATCCAGGAAGAGCGGTAGACATAGCTTCGAGGAGTCACCCAGAAGGACTGAGATAGCAATTTCCTTGCCTAGGACATGTTGCATATAGTGGTACTGACCCGCATCAATGAGGTAGTCGAACACTTCCAGACAGCGGCCAATGTCCAACATGAAGGGAATAATCATATGTCCAATGCCATCAAGGAGCTCAAAAGACTCCTCATCATTCTGGAAACCCTCCTGCCAAGCGGGGATAGTACCAGGAATGAAGCGAGTTGCTAGTCCCAGAAGACTAGGAAATAAGGTGCCTGGTCAGTGTCTCGCGTGGGTCCGATGGTGTGCATTTTTGTGTTTCTGTGTATTTGGGTCGTAATGTATGGTTGTGGAAGGACATCTGTGAAGGAAGTCCATGAATCTTTTTGGCTTGCTGGTTTTTGTTGTCGTATCCATACTCCCTGGGTAATGGACTGTGACCTTCCAGAAGTGGATGTTTTGAATGTAAAAAGGGACGGGACCCTCCAACCTGTAAAGTAAATAAAATTACTTTTACCTACCAAAAAAAATATAGTTATTGGAGTATGTTGTATAATTTTTATTTTTTTTAGAAAAATGAAATGTGAAGTGCTTAAATATTAACATATTTTTTATGATTTTAAAAGGAAGTATTTTATAACATTGTTGGTTAAAAATAACTTGATTATATATATTTTTAATAGATTTCAATGCTTATAAAATAATGTTATATGGATTGATGTGTTTTATGGTATATATATTTATTTAACTAAATTTTAATTAATGAAATATAGTATAAATTTTATTTTAATTAAATTTGAATTTTAAATCTCTTATTTAGAATTTTAAAGTCTAGAGCCATCTAAATTGTATGAATAATCATGATGTGATCAAAATATAAAACCAGTAAAACCAATTCTATTTTTATATAACTCATTAAAAAATAAAAATAAAATAAATTATATTTTTTTTGGTAAATAAAAGTCATCATTAATTACCGGTTTTTACAGGTTAACCCAAAACCTAATACAAAATCTAGCCTTATGCTGAGATTGCGAATCCTAGTCATCTTTAGAACATTTTTTTAAAAAATTGTGTTGGTTATCCTACAACACCTTACACTTACTGCAAAAAGACAGTTCAACATGATAATTAACATTACTTACAGCGATAGCCGTTTGAGTTGACTTAGAGAAAAAACTCTATGTTTATCACGAAAAACTTGAGAAAAAAGCACCCTTCGACCTTTCTCCTTAATCAGTAGTATGCTTTTCATGTCTAAGAATGTCTTCCACTTCACGTGGTACCCCTTGTGTCCACATCATCAAACTTCCCGCATCAATACCCACATTGGCTAATTTGTCAGCCGCTTTGTTGGCCTCACGAAACACATGACGAATGCTCCTGTCCTGTCTTACTGCAAAAAGGATCCTTGCCTCATGGATGACAACCTCAATCTTCATAGGTTGATGATATTCATAGAATCGCCTTCAATCATCAAATTTCCATGAGTCTCTTGGACAACTTTTAACCCTAGTTTCCGCCTCGCCTCATTATTAATTCTAATTCCCAATGGTTCAGCGAAGGCCTTAACGAATTGTGTGATATGTACAACTGTTTCGCAACGTGCCATACTGAACTATCACTCTCTATATCTATTATAGGATATTAATGAAATTAACAGACTTTATGCATTCGATAATCTCAACAATGGAATTTTAACCTAGTGAATAAATTTTAAAATTTATTCGTAAGATTATGTTGCGAAGTTCATCGGTCCTCGTTATTTAGTCCAAATCTCTTAAATAAATGTTAAGGTTCTGACAATTATATTATAAAAAATGTTATATTTATAATACAAATTTGTAGTCAGTTAAGGTCAGATAACATAGATTGTCAACACTTGGCTAACGTCCGACGACTTCCATCTTGGCAGGATTTTCTTCAGTAGCGCACTTCCAACGTTTTCCGGCAGGATTTACTTTAGATGGTAAACTTTCTTTGACGATTAGCACTTCTTTATGCTGGCTATCTTGTGCACAAAAAAACATCTATAGCTAAGACTTCTGTGGTCTTCAAACCTTTAACACATAATTTTTTTTTTTTTTAAAGTATATGAGAACAACCTAACTCCCCTTCAATCATTTTTTATACAATTGCAACTGGTAAACAAAATCAAGGATTACCACGAATAATCTGTAGATAAAACAGGACAATAGAGGTGCTCCTCAATTCAACCACGACACCAAAGTTTGTAATTCCAATTAACGCTAAGGTTCACGAACTTTTGTTGCCTATTGCTTTGGGCAGGAATCTGCAATCCATGCCTTTATCATAGTCTAATGATGTAAAATATCAACTTACATCTACATCTATTGGACTCACAAGATAACATGCACATATCATCTTCACGATCAATCACATTGTAAATAGAGACAAAATATCAACTTACATCTATATTCATTGGACTCACAAGGATAACATGCACATATGATCTTCACGATCAATCACATTGCAAATAGCGACAAGCACACCTGTGTTCAGTACAAATGTTTTTTTTCTGTTACATAACAGATGGTCACAATCACATTATTTTAATAATTAATAAGTGTAGGGTTCAAAATATATGGGTTGCTTACTTTCACCAAAATTATTTTGTACGGGTTTAAATTCGGTTCAGGGTTCACCTACTTAGATAATTCAGATCAGGCTTCAGAATACTATCTTTGCAAACAAACTGCTCCCAAAATTTACAAACAAACTACTCCCAAAATTTAAATATCTTTTTAATAAATCCCTAACCAAACAAACACTTACCAATCCACCTAACCCTAACCGCTTCAGAATACTATCTTTGCAAACAAACTGCTCCCAAAATTTAAATATCTTTTTGATAAATCCCTAACCAAATAAACACTTACCAATCCACCTAACCCTAACCCGCATAAATACAAATGTTAATAATACACTCTACTATCTACAACAATAAAGAAGGCTACATCAATTTAATTATTTTTAATTTAATTTTTTAAATAAACTATGTGTGCATTCTATTGGGAGAACTTCCATCAAAATAACAAAATATTACATATATTATTTAGTCAATTAAATCACATCTAACTTATATTTTTTTATCCAATATATTATTCATTTCTCTTTATGCCAAATATATTTTTCATCTTCCTCAAATTTATATGTTTTCACAATATCCTTACATTATTTTCATTGAGATAATATCTCACTATCGATTTTCTGCTAAAATTTGATTGTTTTGAAGATGAAAATCAACACTCTAATTAGCTAAATCATTTCCTACCTAGTTTCACTCTATATAGATATGCTCATATTTTTGAGAGATTGCCTCTATCAATATATGAGGAACATCAGCAATTATATTATTTTTTATCTAATATTCATATTCATTTTTGTTGGTAGCATTAAGAATACTTTGTGAATCTACTTAAACTGAATTAATTTCCATCCTTTTTCAATATCAATTTTGATCCTTGTAATAATTTAGTCTTGTATAGTTGCTAGTTAAAGTTCCATATGGTTTTGAGTGAGGATAATTTTACCTTCCTTATTTTTGAAATATGTGGTGGTTAAGCTTCAGTTGGGACCACGATCGAGTTTGTATTATATTGTATGTATAAGCCCTTTGGGCCTTTATAAACTTTTTACATGTATTCTTAATAATATTTTATTATTTAACCTAAATATTAGTTTTAACCTTGACCTAATGGTAACTTGTAATTGGATATAAATGCCCTTCCTATAAACCATTTCATTATTGGTTGGAGTGTACTCTATTTTCTTTTAGTGACATAATTTGATGTCTAAAGTCACCCTCTTTTATCGTGTTTATTACTTTTTGTGTCACTTTTTAACAATTTTGGCTAATGCATTGATTCCATTCATTTATGAAAACTAACATGGTACTAGAGTGGGTGTAAATCTCCATTACTTGATTTCTTATCTTAGGTAAACCAACTTCTATGGTATCTGTTAAGGAAACAATGTTTGAGCAACTAGAATATGTTTTATAGGTCGTCAATAGTTTGTAAAAAGAGTTTTGATAAAATCCTACTTGAAATTGGATTGGAAGGATCTTACTAGATTCAACGAATTTGCTTTAGGAGAAAAATTCACCAACAAGTTTCTTTGTTCCTCTTTTGGTACTCAATCCATTCATGTAATTTTTTTTTTAATTTATGACCAAATGGATGCCCTAGTTATATAATTGAATATTTTGAGATTTCTTGAAAACCTCATATATCTTTTATGATTTTTTTCAAAAAATTCCATTTCATTTTCTCTCTCGATATTCTATGTCTAATAGTAGCATATATGAGAAAATAGTCTACATGGCCATTGTGAAAGAAGAAAAGGAGAGGTTAAACAATTTTTGACAGACCTTGGATGTTAGTTTAGTCATGGGAAGACTTTTGTGTATGACAAAGACCTTTGAGCCACTTGACAAAGTTGGTAAAATGGTTTACAATTTTTTTACTGCATTGGCATGAGAGGATGTCTTGATTGGTTGCTTTTAACAAAAATATTGTGTAGGTAGAATCGTGATGGATACAAACGAACCATCAATATTTTTGGATTTTGTGCAAAATTTCAAGGGGGTCTCAGTTTAGCCATTTTTTCATTTTGCCTTAGAGTACCTATTTTTCTACATTAAAAAATTGATCATTTTTTTTTTTAATATTGAATTCAAAATAGAGGATATTCCTAACATGGTGGGAAAAATCACAAAAGGTAAGATTGTATCAACATGATGCAATCTCATGTCATCATAGGGGCCACATGTGTTAAGGTAAAAGAGGGAGGAAAAGAGGGGAATCCTTTTTTTTAGCACTTATATCCTCAAGATTTCCCAAGGCTTAGTGGATAGTGAGGCCACCCCTAAGGCCTTGGGTCCAAAAGGTCATGATTTCAAATCCCACGAACCCATTTTATTAGAAAAAATGATGATGTTACCACTCATAATGATGATGTCAACATATTTAACTTGGCAATATATAAAGATGACGTGGTAGTTGATGACATAACCTATTTTCCACATGCTCATGATGATGTGGCAAGGGCCAATGTGGTAGGTATAACACCACATGATTGATATAAAAAGGGGTTTGACCAATCATATTCTACCATCTCATCAAATCCAATTTTTCCATAATCGTACAATCAATAATATACTTGGAAAAGCACATATTTTAGAGTAAATTAGAAAGCGAAAAGTGACACAGTGTGCTTCGTAGATTGTAGTGTGAACTAGAGAATGAAAAATGATGTAGTCTAATTTTCTAGTACACTACCAAGTGGACTGCATAGTTAGCACCCAATTGGCATCCTCTTGATTTAAATTGTGATATTTACCAATATGTTGTCTATTCAGCATCCATTTAGCACCTATTCAATCACTCATGTTGCAATATGTGGAGGCCTCTTATTCATTGTAGGTAATTTTCTTTTCAAAATTTTAAATATTTTGGAGGCATTTTGTATGGTTTTGGGTCAAAATTTTGGAGGCCAAAAGTTTACATAAAGAAGTGTTTTAAGCCCCTTTTTTCAAATTGCATAGTTTTTTCGATATCTACACACAAGATTTTATATTTTGGTATGAAATTTATGGATTAGCATGTGCCTTTTCTGATTGGTACAAACTATGCCACTTAAAATATTAAGATTGAAGCTTACTTTGGAGTAAGGGGTTGCTCAAATATGTTACTGATGAACCTAAAGAGATTGAAAAACCTAGAATGCAAACTATTTTATTTTTCTCTTTTAAATGCCTAAAAATAAATTGAAATAATTTTATTTTGTTTATGTTTAAATATAAAATAGATAAAAAGCAAACAACAAACATCCTAAGAAGTTTATTTAGGGCACTTATCTGATTTGGTGATTGTCCCTAGCTTTAAATTACATCCAGATATATCCAACAACTTCACAACCTACAAAAAAAATTCACAATACCCTAAAAAATTGATCAAGGGTTTGCTTAGGCTATTGTATGACTAATCTTGGAGGTGCAACAGTCAAGTCCCCTTGGTCCTTTTAGCTGACTGTTTGAAAAAGAAAATAATTATTGACCTTTGGGAATAAGAAAGACAAGATATAACAACATAAAATAGTGAAAAAAATGCTAACATAATGAATACAATGGAGAACTCACATGCAATTAGGAACCTAGGGTTTTGGGACAACAATTTACCCCAAACTAATATGATCAAATATAAGCAAAACAAGATAACAACAACGTAAAGATAGATAAAATAGAATGTAAAGAAGAATGGAGTGAAAAATAGAAAAGCAAATCAAAACCTAGGGTTTGGGGATAAAACATTTCCCCCAAAGTAGCTGTGACCAAATTTGTGCCCCGTAAGAAGTGAGTGCAAATTTGGACACATAAAAATTGATGAAACTAAGGGTTTCATCAAATTTGTGCCCCATAATGGTGGGGTGCGAATTCGCACAAGAAGACTAAAAACTTGATTAGAGAGCTAAAAATACAATTTAACACTAAAATTTAATGATCTATGGCAAAACAAATGCAAAGAAACAACCTGATAAGCCTGTGAGGGAAGCAAGAGCAAAGGCAAAAGACCTCTCCTCAAGAAAATAAACTATCATCAAGGCTTCTCCACTTGCTTATCTTCAACAAAGAAATCTCAAAACACACCAAAAGTAGAGCACCAGAACATTCCAAGAGCATCAGATCTTAAGAGCATCCAAAACATGAGATAACATAGATCAAGATCAAGATGGATTGATTGATTTAAAAAAGGGGATCCAATCCTTCTATTTATAGGAGGTTTGGAGGAGTTTTAGGCGGGAAAATGAAAATTAAAAAAAAAAAAATATTTTAGGGCTAAGGCAACCACTAGGGTTTTGGGACCCAAAATAGCCTAGAACTTTCAAAAATTGTGCAATCGCAACAACTAGACCCATGTGTAGTTTTTTATTGCATTTTGGGGGACCAAATGATGTCAAAATTTGGTAAAATTTATATCATTGGGCAACTATCTTTTCGAGCCCGATCCAATGGAAGTGGTTTTGAGAAGAATGGAGAAGATTTGATGGGAGAAAAGTTGGCTCAAAGATGACCTTAATTTTTGAAGCAATAAATGCTCAATTTTAGGTCTTTAAAAGGTGAATTTGGCTTGGTTGGTTAGAGGGTTGATGCATGAGGGTGAATTGATGAAAATTGATGAAAAGTGGATCAATTTTTAATGTCTACATTTTTCCCCTTTTTGATGTATTCATTGTGCAATGAATGCATCAAAAATAGTTGTGCACCAATTTTGATGGTGGGGAGCTTTTGGCTACTTGAAAAGCCAATGTAGAGTGGATGGTGTGAAAAATGATTGCTCATACATAAATTGTATGCATGTATGCCCCCATCCTAGGGTGCCCCCTCAAGTTTTGGAGGGGAAACCCAGTTGAACCAATGAAACTCGATTAGGTTGGGGTTGAGGAAGAAAGACTTGATGAAGATTGAGAAGGATTAGATATGATTAAATTGACCTAAGATCAAGAGGAAGGGAAGATGAAGTGATAAGGAGAGATAAATAAATGAAATGATTGATACCCCTAGTTAGGGATTGATGAATAGATTGATAGATGTGAGAGGAAAAGAGTGATGGAAGAAAAATAAGAAAAAGAAGAAAATAAAGAAAAGAAAAAGAAGAAGGAGAAGAAGGGGAATATGAAGAAGAAGAAAAAAAGGAAAGAAACAAACAATGGTAGGAAGAAAATAAATAAAAAAAGAAGAAATAAGAGAAGGAAAAAAGTTCCATAAAAGGTCAAAAGGAAAAGAAAAAAACATAGAAAAAGGAAAAAGGAGTAGAACCTTGATAAGGATGTATGCTTGCAAATGGTTGGATGTGGAGGCTACCCCTCGCTAGTGGCCATGAAGTTATCCCATAAGGGTGTTATGCTCGTAAAGATGATCAAGGGTGGAGTGATACCCACTATGGGTGTGTGCTCACTAGTGACCAAAATATGGAGTGAAGAACCCACTATGGGTGTGTGCTTGCTAGTGACTGTTGTGGAGCAATACCCGCTAGGATGTGTGATCGTAAATGGATAGATGTGGAGGTTTCACCTTGCTAGTGGCCATGAAGCTATCCTGTAATGGGATGTAGTGCTCACTGATTCAAGAGAAGTGTAATCCAATAGGGGTGTTAGCTTTCTAAAGAAGATAAAATTATTGATCAAAAAGAAGCAAGAAGATGTGTGTACAAGTTCTAGAGAGAACCAAGTAGTGCATGTGTGTGCCTTGTTTGAAATTTTGAGAGCCAAGAGATGTGCATAGAATAGTAAGTGGCCATATGAACACCATAAATGATATTCATGTGGTATCTATCCTATCCCATGAGGACCTCTTAATCAATCAAAAGAAATGATTGAAAATTTTCAAAGGACAAAAGATATACAAGAGATGAAGAACTATATCCCTTGACTTGGAGAAATTTTATGATTATGATCGAGACTTTCAAGGTCAAGGAATATATAATATGGAAGAGAAGCATGATTTATGCCAATGATTTGTGCTTAGTGTGTGCAAAAGCTTCAAGGTGAAATGCCCCTTTGGTGAGAGTACATGAAAAAACCTTGATAGCTTGTGATGGAAAGATGGTGGGATCATTTAAGAGTGCTAGATAAAGGATGAGCAAAGATGTGGGCTCATTTAAGAGCACCAAACAAAATATGAGCAAAATGTGGGCTCATTTAAGAGCACCAAACAAAGAGATGAGCAAATATGTGGGCTCATTTAAGAGCACCATATAAAGAGATGAGCAAATATGTGGGCTCATTTAAGAGCATCAAACAAAGAGATGAGCAAATATGTGGGCTCATTTAAGAGCACTAGACAAAGAGATGAGCAAAGATGTGGGCTCATTTAAGAGCATCGAATAGATTGATGAGAAAAATTGATAACTATATAGAGCTCTATATGGTCATGTTTTGATGAGAACACACATGGAGAATGAAGTAGATGAATTTGTTAAAGATGATTTTTGAAGTTGGTCATAGCCCCTTTAAGCAGGAAGCTTAAAGGGGTTGCATGTTTTAGCTAATTGGATTTGGACCACTAACAATGGGTGTTGATGAAGAATTTGGAGATAGAAGATAATTTTGCAATGTATGGGACAAGGGTGCATCTTAGAAAGATTTATGATTAAGGACAAGTTGGCCCTTTTGCATAAGGTCATGGATATGCTTTTGAAGTGTTTTGCATCAATTAGTTGAATGACCATGACCTTGATGAAAAGCACAATATTTGTGTGAAGATTGTTTTTGAGATGTAGTAGGTTTGGGAGATGGGAGATTAATCATTTTGGCTTCTAATAACTTGGTTAAAATGAAAGCAGGGGGTAGGCCTAATCTTGCATGAAAATACCTAGGCAAGGGTAAGTTGTGGTTGACTTGTTGAAGAGGAGAAGAATTTATGTCTTTCCCTACCCCTAATTGCCCTCTCTTCTTAAGGGCAACCTCCACACGTGTGGCTAAGTCAATTGCACCTTGGAGGGTACACACTCTAGATTTTTCTAAGGGGTAGGATAATTGGTCATTAAGGCTTTTGATGAAGATATTAAGAAGTTCAAATTGAGGAGGGACATGATTGAGTTTTCCTACAATGGTGTTCCATCTAGTAAGAAAATATTTAAAGGATTCATGTTCAAATTATTTTAGTTTTAATAGATCAATAAGGCTAAGTTTTCTTTCAATGAAGATGGAAAAATGTTGTATAAATGGATCAACAAGGTCACTAAAAGTTTTAAGGGAATGCTTTGGTAATTGATAATACCATTCTAGTGCACTACCCCTAAGGCTTTTAGGGAATGTCTTGAGTAATAAGATCTCATCATGTGCAATGTCATCACAAGCCAAAAGAAAAGCTCTAAGGTGTTGAATAGGGTCTTGATCACCTTCATATGTTTGGAGGTTAGGTGTTTTATACTTGGGAGAAAGATGAAAAAAAGGTTAGTTGAATATGATGGATTATGATGGAGAGAAGGATTATAGATAGAATTTATTTGTTGTTCTAATTGTTTTATTTGAGTGGTGAGAATTTGAATTTGAGAAGGTTCTTGATTGGATGATTCAAGATGTGTATGTGAAAGAGGAAGAATATTTTGATGATAATTATGATTAGAGAACTTATTTGAAGTGGAGGGATAAATGAATGAAGGGGAAATAAGATTATTATTAGGGATGTCCAAATTATGATTGGCTTGAGAAGGTAAAGAATATCTTATATTATTCTTAAATAACTTACTATGAGGAATGTTTTGATTATTATTGATGAGAGAAGTGGCTTGTTCCTTAATGTTTTTAGGAATATTAAAAGTAGAAGAAGGAGGATTAGAATTAATGATCACTTGTGAGTTGTTAATGATGGAGGGTAAAGGAATATTATGTTGTTTATTTTTAAGATTATGCATGATAGGATTATCTTTTATGAGGTCTTGTTGTGAAGGGTAATTAGGCTCATTACTAATATGATTAAGGAATTCTTGAATATTATCTTTATGTGAAAGGGATGATTTGAAAGTATTATTATCAATATTATTGAGGAATTCTTGAATAATTTCTTTTTGTTCATTAGTATACCCTAAGGTTGGAAAAATTGAGGAAGATCAAGAAATTCATTAACAATTTCTTCATGCTCTTTATTATATTCTAAGGTTAGGAAAACTTGAGGAAGATCAAGAAATTCATTAACAATTTCTTCATGTTCTTTATTAAAATGATTATGTGATGGGATTAAATTTTCTCTATTTTCTTTGTTAGAACTATGATTTGTATGAGTTTTAAAGCATTTTTTAGATGCTAAAAAGATTTGAAAAGGGAAAAGAATGAATTTTAAAATGGCAAGGAGGTTTAGAAAGATGACCATTGAATAAGGGTGGAGAAATAGAGATTAATTAATTAATTAACTCTTGATTTAAAGAAAAAAATTGAATAAAAAATAAAAAACAAAATTTAATAAACAAAATTCTAACAAAAAAAAATAGAATTTTTTTTTAACAAAAAATAGAAAACAAAATTTTAACAAAAAATAGAAAACAAAATTTTAATAAAAAATAGAAAATGAAATTTTAACAAAAAAAAAACATAAAACAAAATTCTAACCAAAAAAATAGAAACCAAAATTAAAAAAAAAAAATTAAAATAAATAAATAAATAAATAAAAAATAAATAGAAAACAAAATTTTAATAGAAAATTGAATTAATGGTTTAATATGCAAGAACAAATTTAAGTTCTCTTATTTAAAGTTTAAAAACAAAAACTTGAGGAAAAGGGTTTCCTAATGGTCGAATGAGGTGTTCACATCGAGTTATCCAACTTTCGATGAAAAGCGGGTCAATTTTTGATGTCTACACATGCTTCACCCACTGCAGGTCATTCTCATTGTGGGTTCCTCAGAACCTATGAAAGGATTAAACGTACGTTTTTGGCACTCCAGTACCGCGAGCCCGCGCTACCTAATGCACTTATGTATAGAGATTCCTATGGCCTACCGAATGTATTCCCCAGTCTCTCCGACTACGTAAAACCACATTCTCTTATTTGGCACTCGTCATCGGCGTGCTTCTATCGCTCACAGTCCCGATGCTCATCTGCCGTGTTTACCATCAAACCATTGGATACCTTAGAAATACGAAATTATCCTTCACCGGTCCACGCATCGCTTTCAAAAACACTGCTCACTGTACGTTTTCATGGCAACCTCTTCAGACGACATGGGCTAAACTTTCTACGTTCGCATTACTCTCTTTATCTTGTCAACAAAAATCTCGCCCGGTTGAAGTCTCCATTTAAGACATTGCCTTTGATTTAATTTATACGAGTTGGAATAATAATTAGTATACACTTCATTGGGAATCACCGTGTCCAAGAGCTACTGACAGACAAACCGACGTGATCGAATATAGAGAAGTTTAATAGGGCATCTTCTTTGAAAACTCGATGCTGAAATCTTTCACCTTTCTTCTAGGTGAACCTCAAGCTTGCCATATCCCGCATTATCGCCTTGTCTCTACGCTTTTTAGCATTCCATATCACTACTGTGTAAACATTAATCAATACCTACTATCGTTTTCTCCGTAGCCCCCCACAGTATGAAGAACGCCCTCGATGCTACGTATGTCGTTATAACTTGAGACTGCCCTGCGTTCAAAAATCTGCTACGAGATACCCAATACAAAACACATGTTGTGAATCATGGTAGTTTCCTTCACTATCGTCGGCTACCCCGCTGCTTCTGCCGTGGTGAACACCGTTGACGCCGCTGGCTGGTCTATCGATGTCCAAGCCCATCATACGTTTCGATAACTCTGTCCCCCATTTGAATGGCTTATGACACACCATTATCCATTTTGAAATACTCTTTTTAGAACTCGCTGGCTGCCCACATCTTGATCCACCAGTCTAATACAAAATATATACTTTGATTTCGCTGACTGCCGCTATTGGCAGGTAGGGTCTGTATTACCCGCCACACCATCTTCATCTTCATCTCTGCCCTAAACCGGTCACTGCACCATTTGGCTCCACATCATCATCACGTACCAAATCACCCTATCGTTCAGTGGAGTTCGTGTGTCCTAGATCTAGGGTTCGATTACCCATCCATATACCCTCCACGTCATCATCACCTCGGCATTCGTCTACGTTAAATCGAGGTCAAAGTCCCATGGTATCTGCTGTGTGGATGCTTGTCGCTTACCACTTCTCTATGCTGTCGACACCGCCAAAAGTTCGTACCACGTCGGCGTCTTGTGTCTGTCCATTCGTCGAGTCAAACACGTCTAGCTTCTACATCACCCTATGGATCCTGTCTTTTTACCATGAAATCGATGCTCGATAGGGGCTAGCTTCTCTACTGCTCTTGGTAACCTGCAAAAAGCAACTTAAAACATCAATAAATAACATCGACTACCTAATTAAGCCAAAAAAATATTATCTAATATTTTATTAAGCCCAAGTGCTAAAAAGCATATGGCTAACTATATAATATATACTTTTTATTGTATTAAATATAAATGTGTATAAAAGAGGTATTAAAGTGGAATGAAATTCCATCATAGAAATATATCATTTCCATCTTTTAATATATATATATATATATATATATATATATATATATATATATATATATTTTATTTTTTATTATTTTTATTTCATCTAAATTTGCTTTATATTTGCATGTGACCTCATTAACTTTAGAAGCTTGCACTATTGGAATTCAAAACAAAGAAGTAAATGAAAACATTAAAATTGATATTTGAGACTCTAAGCAACTAAATCCACCAAACACTACCAAACAATGAAGGTGACATCAATCCATAACTGAACCATTATGAAGCACACTCATGGGTATGGATTCCTTGATAAAACTATCACTCGAAATAAACCAAACAAAATCCCAAAAATCAAATATTAAAGGTGGGTCTCCAATTTTGGGGTACGTTGTGGAGCAGCCACAACAATACCCTTCCAACAAAAGTGCACTTAAGACATTCATATATTTTGAGAAATCCTAAATGACTGGTAGATGGGGCAGCATGCAATTCTGTCATGAGAAGTTTCCATAGTGGAGACTTGTGGGGAACAACAAGGCATTGGTGGTAACGCAAATCATGGCCATCCCAAGTGTAGCCTGGACATGAAGTAGGCTCAGTGTGTAGGGAAGCAACCAAAGTTTGCAATTCAGAATCCTGAAGTACCTCCTAGCATAAGGAATCGATCCATTGGGGAATCAACAATGAAATAACACACAACATACTGAGAGCCTCAACTTGGCGAGAGAGCATCAAACACAACATTATCCTTTCCCTTATTATAGGTGATATCATAATAATAGCCCATGAGTTTAGAGACCCATTTTTATTGTTCAGGGGTGGCAACCCGTTGCTCCAAAAAGTATTTGAGACTCTGATGGTATGTTTTAATAGAGAAATAATGCCCAATGAGATACGGTCTCCAATGGGTTACTGCATGCAGAATTGTCATCATCTCCTTAGCATAAGAGGATTTTCCCAAATTACGGTTGGAGAGAGCTTTACTAGTGAAAGGTCAAGGGTCTCCCTTCTTGCATCAACACTGCGCCAATGCAACGACCTGAAGCATCACTTTCAATGATGAACGATTTGGAGAAATTTGGCATGGCCAAAATAGGCGTAGTGGTCATAGTATGCTTCAATTCTAGGAAATCCTGTTCAGCGAGTCCCATCCACGTAAAAGAGTTATTCTTTAACATGGAAGTGAGGGGAGCTTCAATTTTACCATAGTTATGAACACATTTACGGTAATAATCTGTAAGCCCTAAAAATCCCCTAAGACCTTTGAGAGTGTGAGGTTTTGACCATTCTTGAACCACTTGGATCTTCTTGGGGTCAACTTTGACACCCTCCTTAGTGACAATGTGTCCCAAATATTCCACTTCTATCAACCCAAAAGAACATTTGGAATACTTAGCATAGATTGATGTTGTGCCAACAGGTGGAGAGTCTGATTCACATGAATAAGATGCTCTTCCCATGAGCGACTATACACCAAAATATCATCAAAGAAAACTAGGATAAAATTTTGAAGGAATGGGTGAAAAATGTTGTTCATGAGGCTTTAGAAAGTGGAAGGGGCATTAGTCAAGCCAAATGGCATTACCAAAAACTCATAGTGACCTTCATGAGTATGAAAAGCAGTCTTGGAAATATCCTCATCCTTGAGCTTGATTTAATGGTACCCCGCACAAAGGTCGAGTTTGGAAAAATACATAGTCCCATGAAGTTCATATAGTAACTCATCCACAACTAGAATAGGAAACTTATCCATGATGGTGAGTTTATTGAGCTCTCGGTAATCGATACACAACCGTCGGGACCCATCTTTCTTATGCACCAGTAAAACTAGAGAAGAGTAAGGATTGTTGCTTGGCCAAATGATAACTTCTAACAATTAATGTACTAACTTCTCAATTTCTAACTGAAGAGCATGAGGGTATCAGTATGGTCTAATGTTGGTCTATGCATTTCCAGGTAACAAAGGAATAGCATGGTCATGAGAGCGATGAGGTGGTAATTATGATGGTTCATCAAAAACATAATTCTGCTTGGTCAAAATAGGTTGCAAATCTTCAAGAATAGAATCCTTCTCTAAAGGATGACGTTGGATCACAAAAATCTAAGCTATGAAACTTCAAGATGATTTTTTTAACAACTTCTCCATCCGACTAGAACTGATAATCTGTGAAGACCCTACTTTTAATCCACAGAGAGTGTGGGACTATCCATTCTATGAAAATCGCATCCAAAGCTTGATAAAGTACCATGAGATGACTTCCAATGTGCCCAACCATTGAGCTCCCAACACAATATCAAATCCCCATGTTTGAAGTGCAAACATATCCTATTTGAGCTCATAGTCCCCAATATTGACCTTAACATTATGATATTCACTTTTGAAAGATAAGGTCCCACCATTTGCTATCATAACCTCAAAGGAATTACATGTATGTACGTAACAATTTACCTGCTTGGCAATGCGGGGATCAATAAAATTATGTGTACTGCCAGAATCAATCAAGATGGTAAGACACAAGCCCTTGAAATAACCCACAACTTTCATAATTTGGGGAGTAGTAATGCCAGCAAGAGCATGAACCAAAATTTTAGCCTATGGTTCGTCCTGGTTTTCTTCCTCCGATTTGGGTGGTTCCTCTACTTATTATGTGTCATAATCACTGTGGTCGCTGGTGTCAGCCTCATCAACATCGATGAGGAACAACTTCTTTTGGGTGCACCTATATCCACAAGAAAAAATTTCATCATAATTTTAGCGCAACCCTTGGGTGTTTCGCGCATCCATTTCAGTAGTGGTTAGATGTTTGGGTGCAGTAGTGGGTGCAACAGGTTTTTGTTCATTTTTATTTTGGAATCTAGGAGAAAAAGAGGGTTTAGCATGTAGAAATTTAGATATCCACCTCTGAGCTAGAAATTTGGACTTGGCCATACGAGCCAACTTGATAGCCTGCATCATGGATTGTGGTTTAAACATCATGATATCGACTTGGAGATATTCCCTTAACCTGCTAACAAAACAACTCATAAAGAACCCTTCATTCATTCCTGTAGCTTTTTTGGCCAATTGCTCCAATTGTATTTGGTAACCTTGAACTATCAAATTTTATCTCAACTTTGCCAATTGTTCTATAAAATCATCATACTCACTAGGGCCAAAGTGAGTGAGTAATTGAGACTCAACTCCCAAGAAGGATTCGAGAGAGTAATCTGCAACCACTGGTACCACTGTAAGGCTTTAGATTCCAAGTTGAAAGAAACCATTTGAACTTGGTGATACATGGGGACATCATGGAGTCTAAAGAATTGAGCAACAAGACATAACCACCCATCCACATCCTTCCCATTGAACTTAAGAAAGTCTAGTTTGGCATCTTAAAGGTAGTATAATTATCAAAGCGAAGTTGAGAGTCATATATTCCATTTCCTTGACCTCAGTCAAAATGTGAGTGTTCAGTACGATACTCAGACTTGCTTGGAACACCTTGCAATTTGGACTCAACTTCTACAAGTTGTTCTTCTAGGCGAATTTTAGAGATATCTTGTTCATTTCTAAAAGTTTGAAATTTTACCATCAAGTTTTGACTTGTGTGTTGTAAGCTAGTAACAAAACTTAGTAGGGTATCCAACACTGTAGCGGTGTTTTAATCTACCTCTTTTTGATGTCCATGAGTGCCACCTACCATTTGGGATAGCCTTGAACCTTTTTACTGAATTACTAAAAATAATAATGTGGTTTTAGGAGTTACTATTTTTAGTAAGGCGTACAAAAAAGTGCTTGGGTGTTATATATCAAGATGATCATCTTCAAACGATGGTCACAATGAGCTATATCCCATAACACAAATTTTTGGGCATCCTACACTCAAATTTTGTATTTGTGGAATGTTTGGCAAAAAAGGTCTAGTGGAAAATGATAAATTTGAGGAATTTCAAGAAAAAATGGAGTTAAGACTCAAAAATTCTATGAGAGGTATAGAAGGGGTTAAGATAACAAAATAAATTTGAGGATTTTTGGGGTTTTCTAGGGCTTTTTATGACTTGTTTAGTGCTATTTTACCTATTTATGGTTTAAAAATTACTCAAAATAGAGTAATGATAAAACCACTACAACTTATTCATTATAGCTCTGATTTGCATGATTTTTGATGTTTTGAGTGTACGATTATTTTTTTTGATGATTCTAGTAGTATAGTCGATTTTTGATTTAGAGGTATAGTTCAAAAGTTGGAACTTGATCAATTGTATTTAATCTGTACGTTCTATCAACTGACCACCTTGTCCTATACTGCAGCTACTAAAATTGACAATTCTATTTCTAATCTTGACCACCTGTATTTTTTGACTGTTATAATCAACTATTACTATTACTATTACTATTACTATTACTATTGTTGACCTGACTATTACTATCACTAACTTGATTTGTACTATCACTGACCCGACTGTTACTGTCACTAACTTGATTGGTACTATCAATGACCTGACTATTACTGCCATTGGTCTAGATCGTACTAGAATATTTCAAACTGTTATAGACACTTTCAGACTCTATAATAACTGTTGGTGCATGCAAAGTGTGTTCTTCTGTGATATGGAAGTCCTTATCCGTATGCTCACTTTTTGGGATCGTGAATGTAGGTTCAAAAGAACAAGGAGATGTGTGTTTTTACAGGTTGAAGTTTTTAACAGAACCAGGGTATTCTAGGTAGAAGAGTATGTAACACCCATAGGCCCTCTGTTATACCATAGTGATGAACAATAGTGCTCGGACCAATATTTCAGGCCACTATCCAAGGAGGATTCCACACATACCCTTGAGCACACTATCTGTATCTCTAACAGTACAAGAGGGTAATTGTTCGAGATGTTGTGTCCCATGGACTATGGATGATACAAGGCCAAAAAGCTTCCTACTAGATAAAATTTTGTTCAACCTAGAATGGTCTCCCGATACACCCGAAGATGCGTGGGAGCTCGATTTCATGCACGAGTGTTGTCTGAGGCCTAAGAATTGGAGCTTGATCGTACCTCACTTCACTAGATGCTTTATGGGCTATCTAGATTAGCCAATAACGATAGATCCTTCACAATATTTTAAAACCCTCGACATAGGGTTTCTAGCCTACTCAACTATTGAAAAAAATAGATTGTATTTTTTTTGGTTTTTGCAATTTTTTTTTTGGATTTTTGAATAAAGGAAAACAAAATGAAAAAATACAAGAAAATTATACCTAACAAGCAAAAATGGTTGATCAAGAATGATCGTAGTCGTAATAGAACTCGGCCCTGGAAAGCGCTCTGATAACACTTGTAAGGAACCTACTATTAAAATAAAGCTCACACACAAAATACTGAAAAATAATTGAAATACTTATAATAACATAATAACACTATGCAGAAAGCAATTGCAGAATTGAAACAATCTCACAAATAACTCAATATCGTAGGCCTCTTCAAGGGGGAAACCTCCTTCAATATTCATTAACTTGCAAAAAGATACATTTGTACATGGCTTCATGCCTTTTAAAGAGAAAGCTACATGCAATCCTACCTAAAGGCTCAAGAGTTGGCTTACATACAAAATATCACTCGAGCTAGAATCTTCTACCAAACATCGGTTACAATCTTGATAACGGTTACATGCAATGGCACCACTTGGCTAGGTGCCTTACTTGCCACATACATTACAAAGTATTACAAAATAACATTATAATAGAATCCTCCCACGTTGGAAGTGGGCCATTACATAATAATGAGAATTACAAAATAACGTTAGGATGGGATCCTAACAAAAGATGAGTCCAAATGATTGGTAGCATCAACATGAATAGATTATAAGTGACATAATTTAATTTGAGGGTCTTAAAGCATTTTTAGTGAATTTATTTGGGTGGCGAGTGGGGTGGTTTTCAATATTTTTGTTTTGATTTTTTTTGGGTGGAATAATGTACAATAATAATGAGCTTGTTGAGCATTATTACACATAGATGGTAAGAAGATGAAGGATTCCAAATGGGCTAATTTGGATCATTAAAACTTGGAATAAGTTCGCGGGGATATCCACCATGGAATGTGGAGAGAGAGGTTCATCTATCAAGGGGTCTTCACTTTCAATATGAACATCAAAATTATCCTCCTCGAGGTTAAGGTTAAGACATGGAAAAGCGTACTCAAGAGGGTGGTTGTGCGGTTCTCATGATAGCCCAATCTTAATTTATCTTTAGGGATTTAATAAAGTGGATCAAGTATGTATCACAAACCCTGCTCATATCAACTTGTAAAGCAAAAACAAACAACACCAATAAAAGCAATAAATCAAAGTAGATAACAATGTATGCATAAAATGAAAGATCTTATTTATTATGAACTCGAGGAGCCTGGATATCCACTTTATACAAAGATATGCCCCAAATCAGGGGTTACAATACAATGCTTGCTTTGATACAGTTATTACAATTAGAGGGTTTAAAACCCTCATTCAAATGAATATTGGTGTCTTTGGATCGTCTTCACTCCAAACAAGTGTGAGTGGGCTTACATATCTCTGTGGGGCCACTCAATACTGCAACAACTACCAATAGAAAAATGAATCATGTAACCTACACATAGACAAATTAGAATAAATTTAGTAACACCTGCGAGGCCTCCATAGTGTGAGTCCCATTAAAATATGAAAGTTCAAAATACTAACCCTAGCTAAAATACTGACCAAACAAAGTCCAGGAATACATAAAATATAAGTAAAAACAATGAAACTTGATATCTTATCGAAATAGCCTGAGCTTTTGGATCTATGCTTCTACTTACTTGATCTAGTGATGCACGAATGCCCATGAGCATCTGAGGATTTGGTGACTACAAACCGATCAACGATGAATGTCCTAGAGCATCTAGGGATGACTATGGATGCTGTGTAGTGTTTCAAATTTTCTCTACAATGTTCAAGGATTGTGGGGGGTGTTATATAGAATACGATCTGATTTTGTAAGGGTTTCAATGATGGATATGGTATATGCGAAGGTGGTGAGGGCTTGAGGGACGGTGAGGATGAAAAGTGTTAGTAGCATGCTAGGGTTTACAAAATTATAGGTGATAAATATCTCAAAATGTTAATTTTGAGACCCTGATTCATAAAAATGAATCATCTTTTATAATTTACTCTTGATCATGTTAGGGTTTTGATGACACAAATGGACGGCCAAGATTAAAACATGATGAAGGGTTAATATTGAGATTTGACATGTGACATGGATCATGTTAGATGAATGGTCGATATTAAGACGTGATGGATGGATGATATTTATTCATATATATAAATATAAATATATATAATATTCATATTTATGCATAAATATAAATAAATAATGAGTGACTATGATTTGAGGATGCGTAGATGACAAGTGGCTAGGATTTGGTGTCTATACAACCTAAGGCCAAATCCTTACCATTGAAAATATCATATGGCAAAGGAAGGGTTAGACATATAATTAACATTCCCACAAAATTGCTCTTTGGGCTCTTTAGGCTTAGGTTTCTCAGGAGTGTCAACTCCCCCATACACAAAATTGGTTTGATTAGGCAAGGAGCCAATGGGAATAACAACACCTATACTTAGGGGCATGTCCTAAGGATGACCAAAATCTCTAATGGACTCTATGTGAGAAGGGAATAAAGTGACATTATGTACAACATACTCCATAGACTAGGACTAGACAAATGTATAGACACATGGGGAGTCCTTTGACTTAGGATCCATGAGTTGGGAATCCAATCTAGAGTCTTTGTTCTCCCAAAAACAACTCTCTTGAGGAGTAGACAATGAAGAACACAAGCTTATATTGAGAGGGGGGTGAACAGTATAGCGCCCACTTTTTAATTTATTTCTGAACTAATATTAATTAGCGTCCTTAATTGCAATAACCAAATATAGCAATGTGCATTAATGACATAGATAACAATAGTAAAAAAGTGCACAAATCACCACACACAATTGAGATACAATATTTAAAGTGGTTCCCCCAATGTGGGGTACTCCACAAGATAATATCCTTATAATATTTCACACAAAAATAAGGATCCTTATCCCAATACAAATGATTACTTTGATCTACTCAAAGCTAGGAAATACACTGATTTGCTCAGGTAGGCAATCCACTAATCTGCTTCAACAAGCTCACCAAGAACTTGTCCAAAATCTACTCTAGCAAGCTCACTAAGAACTTGCCCAAAATATGCTCTAGCAAGCTCACTAAGAACTTGCCCAAAACTGCTTCAGCAAGCTCACCAAGAACTTGCCCAAAATCTGCTCTAGCAAGCTCACTAAGAACTTGCCCAAAATCTGCTTTAGCAAGCTCACCAAGAACTTGCCCAAAACTGCTCTAGCAAGCTCACTAAGAACTTGCCCAAAATTTTCTCAACAAGCTCACCAAGAACTTGCTCAAAATCTGCTCAAAAATCTCACCAAGAACTTGCTCAAAATCTGCTCAACAAGCTCACCAAGAACTTGCTCAAAATTTGTTCAACAAGCTCACTAAGAACTTCCTCAACATCTGCTCAACAAGCTCACTAAGAACTTGCTCAAAACTGCTCAACAAGATCACCAAGAACTTGCTCAAATGTTGACCCAAATCTGTCCATAAATCTATCCCAAAACTCTTCTCAAAGGCTCAATCAATCATCCACAAGTAGCACTCAAATATCATCCACAAATCTATGAAGGCAAGGCTCAATGATGAATTCAACAATGAATGTCAATGCACTCTACAATGGATGACAACAATGATCTCAACTCAAATCAATATCAACTCAACTCAAGTCAATATTAACTCAACTCAAATATTATAGAAGCATAAAGAGAATTGTTAGAGACTCAATATGTTCTAATCTCAAAGCTCAATCTCAACCCAAATCAGAGTTATAGAATTGTTTATTTCATGGGACTTGAACAATCACCTCACACAATCACTTTACTAGGCTCAATCAACTCAACTCAACCAATCACCACAAGAGACAAATATTTCTCACAAAACCCTAGTCCAAGCATGTATCAACCAACTCAAATATTTCCAAAAATGCTCAACCACAAATCTCACATAACAATGACACTCATGTTCTTTTCTAACTCAAGTTATTTGCATAACCGATGGGCTTCAATAACTATGCTTATAGAACAAGGTTTAAACACAACTCTCAAACCAAAAAACCTTGAAGCATTCAACCAACCACTTTCAAAAAGGAAACCATAATCAATCCTTTTCTCTCCAATGATATTTCAAAAATCAACCACCATAAACAAAGTCAATGGAGAATATTGCTCATACCTTTTGATGCCTTATTGGATGTCCACTAAATCTGCCATACTCAACAAACTTCTTTTTCAACTTTCAACAAGGGTTAGAGATAATTATTAATATCACAAAAATAATATCCAAATAACACCTTATCACTCCTACTCAATAAGATACAACATGTCCCCTCATGAAAGAATTAATCACCTTTGAAAAAGAATAAAACAACCTTCACTTTTGAAACCCTTTACAAAAAAAGAAATACATCTTTACATACAACTTATTTCTCCCTCTAAGCAAGTTAATCAAATAGCCCTAGAAATAAGCTTTCCAACGATATATAATATGATATACTTTCAAAAGGAGAAACACCAGAAATCTCTCTTTTTCTAAACATGCATCACAACCCTTATTCCTCCTAGGGTAACTTTAGAAAAATAAAATATATTTAAAAAATTATTAACTTGCCTCTGTCCCTGATAGGATTTGATCTCGTGACGTCTCCTTGATCAGCGCTTTAACCACAGCCAACCTATCGTTGGGACACACCCTCACGTGTTCAAAGGGACACGAACAAAAACTTATATCATAAACTTTTGCATCCTTTGAAAAACTTAACAGCGCTTCGAGTGCTTCAACAAAACAAATAACCACGGCAAGAATTGACCGCAAGACCTCCTGCGTAACACACAGTGCACGAACCGCTAGACCAAAGATACCTATGCATCTTATTAAACTCCACGAATGATTTTTCAATAGACCAAAGTCACACTTCTCTCTCTTTTCGCAATTCGTTCCCCAATCGAAGGCATTCAAAAAATAAGTGTTGGGTTAATGAAGTCTAAGCTTTTGTTGGCATATATATATATATATATATATATATATATATATATATATATATATATATATATATATATATATATATATATATATATATATATATGTCTTTCCTCTTTCTTTAGACGTCGACACTATAAATTAATATAGCCTTTCCTTATTTCTTTAGTCGGCGCTAAAATTAATATATTTAATTTTAAAATTAAAATTAAAATTTTAAATAATTTAAAATTTAAACTAAATATTTAAAAATAAATATCTCCATCATTGGGGCACCTTTTTCAATGAAACGAAAAGCCAACTTGGGTTTTAAGAAAAACCCATTTCAAATATTCCATTCATGGTTTTAAATAAAACCTTTTATTCTGTCTGCCTTGTTTTTCACAAAAATCTTGTATATATCCATGCTCTCCAAAATATCATTAATGCTTATTTATGAAATGCTTTGGCCACCAAAACTCAATGTGATCCATGTGACATCAATGATCCATGTGACATCAATAACAACATAAAATAACTCAAATTACCAATAGAAAAGGGAATAGATAAAGCAAGAGGATGTTGTGATGTAGGACTAGAAGGTGGATAAGGAGCAAGAAGACAAGGATCGAACAATCCATGGATAGAAGGTAGACGAGGTGAAATATGGAAAGGAGTAGGAAGAAGAGGAGGGAGGGGAAGAAGCATGGACATTAGAAATGTGAGAATGGGGAATATTATAAGAGATAGAAGATGAATACGGGGTAGGAGGATTGAAAGCACGAGGATACGAAAACAAAAAGGAATATGCCAAGCACGATGCGTGTAAAACTAAACTTAACGCTAAAAGCCTATATATTGAAAGAACATAGACGAATTGACACAAGATAAAAGTAGTATGAAATATAGCCTTCTTTATTGATATGCTTTCAAATTCGTGTTACAATACATCTCCTTCCTTTTTTAGAGGATAGGAGCGTCAAATATGTTTCTCATCACATCCATGGATAACAATCCTTCTTTCGCGTGCCCACATGTAAGATGGGCGGACCAAAATGTTGCCACCGATTGTGTATATTATTTTTGACCCCTTCCTACTCCTTTGATGTTAGAAACCTATGTTCAAAGAAACAAAAAAGATTAGTAGCACCTACAGACAGAATAAAACATGTATTTCCCAAGGCCTACTGTCAGTATATGCATGAAAATATTAAAATGATAACAAAATGACCTCAGATCGACCTAAAATTTTAATAGAAGCATGAATATGTTACCAGGAGGCCACTACAAAAAGAACTGTCTAGAAATTCCTCACAGATTTGTATTCGCTTCGGGGTGGGACGAATAGACCTACAATAACTTGTCAGAAAGCACCCTCTTCAATGTCCTATCCAGAAAGCTCCAAATGACCTACAAAGTTGGGGTTATCTAATTAGGGGTGTTTTGGGAAGACCCAGAAGGTCATATTTATCCAATTTGGCCTCTATCACCCAAATTTTGTTGGTGCTATATGCAAGTTAGTAAAGGCGAGAAATGATAAAAACCTGGTCAAAATTGCTCAGAATGAAGTGAAATTTAAACTACAACCTATTTAGAAGACCTAGAATAAGATGCAAAAGAAAAATTAGAGAAATATATCATATATTTATAATCATTCCGGGGTGGGGCGATTAGGGCTGTGACAGCTTGGGGGGCGCCCGGGGGCAAAACGCCCACCGTTTGGGACTCTGTTTCGGCACCAATCCACTTGGGATGGGTCCAAAAATTCTTATGGGGTGTTGTCAACAAATTTTGTGGAATATTGTGGCAAAATATCAGGTTTTGGGTCCGGATTCGTGCTTCCAATAATCACCCAATAACCTCCCTTTCGAATGAGAGATTAAGGATGTGAAAGGCACAAATCACAAGTAGGTATGTAAATTGGCAGCACTTCGTTGCTCAAATGCTCCTTATTTGTATATCTTTTGGGTGAGAAAACTCACCAATTTATAGACCTAGGGTCTCTCTATTTGAATTGCGCATGCGAGGGCGCCACTTGAGTTATTTGTCCTATTTTGAGAGAAAAGATAATTCCCTGATTTAGAATCTCCTTGCATGAGGTCTCTAAAATAAATACATGCATGACTGAAGTCTCTCTTCTTGAATTGGAGTCGTTATTCATAATTGCATGGCTTGAAGCTTTAGTTAACTAGTGAACTTGTCGAGGTTTGACTTTTTGCCAGTCAAACTTGCTATTCGCCTCACCTTGGGGCGAATGCTGATATTTGTCCCTGGGTGGGACGAATGTCAGTTTGTATTCATCCCTAGGTGAGACGAGCAGAGAGCAAGGTGCAAAATTGACCTTTGACCTCCAAACTGCTTTTGGGAGTGGTTAGGACCACTGTTTAACCTTTGGGGGCTGCCCTAGGGGCTGTGTGTGTCAATGCAATCAGTGCTTATCGTCACATAATCAGATTGGTGTTGTTTTGGTGTCTATAGATGCCCCCTTTTGGGAAGCACTATGCAAGGCGCAGCGATGATCAAAAATAGATAACCAGAGCACTAATGATTAGGGTTTCTCAGTAACCTAACCAACGTTTGATGCCCCAAGTATGGAAAGGGCATGCATTCTTGAATCCTTGCTTCTGACGAGCTAAGGAACTTAATTCAAGTGTTAACCTTTTTCGATGAGGTGTTACTTGAGCTTGGACATTGATCAGTCATGAATAGGCAAAGGGCATAACCTTTTGTCTATAGGAACCTTGAGTTCATGATTCATGAATGCCAAGTGTTTGATCAGCTTGTGATAATTGCTTGTTTACTGCCCCAAGCAGGGGCGTGATTGTCTTTATCAATGATCCTTTGAATGCGTGTTGTTTCCTTGATTGGGTATATTGTTGTTGATTGGTGACTAAATGTGACTACCCCATCAGGCGACGAATAGATGAGGGAATTACTGATATGAGAAAAGCGATGAGTCACTTGATCGAAGATGACTGAGGTAAGGGTGCCTTCAGTTGTTTACCATTGAATGCGAAAGCAGTTTTCAAACATTCTGACCTATTTTTGGTGGGTGTGAACCCTTTTGTTGACGCTATTTGGGGATGAAATTCTTGAAAATCCATTTTCCCGTGGAGCGGTCCGGCTATGGTAGCCTTCTTAGGGAGTAGGATAGCGAGGATTTGTGACCCCGACATCTGTTTTGCATGCCCAGATTGTCAAGTGCCAAAGCACTCTCATTGGACACTTTTCTTGCTTGTTTTTGTGCCATTTTGTGCAGTTTTTTTTGTTTTTAAAATTTTTGCTCTGTATGCGTACCTGGGTGGGACGAATTCCTATTTAGTATTCATCCCAGGGAGGGATGAGTGCTAACCAGAGCGCTCATCCCAGGGGGGACGAGTACAGGCTCAAAAAGCCTATTTAAAGGCCAAAACTGAGTTTTAGGCTCATTTGCATTTGTTTTTCTTGTCGATTTGGAGCTCTGAGGAGGAGGTCAATTCTACGAAGCGAAGTGTCGTCAAAATTTTCCTATGACCATGAGTTCATGCACTGGATCATCCAGCGGCGAAGCCGAAGTGATACCAGTGAGTGCCCTTCCTCTTTATTGTTTTGTGTTGCAATTGGAAAATCGCAATGTGCTTATTTCTTGTTCTTTTATTTATTTTGTTGTTTAAAGTTAAAAATGAAACCCTAGTCTATCAAAATTAAAACTTAGTTTAAAACTTAGTATAACCCTAGTTAAACAAAGATCAAAAGTTAGTTTAAAACTGAGCTAAAAAACTTAGTTTAAAACATAACTTAAAAACTTCGCTGAACCCGAATTGAACCAAGATCAAAACTTAGGTTAGAAACGTAGGGTAAAACTGAGCATAAAAACATAGCTTTAACCCTAGTTATTTGTTGTGGTTTGTGTTTTTAATTTACCAGTTTGGAGTTAAAAACCCTAGATCTGAGAAATTATTTGTGAATGTTTTTGTTTGTTTTTTCATTTATCAGTTAGAGTTAAAAACCCTTGAACTGACAAATGATTTGTGAATGTTTTTGTTTGTTTTTTAATTTATCAGTTAGAGTTAAAAAAAACCCTAGCACTGACAACTTATTTTTTTTTTGAAATTGTTGTTTGTTTATATTTAATTTATTAGTTAGAATTAAAACCCTAGGACTGACAAATTAGTTTCTGAATTTTGTTATGTTTTTGTTGAATTTATCAGTTGAGAGTGAAAAACCCGAGGACTGACAAATGATTTTGTTGAATTGTTTTGTTATGTTTTTGTAATTTAGCAGTGTAGAGTTAAAACCCTAGAATTGAAAAATTATTTTTTTTGAATGTTATGTTTTTGGCTGTACATTTTGATGCATTACTGTATATTCATGTTGTTGCTGTATAGTTTTTCATTGTTTTAATATTTTTATGTTTTTTTCTTTTGCAGGTTGTGAAGAGCCGGTACCGTGTGCCCATAGTTTTCACTGAAGCACGTGCGACACTGACTTTGGCTGACTAGGACTGGCTTGATGCCCTTGGGCTCAAGCAGGTGACTCAGCTGGAGCTAGTGGTTGGGGATCGGGCCTATCTGATGGCCCTTATCAACCTGTGGGATCCTCGGACCAACACCTTCCATATCCCAATAGGGGAGATGACGGTGACCTTGGAGGATGTCTATTGAATTCTTCGAATTCCAATAGACAGACTACCGATCCGGATGACGTCACGGGATCAGAGGACAATGGTGTTGATACGCTATTTTGGGCATGGAGAGGAGATGGGGGTGGACAGCCCAGTGGAGAGGGCATAGGGCGACTGCAAGATTACTTATGGGCCTTATTTCCAACATGCTGCTCCTCGAATATTTAGGTGCGAGGTTCTCGTGGAACCTGCTAGAGGTGGTGTTTCGATTGGTGGAGTGTCCTACAAATGTATCGATGATCATGATATGGGGACAGGATCTATTGGCATAGATTTATGATGAGCTGTACGAGGTCCCCTATTGGAGGCAAAAGGGGATTAGTTGCAGCTACTTGTTGGAGTGCTGGGCTTGGCAACACATAGCAATGGAGAGACTGATGGGGCTGCCCTAGACGACTTGGGCAGAGATGGTAGATCGAGAGATTGGTTATGGTGCATTGTGGTAGAGGTCTGAGGAGCAGGGACAGATTTGGCGATGGTTAGGTGTCGTAGGGCACTATGCCGATGCCTTCGCTTGACATACTCTAGGGGAGGTGTTCTGGTACCCTTATCGAGACTATCCAGCCTGGCCTGAGGCTGGAGAGTGGCTCTGATGGGTATGGAGGGGATAGTGGTTGATTAGGTGTCATGGGACTGAGTAAGATTTCTTCCCATATGGTCGGGTTACACGACAATTTAGAGTGTTCCAAGGGTTGCCTGGTGAGCCCGTGGTCTATCGATGCCAGGGAGATGAGAGGACTCTAGCTTGGCCAGTCATTGCACCGATGGGTGAGGATGTAGATACAATGATTGACATCCCAGATATGGATGACATCAAAAAAATCCTCGAGTATGAGTAGTGGTGGACTTTACGACGATGGCGAGGCGAGGGGCCTCTAGGGGGTGCAGCAGGGGATGAGGGTGTAGAGGCACCAAGAGAGGGCTAGGGAGTTCCGCTGGATGATGTAGACTTGGTGGAGGTTGAGGATGTTGGAGGGGAGTTTGGGGTGCCGGATCAGCCGGAGATGCAGGACGCCCCGGATCAGTGGGAGCCAGAGCAGGCTGCTGTCCCGGATTCGTCGAGACCCTAGGCAGGTTCGGAGGATGTGGGGGCAAGGCATTGCGCTAAGATAGCATGATTGGAGGACCTACTGCAAAGACGAGATGAGGAGCTGGGAGAGGCTTTGCAGGAGAGGGATCTCCTACGGACTTGTTGGCATTTTTGCCACATTGATTCTCATTGATTAATGCATTAGTGTATTGTTGGAAATCTGATCTTTGACTTCAGCTTTGATGCAGCTTGGGCGAAAAAAGGAGAAAAATTGAGCAAAAAATGGTTAAGTCAAAAACTGCAGCGATGCGCTGACATGTTGCAGAATCGCGGTCAACGCAGTCAACGCAGGCAGGTGGGCGGAACCGTCGCGATATCGCGACGTGTTCCGGAATCGCGGGTCGGGCAACGTCGAAGGCATTAAGTGAAAACTTGCAGCGCGTCGCTGACATGTCAGCGAATCGCGACGGAAAATAGCGATTGGTGCGGAGAGAAGGAACATGTAGCGAAATCGCTACATGTTCCGTTTTTGCGGGGCAGAGCGCAGGGAGGAGCCATGACGGAAACATGTAGCGAAATCGCTACATGTTCCATTTTCGTGGGTCTTCAGCAGCGAAGCGTACGGCATAAAAATATGTCGCGATTTCGCGACCCGTCGCGATTTCGCGACCCGTACTGTTTTCCCGCCAAGTGCAGTATGAACGGCCGAGGAGATATTTTTGGGTTTCGACGATTTAATGCTGACCCGAATTTAATAATTTGTGGATTTCCAATGCGGTTAAGGTCAAAGAGTGCCCAGGCCACCAAAATTAAAGGGTTTATTGGTTCAAAGCTGCGGTTCGTGGATTAATTCAACGGTTTTCATGCACATGTTCGAAGAATCGTATTTAATGAAGGACCGCGAACGTTTCATGGCATTTAATTTTTATTTCTTCGAGACTCGCAATTAAGGGGATCATGTTCCTCGTTTCCTTCGCATAATTGTAGATCTCAAGAAGGTCGGTTTAAAATATTTAATGCTGCAAAGAGGACGGACCTCTATAAAAACCAATGTAATTCGCATTTCGAAAGGTTGGAAGTTTTGCTAAAAACTGGAAGTGCATTTGCAAGAATAAATTATTGGCTTCGGATTTTTCAAGCAGCTTGTTTGGGTGATTGTCTTTTCTCGTTCTTTTGCATTTCTAATCGAATTTATATTCCTTGAGTGCTGTTACATTCAAATTCTGCATATTGGATTTGAATCTTGCTTGTAAGGATATGATTCCTGGAGTGTAATCTTGGAGAGATTTTCTGCATACAGTTGTGTGAGAGTTGAGTCATTATATTCTGTTGCTTGTTGTTGCCGCACTTTAAGTTTTCTGTTGTTGTTCTTCCGATCCCATAACTCCGGCTTGTGGCCATATTTCCATTTCTTTCGCAACTTTTAATTTCTTTCCAAAAACCCTTATCTTCAAACAGAAATTTAGATTAGTAAAGGGAACCAGCCCACTCGGAGATTGGTCTGGGAGCCATTTCTTGCTTCCAGCCTTTCAATGTTGGCCAGGTCTAGGGTGCATTTATAAAATCCTTTCCTGTGGCAGATTTTGGACCAACAGTTTTTGGCACGCCCGGTGGGACAGATTTTATTTGTCTCGAAAAGATCCCATAGGGTCGAAGGTTTAATGTTCGCCTTCAGACTGTAAATTAGAGCATTTGGTGACTCTGTTGTTTTTGGTAACCTGCTGAACCCGAGAATACTTCATGATCACAAGATCACAATCAAAGAAATTTGGCGATCTTGTTCAGCTTTTTTGAACTTGATAGTTCGAGAAGTGGTGAGCATTCTAGATTAGTTTCCTCGTCCCTTCCATCTTCTGTTGTACAAATACCCAGTATTGTTGCTAGTGTTGCACCCCTACAAGTTCCACCAATGGCACAATTTCCTCCACCCAAAAAATTCTTGGCATGGAACAGCACTGGAGCCTTGAATCTGCAGGCTCGGAATCCAAGCACTCACAGTCGCACCGAAGGCTTTGCCCACTTACGATGGTATCGGTAAAACAGCCTATGAGCACATAAATGATGTGGCTTCTCTGGTCGCTATTCATGACATTACTGATGAAGATGTAATGATCAAATTGTTAGTGTGTTCTTTGAGAGGTAAACTGCTGTTTTGGTACAGAACTCTGCCTCCCGGCACCATAACATCATGGGATCAATTTGGTGATTTGCTGGTGAAACATTTTCATGAACAGGCTGACCCTTTCTCATTGTTAAATCAGTTTACTGTCATACGGAGACATCCACAAGAAGAGATACCCGATTTTAATGTCCGGTTTACCGTAACTTGGCAAAGGATTCCCGATGGTATTCGGCCCGCTGATGAATTAGTCTGCGATGTACTACCTCAGAGCGTTTCACTCAGATATCGGATGGGCGGTTCGACAGTCTAATGTGGTGACGTTTCCAGAAATCTTTGAACAAGCAATTAAAGCAGAAGCTGATCTGGTTGCTGTAGGAAGACTGCCTCCAAAGGTAACTATGCCTCTTATTCCAGATTTGCCTCAATATTTATATGGTTCACAACCACACCCCATGCCAGCTATGTATCCTACACCCTCATGGAGTTCTAAAGCACCTCAAAGTTGCAACTGCTCCAGCTCCTCAATTGCCTCGCTTTAACTCCTTTACCGCTCCCCGCACCCAAGCATTCAACCATCTCCCGTTTCCATTGCATTTCCAGCTTTGCCAAGACCACCACTCTCCTTTGCCCTTACCAAGACTTCCCGCACCCGCAAACCCTGATCCATATACAACATTATTGCAAGAGGTTAAGTCTGCAAATTCTGCCATTAGAGCCATGGGAAACAAGATCACACTCATTGAGAGGAAGCAGGCTGAGAGAGATTTCCAGCCAAGGAGATTTCAACCTCCTCAAATTACTAGAGATCAAGCTGCCTCCACAAGCAAAGCACCTGAAAAGGGCTTAGCTGTTCTAGCAAATGAAGATGCAGCCCATGCAGATGGAGTATATTGGTGCTCGACTTGTAATGATCCTCACGGAGAGGATACATGTATGGTTCACTTAAATTATGTGCAGACCTTGGCGGCCAGCTCCTCAGGTGACCATGTTAATATGATCTCAGAAGCTGGTTATAATTTGATGACCGCAGTGGAAGATCAAGTTTCAGTTCTAACAAGGACTGGAAAGAAGCCTATGAATGTTGATCCTATTGACTTAGAGCCGTTAAGAGTACCGACTGAAGTGAAAAGGCCAGTGAAAGCTCCTGTGCTAGCTCCAAAGCCTTTGCCCAAAGATCCAACTTTTAACAGAGTTCAAGAAAAGGCAGCAGCTGCACCAATAAGGTCAGAAGCAGAGGAGCAGGCACGTGAAAAATTGAAGTATCCATCACTGACCAAGAGGTTAAGAGTGGAAGCTACACAACAGTACAGAACCGGATTTGAGCAACCTGCTGAGATGAAAAATTCTGCTCGCAGCTTCATACAACATTGTTGATGATCTTAAAAAGACCCCCGCTAAGGTAAGCCTTTATGACGCTTTGCAATTACCTGGTCAAGTAGATTTATTACAAGAGTCATTGAAATCTGTGAAGGAGAGTGAAATAGGGCCTACCTGCACCGTCTATGCCCAAACTTTAACCACCTCTCATTATCGGCAAGAACAGGACCTCCTCCTTTTTACTTGTCATTGCAAATAGAAGGTTGGGTTGTACACAATTGTATGATTGATTCTGGAGCCGCAACCACTGTCATGCCCAAGGGAGTCTGTGAAGCTATGGGAATGGAGTATACCCGGAGTAGTCCCGGAGTTCTGCAATTGGATGGTACGCCTGTAAAAATAGTAGGTGTCATTAAGGATGTACCCATTGTCCTGCATACAATGCCCCAAATCACTGTGATTCAAGAAATAGTTGTAGTAGATTTAGAGCCCTATTTTAGCATGTGTTTATCCAGGGAATTTACCGCAAAATTAGGGGGTTATCTGGCATTGGATTATTCTCATCTGGAAATTCCTTTTAAGAATAGACGTCTCAGAATACAGAATGAAAAGCCTTCCCCTTTTCACATTGAGAAGTTGGAAGATGTTGGAAAAGACATGCAGTCAGTCCATATGCTCACTGAAGAGTCTGAAGATGCTGTGTTAATGAGTGAAGTTTTAAACAATCTTCAGTTGGAAGACCAGTTTTCAATGCTTAACTTCAATGCCATGATGGAGACAGAGATTGGCTGCTATGCCATTCGAAAACCTGAGACTAAGACAAAGCAAAAATTGTCTAACCCAGCTGATCATACTGAGGTTACAGATCAGTTATGGCAACTGTATTTCGATGGAGCTAGATGCAGGAATGGTGCCGGAGTAGGTATTGTGTTAATTTCTCCTTCTGGTGTACAGAGAACTTATTCATATCGGCTTACATGGAGTTGTACTAATAATGCTGCTGAATATGAAGCATTGTGCTTGGGTCTGAAGAAAGCGAAGAAGTTAGGAATAGAACAACTCAATATTTTTGGTGATTCCGAGCTTATTGTAAATCAGGTCACAAATAGATGCATCTCAAAGCAACATTATCTGAAAGCATATCGTAATCAGGTTTGGGATTTGTTTGAACTTTTCACTGCGCTTAATATTCAAGCTGTTTCCAGAGAGATGAATAAACATGCTGACTTATTAGCATCTCTTGGAGCGAACTTTTCTCCTGCTGATCAAGTTGTGAACAAGCCCAAGACAGTGAGAATGGTATACAGACCCAGTGTGCCAGATAAGGAAAATTTTTGGCAGGTCTTTGAAACCGATGAGCAGATTGTGAATTTCCTGATACATGAAGTTGCAGCTGTTGAAGGCAGAACTTTGGAAGATGAGGAAGCTGAAGGTCTTATTCAATTAAGGAATAACCATATTCCAAAGGGTCTAATAACTCGGAGAGCTTGTTTGACCAACATGATCGTTCCAGAAAGCCTCGAATGGAGATTGATAGAAAGGAATTCATGGAGTTAGAGCTTCAGCCTGACAAAGTGATTAAGGTTGGCACTGACTCAACCCCAGAAGAACTGCAAAAAATCAGGCAGCTCTGTAAAGAGTTTTCTGATATTATAGCTTGGAGCTATAAAGACTTGAAGGGTTATAACAAGCAGATTATACAACATACAATTGAACTGGAAGAAGGAGTTAGGCCTTTTCGACAGAAACAGAGACCTGTAAACCCAAAGATTGAGGCATTGATGAAGGCCGAGCTTGTTAAAATGCTGCAAGCTAAGATCATCTATCCGGTCAAGCACTCCACATGGGTCGCCAATCTGGTCCCCGTCCGTAAGAAGAATGGAGATATTAGATTGTGCGTTGATTTCAAGAATTTGAACCGTGCTTCATTAAAGGATCATTATCCTTTGCCGAGAATAGATCAAATATTGCATGTTGTGGCTGGTGCACAGCGTTTTTCTTTGTCGGATGGATTTTCTCGGGTATAACCAGATCTGGGTAAAAGATGAAGATCAGTTTAAGACAGCATTCACCACGAAGTGGGGTACTTTTGCATATCAGCGAATGCCCTTTGGGCTGTCAAATGCTGGAGCTACCTTCCAAAGAGCTATGGACATTGCTTTCAAGGATTTGTTGAACAAGATCATTGTAATATACCTTGACGACATGACAGTCTTTTCACATAGAAGAGAAGACCATTGTTCTCACCTGAGGCTGATTTTTGAGAAATGCAGAGAATTCGGAATCTCCATTAATCCAAAGAAGTCTGTGTTTGCTGTAAAAGAGGGTAAGCTTCTGGGTCATGTGATTTCTGAAGATGGATTAGCAATTGATCCAGCCCGTGTTGAAGCCCTGAAGAAATTGTCACTCCCTGCAAACAAGAAGGAACTTCAATCTTTCTTTGGACAGATAAATTTCATTAGAAAATTCATTGCTGATTTTGCTCAGGTTGTTAAACCAATGACTGAATTGTTGAAGAAAGATGCAGTTTTTCCAATGGACAAGCTCAAAGAAAGGAAGCATTTCAGAGATCAAGGAAAGAATAGTGCAGGCCCCTCGTCCTGATTAATCCTGACTACTCCAAGGATTTCATCTTATATGCAGTTGGAGAAGATGACAGTTATGCTGCAGTTTTGACGCAAAAGGGAGATGATGGGAATGAAAGGCCCATCGCTTTTCTGAGCCAAGTTATTTTACCTCACGAAGCAAAGTACAATTTTATTGAGAAACAGGTATATGCTGTGATGAAATCCCTGAAGAAATTCAAACATTTTATTTCCCAGAGCAGGACATTTGTTTATGTGCTTCACCCAGACGTGAGAAATTTCATTCTTCAAGGAGAATTGGGTGATAAACGTGCTGGCTGGGTCACCAAGATCCAGGAATTTGATGTAGAAATTCACCCAGCTAAATTAGTGCGTGGTAAAGCTCTGTGCCAGCAGTTAGCAAAGATAGCAGCATTTGATGTATGCGAAGATCAGGGAGAAGCTCTTGCTGGTAATAACAATTTAATGAATTTCTTAATTCTGGAAAAAGATTGGACAGAGGACCTGATTGATTATTTCACAACTGGAAAATGTCCATCACAATTGACTGCTTCTCAGAGGAGGAGATTTCGGTTGCAAGCTCTGCGGTATGTTTTGTTTTCAGATGGTTTATTTTTTAAAAATATTGATGGTGTTCTTTTGAAGTGTGTTAAACAAGCAGACAAGGATAGGATCTTGGAAGAGTTCCATTCCGGTCTATCAGGAGGACATTTTGCAGGAAGACCGATGGCCTTGAAAATCATTCGAGCTGGTTACTACTGGCCGACCCTGGTCTCAGATTCTTTCAAGATTGCACAAGCTTGTGATAAGTGTCAAAGATATGCAGGAAGAGTAAGGAATGCAGCTCTGCCTTTGCATCCAGTTCAGGTTGAAGCACCCTTTCAGCAATGGGGGTTAGATTTTATTGGAATAATTGATCCTAATTCCTCAGCTGGTCACAGATACATTTTAACAGCTACAGATTATTTCACCAGGTGGTCTGAAGCCATACCTACAAAGATGGCCAATCAATCTGTAGTGATTTCTTTCGTTGAAAGTTTAATTACACGTTTTGGTGTTCCAGACGCCATCATTACAGTATAATGGGACTCCATTCATTGGAGCTGAATTGGCTGAGTTTGCTAACAAGTTTGGCATTTTCCTTAAGACATCTTCCAATTACTATCCACAGGGAAATGGCTTGGCAGAGTCAACGAACAAAAATTTGCTCAAAATTTTGAAGAGGTCATTGGGAGAGAACAAAAGATCATGGCACTTGTTATTGAATCAGGCATTATGGGCAGACAGGATTTCCGTCAAGAAGTCCATTAAAACCTCACCATATGCCCTAGTCTATGGCAAAGAAGCAAGGTTGCCAGTTCATCTTGAGTTGCCAGTATTACAGCAGTTGCAGTCTTTTCAAGATGATGAGACAGACCTGAGTTCCTTGGATCTGCGAATAGCACAATTGTTGGAATTAGAGGAGCAGCGTTCCAAAGCGTATAATGAATTTGACAAGCACATACAAGGGATTTCGAAGTGGTTTTATAAGCATTCTGCAGCCCGTCCATTCAAGACAGGAGATTTGGTGCTGAAATGGAATGAGAATAAAGCTAAACCTGGCAATCATAAGAAGTTTGATGCATTCTGGGAGGGTCCGTTCCGTATTTCCAACACTGGTGCAGCTAATTCTTTCTATTTGGAAGAGATGGATGGTAGCCCACTTCCAATTTCAGTTAATGGCTTTCATTTGAAAGCCTACTTTTCATGACTTCGCAAGTTCAATTTGAGTTTGTATATAATATAAAAAAAAAAAAAAAAAAGTGAAGAAAAAGAAAAAAGTATGTATATATGTGTTGCCTTTTGTTGTCACCTTGGCTCTTGTTGCTTGTGGGCTGTAGGTGTTGGTTTCCCTTTTGTCTCCTCCTTTCCCAGCAGTTGGTGGCTTTCTAGCACTTTCTTCTTTTCCCTTCCCTTTTTCTTTCCTTTCCCTTCTTCATCTTCCTTCTTTTACTTCTTTTCCTTCTGCAGTTACAAGATAAGCCACGGCTGTTGTTTCTTCTCCCCTTTTCTATTTTTCCCATTTCTTCTTATCCCTTTCTTCTCAGTTTGTTTTTGTTTTAAAAAGCATTTATTTTCCAGCTTAGTTCATTTTCATTTCACGCTTCAAAACTTCCACTTCTGTTCCATCCATTCGTTCATTCCATCTATTGCCGCTGGTAGTGTATCAACATGATGTTGTTATGTCTATCTCATCACTTGCTTACTTCCACATCACTCCATTGCAGTCACCGCTTGCGCAATCGCAGGAGCTCACTCCACCATCACATTCCATTTCTTCAGTTTATAACCGCTTCTATGCAGGTTCTTCCAGTTCTAGTTTTCCGTAGCAGAAGAAGTTTTGCAGCAGTCCCCTGACATGTTTTGCAGCAGCTAGTTTACAGTTCCAATATGACTCTGTGCCCAATGGACTAAGGCCTGGATTCTTGCATACAGCGAGCTGTATACCCCGCGAGCCGCCAAGAATGTTGGCATTTTTGCCACATTGATTCTCATTGATTAATGCATTAGTGTATTGTTGGAAATCTGATCTTTGACTTCAGCTTTGATGCAGCTTGGGCGAAAAAAGGAGAAAAATTGAGCAAAAAATGGTTAAGTCAAAAAACTGCAGCGACGCGCTGACATGTTGCAGAATCGCGGTCAACGCAGGCAGGTTGGGCGGAACCGTCGCGATATCGCGACGTGTTCCGGAATCGCGGGTCGGGCAGCTTCGAAGGCACTAAGTGAAAACTTGCAGCGCGTCGCTGACATGTCAGCGAATCGCGACGAAAAATAGCGATTGATGCGGAGAGAAGAAACATGTAGCGAAATCGCTACATGTTCCGTTTTCGCGGGGCAGAGCGCAGGGAGGAGCAACGACGGAAACATGTAGCGAAATCGCTACATGTTGCCATTTTCGCGGTCAACGAAGCGTACGACATTAAAAATATGTCGCGATTTTCGACCGTCGCGATTTCGCGACCCGTCGCGTTTTCGCGACCTGTAACTGTTTTCCCGCCAAGTGCAGTATGAACGGCCGAGGAGATATTTTTGGGTTTCGATGATTTAATGCTGACCCGAATTTAATAATTTGCGGATTTCCAATGCGGTTAAGGTCAAAGAGTGCCCAGGCCACCAAAATTAAAGGGTTTATTGGTTCAAAGTTGCTGTTCGTGGATTAATTCAACGGTTTTCATGCACATGTTCGAAGAATCGTATTTAATGAAGGACCGCGAACGTTTCATGGCATTTAATTTTTATTTCTTCGAGACTGCAATTAAGGGGATCATGTTCCTCGTTTCCTTCGCATAATTGTAGATCTCAAGAAGGTCGGTTTAAAATATTTAATGCTGCAAAGAGGACGGACCTCTATAAAAACCAATGTAATTCGCATTTCGAAAGGTTGGAAGTTTTGCTAAAAACTGGAAGTGCATTTGCAAGAATAAATTATTGGCTTCGGATTTTTCAAGCAGTTGTTTGGGTGATTGTCTTTTCTGTTCTTTTGCATTTCTAATCGAATTTATATTCCTTGAGTGTTGTTACATTCAAATTCTGCATATTGGATTTGAATCTTGCTTGTAAGGATATGATTCCCGGAGTGTAATCTTGGAGAGATTTTCTCGCATACAGTTGTGTGAGAGTTGAGTCATTATATTCTCGTTGCTTGTTGTTGCTCGCACTTTAAGTTTTCTCGTTGTTGTTCTTCCGATCCCATAACTCCGCCTCGTGGCCATATTTCCATTTCTTTCTCGCAACTTTTAATTTCTTTCCAGCAACCCTTATCTTCAAACAAAAATTTAGATTAGTAAAGGGAACCAGCCCACTCTGGAGATTGGTCTGGGAGCCATTTCTTGCTTCCAACCTTTCAATGTTGGCCAGGTCTAGGGTGCATTTATAAAATCCTTTCCTGTGGCAGATTTTGGACCAACAGGACTCAACTGTCAGAGCAGGAGAACGCATTTTCTGCATACCACCGATGGGATGGGGACACTAGTGCTGCATGGGAGAGGGATATCCTATGTGCACATCTGGTGGAGAAGGAGAAGACATTGGCACAACACAACGATGTAGTAGCTTATTATCGTTGGTGAGAGGCAGAGTGGTTTCGATGGGAGATAGAGTGGTTTCAGCATCAGAAAGATATGGAGGGAGAGATTATCCACCTCGATGGGCGGTTACCTGAGCCCCCTAGAGGTGGCTCTTCGCGTTGGGCAAGAGACAACAATACTGATCAGTTAGCATCATCTCATCGCAGGCGGCTAGATGAGGGGGGCACTAGTGGGCGTGATGCGGGGGTGAGCAACAGTCACCCTGAGAGGTCCCATAGGACCCACACCACGAGGGGTAGTTCCTGTCGCATCGATCCTGCATGATCATGGTGGCCAACGCCCTAGGCTTAGGGGTTTTTGAGCTTTTGGCTTTTGTTGCGAGGTCAGAGGACTGGTTCATTGTATCCTGTGGGCATTTTTGATGATATATATATAGATGACTCTTTTGTTTTTGGTGTTTATGCACTTTTCATGGTTTGTTTTGATGTACATGTATTTACATTGATGTATGCATATGCTATTATGAATGCGATGTTTCTAATTTATATGATGTATGCATGTGGAATGAATGAAATGAGTTGTTGATAACTTGTCGATGGCACCAAAGATTGTTCAAGATTTGACTAGCTTGCTGTACTTATGGGATGACTTTGTGGAATGACTTTGCATGTGAAAACTTTGTTGTTTGTATTTTGCATATTTTTTGATGGTGATGTATGGAATGAAATGTACCAGTTGTTTTTAAAATGTAGTTAAGCTTTTTTGAGATTTAGATATTTTAACTAACTAGCCAAGACTGTACATTTATCTCGTAAGACTTTTGAACAAGGTATAAATCCGACTTGAATTTAACCAAGTTATTTCACATCCCCGTGTGTGCAATTGAGTTCGTTTATGTGGTATTTGTCAGGATACCGCTAGTGCCAGATAGGCTATCAACCAAACCTGTACTGAGGATAACCTAATTAGCTCCACTAACTCTGTTGTTGTATTTAAGAAGATTAATCCACAAGACAATATTAGGTACCATAAGCTAGCTCATCCACATGCAAACATTGGTCTGCGCACATGCAAAGCTAATGCGACAGACATATCGTCATGCGGTTATGATACCACCATTTCTAGGTAGGCTATCCACCAAACCCGCAATGAGGATCACCTAGATGGTTTTTGAATGCTAAGAATTCCAAGGATTCAAGTTCAAGTTGTGTGTTTGCTCAATGGTTTAGGATACTTGCTTGTCTACATAGTGATGAAAATCACTGTTTATTTTTCTCTTTTTGTTTTTCTTTTTGAGCAAGGATTGTGAATAGTGGTGATAACCACTGCTATTTGATTTTGGATTTTGAGCTTGGTAAGGTTGAGCCTATAAGTTTGTGGCTTATGAATGGCCTTGATCCTTTTGACCTTGGGGATGACTACCCATCCTGGATAGGGACGTGTAGTACGAATCCTTACGACTTGGATAACCAAAGGGGATGATGGAGATTATGAAGTAGGGACATTGATATTTTAGGCCTTGGGGATGACTACCCATCCTGTTTAGGGACGTGTAGTACGAATCCTTAAAACTTTGAGACCAAAGGTGATTGGAGATGGTTTTGATGATGGCTTGTGGGAATTTTTTTTTTGAATGGCATCGATCCTTTGAGGCCTTGGGGATGACTACCCATCCTTGGAAGGGACGTGTAGTATAGATCCTTACAACTTTGGGGACCAACGGTGATTGGGATTTTTGGTAGTGGTGAAAACCACTATTTATTAGGGGGAATTGATGGGGAAGAGCTCGTCCTTTTGTCAATTCTCAGCACTCTTGAACCATTTGCACAGGGGGATGAACAAGCTAATATTTCACCTATGGTACCCTAGACTGCTTTGTAGGTTTCTCTTGCGTTCACACAACTTAGGAATTATCTTATGTGTTTTAACGTGTATAGGGACGTTACGTAACAAGGCGTGATCCAAGTAAAACTTTCCCTTGTAAACTCTGTTTGAATTTGTACAGTTTTTGGCTAGAAATTTAAAGACAGCTGAATGATGAAAACCCTATATACGTTAGGAGACAACTGACTATGCTAAAAATGGCGAGGGTGTTATTCTGGATGTATGCGTTTGTAAAATGGATTTGATGTGGAAAATGATGGAATTTCCAAGTAATGACAGCCTATGGTGCTCTTGACTTGTATGACCTAGCAAATATGCAATGTATGGATGTGATGCCTAATGCAACCTATATTTTTGTATTTTGATTTTTATGAGTATGCATGGAATTGAAATGCAATTTTATTTTTATTTTTGATGATTTTATTGTTTTTGTTTGTTTTTTGAATATTTATTTTGACCAAGCGGTTATGGTAACACTTGGAGATTTTGGTGTTTGACCAAAGGGTTTATGGATACCTTTGGATCATTTTTTGGGGTTGACCAAACAATTGCGGGAATCCTTGGAGCTTTTGGCTTGACCAAAGGGTTTATGGACATCTTTGGGGTATTTTGGGGTTGACCAAGCGATTGCAGGAATCCTTGGAGCTTTTGGCTTGACCAAAGGGTTTATGGACACCTTTGGGGCATTTTGGGGTTGACCAAGCAATTGCGAGAATCCTTGGAGCTTTTGGTTGGACTATGGCTCTCTAGATGTGGAATGGCCTCAAATGACTGATGTTCAAGGGTTCTAGTTCCTTGATTCCTTCAAGAGAGGCAAGTTGGTATGTTCCAGGTCCTATTCTACTGTCAATGACATAAGGACCTAACCAATTTGCCGTGAACTTGTCCCTTAGATGGGACAGAAAATTAGAATTCTGCTGTTTCTCTTTCAAGACCAAGTCACCAACCTAAAATTCCCTTAAGTGGACCTTCATGTTGTATGCTTTCTTAAGTCGCTCTTGATAGATACGTAAATGCTCGAGAGCATTGACGCATCATTCGTTGAGCAACGTTAGTTGGTCTAACCAGGCCTACCGCATAGTGTCATCATCGATGAACTCTTGCATTGAAATGCACAGGGAAGGGATCTCCAACTCGAGAGGCATGACAGCCTCGAAGCCATACACCAACAAAAATGGAGTAGCCCCAGTGGGCGTCCGAATGCTAGTGCGATAAGCCCATAGGGCAAGCGAGATTTGAATGTGCCAATCCTTATGACTGTCTGTGAGTATTTTTGAGGATGGTGACTAGCATTTTGTTTGATGCCTCTGCTTGCCCATTTGCTTGTGGATAATAGGGTGTTGAAAAACTGTGTTGTATCTTGTACTTTGTTGTCAAAGCACACACATATTTATTCTTGAATGACGTCCCATTAACCAAGATGATCTTTGATGGAATACCAAAATTACATATGATGTTATGCAAAATAAACTCTGCAATACGGGGTCCAGTTGTAGAGGTTAGCAGAATTGCTTCCACCCACTTGGTTAAGTACTCTGTGTCTGTTATGATGAACGTGTGACGACCCGACGACATAGGGGAGATCTTTTCAATTAGATCGAAGACCCACAACAAAAAAGGCCAAGCCGATTGGATCAGTTGCAAGGCCTGAGAAGGTACGTGTGTCAGATTGGCATTATGTTGACACTTCACGCACTTCTTTACATACGCGCAACAATCTTGCTCTAAATATGGCCAATGATAGCCCATGTGGAGAATGCACTTTACGATGGCCATACCGCTGAAGTGGCCATCGCATTTACCATCGTGGGCTTGGGTGATCACCCAAGAAGACTCCTTCTGGTCCAAGCAATGAAGGAGGATTCCTTCATAGCTTTGACGATACAAAATATCTCCTAACAAGACATGTTTTGTCGCTTTTTGTTTGAATGATCTTTTCACGGCTTGTGTCAATCCAAGTGGGAGGTTACCTAACTTGAGGTAATCCCTAATGGGTGTGTACCAATCCTACTGATCAGAAACCTCGATGGTATGAATGACCAATCCCTCTTGAAGTTCATCCCTAGAAAAATTTGAACAGGAGAGAACTTGTAAAAATAGTGTTGTGTTGCTATTAAGAGAGGTTGGGGAGAACAAGGACCCCCAGTTGTCTTGAGTCAAAAAATCATGGATTCAAGAGAACCTATTCTGAGATGGTTCAATCTAGATCAAGTGGATTCTTGGTGTCAGGTCAAAGCTTGAACACTCCATCACGAATTACAATAATGTTTTGACCTGAATGGTTGTCATTTCACCGGAAGGGTCTTGCGGGATTAATGACCCCAAGGAGGCCATAGTATTTGCAAAATGATTCGATGATCGAGGGAGTGCCTCGATGTCATACCATTCAAGTTGTGTCAGGAATTTGTCCACAAGGGCTTTGTAGGCCTGTAGGACTGGGCATTTACATTGGAATACCCCTTTGACTTGATTAAAAATTAACAGCGAATCACCAAAGATGTTTAAACATTTGATGTTCATGGTAACAACTGTTTGAAGACCTATGAGCAAGGCTTCGTATTCTACATTGTTGTTGGTGCACGGGAAGTCTAATTTAAATGATAGATGCATTGGAACCCCTTACAGTGTGAAGAATACAATTCCCATGCCACCTTCTTGCTCACATTTAGAATCATCAAATAATAAGGTCATGTCAGCCTATGACTCAGGCTCATCAGAATCTAGCGATTCTGAAACATGAAAAACCCCATCATTAGGTAGTTCTACGGTTAGAGGCTGATCGTCTTCAAGAGGAGCCTCTGCTAGTTGATCGGTGATGACTTGACCTTTTATGGATTTCTATCCAATGAATTCTATGTCAAACTCCATCAACAACATGATCCATTTCACCGTGTGGCTACTATGATAAGTATGACTCATCATGTATCGCAATGGATTCTCCTTAGACACAACATACGTCGTATTGCTGAGCATGTAGTGTCATAGCTTTTTGGTAGCAAACACCACTGTCAAGCAGAGCTTTTCAATGTATGCATAGTTAAGTTCATAAATTACCAAGGTGTGGCTAAGATAGTAAGCAGTCTATTCTATATGTATTTCATTTTTCTGGGATAGCATGGCGCCCAGTGCCACCTCAGTAGCTGAGATGTATAAATAGAATGACACTCCTGGTGTAGGTGGTGCCAATACTGGCAACGAAGCCAAGTATTGTTTAATATCATCAAATGCTGACTGGCACTCGTCATCCCAGTGAAATGTTACCCCCTTGTGCAATAATTTATTCATGGGTCAGCACTTGTCAGATAACTGCACTATGAAGAGCTTGATTGACGTGACCTTTCCCCACAGACTTTTGAGTTGCTTGATGGTAGTTGGGGGAAGTATTTCAAGGATTGCCTTGAATTTATGTGGGTCTATCTTGATTCCTCGTTTAGAGACTATGTAACCCAAGAGCTTTCCAGATGTGATGCCAAATATGCACTTCTTGGGGTTTAGTCTGACTTTATGCTCCATGAGGCGATTGAGGATCTTGCTTAAGTCATCGAGATGATCTAGGCACAAAAGAGATTTGGCCAACAAATCATCCATGTAATCTTCCAAATTTTTGTGCATGTAATCATGGAAGATGTATGTCATGGCACGTTGGTAGGTGGCGCCAGCATTTTTAAGGCCAAAAGACATGACCTTATAGCAAAATGTCCCCCAAGGCGTTGTGAACGCCATTTTTAGTTGGTCCTCGGGATTGATACAAATTTGATTGTATCCCAAGAAACCATCCATGAGGGAGAGCATTTCATGGCCCGCTGTAGTGTCTACCAATGCGTCGATTCTTGGCAAGGAAAAATCATCCTTAGGACTCACTTTGTTTAGATCTCGAAATCGGTGCATATGCGAATCCTCCCATCTGATGATTACACAATGACACTAAGAGGGGGGGTGAATCAGTGTAGCTATTAATTTTTATATCTACAGCATTTAATATGAAATAAAGAGAACTTGAAAACTAAAAAACAACTTGAACAAGAGAGCACACCACAACACTCAATATACCGAGGTTCACCAATTTGGCTACTCCTCAAAAATGACCCGCTTGGACTCCAATCCAAATCCAGTCTTTGCAAAATCAATTTTACAAACACTTTACCAACACTAACTGGAAGGAGCACCAACCCCTGTAATTTTTTACTGCAAAAGATGGAGCACCAACTCCTAGTACCAAGCACCAACTTGGACTGCAATTCTGATCAATTTAGAATGACATAAAAATGTCTTCACTTTATGCACGACCCTGACTGGTCTGCAATTAACCCAACTCTACACACTCTCACGGCTCTGCTTATTTTTCTCTTGATTCTTATCTAACTCTCCTTTTACAGCAATTTCTCTCTAACAACAGCAACATCTTCTCTGTACGATTATTCTTTTATAACCTTTCAATCTGGCATGCAGTCGAATGACCTTCTCCAACTGTTTGAATTCATTACTCCTGTCCATAATGTGACTGTTCGAATGCATGAACATACGGCTGTTCGAGTGCCTTTTCTTTTCTCCATATGCAATTCTTCGAAAGCTTTTCGATTCTTCATGTTCGGCTTTTCTGTATGCTTCAAATACGTCTGTTAGAATGCCTGCAAATACGACCTTTCGAATGCTTTTATTATCCTTCATATTCGGCTTTTTGAATGCGTTTCAATTATGCATGTTTGGCTGTTGCATTGCATGTCCAACACCTGTCAATATTTACCTGTCTGTCTGACTTCAGTTACTTCTTATGTAACTGGCTGCATGATTTTCCTGTCGGTTTTTTTCGACACGTGTCACCTTGCATGTTCCTGCGGGTTTTACCTGCCAGACTATTACTTGTCGCGATATCGCGACACTTTTAACTTATGCTGACGTCACCCTGAAGGTTGTCGCGAAATCGTGACCATTTTGGCCTTGAAAGCTTTTCTTCTGTTCATGTCGCGATATCGCGACACTTAGAACTTTTGCTGATGTCATCCTTAAGCATGTCACGAAATCATGACAGTTTTGGCTCTTGCAAGCTTTCCCTGCATCTTGTCACGATATCGTGACACTTTGAACTTTTGCTGACGTCATCCTCAATGCTGTCGCGAAATCGTGACACTTCCGGCTTCCAACAGCTTTCCTTTCATCCTATCGCGAAATCGTGACACTTTTCAACTTTGCTGACGTCATCATCCTTCTTGTCGCGAAATCGTGACACTTCCGGCTTCCGTACACTCTTCTTTGCCAGCAGCAGCGAAAAAGGAACATGTCGCGAAATCACGACACTTTGCTCTTCCGTACAACTTTGCTTGCAAACTCCAACGAAAATGGAACATGTCGCGAAATCGCGACACTTTGCTCTTCCGTACAGCTTTGCTTGCAAACTCCAACGAAAATGGAACATGTCGCGAAATCGCGACACTTTGCTCTTCCGTACAACTCTCCTTGCCAACTCCAACGAAAATGGAACATGTCGCGAAATCGTGACACTTTGCTCTTCCGTACAACTCTCCTTGCCAACTCCAGCGAAAATGGAACATGTCGCGAAATCGCGACACTTTGCTCTTCCGTACAACTCTCCTTGCCAACTCCAGCGAAAATGGAACATGTCGCGAAATCGCGACGCTTCCGGCTCTTGCTGACGTCATCATCTTCTTGTCGCGAAATCGTGACTTTTTCGGCTTCTAGCAGCTTTCTTTGAAACTTGTCGCGAAATCGTGACACTTTTGCTTGCATCTTCTCTCTCCTCGGCCATGTCGTGAAATTGCGACAATTTGGCGTGCATTTTTCTCTCCTACTTTTTGTCGTGAAATCGTGACACATTTTCTCTCTCCTCAAAGAAAACTCGACATGTCGCGAAATCGTGACATTTCCGGCTGCGCCTTCTCTCTCCTCGACCATGTCGCGAAATCGCGACAGAAAACATGTCGCGATATCGCGACATGTTTTCTTCCTTGTCTCTTTTTGCCGTTCTGAATCTGGGTCACCTCTGTTTTCCTTGAAACTTTTTGCACTTGATCTGACTGACCTCTGAACTGCATCAATCGCATCATTCGACCGTGTTGACAACAATGACAATACTTTTGCAATTCTTTTGCTGCACCTTGCTCAACAATCTCCCCCTTTGGAATTGTTGGCAACACACTCGCAACCTTGCTTAATTTCTTCTCCCCCTTTGCCAATAATACCAAAGGGTCCGTTGTAGACTCCCCTGAGTCTATGCACAACATTCTCAGACTTAAAAAGTTTGAATGCTCCCCTTGAGAATGTGTTTCCCATAGCTAGTCGATGCTTGGGTGGTGTGACTACTCCCAACTTCTTCCGAAGGTATTCAAATACTTCCTTTGGCAAAGGTTTTGTGAATATATCAGCTACTTGCTCAGTAGTTGGAACAAAATCCAATTTAACCTCTCCTTTGCAACTTTATCCTTCAAGAAATGATATCGGATTGCAATATGTTTGGTTCTTGAATGCATTACTGGATTCTTGGATATGTTGATAGCACTAGTGTTATCACATTTAATTGAAATTGGTTCATTGAAATGAATACCAAGATCTTTCAACGTTTGTCTCATCCATAATATCTGAGTACAACATGTTGTTGCTGCAATGTATTCTGCCTCTGCAGTGGATAGAGATACTCGATTCTTGTTTCTTGTCGTGCCATGCTACCAACTGTCACCAAGATAAAATGCTCCTCCACTTGTGCTCTTTCTCGTCATCAATACATCCCGCCCAATCTGCATCGAATATGCAATCAAAGTGAAATCTTTACCTTTTGGGTACCACAACCCATAATCCATAGTGCCCTTGAGATATCCGAAAATCCTCTTTACAACTGCTACATGAGTTTCTTTGGGACCGGCTCGAAATCTTGCAACCATACATACCGCTTGTAATATATCTCGGTCTAGTGGTCGTTAAATACGATGAGGCTTCCAATCATAGACCTGTACATTGTTTGATCTACATCTGGGGATTTATCATCCTTGCTCAACTTGCAGCCCGTTGTCATGGGAGTGCTGACCGGTTTACTGTCTTCCATTGTGAATTTTTTCAGCATTTCTTTTACATATTTAACTTGAGAAATAAAAATGCCTTTTTCATTTTGATTGACCTGCAGTCCTAAGAAATAAGAAAGTTCACCAATCATTGACATCTCAAATTCTTTTTTCATTTTAATTGATATGTCTTTGCAAGTATTCATCCATGTCGCTGCCAAATATTATGTCATCTACATAAACAACAAGAACAATAAGATGACCCTTCTCTGCTTTGACATATAAGTTGCTATCCACCAAACCTTTCTTAAACCCTTGTTTAATTAGATAATTATCCAGACTTGCATACCATGCTCTGGGTGCCTGTTTTAATCCATATAAAGCTTTCTTTAACCTGCAAACAAAATCTGGATTTTCACCAAGTTGGAAGCCATCGGGTTGTTCAATGTAAACCTCTTCTTCCAGTTTTCCATTCAAAAATGCTGATTTTACATCCATTTGATATACTTTGAAGTTTTTATGAACTCGCTAATGCCGTAAACATTCTGATTGCCTCTAGTCTGGCTATCGGTGCAAAAGTTTCTTCAAAATCAATGCCTTCAACCTGAGCATAGCCTTTACATACCAATCTTGCCTTATTTCTGACAACCTGCCCATCTTCATTCAATTTATTTCTAAAAACCCATTTAGTACCAATTATGTTTTTATTTGTTGGTCTAGGTACTAATTCCCCGGTATTGTTTTTCTCTATCTGATCTAGTTCTTCATTGATTGCCTTCATCCAACTTTCATCAGTGCTTTCTTCAACAACATTTTTAGGTTCAATACTAGATAACAGAGAGTAGTTCCTCACTACTGTTCTTCTTGTTTGAATACCATCTGTGGGATCCCCAATAATCTGTTCACTTGGATGATTTTTCTGCCGCTTGCTCTGTTTTAAATTTCCTGTTTTCTTCTTCTTCGAATTCAGTTTTTACACTATCTGGATCAATTTTCCGATTCTTCTCTGTTTCTTTTTCATCATCACCTTCAATGACTTCTTCATACATAGGGTAGTTTTCTTGATAAGTAGTTTCTTGTTCTCTACCTTCATCAACTTTTACATCAGCACTTTCAACAATTTTCTTCAACTTCTTGTTGTAACATGTGTATGCCTTGCTTTTTGTTGAGTAACCGAGAAAGATACCTTCATCAGCTCTATCTTCAAATTTACCGAGGTTATCTTCGGTCCGTTTTATGTAGCACTTGCTGCCAAATACTTTGAAATGTCTTGTCGTTGCCTTTCTCGCCAAACCATAACTCATAAGTCTGTTTTGCTTTCATGTGGTCTCAAAGATGCACCTGTTTTGAATGTAAACCGTAGTATGAACCGCCTCTTTCCAAAATCGTCGACTATTTTGTTTTCTTGCCGACATTGTCCTTGCCATTTCCTCGCACCGTTCTATTCTTCCTTTCTACAACACCATTCTCGCTGAGGTGTCCTAGTCGCTGAAAACTGTCTTCTTATCCCATGTTTTTGACGATGATTCTCGCAAATTCCTCCGAGATAAACTCTCCTCCCTTGTCCGATCTTAGGCATTTAATTCTTTTTCCCGATTGATTTTCAACAAGATTTTTGAAGGTTTTAAACATTTCAAAGGCTTCGACTTGAGTTTCGGAAATAGTACCCATGTCATTCTTGAGTAGTCATCTATACATAGCATAAAATATTTGTGTCCATTTATGCTTTCGGTTCTCATGGGTCCACATAGATCGGTGTGAATTAGTTCTAATGGCTTGCTAGTGAAGTATTCTTTTGCTTTGAAAGTGGCTCTGGTTTGTTTTCCCTTTTGGCATGACTCACGGATGCTATTTATAGGTTTGCCAATGTTTGGTATATCTCTAACTCGCTCTTTTTGAACCGATTTTTGCCGATTGTCAAAACTAATATGCCCAAGCCTCTTGTGCCATAGCCGGTTTTCATCTTCCTGTCCCATCAAGCATGTTCCTTCTACGGTTTCTGAAAGTGTATACAGATTTCCTGAAGTTCTCAGTCCAGTGGCTATTAACTTTCCATTTTTTGTCTTTTTAACTTCACAGCCCTCCTTCTTGAAGATTACATCATGACCTCTCGTCACATATTTGACTTACACTTAGCAAGTTATGCTTCATGCCAATTACAAACAAGACTTCTTTTGATTTTATATTGCCATCACTGATATTGACTGATCCCTTTCCAACAATATTTGCTCCATCATTATTTCCAAATTTCACAGAACCACCTTCATAATTCTATAAATTCTCAAACTTTTGCTTGTCACCTGTCATGTGACTTGGAACAACCACTGTCAAGTATCCAAGGTGCTGATTTGTTCTGAGCTTTAAAAGCAATCTGGACAATCAAAGATTCCTTTTCTTTCCATTTTGGTTTGATAGCAGATTTTGCTATTTGTTTTGCCTTTGTCCTTTCATTAGCATGTGCCTGTTTTTCAAGAAATTTCTGGTTTTGTTTCAACCCACTTGGCTGAGATTTTCTACCCTGATAATTATTTGATGCAAAAGTGCTTCTGCTGTTTCTAGCAATATGTCCAAAATTATGACAATTATAACATTCAACTCGCATAATTCATTAAAGGAGAAAAAACATTTCTGCTTGGTAAAATTCCTTTGAGATACATTATGCCTGCAATCCGAAATCTTATGGCCATAAGCATTGCATTTAAAACAATAACCGAGAAAATGCATGATTAAACCTGGGTGCCGGTCTTTGCCAGCTTGAAGTAGGAGCCATGACTCTTCTCCTCCTCGGATGTGTGACTTTTGTGAATCCATCTTTGTCGATATTCTTCTTGAATCCGGCATTATTGTTTTCTTTTGCATGATTTTGTTTTTCCGGTTCAACCCCGATCTTTTCTTCTTTCTTTGTGGGTTCTATATTCAAGTTCTTTGAATCCTTTGAAGATTCTCCTTCATCAAAGCCTAAACCAAATTTGATGCCGGAAGGCCTTTGGTTATTTAACATTTTATCCAGCTTTTCAGTACTTTCTTCAAACTTATGAAAACAGCTTAATTTTCTATTCATCTCCTCTAACCGCATCCTTAACATAACAATGTCTTCCTCTAGCTTGTCGCATTCAACCTGTCTTTACGAGTTAATTGTTCATCAAGAACTTCGGACATTTTCTTGAATTCCTCTCGTCTCGTATTTTCAGATTGTTTATTATGTCCGTGGCATTCTCTAATTTCTTTGAAAATTTCTTATTCTTCTTCATTTCTGCACTCAACTCTTCAAGTGCAGCAACCAATTCTCCTTCCAAATACACTTCAGCTTCATCCTTGGAATTTTCATCACCTTCCCGATTTTCCTCTGTTCTTTCTTCTTCAAGTGCCATGAACAGAGCTTCACCTCCTTCTTCTTCAGACTCCTCATCCGTGCTTTCTTCGAAACTGCTGACATTCTTGGTTATGAAGCTTTTCTTCTTGAAGTTGTTCTTTTTGAAATTTTGTTTCTTCTTCCAGTCACCTTTTTCTTGGTGTGAACCTTCACCATTTTTGGTTCTCTCCTCGCATTGGACATTTGGCTGCAAAATGACCGACTCCTCCACAATTGAAGCATTTAAAAGGTAGCTTCCCTCTATATTTTCCTTTTCCTTTTGTGAGTTTTCGAACAAAATTGGCTTCTGTTTCATCCAAGTGTTCCTTCATCCTCGGATTCATGTTCAGCTTTTACATTCTTGTGTGCTTTAAAAGTTGCTTCTCTGTCTGTAGACTTGGTTTGTCCTATTCTCATTTCATATGTTGTCATGGAACCATGCAACTCATCCATGCTGAAGTTGTTTAGATCTTTTGCCTCTTCTATTGCAGAGACTTTGGAGTTAAATCTTTTGTGAAGTGTTCGAGAACCTTTTTCACAACAACCGCATCATCAATTTCTTCACCAAGTCCTCTCGATTGCATTAATAATTTCGTTGACTCTCAAGCATATAAATTTCTATGTTTTCATCTTCCTTCATTTGCGGTGCTTCGAACCGTGCTCGATGAGTTTGCGGTTTTGCTTCCTTAATCTTACTGTCTCCTTCATGGATGCTCTTCAGTTTATCCCACATGTCCTTTGCTGATTTACAACTCATGACTCTTATCAGTTCACTGTCAACAAGCCCACACATTATGGCATTCTTAGCTTTGGAGTTGTTTTCAAATTTCTTTTTCTCAGCAGTATCTGTTGGAGGGGTAGTGGGTGCTGTGTATCCACTATCTACAGAATCCCAAATATCGTATCCCAATGCACTCAGATATGTTTGCATTCTGAGTTTCCAGAAGGTGTAATTTGTTCCATCAAATAAGGGAGCTTTGTTGGATGAAAATCCTTCACCACCTGCCATTGTTTCTTCCAAGATCTCCTTAGCTGATTAAGCTTGTACAAGGAACCTTGCTCTGATACCAATTGATGATTACACAATGACACTGAGAGGGGGGGGTGAATCAGTGTAGCTATTAATTTTTATATCTACAACATTTAATATGAAATAAAGAGAACTTGACAACTGAAAAACAACTTGAACAAGAGAGCACACCACAACACTCAATATACCGAGGTTCACCAATTTGGCTACTCCTCAAAAATGACTGCTTGGACTCCAATCCAAATCCAGTCTTTGCAAAATCAATTTTACAAATACTTTACCAAAGACCAACCGGAAGGAGCACCAACCCCTGTAATTTTCTGCACGCAGCAGATGGAGCACCAACTCCTAGTACCAAGCACCAACTTGGACCGCAATTCTGATAAATTTAGAATGACATAAAAATGTCTTCACTTTATGCACGACCCTGACTGGTCTGCAATTAACCCAACTCTGCACACTCTCACGGCTCTGCTTATTTTTCTCTTGATTCTTTTCTAACTCTCCTTTTACAACAATTTCTCTCTAACAGCAGCAACATCTTCTCTGTACGATTATTCTTTTATAACCTTTCAATCTGGCATGCAGTCGAATGACCTTCTCCAACTGTTCGAATTCATTACTCCTGTCCATAATGTGACTGTTCGAATGCATGAACATACGGCTGTTCGAGTGCCTTTTCTTTTCTCCATATGCAATTCTTCGAAAGCTTTTTGATTCTTCATGTTCGGCTTTTCTGTATGCTTCAAATACGTCTGTTAGAATGCCTGCAAATACGACCTTTCGAATGCTTTTATTATCCTTCATATTCAGCTTTTCGAATGCGTTTCAATTATGCATGTTTGGCTGTTGCATTGCATGTCCAACACCTGTCAATATTTACCTGTCTGTCTGACTTCAGTTACTTCTTATGTAACTGGCTGCATGATTTTCCTGTCGGCTTTTTCGACACGTGTCACCTTGCATGTTCCTGCGGGTTTTACCGCCAGACTGTTACTTGTCGCGATATCGCGACACTTTTAACTTATGCTGACGTCACCCTGAAGGTTGTCGCGAAATCGTGACCATTTTGGCCTTGAAAGCTTTTCTTCTGTTCATGTCGCGATATCGCGACACTTAGAACTTTTGCTGACGTCATCCTTAAGCATGTCGCGAAATCGCGACAGTTTTGGCTCTTGCAAGCTTTCCCTGCATCTTGTCGCGATATCGCGACACTTTGAACTTTTGCTGACGTCATCCTCAATGCTGTCGCGAAATCGTGACACTTTCGGCTTCCAACAGCTTTCCTTTCATCCTGTCGTGAAATCGTGACACTTTTCAACTTTGCTGACGTCATCATCCTTCTTGTCGCGAAATCGTGACACTTCCGGCTTCCGTACACTCTTCTTTGCCAGCAGCAGCGAAAAAGGAACATGTCGCGAAATCGTGACACTTTGCTCTTCCGTACAGCTTTGCTTGCAAACTCCAGCGAAAATGGAACATGTCACGAAATCGCGACACTTTGCTCTTCCGTACAGCTTTGCTTGCAAACTCCAACGAAAATGGAACATGTCGCGAAATCGTGACACTTTGCTCTTCCGTACAACTCTCCTTGCCAACTCCAGCAAAAATGGAACATGTCGTGAAATCGCGACACTTTGCTCTTTCGTACAACTCTCCTTGCCAACTCCAGCGAAAATGGAACATGTCGCGAAATCGCGACACTTTGCTCTTCCGTACAACTCTCCTTGCCAACTCCAGCGAAAATGGAACATGTCGCGAAATCGCGACGCTTCCGGCTCTTGCTGACGTCATCATCTTCTTGTCGCGAAATCGCGACTTTTCCGGCTTCTAGCAGCTTTCTTTGAAACTTGTCATGAAATCGTGACAGTTTTGCTCGCATCTTCTCTCTCCTCGGCCATGTCGCGAAATCGCGACAATTTGGCATGCATTTTCTCTCTCCTGCTTTTTATCGCGAAATCACGACACATTTTCTCTCTCCTCAACGAAAACTCGACATGTCGCGAAATCGTGACATTTCCGGCTGTGCCTTCTCTCTCCTCGACCATGTCGCGAAATCGCGACAGAAAACATGTCGCGATATTGCGACAGTTTTCTTCCTTGTCTCTTTTTGCTAGTTTCTGAATCTGGGTCACCTCTGTTTTCCTTGAAACTTTCTACACTTGATCTGACTGACCTCTAAACTGCATCAACTGCATCAATCTGACTGTGTTGACAACAATGACAATACTTTTGCAATTCTTTTGCTGCACCTTGCTCAACACCATCGGGCTTTTTGACGAGAACCTGTTAGACAACCATGGCGGGTAATCCACGCAGATGACAAACTGTGCATCCAACAACTTTTGTAGCTCGTATTTGACCATTAAGGCCATTGTTGGGTGCATCTTACATAGTTTTTTCTTTATTGGCTTGACTATCGGATCAAGCGTTAGATTATGCGTGACTAGCTGTAGGTCTAGTCCCGACATGTCTTTGTATGACCATGCAAAAACCTCCTTCTCTTTGAGAAGGGCAATGTAGTCGACTTGCTCTTCGGGGGATAGACTTACCCCCAGCTTGATGATTTGCAAATTCACTGGATTTGAACCAATGTCTACGTCAATCGTCTCCTCGACCGACATGTGGGACCCGTCCTCCAACTGGTGTGGAGTTGGGATCAAGTGGATATCATTTTCTGAATTTAGATCATCATTCAAAATGTCAGGTTCCTCTTCAGCATGGAAGACATCCTGAGTCTGTCCTAGGGTGAAATGGAACATCCCACCACAAGGCTAGTACTCTGATGGCGATGGCAGCGTGTCAATGCGATTCCAGTCTATAGCATCTAGGTCTAGATGCAATGACCGTGTCGGGTCGATTGGATCATGGATGGGGGCGATTAAGTCAATGGATATCATGTTAATGAAATGAGGGTTGTCTCCATTATCGCGGATGTGACTACTCAGACATCCTAGATGATAAGTGTGCTCCGGATCTGGCTCTATGGGTACTGGCATAAATGGATCGGCTCTGTGCGCAGATAAAAAGACATGGTCCACCATAGGAACTTATGGTTTTATAGGATATCTAGGCGAAAGATGCTCTCTGTATACCTGGAGTGGCGGGTGTAGTAATTGTTATAACTGCACTGGGTTTAGGTGCCACCTATGCCTTGGCCCTATGTGTAACTATTCAAACATGTCATCTATGTCCAAGGGATATTTTTGTTGTCGCATATGATTGAGATAAGCCATCTCGGTTTCATCTTTGTAATCACTGTCAGAGATCCAAAGGCCTTCGTTGGCTCCAATAGTGGTTTGCGACATATGAGGCTCATCTTGTTTGAGCAAATTAATGTGGTCCCATCGATGTTGTTACGATCTCTGTGGGGGGACCTGATTCTCTTGAGGTGGCATATGCTCAAGTGGAGCATCCAAAGGGAACATTGTCAGGAAGCTCTCCTGATAATCATCCATGGGATATACTTGTGAATGATTACTATCAGACTCAAAAGGATCCCAAGGTGCTACCTCGTATTCTGACTCATCTTCTGAAGACCCTTCTTGGTCTTGTCCATATCCCTCTTATAGGGGAGTCCTCGAATTTTCTACCTATTCAGCCGAAGGGAAAGGGTTGTTATGGTCAACAAGGTTGGTTGTTAGCAATGGGAGATAATCTCTTAATGTATAAGTTGTGTTAGGATTGGCATATGGATCTGATGCCAACCCATCCTTGTTGCCTATCCCTAGGCCTTGCATGTTCTCTACCAAGATGTCTAGGGGCAAGGGGTGGTTGAACCCTACTGACTTGTCATACGACATTTGATATCTCGATTGGCAAAGAACATGCACTCCTTGCTCATACCTACGCAACCCATATCCATGCCAATTGCATTGGCCAAGATATCTTAAAGCAAAATCAGGGTTGGACAGATAGTTGACATCCTCAGCAAAGGGCTCTTCATCTTCGTCTTCTTGCATACAAGTTTCAACGCCATTATCCAGGCCCCCATAAACAAATTTTGTTTGATTGGGTGGGTAGCCTAAAGGAACCACAGAGCCGATGGGGAGTCGAGGCCTCCCCATGTCCTGCATGGAATCAAGTGTGGGTGTTGCTATAATGTTCCTCACTAGATACTCCCCCAGGCCCGTGTTGGCCATCTCAATGGTGACCGTTGGTGGTTGAGGGGGAGCGAATGGGAGTCCTTCTTGAGTCCACTCCATGTGGGGTGAACTAGGCGTCTCAACTTCCATTCGGCTAGGCATCTCTTCGGTAGAGATGGTTGAGACTAGGGGTGGTTCCTCTTCCAAGGGTTTCTTTCCCTTGTCCTTTGGTGTGGCCACCGTAGGTGGCATCGTTGTTGAAGGACCAGATGAGGAAGATGGACCCGGTTGGGGACTCGATGGACTCAGCAACGGGGATGCCTACAGAATTAGAACCTGGTTAGATGGATTCAAATGAAAATCCAAATGTGTTGATGGGATGGTCGATTGCGACATGAATTACACCGTATTGCAGTACTTGAAGGGCTCTAAGTTTGTCGGGACTACATGTACCTGTCCTTCAAATCTATATTTTAGGCACTGGTGAGATATTGAAGGGACACACTTCATATCCCTGATCCAAGGTCGGCCCAACAAGATATTATAAGCCATCTCACCTTCCAAGATGTGGCACAATGTATGAATAGTCTTTTGTCCCACTTGGATGGGTAGGACAATTATGCCAAACGTCAAGCATATTGCATCATTGAATGCTCGTAGTGTATAGGTGAAGGCCACAATGTGAGATGTCGACAACTTCAGATGTTTCAATGCTGCAGTTGTAATGATGTTACTGGACGAGCCAGTGTCCACCAACACCCTTTTATAAAAAATCTCATTGATCCGCGCAATGACGTGCAGGGGTGGATCCGCCACATCACCAGTCACTGATTTCAATTCATCTTCTCTAAAGGTGATGACTAGTTCTGTACATTGTTTTACATGTCCCACAAAGTTGTTGAAAGAGTTTGCTTCGTGGGGCTGCAGCTCTATGGCCTTTAAAATATCCATTAGAGCCTCTTGATGGGGTGTTGATTATTGAATGAGCTCATATATGGAGAGCCTAGCCGACGTGGTCCTTGGACTTTGGGTAAGTCTAGTCCGAATCATGGCCACTGTTCTAGGCTGGGGAAGTTACGTAGGGTGCTGTTGGGTTTGTGATGTCGATGGAACCTCTCTTATGGTTGCCGCGAGGGCAGCTCCTGGATACCTCTTGTTCCTAGTCACTATGCTTATCATCCCTACATACCCCTACATGGGGCAATTCTGTTGCACCTCATTGACTTGAAGGGGTTTTTCCTGCACCTCATGGGTAGGAAAGGGGTCTCTGAAGACTCCCATATGTTGGTTGTTTGGCGCTACGAGGTTGTCCACCGCCAATGTCTTATTGTCGATTAGGTCTTGTACCAGACCTTTGAACTTCCAACATGCATTAAGATCATGTCCCTTACACTTGTGGAACCTACAGTACAAGTCCTCCCGATACCCCTTAGGCTTCGGTGCATTGGGGTCTATAGTTTGAATCTCTGGAAGGTTGATCAAGTTCGTTGCTGACAAGCGATCAAACAGGGAGTCCCTGGACTTTGTGTAAGGTGTAAATTGTCGCCTAGGGTGACGCTGCTAATTTTGTTCCTGCCTCTGGTTTTCTCTATCATAATTTTTAGGAGGCACTACCTGATAGTTAGCCTTTTGAGGTTGTGTTGCTTGTGCAGGCTTAGGGACGTTGATAGCAACCTGATTGACCACAGCGAGTTTCGGTTGCATGGTCCCTATTTTAGTGTTCTTGGTCCATTATTTCTTCTTAGGTTTGGCGATCTCACCATCCTTTATCTTGATCTCCTCAATGATTCTGGCTTGCACCAGAGCTTCCTCTAGAGTGGTATATTGTTGCAGCTGTAATAGCACATAGATCGATCTCAAATAGCTCTTTGAGAACATTTGAGTCAAGTCGGACATGGGAGGGAGGTAGGGCAGCTTTGAAAGCAGCATCCTCCATCGATTCCCATATGCTGCCATGGTCTCTTCCTCATACTGCCTGAGGCTAGCTAGGTCACTTAATGACACATTTTTCTTGGTGTTGAAGGCAAAGCGTTCGAGGAACGTGTCTACTAGCTGATCCAAGTTACTGATGCTATGTTTTGGCAACTGAGTGAACCAATTCGAGGCAGGGCCTGTGAATGTGGTTATAAATATTCTTAGTAACAAAGCATCATTGTCTTGAATACCAAAGCACTAGCTCAAGAATCTAGTCACATGCTCTTGGGCATCCTCCTCCCCTCTAAAGAGTGCCAACTGGGGTAGTTTAAAGTGTTCAGGGTATGGAGGTGCCGGTACTAACGGATGCACAGGATGACTACGGAGTTGGCGTAAAGTGGGCTTTTGGGGCCCATAAGTCTTGATCTCCATAGACTCTAAGCGCTCTAGTAGCACTTTATATGCATCGAAGGATTTGATCTCTTCCTCCTTAGTTTGCTCCCGTTGTGGGTTGCGGGGAACTTGAGGCCTGTGGAAGGGTGGCTAGATAGCAACCCTTCTGCCTTGGTAGGGTGTTTCAGCCCGCTCTTCTTCTTGTTCATACTCCTCATAAGCTTCCTGAGGAGTGCCTGGACGAGACCTATAAACATGGGTGGGTGCCCGTGGAGGGTGCCCATCATTGTTTCTGGGAGTGGCCTCCCGCTCAAGTCTAGGAGGTCTCGGAGGCAGTACTTGATGAGGTCATGGAGACCTGTCTCGCACCAAGGGGTTATGCCTCTCATACACTTCTACTTTATGTGCACGAGGGGTTGGGACCTTCTCAGGCACATTGTTATGAAGCAATTCGGTTGTCTGACGTTGAATGCGCTCTTTGCTAAGGAGGTACAGATGCTCTAACTATTGTTGATCTTGCCTGAGCTACATGATTTGCGCTTGGTGGGCGACATGTCTATCAAATGCCAAGTTAATTTGTTTCGCCATCTCTTGTTTAGGAAGCCTAGATGCTTCTCCTACATGTCTACCTCGGTCGTGGTGATCCAAGATCCCTATGGGTTGCTTTCCTCTGTCGAGGTTAGTGGTATTCACCTGAGGGTCTAGCCTTAATGGGTGATCTTGATACATGGCAGGCATGGAGGTACATCGCTCCCACATTGTGTACTGCTCTTGAGGAACGTGGTAGTCTTCCTCATACTCCCTTTCATATGCATGCAAGGTGCGGGCATAATTGTCTTGCCCTGTCTGGAAAGCTTGATACTCTAGATTTGGTCTAGTGTTTCTAACAGTAATCTGGGGTAGAGGAGGGATGACGAAATCATGTGGCCCCTCCTTCTAGACCCTTTGTTGTTCTAACACTTCATCACTAGGCCACTCATAACGAGCATCTAAGGGAGGTCTCCTATCTATGTTGAGTGCCACATGTAGGTTCTCCTCTTGAAAGGCTCTATGCTGAGTGGGGGTGCCCCTCAAAGAGGTGCCTCTATAATCCTATTTTGTTATGGCATGATGTGGACTATCTTGGGTGCCATGCCGCCAAGGCGGGATGACTAAGTCCTCAGGACTATATCGGAGGCGACTTGTCCCCCTTTGTGCACTCTCTGCAGCGCTTGCTCGTGATTGGGCTCGGCTACGGGTGTACACCATGGTGATGCTTACCTAAAGATGCATAGATTTTTATCTTCTTTTAGGATATATTTTTTTTATGCTACACTAAACAGGAAATATCACACACAAAACAATGATTATCTCGTTTAAAGATTAAAAGTGTGCCCTAAACATGGTTCAGTGTGTTTTTAATGTTCGTTTTGAAAGCTTTTGGAAAGAACATTTAAATGCAATATGATGGCTCTTATGACTCCCAAAAAATGGTCACCCCTTCGATATACCATTGCCAGACCGATATACCAACCTCTCTATATACCCGCCCTTACGTGAGGGAAACTATTGGTACGTGAGAGCAGATGGTACATGGAACATAGGTGGTACGAAAGGGGAATCACTCTGTTTATGACACCTACCATAGAAGACTTATCCTCATGCACTGGGAATCACCCTAGCTACACTTGGTCAACTTTCATTAGGATTTACGTCTAGCAATAGTCACGATCGGGGTAATGTATGCAGTATCTCAAGCCAAGGTGGTGATGAAATCCACCGTTGGTCTTGCTCAAGGGTTGGGGTTTTATGACCAAATCCTTGTTTTTCAAATTACCACGTGGTGTGTGGGGTTCTTTTTAAGTTGCATAAATGAAGCAAACAAGCATTCAAACTCTCCTATGCAAGCAAATAACTAGAGAACAAATAGAAAAATTTTGATAGAAGGTGTTTAAGACCTCTACCTCTTCTCTGCCCAAATCGGATGTCTCTGAATTTCTGCTCTGAAACAGTCCAGCGTTTGAAAACTTGGTACCTGTAAGCAAAAAAACAATCAAATTTAATCAAAAATTTAATCTTAAAAATCAAGGGACAGAGGTCCCACCATGATCGCCACTAAAAGCACGAGGATACGGAAACAAAAAGGAATATGCCAAGCACGATGCGTGTAAAACCAAACTTAACGCTAAAAGCCTATATATTGAAAGAACATAGACGAATTGACACAAGATAAAAGCAGTATGAAATATAGCCTTCTTTATTGATATGCTTTCAAAATCGTGTTACAATATGTCTCCTTCCTTTTTTAGGGGATAGGAGCGTCAAATATGTTTCTCATCACATCCATGGATAGCAATCCTTCTTCCGCGTGCCCACATGTAAGATGGGCGGACCAAAACATCATCGCCACTTGTGTATATGATTTTTGACTCCTTCCTTCTCCTCTGATGTTGGAAACCTACATTCAAAGAAATAGAAAATATTAGTAGCACCTGCAGACAGAATAAAACATGTATTTCCCAAGGCCTACTGTTAGTATATGCATGAAAATATTAAAACAATAACCAAATGACCTCAGATCGACCTAAAATTTTAACAGAAGCATGAATATGTTACCAGGAGGCCACTGCAAAAGGAACAATCTAGAAATTCCTCACATATTTGTATTCGCTCCGGGGTGGGACGAATAGACCTGCAATAACTTGTCAGAAAGCACCCTCTTCAATGTCCTATCCAGAAAGCTCCAAATGACCTGGAAAGTTGGGGTTAGCTAATTGGGGGTGTTTTGGGAAGACCTAGAAGGTCATATTTCTCCAATTTGGCCTCTATCACCCATATTTTATTGGTGCCATCTGCAAGTTAGTAAAGGCAAGAAATGATAAAAACCTGGTCAAAATTGCTCAGAATGAAGTGAAATTTAAACTATAGCCTATTTAATAGACCTAGAATAAGATGCAAAAGAAAAATCAAAGAAATATATCACATATTTCTAATCATTTCGGGGTGGGGCGATTAGGGCTATGACAGCTTGGGGGGTGCCCGGGGGTAGAACGCCCACCGTTTGGGACTCTGTTTCAGCACCAATCCACTTGGGATGGGTCCAAAACTTATTATGGGGTGTTTTCGACAAATTTTGTGGGATATTGTGGCCAAATATCGGGTTTTGGGTCCAGATTCGTGCTTCCAATAATCACCCAATAACCTCCCTTTTGAATGAGAGATTAAGGATGTGAAAGGCACAAATCGCAAGTAGGTATGTAAATTGGTAGCACTTCGTTGCTCAAATGCTCCTTATCTGTATATCTTTTGGGTGAGAAAACTCACCAATTTATAGACCTAGGGTCTCTCTGTTTGAATTGCGCATGCGAGGGCGCCACTTGAGTTATTTGTCCTATTTTGAGAGAAAAGATAATTCCTTGATTTAGAATCTCCTTGCATGAGGTCTCTAAAATAAAGACATGCATGACTGAAGTCTCTCTTCTTGATTTGGAGCCGTTCCTCACAATTGCATGGCCTAAAGCTTCAGTTAACTAGTGGACTTGTCGAGGTTTGACTTTTTGCCAGTCAAACTTGCTATTCGCCTCACCCTGGGGCGAATGTTGATATTCATCCCTGGGTGGGATGAATGTCAGTTTGTATTCATCCCTGGGTGGGACGAGCAGAGAGCAAGGTGCCAAAAAGGTGCCAAATTGACCTCTAACCTCCAAACTACTTTTGGGAGTGGTTAGGACCACTGTTTAACCTCTAGGGGCTGCCCTAGGGGCTGTGTGTGTCAATGCGATCAATGCTTGTCATCACATAATCGGATTGGTGTTGTTTTGGTGTCTACAAGGACAAATGTAAGATAAGGGTGGAGGATGCGTAGGAGAGGAAATGGGGTAGATAGATGGAGGTGGATAAAGAATGGTCATGGATGATTGATAGAGGATGAGTCAAACAGACAAGAGGAAGATAGTTAGCCACCACATGGACTTGTATAACTAGAGGTGGGTGTGTTGGTTGGATATAAGGAGTGGATTGGATGCATGTAGCAGCAATATGGGTGGAAGGAAGAGTGGGACCTTGTAAAATATTGATCATGTTGTAATACTTTAGTGTCAATAAGGATGCAATGCACCTATCCCTCAAGGACATATTTCAAGCATCAATGAAGGATAGAGGAAACACACTACATTTCCCTAATCCATGGTCATCCAAGAAGTAGGTTATATTACATATCTTCCTCAATGACATGGTATAGGGTAGGCATGGTCTTCATGCGAACCTGAATAGGAAGGATGATCATACCAGGGGTTGAACACAAGGTGTCATTGAAATCTTGTAGGGTAAGGGTATGGACAACAAGATGGTTTGAGGGAAGGTTGAGGTGTTGTAGAGTAGTTGTGGAGATGATGTTTATGGATGAGCCATTGTAAATAAAAATGCACTTGAAGATCATAGCATCGACACATGCCATTATGTGCATAGGGGATCTTGCCCTATAGCTCCATCTTGAGCCTTTATCTCATGGTCATAGAAAACAATGGAGGGTGACATGCATGTCCTCATGCTACCCATAAATTTGGCAAAGGCATTTGGATCATGGGTTTCTACATCTACAAAGCTTAAGATGGCATTTAGAGCCTCTTGATGAGGTTGAGATTGTTGAAGTAGGTCATAGATTGATAACTTAGCTGATGTCATTTTCCATTGGTGAATAAAGCTACTCCTTAATGCCATAAGACATCATGGAAGATGAAGAGCTCCTTGTATGGGAGTAACAATCAATGATGGGGATACCAAAGGAGGATCATGTTGTTGGGATGGTCGACCTTGATACCTTTGATTCCTTATAATGATATTGATCATACCCACAAAACCTTGGTGAGATGGGATGTGATTGACATGGTTGATTTCCTTAGGTACATTTGAGGATGTTGAGTGCCTATTTGTTGTTGTTGCATCCCATGCTATGGTAATGGATTTTGAAAAATACCAAGGTGTTGGTTGGAGGGGGCTAAGGGGTTATCAACTTGTACCTCCCATTTATCAATCAAATATTGTACTAGATGCTTCAAGCATAGACAATAATTTATATCATAACCTATCTAGTTATGGTAGATGCAAAATTGATGTTCATTATACCGCTTGGGATTCAGTCTATCTAGATCCTTTGGCCAAACTTCAGGCAAGGTGATTATTTTTGTGTCATAAAACTTTTGAAAATTTTTCGATAATTTCTCAAAAAGGGGATTCCAATTGTGAGGTGGATGAGGAGGGAATTGGGTGCAAGTGGAAGATTGGTTAGGTGGAGGTAGAGTTGGTGCATGCACATGAGTAGTTTAGGGATAGAAATCCTATTGCCTAGGTTAAGTACTTTATCATGGTGGAGTTGTTGTAGTACTCAATACTACTTGGTTTACTTGAGGGGTCTTGCTTTGATTGTTGTTGTTATTACTCTTTTTGAATTTTTTGGGGTAATAATTTTTATTTATTAGATTTACTTCCCATTCTTGAATTTTTATTTCCTCAATAACCTTAGCTTGAGCAATAGCTTCTTCAAAGAGTGGTGTTGTTGGATCTAAAGGGTTGTTGAAATGTGTTTAGCACAACTCTTGGTGAACATCTTGACCAACTCAGTGGAGGGGATAGAAAATGTCAACTCATTAATAACCCCTCATCACCTAGAGATATAGTCATTGATAGGTTCATCATCAAACTATCAAAGACTATAAATATCAAACAATGAAGTCTTCTTCTTAATGTTGATGGAGAAATGCTCTAGGAATAGGTTAGCAAGTTGTTCGAAGGAAAAAAGGCTATGTTGTGGCAAGTTGTTGAACCAATCCAAGGCATGTCCCCCAAGGGACATGGGAAATATTCTTAGCATGAGTGGATCACTTCCACTAATGAGGTAGCATGAATACTTAAAGTTCCAAAAATACTATTTTGGATCCTCTTTTCCCTTGAACTTTTTGAACTTGGGCAACTCAAACCTATAAGGGTATTGTTGGACTAGAATCGAAGGATGGATAAATTCATTGCAAATGTGACTATATGTGGGACTTTGATACCCAAATTCACTTTATTGAAACTCAAATATCTTAAGTCGATCTAGTACTTGTTGAATCTCGATTTGAGTAGGGGCTTGGGCTACCTGTGCAGGGTCAACAAGGACGATGAAATGGGAAGGCTCAAGATGGTATAGATAAGGCTCAATATGGTATAGATATAGATATGGGTATGGATAAGGTGTATGATATGGATGGAATGATTGGTTAGGTTATGGATTGTAAGTTATTTGGGCCACATGGGAAGAAGGAGGAGGTGGTTGAGGAAGTGGAGGATATGGCAACTAGATAGGATGAGATGATGGAGGGGGTTGGTATGGTGGTGGCATAACCATTTGAATTGCTTGGACTTATGGAGGTTGACCTTAGATTTTTAGGGTTTAAATTTGAACCTACAAATGTGAGGTGGTCACTGGTAAGAGGTGGATGAAGGTGGTTGCTATTGAGGAGCGGTAGGTTGAGCAGAAGTCCACAAAGGAGGTTAGGCAAAGAATGAAGGTTAACTATAATGGGTAGGTGAAAGAGGTTGAGAAAGTGAGATTGGAGCAATTTGGAAAGTAATATGAGGACGAGGATGAGAAGTGCTAAGTCGGTCATGCTACAAAGAATGAAGATAACAAGGTTGAGGATGAGAAGAAGGTTGAGGAATGGAAGAAGTTTGAATATGAGAATAATATTGAATAAGAGGATAAGAATGACAAGAAAAATAAGGTTGAGGAAGGTAAGAAGAAGCAACATGCATGCTAATTAGAGGAATATTGTGAGGAGGAAAGTGCACAAAAGGAATAGGATTTGAAGGAGTGGACTCTTGAGGCAGAGTATGAGGATGAAAGGTGATTTAAGGAATAGAAGAAATGGGATGGGAAGTAGCATCGACTCGTAGATTGGAAAATGGAGGAGGATTGGGAAAGCAAGTGAGGAAGACATCCAAGGGATAGGATTCTCTTGGTTAGAAGTGGGATTTACAAAAGAGGGATGATAAGGATCAGAGGAAATAAGGGAAATAAACATAGTTCTCATGGCTTGGGGTACGAGAGGAGGAGCAAGAATGGACAAGACATAAATGGTGTGAGGATAGATTGAAATTTGGGAAAAATGAGGAAAGGAATGGTTGGGAACATAAAGTGGGGTCAAGGAGACTCAAGGTGAATCATCCTATGGAGGATAGGGAAAGATAGCTTGACATGAATTAGGAGAAATAGAGGGTGAATATTGGGTGGCATAGGAGAAGAAAGAGTGATAAGTGTTAGGGTGAAAGTATGGAGTTGTTCGATGTGAGGAGGATGAAGGGATACCCTCTCTAGGGTTCTTGTCAGATATAATGATGTGGTTGACTTGATGTATTAGACCTTGATCATAGTATGAAGATCCATGATATACATCACTTGGATATGGGGTATAAAAGATAGTGGACACATGTAATGTCCCCTCTTCTAGGCAGTCAGTGTACCGGGGAGATTAGCATATACACGAGCTCCCATAGGCTAAGTCAGTTGTTGGGGAGCCATACAGAGAGGTTATTATCTTCATCATATTATAGAGAGATCATGTTTAACAAACATTTGGTCTTATTTGGAGATCATTTGATTGGACTTGCTATTTTTAGTAGTGTCCATTTTTAGGGTTTCAGATGACTACTTCAACACAATATTATTCTTTGGCAAAATGGGCATCCGAAACCATTCACGAATTGTTGCTTTGAGGAGCAAAGATCCAGTATTTTAATGGGTGAAGTTATATTCCATTAAAGGGATTTATTATTTAATGAATTTATATTATGAAATCACTTTATGAATGTGAAAGGGGCCACTTTATAATATAATGTTATAACGTTAAGTTATAACTTAAAAAACAACTTAAAGTGGTATGCCTAGGCCAGGGGGGGGGACATGGCCCTCTTTATGATATTAAGAGACATCAATTTAAAATTATAAAATAATAACTTGTGGAAACCTAAAATGGGTGCCCAAACCCTAATTTGATGTCCTCTTTAAATTGGCTTTTTGAGGCTCATTTATGCAGGGAAGATATTTTTTTTTTGTGGAGCTTTTCGTAGGGATTTTTACTAGAAGATCACAGGGCTTATTGGAATCTATCTCATTAGGAATTGATCAATTTCAGGTGTGAGAGATCACCTCTAGTTGATCGATATTGGAGCTTTCGCATTAGAGAGTTCTTTTGAGCATTCATGGGGCAGACAAGGGTTTGCCAAAAATTGAATTTTTTTGGGTCGAGAAATGAAGCATCTAGATCTTCGTATTTTGGCCATATTCCACCTAGGTAGGAGTCAGATTTCACATATCTAAAGGGTTTCAGTGATTTGCAGATTAGGTTGTACCATTTTGGGTGCCTTGGGATTCGAGCCATTTTGATCACTGCTTGCAAACGCTTCAAATTTCCATTTTGAAAAATTTTCCATCATATTTCTCAGTTTGGGCAACCATTTTAGAGGTATTTTGAAGACCAAAATATGTCTGTATGAATTTCTAAACCAAATCATACCATCTAGAGGGTTGTACAAGTGCATTGGGAAGCATGCCAAAATTGTTGGGGGTTTCAACCTGTATTTTATCAGTTGGAAAAGGTGCACCTAGCCTCCAGGAGCATTTAGCATCAGACGACACATGATTCATACACTAGGTGATGAATATATTAGTGATTCACTATTTCAGCTTATCATTTGGGCACACCCAAAGCCACTGACAAATTTTGTAATTTGCTGATTAAGTTCAGAATAAATAAAAAATCAATTTTCTATCAGCATTATTTGATTTGTTGTGCTTTTACATTCTATTTTTAGTCCCTTTATCTTTAGAAACCATCAATATGAAAACACGAGCAAAACCAGCATTAAACCCTCAAAAATAAAATAAAAATCAGATTAAAAAGCAAATTGAAATAAAACATATTAGACCAGTGTGCAATTCATTCGTCAGATCAGGGTATACATTACAGTGGTATCAAAGCTCAAGTTTAGCCCTACCAGCCTGTTTGGGTATTGAAGTATGGCTCTAGTTAGTGTTGGAAAAGATTGACACAGGAAACTATGGTTTGTAGGTAAAAAATTTAAATAGTTACTAACGTCAGATGATGATGCTATTGTCATCCTGAATAAAATAGAGCCATGGTGGAACAACAACCTTTAGTGGAGTGGAAATTTGTCATACTTCCTACACTGGATACCTTGAGCCAGGATAAATGGATGACACATTCAAATGACAGGATAAGACTCATTGTTACTTGTTGTTTAAGTGAACTCACACGAATCACAGCTCTAGAGGCACCATATGAGGATACAAAAATAAAGGAAATTATGCATTCGGTTGTTGACAGCTTTCAGGGATTGAGTGATATCAAAAGCCCATTGTTTGGTAAGAAGGTAAAGAATTTGGAGTTGATGGCCAGTCTTCATTCCAGTAATCTATTGATTGACTTGGGTTGTAATAGTGATACATTTCGTATGTGTTATTATTTCATATATTATATTGGTGAGGATAATGATGAGTTCATTTACTGTGACATGGAGGACATCATGTCCTTAATCATTGATGAATATGATTCCATTCTGCAGCCTTTGTTAACCTTTTTATTAGTTGTTTGGAGCCAGTACAAGGTTTATTCTTCTGCAACACATAGATTGGTTGACATTGTTGTAAGAAGGTGTAAGAAGAATTTGAGAGTCTACCTGGGCAGCGAGGAGAGTTGGGAAGAAGAAGAGCTAGAATCAAAAAATTTACATGAGGTAGGTGTGGAAAATTCATAGGTTGATCCAGTAGATAGGGTTGCACATACAGATGATGAGATTGTACTTCATGAGGATACTATATCAGCACTAGCTGACATTAACCCATCACATCTTGGTGATGGTAGTACAGGTGAACACGGGTTGTATTCTCAAACCCAACCCATTATGATGTATGCACCTAAGAGATACATATTCTTGGGTGATCTGCAAAGTTATTTGCAGTTAGGATCAAACAGACATAATGCACATGATGGTGATGTTACAGGTTTCATAGCAACATTTTTCAATGAGCGTATACATGCTTTTTCCAATCATAACATAGTTGAGTTTTTTGTTGATCATAGATCAGATTATCATGATGGTTCACCTCATCAGGACAGCCAAGAATACTTGACAAATGATGGGTCTAATGCTGATTGTAGTTCATCTTCAAATTGTCTGAATGATGAGTTTGATGAGGATGGACACAGGGAGGCACATGAAGCTTGGAAAATCTTGGAAAACACTACTGAAATTCATGACGTTAGTTCTGATTTTTGTCTGAATTGTAGTAGCAGTCAGCATAATATTTATGACCATAAAAATTTGTATAAGAATTGGAAGAACAAATCATAGTGTTTCTTGAAGATGAAGTGAATGTGTTGTCTGCCACTAATGAAACTAAGAGTATGCTCGAGGACATCATTTATAAGGCCCCTAGGAACCAATATGAATAGATGGTTTTCCTCACTGATTTGAAACACATCAAAGGTACACTAGAGGAAATAAAATTAGCATACTTGTAGGTAATACATGATAGGGATACAACTATCAAAGCTATAAATGTCACCTTGGATGATTTCCATGAGAAAGAGGACGAGGTGGATAGACTATATTTGGATCTCAGTTTGGCTCACTATTCACTATTCCAAGCTGAGAATTAGTCTTCATAGGTAGCCATAGATAGGGGGCAGGTAGCAGAGGTGAGATGCATAGAGATTTAGAAATTGGTGGAGGGCATTGAGAAACTCCATGAGGACTCTTTGTTGGGGCCTAGAGACTCATGCTACCCTCATATTGAGCATGATGACTATGAGTTTGACCTTGTGGATACATCGCAGGGAGAGGAAATATTGGGTGGCTCAGCAGAGGCTAAGGTGGAGTGGTTGTGTGTTATACAAGCATGCATTCCTAACTTCTATCCAGTTGATGTTCAAACCATTTGTGGTCGGGTGTAATTTCAAGGTGATAGGGCCACTTTGGAGTTGAGTTCACTCACCTAGGATTGTATGCTTGTATCTATGAGCTTCGAGGATGATGATAGGACCATGTTTTGGGTGAAGGTTGATTATGGGTTGGAGTGGTATGCTATCGTTCACTCCTTGAGCAACCATGATATTTATCCATTTGTGCTTATACAAGTGGATTGGAGAGAGGTACTAAGCCTAGCTTGGAGACTGGTGGACTTGTTGATGTTTGGGAGCACTACTACTCATGGGATGCCATATTTGACTCAAGGAGTCAGAGTATCACTATGGATTATTCAGTTTCTTATGGCAAATACATTTTTTGGGTGGCCAATTACATTTCTACCCTTGCTATCTCTAACCCTATCGATTGCATAGCAGATATTGATCATCATTTAGGTTGGTATTATTCGATGAGATTCACTGAGTATCCTGCTTCTCTATTGAGTATAATATTTTCTCAGGGGCTTAGGTCTATTATGATTAGTGGAAGTGTAGGAGTGGACTGTATTGAGTCAATCGTGTCAGAGATGTCACCTGGGGTAGAGCTCAGACTTTATGGGTATACCAATTTAGTCTATAAGGCTGAGTTTCTTGTTGAGTTGTAGGAGTGGGATGTGGATGATTCTTTGGATTTCATATAGATTAGTTTACACTCGACTTGGCTGAGTTTGATGATGGATGAAATCTTCCCCAAGGGTTTTTATTCTACTATAGTTGATTGGGTGGTATGGGATCATCCAGGTCACTTTTGGAGTACGTGTGTTGATCTGAGTTGGGTAGGTGATGGTTATGGAGGTGCTTCTAGTGTTAGTTTGGCAGTGGCACATGATGTTGATCTCTTGGTTATGTTGTGGTATGAGATATTTTATAGTTTATTCAAGCATGTTGGTGCCAAACTTGAGAGAGATTACATCAAGCTATTGCAGTCGGGACTTCTGTAATTCCATCTTGTTAGAGGATTAGTGTGGAGCAGTGTGGTGCAGCGTCAGCTCGTTGGGTACTTTTCGAGGTTGTTATGGAATCTAGGTATTCTATGTGGTCTCATAGGGGATGCAAACCACTGATTGGGTTGTGTTTGGGCATTGCTTGAGGACAAGAAATATTTGGGAAGGACAGACTATAAGGTCCCCTCTTCTAGGCAATCAGTGTACCGAGGAGATTAGCCTATACACGAGCTCTCATAGGCTAAGTCAGTTGTTAGGGAGCCATCTAGAGAGGTTATTATATTCATCATCTTATAGAGAGATCATGTTTACCGATCGTTTGGGATTATTTAGAGATCATTTGACTGGACTTGCTATTTTAAGTAGTGTCCATTTTTAGGGTTTTGGATGACGACTTTAACACAATATTATTCTTCGGCGAAATGGTTATCCGGAACCATTCATGGATTGTTGCTTTGAGGAGCAAAGGTCAAATATTTTAATGGGTGAAGTTATATTCCATTAAAGTGATTTATTATTTAATGACTTTATATTATGAAATCACTTTATGGATGTGAAAGGGGCCACTTTATAATATAATGTTATAACTTTAAGTTATAACTTAAAAAACAACTTAAAGTGGTATGCCTAGGCCAAGGGGGGACGTGGCCCTTTTTATGACATTAAGAGACATCAATTAAAAATTATAAAATAATAACTTGTGAAAACCTAAAATGGGTGTCCAAACCCTAATTTGATGTTCTCTTTAAATTGGCTTTTTGAGGTTCATTTATGCAGGGAAGATATTGATTTTTTGTGGAGATTTTCGCAGGGATTTTCACCAGAAGATCACATGGATTTTTGAGAGCTATCTCAATAGGAATTTATCAATTTCAGGTGTGAGAGATCACCTCTAGTTGATCAGGATTAGAGCTTTCGAATCAGAGATTTCATCTGAGCATTCATGGGGCAGACAAGGGTTTGCTAAAAATTAAAGTTTTTTGGGTCGAGAAACAGAGCATTTGGATCTTCATATTTTGGCAATATTCCACTTGGGAAAGAGTCATATTTCATAGATCTGAAGGGTTTCTATGATTTACAGATCAGTTCATACTATTTTGGGTGCCTTGGAATTTGATCCATTTTGATCACTGCTTGCAAACACTTCAGATTTCCATTTCAAAAATTTGTCCATCACATTTCTCAGATGGGCAACCATTTCAAAGGCATTTTAAAGACCAAAATATGTCTATATAAATTTCTAAACCAAATCATACCATCTAGAGGGAAGCATGCTAAAATTGTTGGGGGTTTCAACCTGTAGTTTATTAGTTAGAAAATGTTCACCTAGCCTCCAGGAGTAGTTAGCATCAGATGACATGTGATTCGAACACCAGGAAGTGAATATATCAATGATTCACTTTTTCATATTATCATTCGGCCCAAAGCCACAGACGGATTTTGTAATTTGTTGATTTCAGGTTAGAATAAATAAAAAATCAATTTTCTGTCAGTATTATTTGATTTGTTGTGTTTTTACATTCTATTTTCAGTCCATTTATATTTATAAATCCTCAATATGAAACCAATATTAAACCCTCAAAAATCCAAAAAATCAGATCATAAAGCAAACTAAAATAAAATAGATCAAACCAGTGTGCAATCCATTCGTCAAATCGGGGTGTACATTACAACAGACTACAAGGTGAGGTGAAGGGTACCTCCTTTGGACTCACAAGAGGGTTCTATGAAGGATGATTGGTCATGTGAGAGGGATTTATGGGGTGGTGTTCTTTTGCTCTAGCCTAACTCTGGGTTACGACCATAAGGGGATAGAAATAGAGCGATAGGTAGGGGGAAATGAAAATGTGTGGTTTCTATGTTTTTTTTCTTGTTTGTTATTTTTTTGTGTTAAATATTTTTATGCTTTTTGTGTTAACTACCCCTAAAATATACAAAAGGTATATGGGTGAGATATAATGGTATGCATATACAATCCTAGACTACCCCGAGCTAATCCCAAGGATAGTCAGTTTCTTGATGATAAAATCTAGGACACTATGCAGGTGTCTAGAGGGCCAATCGACAATTGGTGGTGAAATCCAACTTCACCGATCTATTTTAAAAATGTGTGTGAAAGTGTGACTAAACTATGTTTTTGATCTTTTTTATTGTTTTAGAAAAGCAAATGAAATAACTAGACTAAAGCATAGATGATGAAGCAAATCTAGCTATATTGCACAGACAAGAGTTAATCTAGGAATCCAAATGCAAAGTTTTTTTTTCTAAACTAAATGCAATAAATCATATCCTAAACTAGGAATGAAAATTCTCTACCTAAAATGCAATGAAACAAACTCTATCATAGAAAATGAAAATATGATTTTATCTTAAGAAAATGATAAGAAATACAACCTATAATAGGAAAGGAAAATACAATTTCACTAATCTATGAATGCAAGAAAGTAAAACCTAGACTAACCAAACAAATGTGTTTTTGAAAAGAAAACCTAAACTAGGAAAACAACAAGTTCCTAATATAACAAGCAAGCAAACAAATAAATCTATGCTAATGGACAAGAAAAGAAATCTTATTCTAAGGTGGAATAAGCAAATTCTAATCTAATGAAAGCAAAGTGTGATTTCAAGAAAGCAAACTAAACTAATGAAAGCAAATTATAAGATAATAAAGAAAATCTATTCTAATGAAAACAACTAACGAAACAAGTAAGCAAACCTACTCTATGTAAATAAAAGTACAAAATAGGAAAGCAAATAACATGAAAGCAAATCTATTCTAATGTAATCTATGAAAACAAGTAAATTGTTCAAAATGAAATCTAATCTAAGAAAGCAATGAAATGATGAGATTCTTTGACTTGAGGTTGAATTATTCGCTTTTGATTCTCAAGATCACACAAATCACAAGATAAGAGCATACATGGTATAATTAGACCTTTAGTGTGTGTTTTTTGTTAGCCTAGAAGAAGTGATCCACTTTTGATCTCCAATATCACCCTAAGGTGCAAGGAGAGAGCATATGTGAATCAATTTTCCTATTTAGTGTGAGGTGTAGTGGACAATAAATGCTTTTATTCCTAGAAAAAAAATAAAATTTCTTTGAATCCAAAATATATTGCCACCTTTTTGATCCTCAAGTTTATCTTTCAATGTGAGAGAAGAGCATACGAGTATCAATAGAGCTTTTGTTTAGTGTTTCCTATGTTATGAAAGCAAATTCGCAAAACATAAATTAAAATCCTAGATTAAATGCTAGTGTGATATTGACCTAGAAATGAAATCAAAAGCACCTACCTAAGGTCCAATACCCTCTAGAATGTGTATGGGGTTGTTGCACAAGCTCTATTTGTCTAAAATTTTCTTTTAACAAAAACTATCTGAGTCTTGATGATTTACAACAAAAACCATCATGACATGGATGGTTTATGTTGGGAGAGGTCTTTGGCCTCCCTCTCTATCGAGGTCTGTTTTCTTGATACAAAGAACTAATTTTATAATTTTCTCTACAAAAACCAGAGAGCTAGAGATTTTTGCTTTCAAACTTAGAAAAACACAAGAAGCAAATAAGCCCAACTAGCCTAACTCTACGAGCAATTTTAAACACCTAATATACTGAAAATAAAATCTAAGCTAACAATTACAAATTTTGCAATAAAATAGACTAGAGAGACTAATTTTGGAGGAGTGATAGGTGGGAAAGGGCACCTTTGAATGTATCCAAATGGGACAAGTTGGCCTAAGAAAGCACTTGGCTATGATGATGACAAATTACAATAAGATAAATGATTTTACCTTATATATACCTAAAATTGTTGTGGTCACTTTGTAAACCAACTACCTGATAGGATGTATCCTTGTTTTTAGCTCAAAAAAAAATATTCATTTTGGGACGGTTTTGGTTGTAAATCGTTTGGGTTCTGATGGTTTAGTACAAAGGACTTTAATTTGGACCAACCTTGATGGGTCCCACTTTGGGATCTCCAAACACAGGTAGAAAACATATAAAGTGAGCAAGATGGGTTAAAAAGCTAATAAAAAACACAAGGTAAAAAGTGAGAAATTGGTGAGAGTAAATTTTAAAATTTCACAACTTGTAAACTATATTTGCCTTTGTGTGGTGTGGGGTTTAAGCATCCCACCGTGATCGCTAAAATGTGGATAAGAAAATGTGACATTTCATTGAACTCTATTGATATTACAATTACAAATGCCTCTTAGGCTACAACATGATTTCAAATGTGGAATCCTTTTATAATGCAATATTTGGCACTCCTAACCTAAGGAGTCAGGTAACACATTTTCTTACCACATTTATTCACCAATGTCATCATGTTCTAAGGATATTTTAGACTTTCCCTGACTGACTTGAGTTCTTTCTTGAACAAATTACATATCACACTTTAATTAAATCTTAAGTTTAAGGAAGATGATGCCATGAGTAGTCTTTCCATAAAGTGAATTTTTTTCTCGCTCATCCTATCATTCACATAATCCTAACCTGAGGATCCAATTGTAAGTTTAACAAAAAATGAGAGAAAATGAAAGAATAATAATAACACCCAAACACACTTCTCCTTGGCCCCCTTAGTCATTACCAATGACTCCACCAGGGCTATAGATGCCTGAATGGAAATAGAGCTACATCAAGGGATCATAGGGCTAACCTCCATCGGGGCTATAGACACCTGACTGGTAGTAGAGTAAGCTTTTTGAGTGGTGATATGTCTATCACATTAGAAATATTCTTTTGTACAAACCTATGAACGATCATGGATGAGCTAGCTTATAATGTCTTGAGTTCATGATTGGTTAGTCCAACCATATTCAAAATTAGAAATGAACTTCATTGCACACATTTCAGTCCATGATAGGATTGACCCTGTTCGGGATGGTCTAGATTTCTATGGGATATTGATTGACCATGATTGTTGAAACCAGGGTGTTTGACTTTCTTGAGATTCTTCTAGCATCCAAAAACCCTAGGATATATGGGCAAACCACATCTTGGCTAGCCACCATTCAATGTAAATATGTCCTAAGTATTGATCCATGTCATTAATCATTAGTTATTTTCCATTTTATTCGGTTAGCAAATTGTCCATTACATTTTATCTTAATGTCTATGTCATGTCATTTTTACAATGTTTATTTGTCTTGTTCCTTATGTTCATTATTCATTGTTATTAGGTTCATTGTTAATTCATGGTCCCTACAAGTCTACCAATTTTCATTATTAAATTTATGTTCATTATATTGTGTTCATTGTTTGTTATCTTGTCTTATGTATTCTTGTGTTGTGTTAATGTGTTTATTGTGATTGTTCAATTGTTATTGATTAATTAAGCCATTTTCAATTGTTAACCTCATACACAAGCATCCAAAAAGTGATTAAACAAACACATGTGGGTCTAAACCATGTAAATAAATATAGGAACAATCATACATCATATAAGCATATCGCATCCATATCATCTAACATGTCATATCTATCTAATCACATACATACATCCATCATACAAATCAAAAACTCCAAAAATATCCACCTCATCATCCTACATATCATATGTAACTCCTACATCACATCATCCATCCATAACATCATACCATGTCAACCATTGAATAATCATCATGTGTATATATCATGAAAGAATAAGTACAGTCCATGAAGTCCATCAAATGTCCATATACATACAAATCATCATCAGTACTTGTAAATACAAAATTAGTGATACGTCATCATCATCAACACCCATAGGGCTACCTCAAAATTACCCCTAGGGCTACATTATCATACATCCATGTCTATACATGCCACAATAAATACATCATCATCATCTCATAAAAATATTGCACAATCATGGCCAATCTACCACATCAAAAATATAATCATTGTTGTCGATATCCTAGAGTCTCTTCACTTCCCTCCTATTCACCACATTTGTCATCCAATCCTCTCTCTCCTTGCCTATCTTCGTTGTCCTCCAATTTCTATCAAATTATGTTTTTTTCTATGTTTTCTCCCATAGTTAAGATTGTTTTTCCTAACCCTTCCACTCTGTTGTTGCGCAACGACCTTTGGTCAAGCGCTTCGTTGTTGTGTTATGTTTCTTCACCCATCAACTCATCACTTGAGGGGGAAGATATTACCCATCAATGTCATCTTGAACATGTCCAATATCCAAACACTCAATCTTAGAATAATAATTGTCCAAGAACTTTGCCTAAGACTAGGGTAAAGGCAAAATTTCTCCTTCTCTTCTTCTTCTCTCAACTCAAACTCTACTTCAATCCAAACTTAGTACACTCCATGCCAATATTGTATGGTTTCTCATATAATCATTTCATCAAGGTGGCAACTTGAGCTCACTTATCTAATTGATTAGAGCGACATGATGCTACATACCTATGGCTGGTCAGCTTTCTTAATCAAGTAAGCATCAAAAATCTATTAAAGGTAAGATTCAAATATATTTATCTCTTCCATAATTGGGGCATATTACATTGTTCATGATTTGAATCAACTTTACGTCTTCTCCCTCAAATATCATTGTGGTGTGCTTAAAGCTGCAATCAACCACTATCATCCATTATAAATCCATTCTAGTCATAATAAGTCATTCATTTTGTGTCATGTGTTATTGCACTGCATCATGTCAACACATAATGTAGTACAAAAAGAGGCAAATGTAGACACCTAAAAATATCTTATTATCCTTTGTTTAATGCTAGTGTTTAATTTTTTTACAATTATTGCAAAATATCTATTTTTTTGCTATTGTTACCTTAAAATATTAGTTTACCCACCTTAGCACCTTTGCCCCACTAAGCCTCATCCTACACTAATTCCATGATCACCATGTGACCATAAAATTCACCTAGCCCATGTGCACATCACCCTAGTCTATCCTACCACCCTATCCTACCATCCTAGCCTACCCATCCCATCATACCCCCTACTCTTCACATCCCCATGCACCCACACACACCCCCCATGCTCATTTAATGCATATGGATGGGGTGAATTCCTCCACCCATATACATTAATGAGGCATGGTGCACTCATGTTCCCTTTGACCATCCAAAATGGAAACCTAAATTTTCATTCCCCTCACTCAACCCACTTGTATGTCATGTCACCTCCACATCACCATCCCCTCACTCTTGATGAAAATCTATAAATAGCCCCCCATTTTCTTTCATTTGAGAGAGTGAAATTGTGCTTAGGGAAACTTTACCAAAATTGCTCCAAAATCCACTTGTGTGTATTTGTGAGAAGTTATCTTGCTTAAGTGCTAACACCATGGATAGCATTGTGTGCTTCTTGTGTGTTTTTGTTTTATGAACTAGTTGTAGATATGGACTCCAACAATCACCAAATTCAAAGAAAAACTATTTGAAAACATATTGAAGACCTCCATCGATGGAAATTTCACCAAAGTTAACACAACAAAGATCGTCCAAATAGGGATGATTTATAGCCAAAACCATCATGATCAGGATGGTTCCTATCGAAACCAAATCTGATTCAAGTATAACATAACAAATCATTCACAAAGGTGAGTAATGAGGTATATTGTGTTTTTAGTTCATTTTGAGCTCTGTCCACTACATTAATTTGAGTTATATTGTTTACCCCTTTTGATAAGTTTGGGTCCAACTTGGGTGGACCCAATGGGTGCTACTAATGATTGATTGGTTTTGTAGGCTTGGAGATTCTACTTAACCAATGGTGGTATGTAAACCCACCCCTCTTGAGGTGGTCAAGGAAATAAGGAGTGCCAAAGATTGCATTGTAAAAGGATTCCACATTGGAAATCATGTTGTATCCCAAGAGGCATTTGTAAAACCAATTTGTAATATCAATAGAGTTTAATGGAATGCCACCTTTTCTTGTCCACATCTTCAAGAAAAATAAAGTACACCAATCAAAATTGTAGATGATAAAATCTATCAAGTCCAAGGAATTTAAAATGTTTCTCTCAACCTATACTTTATGTGCTTGGATTAGCCAATAACTTGATATCAGTGTCACAATTTTTGGATAAACAAATATCAGTTGAATTCAAGGTTGTTAATGGAACTAAAAAATGTTTTATTAGAAGACAAAGAGAGCTTGAAGCATATGGTTCTTTTAAAAATGGCATATTTGCTCTAATATATGACAACACTCATAAATAATTAAATCAACTACTACCACGAGAGAAATATCAATCACAAATGCAATACCAAAGAAGAAGCTTAAATCATCAAAGAGACACTATAGCACACATGGATATCATGGTTAAAAAAATGGATCAAGACTCTATGGTATCAAAAGATAGTCTAAAACAAAATGGTAAAGAATATTCCAAAGAAGTACCTATAAGTACATTACATATGGTTCTTTCAACTCTTGATGATCTACAAAACAATGTCAAAAACAAGAAGAAACAACAAAGAAATTGAAAAATATATTCATGATGAAAGATGAAATTTGTGATACAAATGAAATATTTCAAAGGATAGATGTGGGCTGTAATTGGAAACCCAAAAGAATAGATGTGCAATGTGACTCTAGTGACTTGAACAATGTTTATAAAAATATTTGTACAAAAAAGGTTTTTGCAAAGTGTGTTGGTCAAAATGAAGACCAAATTGTTAGAGTTGATGACAATGACGATTCATTTTTTGGGTAATGAACATTCAAATATTGTAAGATTTGTTGATAAAAATAGGGATAGGTCTAGATATGTTGATTATTCAAATAGAAAGGGGGATAGTTGTGTTAATAATGATATATTTGAAAGGCACACAAAAGAAATTCGTACAAAATTGTTAAGGAAATTTAGATATAATAGAATAGGGTAAGAAATGAAAGAACCTAATATATCTGAAATAAGACCATAATACAAAGACCTCAGATTTACAAGACAGTCTTATTTTGTAACAAGGAATACTAATACCAGTTCTATAACATGGAATGTTGTGACTGGTAACATTGAATGTGTAACAAGAAACAATGAAGCCAAATTTGTGGTAGGTACCAATTACAAGTATTTTGACAGATATGCACATAAGAAAGATAAATGTTTGGGAAGAGCTAGAACCAGAAGGCAAGAGTCAAATGCTCCTTCCAACAAACCTTTAGCATTTTTTGCATGATCAAGCTGCTTTGAAAGAGTCTAGAGCCAAAGTTGGATAGCCAGAACTAGGGGGGTGTTGGAGACTATTACATTATTTGGTACCTTGAAAGTATCTTGCAAATACTTTATATCATGTAAATACTTTGTAAATATTTGATATTTAGTAATTATTAAATGTTTGTAATTATTAGCGAGTCAAAATATTTCTCTTTTGAGAAATATGAAGTCATATCTCCCGTGCGTTTGAGAGGAGATGAAGATATAGTTGAAGATGAAATGTCAAGAGACTCTTTGTAAAGGTTATTTTTAGGGATGACATGTAAGATTGTTAATGTATCAAATTACAGTGCATCATTTGTACTATAATGCATTATAGAATCCACTTGAATAGAGAGTGTCTGTTCATTTGAGTCATGACTTGAGTATATGAATTGAATTCCTGTGTAAAATATTATCTCTAATATTGTGAGGCTATTTTATTATCCTTGCTTGATATATTGTGAGAAATTATTAAATCCATATTTTTTCAATGAATATAACTCATTTGCTAACAAGTCTTTTGACCTCCTGCTTCATACACCAAAGTTGTTCTTTTGTCTCCTCTAGTTGGGCTATATGATGTTCCACCTTCATCTTCATGCTATTTTCCGTATCCTGGAACGTCTCCAATCCAACTATCAACCATTATATGAGATAGGCCAAGTAGTTCATCTTGGAACACAAAGACTCCAACTCCAGTGCCAATTTGACTTTCTTCATCATCTCTAACATAGGATAAATATCAAATTTCTCCTTGCCAATGTAGACTCTAGGATAAGACTCTAGTGCCTTCTGGCAACTCCTCCATTCCAAGGATACTATAGAAACCAATGCCTTCACCATGCTACCATGGCTGAATTCAATGCAACTCAAATTTCTTCATCCTTTGTCATGGGACCAGATGATCAATTTACCCAGCTTCGTGTACCCTCATTTACCACAATCTCCATTTATTGAGGGGACTTGTTCGGAATTTTCTATGCAATCTTTCTATCACATTTCCTAGCTTCTCAAAGAAGCTATCAACCTAATAATTTATTCTTGTTCCATAGATAGGAAGCTACCTAAAATTAGGCACTTTGATGATTAGATGCATTTTGGCAATGCTATCTACCATCGATTCATCATCCCCTCCTATGTCATCATATCCTCCTTATCCTCCCCACTAGTTTCTCTCTTGGCTTATTTTTGCTTCAGATTCTCCTATGGTTGTAGCTATTATATTGACTAATTCTCTACTTTAGCCATCTACTCGTCTTCTATTGTTCTACTAGTTTGGCCAACCTACAACAAAATAGGTATTGACTCAACACCCTTCCCTTTGTCTTCTATAGCATGGTCTATGTAGTTGTGAAGGTGGTTTCAAATGGCTCCCTATCATCCAATGGAGGGAAACCAAACCACTCTACTTCCTCATACTACTACAGTGGGGTGTTGGAAAAACTCTCTTGCTAGAATGGTGTATCCACTATCATGCCACCGCCATATAGACTTGGTATCCCTAAATCAAATCCAAATTTGGGTGGTCTCTTCATCTTTACTATTGATGATGTCTCCATTGCCTCCAAAGCTTTGTTCACTTCATCACTGTCATCTACTACACCAGTCTCTTATTATGCCAATGCCTTCTCTTACGCAACTCTCTTCCTACTACATTGTCTCCATCTCCTGCATAGCTCCTGATGGTGGTTGTGGTTGTTGTCCTCTTATAGCTTCATGATGAGCCTTGATTATGTCTCCTTTTGTAGTATGTACCTACATAATTTGGCTCCCAAAATGCACAAGTGTGACATCATATCCTTCTCCCTTAGCAATTATTTGTGCCATGGCTTGTGCAACTTATCTCATTGGTAACACAATATATGTTTGGCCCTAAATGTGGACTTGTCTTGCAACCATTTGAATTGGACCTCCACCATGTCTCGATTGATTCAATTGTGCATTGTTTCCTCCTTGCATAGTCTACCTAATTGATGGATTTACACCAAATCCAATGACAAACATTGGTTGTAATATCCCTTTAGAGGTAATATATTCACCATTTGCCTCTACAATTGAGGTTGAGGCTACAACTACTGCTTCACCCTATTGTTTTTTCCTCATCCTCTTGCTCCAACTATTTGGTGATGGTGCCAGTTGGTCTCCCCTTGCTCCCAACCATTTTTGGCTCTCCATCTTCCTCTTCCACCAATGTTTCCATGTTATCAACTTTGTCTTTTTCTTCATATGACTCCAGTTGCATCGTTAGTGGTGTCTTCCTCTTCTTTGATCCTTATCCCGAGGTGAGTCCTCCCTTTGCCAGTGGGACCACCGTGGTCCATCTAAACACTATAGGGGCTCCTACAACAAGTTGAGGTAGGTTCAACCCTAGAAGTTGGACATTATAGTATGTAGTCGCATCCAAGAATAATGCAATGGCATGGACTACCATCAAAAAAATTCTATGTACCGCAACATGAAATTGTGAATGCAGTCATCCAAATGAGTAGCCCAATAAAAGATTACACCATCCATGACCCTTCCATGTATGAACAAGCTAGGTGGGCATGTTCGAGGCTAACTGCTCTTCCAATAGTCAAGACATAACGACATTCATTGTGTAAAGCAGTCGATCTATCTTAATGTGCTACATTTTCAATCCTCAACTATGGTGCATTTGTAATTTGCCAACTTCACTCATTTTTAAGTTGCCAAAATTTTCCATAAAAATTTGTAGCTTATAGGGTTCGGTTCCCTCTTGGACATGATTGTTGTTTGCACTAGGTAGCTCGAACACTTGTCTAAAGTCATTTGGGGTATTTCACAAAAACATCTCTCCTCTTAGCTTGGATTTTGCTCCTCTTTCTCTTTGAATTGTACTTCTCCAACATCTATAGTAAGTATGGCTTGAAGAAGACTTTGTTGAAATTCCCTCCATGCATAATATAATGGACACTTACTTCCTAGAAAGTTGACTTCACTAGGTGATCAAGATTCATCAACCACTAGTTCCATAAAAACTCCCCAATAGGCATAGTCCATGTGATTTCATCCCAAGGGGTTTGCATTTTCTCCCTCAACTTTACCTTTGGTTGTGAATACATCACCTTGTCCTTCCCTTTCATTTTGTGCTCTTCGTCTAGCATCTGAGTTCTAGACCGCGACCTTGAGTGATCTTCTCTTTTGTCGTCCTCTCTTTCGTACTGGCTTGTGTGCTCAAAATGGCTCTCGTGAAAGCTTGCACCTCCTCAACATGTCAGTCTATGCCTTGCTAGTGAACTCTAGCCGAATCTAGAAGGAGATCTACTTGATTCTTTATCTCCTTCAGTCATAATGCATGGTCTTTGTTGTTGCATCCCACCTACATACAATTATGTAATAAATTCTTATTAAATTTAGCCAACTATGTTGCATACTAACTTCCCGACTTCTTGCAGTTCCTTGCTCATACAACCATGCCAACTATTTTGCAAACTCGTTGTCCTCAAAGTCACTTTGGCACTATGTATCATCTTTGCCTACGTGACTACACTCTTCAAATTCATGCATCACAATCCCTTCAAAGGTACCCAAATACTAACTTGGTGCACTTACCAATCTACCCAAACTTGACTCTTGATCGAATGGTTCATAATTGACAAGGTTTGTTTGTACCTGAACCTTGTCTGGCTTTAACTTTACCCATCCAATCTCTTCAATTTAACTAAAATATTCTTCAACACTTTTTTAACTTGGAAGGGACCAAGCCACAAGGTTTTCAACTTCCTTGGCTTGATTTATCTCTTACCATTAAACTTCATGCCTTCTACTTCATCTTCTGCAAATGCTTGTCATTCCAAAGTTTACATTGACGTTGTGAAACCTTTGTGGCCCATTGTACCATCATTTTTTTCTTGTCCAACTTTACAATCATCATTAGAATCTCCTCCAAGATCTCCTAGTTACCAAGATGATTCTCCATTGCCACTCTCAAAATTGGCACTAGAAATTCAATTGACACTACCACCTCCTAACCTACATTAGCTAGAATGATGTGTGATTTGTTGTCAAATTGAAGGTCATGATGTATGCCCACAAGATGACTGGCAATTTTCTCTTTTTAGTGAGCAATTTCAATTTTGCACGTATTACACATCGTTAAGACAAATACTTTGTTTGTTGCTTCACCTGCTCATTTGCCCTTGGGTAGTATAAACTCAACAACAAATGGAATATTTTGAATTCAATGGTCAACTTCTTAATGATTTCATTAACAAAGAGGCCTCTACGATAACTTGTCAACTAGAGGCACATCGAACCTTGTAGTTATTTTTTCATACAAGAATCATGTAGTGCTCTTTGAAAAGCTATATGGCAATGCCCTTGTCTCCATCCACTTTGTTAAGTGCTTCGTTGCCATCATAATGCACCTACATCCTCATCAACTGGTCTTTAGTGGTCCAAGAAAATACAAACCCCATCATTCAAACAATTCTTGCTCCTAAGATGGGTGCAAAGGCATGAAGTCCATCTGCAATGGTTTCCCAACTCTTTAGCATGTATCACATGCTATTACGAACTCCTTTGCATTGTGATATAGGATGGACCACCAAAGCCCTTCTAGAAGCATCTTCATCACAATCACATTTTGTCCCATGTGACCTCTTGCCAACCCTTTATGAACCTCCTTCAGGGTTACGTACACTTATTCGTCCATCAGACATCTTTTCAAAATTCCATCAAGTTTGATTTTGTGCAACAGTCTTGGAATCAATTAAAATGGTAATGACTATGAAAATCTTCCTTTGTTTTGTTGTCGACAACTCCTTCGACAACTTCGTCATCAACAAGTACTCTCCAATGCACTTGTACAACAACAATACAATGATTGAAAATAAATGTGCCAAGGAACTCATCCAACACTCCTTCTGTAGGCTTTCCAAAGTGAATCCTTGATAGTTGATCTATTATGATGTGTTTCTTCCCAAGTTTGACAACCACTCGCAACCTAAATTCTTGTAACATGACGAGCCACTTGCTAACTTGCTTGTGAATTGTCGACTTATTGATGAGATATATCAAGGATTGATGATCAACATAAAAGGCAAAGGGATTCACAAGCACGTAATGTTTAGACTTTTACACCATTTACACCATAGCCAGTGAATCTCTCTATCGTATTATAATTCATATTTGCCCTCGACAACAACCAACTTGCAAAATGTATGGGCAAACCCAACCCAAGTGCCCTTGCCCTTATCATCATCCAATTGCAAATTTTGATGCATCAACATGGACATGAAATTCCTTTTCCCAATCTAAAAACACCAGAATGGGTGTGCAAACCAGCTTTGCCTTCAACTCCATGAAGGCCTTTTGGTGCTCCTTCGTCCACCTAAAAGGAACACTTTTGCGCATCAACATATCCAAGGATGTGACATCTATGCAAGTTTTTAGATGAAGCACCCATACTATTTGACATGTCCTAGAAATGACTTCAACAAGCTTATGTTGTATGGCTCTCTCATGCTCATAACGAAGAAAATTTTGGTGAGGTTGGTCTTTAATCCTTCTCTACACACCACATGTCCTAGCAACTTCTCGTATGGTACCAATAGCTTACACTTCTTTGGATTCAATGAAAGTCGAGCATTAATGCATAGCCTCCTATATTTCCTCTAATGCTTTCAAATGCTCTTTTTTCTTTCCATATATGGCCCAATCATCCGGGAGCAGCTTGAATTTGCCTATTGACATTTAATCGAATATGTATAAAATGATCCTTTGAAATGTGGTTAGGGCATTTCATAAACCGAATGGAATTCAATTATATGCATAGATCTTGTTCTCTACAACAAAAGTAGCCTTCAACTTGTCTTCTTCAATGATGCTAATTTGGCTATAGTCCAAAAATCCATCCAAGAAGAAATAGATTTCATGCCCTGCTACTGCCTCCAATATTGAATTGGTAAATGGGATTGGGAATGGGTCCTTGATCATCACTACATTCAAGCTTCGAAAATCAACATAGATGCAGATTTGACTACTTTCCTTCAAGCTGATGACGATGGGAGACACCCATTCACTCATCGTCACCTTGAAGATTAAGCCAACATCCAACATCTTCTCAATCTCTACCTTTACCAAAGTTGCATACTTGGGATTCATCCCATATGGTCTCCTCATAGGCTACACACCTAGAACCAATGGAATTTGGTGTACGCACAACTTTAGTGGAATACCTTGTAGCTCCTTGTATATCCATATGAAAACCTCCTTGTACTACACGAAAATTTTAGAAGTTGCCACTTTTAAAATCAAATCCTAATCATCTTTGTAGGAGATCATCTTCTCTTCATCTCCTTCACCTAGTTTCACTTGCACCATCTTCAAACCTTCATACTTGATTGTATCAAGCTCTTCTGTTGCTCTTACCGCATCAAAGGAATATGTCAAACTCTCATCAATGTGTGCATCATCAACACAGATTTTACAAAATTTGGTAAAAAAGACATTTCCTTAACTTGCATGGCCAGTTTTGAGGGGCCAATTTTGAGGCATGATTACATTTGCCTACTTCATAAGTGCTAGGAAGTTCCTTGTAGTGGTCTTCATATTCTATCTTGATACACAAATAGGTGGGCTAGAAGACTTCATAGTCTTCCATTTACCAATGAAGTAACCCATTGTCCGAGTACCCTTCATCTTTTGTGCACTCTATTCCATTCCCGTCTGCATATTCGGTCTTCTTCATTTGACGAAGACTCGCCAGATTCATCCAAGGACGCTAATTCCTCGCTAATGGACTGGTTTTTTAGATTGATGACATACTTGTGTTGGCTTTTTTCAAATGTCAGCTCTTCAATTTACCAATGAAGCAACCCATTTTTGGAGTACACTTCATCTTACATGCACTGCTTCATTCAATTCTTGTTTTCCCATTTGGTCTTCTTCATTTGATGATGACCTGTCAGATTCATCTGAGGACGCCAATTCTTCACTAACGGACTGGTTTTTCAGATTGATGACATAATTGTGATGGCCTTTTTTGAATGTCGATCAATCCTCCCAATTATGATTGACTTTTGTTGTGCATAACCACCCTCACCCCAACAATGTGTCATAGGCTTAGTTTTTGCATGGCAATCACCACAAATTCTAAACTGAATACTTGGTCAACGATCTTCACTTTATGTGCAGTCAAGATGCCTTTTATTTCAATGTCATACTAGTCCACACCATACAGTCAAAATTTGGGCAACCATAAAAATGGTGCTCCCAAGTCTCCATCTTTTCTTAGGCAAGACAATTACACTAGAACCCCCACTGACAATTACTTGTGTCAACTTATGTTTGAACAATTTAATGTGGATCAATGTTGGTTTCTCATCGATGTTTATCATCAACACCATCGGGTCTATATATTGATCCTTGTTCATTTGTTTTGTTGTAGGTTAAAAATGTTATCTCTACCACCTTCTTTGTGTGTATCAACTCTCCTACCATTGCATAGAACTCTGATACTATACGAAATAAGCTAGACATTCTGATTACAACATTTGTATCCAACATTTGCACTACCAACAGCTTCACTGATGGATCCTCTTCAAACACAATGGATTCCTTTAGTTTATGCTTTCTATGGCTATTCTTTAGCATTTCCTCCTCAACTTGTGCACATGCCTCTTACCATCTCCCCTCATTGGCAACATTTGGGTATTGCTCCAACTTCTTCACTTATGCATAGGTCACTACAAGTACATGCTTCTCCTTCTTTTGTTGGTCTGCTTGAGGCTCTTCAATGCCAATGAAATTGACATTTTGCGAGAAACTGGTACTCACCTTCTTGAGATAGTTAGCCTCTTTATGGTTGCTAGGACTACATCACTGACACATCGTTGTCGTGTTGTCCCCATTTCTGTTGCTTGGTGTCTTTATGTAGTTACACGTGAAATGTTCCCACTTCTAACATCTTCGACATTGGCTGATCAGTCGGCCTTCTTAATTATACTATAGTATGCTTTCACCATCATCACTAGACTTGTTTCCAAATTGTGGTCATCTTCTTCCTTGGAAATTATTACATTAACTGCCACTCATTGCATCTTGTCCACCTTTAAAAGTGTTGGGTTTCTACTTCGTCTCCTCCTACACTATCATCATCTTGTATCATACATTTCTTAGGCTAAATAGACGTTTAGCAACCACGTTCACTCACTTTGCAAATGTTGCAGTATGTCTTCTTTGGGCAATTTGTGTTTGTGTCCTTTTGACTTGCATTCCAAATGCCAATTGTCATTTTTCTCCTTCTTGGCCTTGACATTGTTGATCATTCTCTCCAGGTCCTTCCACATTGCCTGGATCGTTGCACTAATATCATCACGATCATTGTCTAAGTTGTAATCTCTCTTGTAGCTTGTACTTTTGTCACCTATTATTGTCGTCTTCATCTCACTTTTGGGGTTCAATGCATGGTCAAATGCCTCGTAGCTAGTTGTTGGTAGAACAACCTTCATCTTTTTTTTTATATCATGAGTAATCTGTCTAGAAACCACATCTTCTACAATCCATCGGTTTTTTACACCTCCATCTTTCCAATCAAACTCCTTTAAACAAAAGTTGTATGACTCGATATTCTCATCCTTCTACTTTGTGATGTAGATTTTTCCAATAATATTTGTGTTGTCATGAAGCAGTCAAAACTCTTTATTGAATTCTTCTTTCAAGTTACCCTAGCAAGTGAATGGTTCTTATCTCTTCAAATGCTAGTTGATTGCAACTCCTTACAATATTGTTGGGAACAATCGCACCCATGCATCTTCGTCTATCACTTTGTTTGCTCATGATAGTGTCTTGCATGTCCCAATATGGCGCTCGGGATCCTCCTTCCTGTCTCCTATGAATTTTGAACACTTTTGCTATGTTGTTGCAGCCATCGCTAGTGGTGGTGGTACTTCTTGTTCATCGGTTTCCTTTGCACTCAACAAACCTCCTCCCAATGATTGGTCTTTTGAAAATAATCATTTGTTGCCTCCTACTGCACTTGTACTCTACAATCTTCTTCATGTATACACAAGCGTAAACTCTAGTATTTCAAGCACACTCCCTTATAATTGCCTTTGTGCTTGAATCACATCCTCCGCACCTCTAGGCCCTCTCCCTGCACTTGTGCTAGAGCCACTAGCTGCTTTGTCTCATCTTGTGTTGCGTGATCCTCTTTGTCACACCCTACATTGGAGCTTTCTTCACCACTTGAGAAAATGTCTTTGTCAGTCTGATTTTGGATTGCTCGTTGCGAGTATTCCTCCATCATCAAGAACAATGTCTGCCACCACTCACTTTGTTCTCTATCACGAATTCCCTCCTACTAAGGGTTCCACACGCACTCCAACTTTGGCGAAACTCTGACCTTGTCTTGTCTTTGGTGCATACTTATTTGTCGACAAGTTGTTCTTCTAGCACATCGACACTTTGCACGTTGCGAACTTCATCGTAACGTACTCATCGTCCTTGTTGCGCCAATATCTAGCTTCTTAACGTTGGTTCTTCTCTCATCCTTCCACTTGTCTGTCCGCATCCACGTCTCCATGTCCTCGCGTCAAATTATATGCCTTTCACGTCTTTTCTTCTTCAAATGTCACCATGGTCACTAGTTCGAACTTCAGACAATAACAACATCAAATTTAGCACGGTGAGAGCTTTCTACTTTTGAAGGAAAATGAAAGAGTAAATAGCAACAAAATTTAATGGCATTCAGCATTTGACATAATGTATGAGAAAAGAGATTCAAAGACAGAATGATGCAAAACTGAACATTGCCATTATATTCAGGTATGAACAGCAAGAGATACACATCAAATATACTGCAGCAATATCCAAATTTATTCTCCACAGACAATATGATAATGATTATACAAGACAATCTGAGAGGATGAACTCCAAATTGTAAGAGGTCTATGTATACTACTTCAGGCAGGGGAGGTAGTTGCTAACTTGCGCAACCACCTCATACCTGTCTACCAACTACCCTTACATGACAACTCTACATGACATTATCTTCTTGCACACGTACTAACAATACTGCATCATTTAACACAATATGGCGACATTCTAACAAACACTTAGTGCACAAACTTTTATCTATGCAAAATGACAAAACATATGTACAATCAAAATTGCTTGTGCATACTTGTTTCTGTATGTGCTCATTTATGATTGAGGTGGCACTTGAGGTGGTGCCACGTCAGAACTGGCCCCTTCAATCAAAATCCTAGCCACCATAATTAAAATGCTTACAAGAAATAAGCTGGCTTTATAAAGGGCAGGTTTATTCTTGATAAGCACATTACAATCTGAGATTGAAAAAGGACCCTGATTCTGTGACAGGATTGAGTGAAGTTCCATTTTGCATTTGTTGAATTGGCTGGGCTTTGGCTCTGTTTTTTCAGAAGTTGTGACAAATCTGTTTTTGCAGGTCATTCTACAAGTTAATCTGAAGTGAAGACTCCATGATCCTATTTTCTTAAGGAGGTAAGGTTTATCCATTGCTTCATACTTCTTTGTGGTGGTCATACTTGCCCTTGGTTATTCGTTGGAGGAAGCTAGAGGGTAGAAACAAGTTTAAAAAATTCCTTAAGACAAGGTAGCCAACTACTTAATGTGCATTTTACAAATGATTCAGATTTATCTCCAAAGTTTACTCAAAAACCTGTTGCGGGCACTTTATTTTGTTCAGATAGATGTGTTAAAGCACATAGAGCACAAGTGAGCAACGGGAATAGATAGTTCTTATTATTGGTTAGGATAAACCTCTAAACTGGCTAAATCAAAGGTCAAACATAATAAAGCCATAAAAAATCATTCAATGGTTTGGGTATTCCATTTAGTATTCAATTTGCTAATGCTGACCAATGGAAATGTACATTGTCCAAGTTTCAACAAAATTTACAAACCTGGAGCAAACCTGACCTTCCTTTGGCTTGGAAAATCACAACTATGGACAAAATTTCAGTGGTAAGACATAACTCCTATTCCTCATGTATATTCCTTCCCAACCCTACAAAATGATAATAAAGGTGCTTCAAAGCTTTCCTTAGGACAAACAAGGAGGGGTAAAAGGAATTTCAATAGTAGCTTGTACACTTCTTAGGGATCAAGGCTGTTTGAGACTCCCTCATACAAGAGCCCAAGGAGCAGCCCTTTCAGGGACTTGGTTCATAACAGTGGCAGATTGACATGATCATTTGCAGAATTTACTCTGTTACATAATCTAATTCACCACAAACAAGCCGTTACAGAGTCCCTTTCAGCCATGCTATATTAATTTGCAATGCCAAGGCATTTATGTTTCAGGTTCAACTCCAGTTTGGCATATTTGGACAAATTGGAAATTAATTGAAGATTGTCTTTGTTGGAATTATAAACAATGACATGATGCTTGGCATCTGGGCAACTAGGCATCAAGGCCTGTATGGACCTTCCATTTTCCGCATGATTAACTTGGCCCCTGTTCGCCAGCAATTTTAATTCAGCATTAATTCAATCAAGATAGAACAGAATAAGGAGGTAATTAGAAAACAGACAAGCTTGCAAATGTTTTTGATGACAAAAGCATGTCATTGTGTGATTTTTCTTAAGACTTTATATCTGCAAGCTCTGTGCGAGTTATAATTTCCGTTGGTCTGTCTTACCCTATAGAATTTACCTGTGGCCACCCAAAGAGAATTAATGATGCCCATTGTTGCCACCCTCAAGAGTCCTTTGGCTTGCATAGAGCATTTTGGCGCTAGAAATTTGGAAATCAGTGAACCACAAGGTCCATGTTGGATTGAGTTGTGTCTGAGGTTGAACAATGATTCTAGACTGAGAATTTGCTCACTGTGGTTGCCTATCCTTAGGCCCAACAATGGACTAAAGTCAGTTTCTGACCTTGTTCTCTAATTGTCATCCCTTTTAAGTAGATCAATGGTCTGAGTATTTCCCTGCTTTTGCTTCCCACTTTGATTAAGTCCGCACCCATGGAGTCTCAAAGATATGTTACTGACCAGTCAATCACACATGAAATTTATGTTCTTTATTAATCTTCTCCAAAGTTACTCAGAATCTTGTAATGTTCAAAACACATTCTCAACCATGGATTCATCAAAGACCCATCTTTTGACATTCATTCATCAACAGCCCTAGAGTCACTTGGCCTGGCCCCGCCCCTTTTGATTTTCACTGTCAGATCTCAGATCAGTGACCTAAATCCATAGGATCAAGACAATCAAACAGCTAAGATGTCTTCCATCAACCCAAAGGTTTTACTTTGATAACATTTTGGATCCACATGGAAGTCCCTAATAGATTCTCAGATGAGTGTAAGTACTGGTTTATAAGAGACCAGGGGTCTTTATGCCGATAGGCGTCCTACAATGGCAGCCAGGAAGGTCAGCCACGCCGTAAACAATATTAATATTTTATTAAAAAAGCCGACATTAAGAAAATTATCCGCCGACATTAAGGGTTACGGTGGATTTAAACTAGCTTAGATATATAAAATATATATATCTATAAATGCCGAGAGTTATCAATCTCGAGGCGCCTATCTCATTTCTTGGGGGTGTGATAGATAGGCGCCTCGAGATTGATAACTCTCGGCGTTTATATATATATATATATATATATATATATATATATATATATTTTATATATCTAAGCTAGTTTAAGGTCATCCACATAAGTGTAACCAACATACTACGAGCACCCTTGGCCTTACTGTTTTAGTGAAGTCCTGAAAATCCATGAACTCCCAAGGGAGAAGCCTCCTCGTTGGGTCTTTTGGATCAATGACTTGCAAGAAGCCCTGGACTTCAATAGAAGAGTGAATGGGTATGAAAAGAAAAACAAGAGTTGTCCAATTGAAAACTGACAGCCTATAATTAGTCTATGGCTTTTAGAAGAAACACAAACTTAAAGGGCGTTTGTCATACAAGGATCAATATTGATTGTACCATCACAGGAATCAAATGATGCAGAAGCCATCTACACTTCCAAGTTGTTGTAAATGTTGGACCATCACACACACATGGCACTCGAGGATTAGTGGGTACAACCACATGATAACATTGGTAACAAATAAAATGAAGAAAATGATGGATTAAGTGGAAAGCCAGCACCACTCAATTTTCCACCTGGAAAGAGGAGATTTTACATCAGGAATTTCTAACAGTCTCAATTCCAAGGAATAAGGAAAATTCAAGCAAGAAAGCTTTGTTCTTTGATCAACTTGATTGATGCTTAGGAATGAAGCCAACTGAAAAGTCTCAACACACATGCGAGACAAACCTACTAAAGCATACAAACACTCATGGAAGCCACATGGTATTGTCTGAACAGACAAAAAATGCTTCAAGGCCCACTAAATCTTTCCAATGAAAGAACCAAAGATACCATCTCCATCAGATGCCTACAGATCGACTGTTTAAACTTTAGCATTTGGATGCTCGAGTGGCGAGTGTAAGTTTGAGATACAGACTTCCACCTGAGCTGCATGATGAATTGAACCAATGGCCAAGATCGCCCAAGGGGCACCTAGAAAGTATATTGTACAGCTTGCCCTAGCTTCCAAAAATTCCTAAATGCCACATGGCATCATATGTATGGATGGAAATCAACTCCACAGTCAACGATTCAGGTGACCAATTGAGAAGATATAAACGTTTGCACACCATTGAATCCAAAATAAATGGTCATGGATGAGGCTCTAGGTATACTATGATTTAGTCAAGGGGACCTTCATGTAATTCTAATTGTTGAGATCACTCAAATAAACAGTCTATGTTGTGAGTCATAAACAGATAACAAAAGACAAACCCAGGAAGAATTTTAGCCATATGGTACATGAAATCAACAGCCGATTGAAAGTCACAACTCCCAAGGACTTCAATAAGCATTGAGTGGTTATGAATTAGATGTAATGGAAGTTGTCAGATGAAAAATCTTCAAACTAGAATCAATTTCAGGTTTTTGGGCATGAGACAAATTCAAAAGGGCTTTGAATGCAAGGGAACATTCCCACCATTAAATGCCATGAGTTCAACCAGTTAAATATCTCAAATTTCACAGACGAGACTAGGTTCAAATCTTGTCAAGCATTACATGCATAATTGCCAAGCTGTTGTAGGACTATGCGGTCACAATATCATAAGGGTGGGGCACGTTTCAATGCCATATAAACAATTAAAAAAAGGGAACATTCCTACCCTTAGTATTGGTTGATCGAACATGCAAGAAACTGTTCATGCCTGCAAAATAAAATATGAGAAACCTGGATCTGGTGGATGACTAAAAGCATGTGCACAAACCTAGACGATGAAGAACAAGCCATCAGATTTTAGATGAATGGCCCATGTTAGATTTTAGGTCAATGACAACCACTATGTTCATACAACTCATAAATAGCCTGGGGCCCATCCAGACTCACCCACATGGCACATGATGATTGGTAAGGTATTCCATAGAAAAGCCGTTTGCAATGCGAAGAAATAAGAGAAGGCCTAAAAAAAAGGAAAGCCATCAGATTTTTCAGATGATCTCATGGATTTACTTTACAACTCCAAGGAGCGATGTCAACCATTCAATGGGTGTGTTCAGCGGTCATAAAATAACTTTAAACAGGAATCCTTAGAAAATTTGTTGAGGATCCCACCAAGGCATATAGGTACTTATGGAATCCATGCAACGCAACACCAATAGATTTCAAGTCATTGTGAAAGCCTATGAAAGATTAAAGTATAGAAGTGATAACCACAAGGTCCCTGTTGGATTGAGTTGTGTCTGAGGTTGAACAATGATTCTAGGCTGAGAATTTACTCACTGTGTTTGTGTATCCTTAGGGCCAACAATTGACTAAAGTCAGTTTCTGACCTTGTCCTCTAATTGTCATCCCTTTTAAGTAGATCAATGGTCTGAGTATTTCCCTGCTTTTGCTTCCCAGGTCGATTGAGTCCACACCCATGGAGTCTCAAAGATATGTTATTGACCAGTCAATCACACATATGAGATTTATGTTCCTTATTAATCTTTTCCAAATTTACTCACAATCTTGTAATGTTCAAAACACATTCTCAACCATGGATTCATCAAAGACCCATCTTCCGCCATTCATTCATGAACAACCCTAGAGTCACTTGGCCTGGCCCCGCCCCTCTTGATGTTCATTGTCAGATCTCAGACCAATGATCTAAATCCATAGGATGAAGACAATCCGACAGCTAGGATGTCTTTCATCAACCCAAAGGTTTTCCTTTGATAACATTTTGGATCCACATTGAAGTCCCTAATAGACTCTAGGATGAATGTAAGTACTTGTTTATGAGAGACCAGGGGTCTTTTATGATCATCCACGTAAGTGTAATCAACATACTATAAGCATCCTTGGCCTTACTGTTTAATGAAGTCCTGAAAACCCATGAACTCTCAAGGGAGAAGCCTCCTTGTTGGATCTTTTGGATCAATGACTTGCAAGAAGCCCTGGACGTTAATAGAAGAGTAAATGGGTATCAACAAAGACAAAAACAAGAGTCGTCCAATTGAAAACTCACATCTTATAATTAGCCTCAGGCTTTTAGAAGAAAAACAATCTTAAAGGGGATTTGTCTTACAGGGATCAATATTGACTGTACCATCACAGGAATCAAATGATGCAGAAGCCATCTACACTTCCAAGTTGTTGTAAATGTTGGACCATCACACACACATGGCACTCGAGGATTAGTGGGTACAACCACATGATAACATTGGTAACAAATAAAACGAAGAAAATGATAGATTAACTGGAAAGCCAGCACCACTCGATTTTCCACCTGGAAAGAGGAGATTTTACATCAGGGATTTCTAACGATCTCAATTCCAAGGAATAAGGAAAATTCAAGCAAGAAAGCTTTGTTCTTTGATCAACTCGATTGATGCTTAGGAATGAAGCCAACTGAAAAGTCTCAACACACATGTGAGACAAACCTACTACAGCATACAAACACTCATGGAAGCCACATGGTATTGTCTGAACAGACAGAAAATGCTTCAAGGCCCACTAAATCTTTCCAATGAAAGAACCAAAGATACCATCTCCATCAGATGGCTACAGATCGACTGTTTAAACTTTATATTCATTCTTGAAAGCATTTGGATGCTTGAGTGGCGAGTGTAAGTTTGAAATACAGACTTCCACCTGAGCTGCATGATGAATTGAACCAATGGCCAAGATCGCCCAAGGGGCACCTAGAAAGTATATTGTACAGCTCACCCTAGCTTCCAAAAATTCCTAAATGCCACGTGGCATCATATGTATGGATGTTAATCAACTCCACAGTCAAAGATTCAGGTGACCAATTGAGAAGATACAAACGTTTGCATGCCATTGAATCCAAAATCAATGGTCATGGACAAGGCTCTAGGTATATTATGATTTAGTCAAGGTGGCCTCATGGGGGAACCTTCATGTAATTCTTATCTGCTGAGATCACTCAAATAAACAGTCTATGTTGTGAGTCGTAAGCAAGATAACAAAAGACAAACCCAGGGAGAATTTTAGCCATATGGTACATGAAATCAACAGCTGATTGAAAGTCCCAACTCCCAAGGACTTCAATAAGCATTGAGTGGTTATGAATCAGATGTAATGGAAGTCGTCAGATGAAAAATCTTCAAACTAGAATCAATTTCAGGTATTTGGGAATGAGCCAAATTCAGAAGGGCTTTGAATGCAAAGGAACATTCCCACCATTAAATGGCATGAGCTCAACTAGTTAGATATCTCAAATTTCACAGACGAGACTAAGTTCAAGTCTTGCCAAGCAATACATGCATAATTGCCAAGCTGTTGTAATATGACTATGTGGTCATGGTATAATAAGGGTGGGGCATGTTTCAATGCCATATAAACAATTAAAAAAAGGGAACATTCCCACCCTTAGTATTGGTTGATCAAACATGCAAGAAACTGTTCATGCCTACAAAATAAAATATGAGAAACCTGGATCTGGTGGATCACTGCATAAACCTAGATGAGGAAGAACAAGCCATCAGGTTTTAGATGAATGGCCCATATTGGGTTTTAGATCAATGACAATCACTGTGTTCATACAGCTCAAAAATATCTTGTCGCCCATCCTTAGTCACCCACATGGCACATGATGAGTGGTAAGTAGAGGGTTAGGGCTCCTTGATACCTTTCGCTAGGGTACTGCCTTGTGCGCCAAATGAATCATTCATGATATGCACGACAATGAAGCCTGGAAACACTTGCTTCGGCACTGCATAGCCTCTGGTGTCCCCCGTAGAAGAAAAGCCTGGAGGGACCTTGGTTTGCAATCCATTCTGGTGATGAAGGTGCCGGTTCAAATTCAAGGCACTTTTGTTGCTAAGAGTATTTGGAAAGCCTAGGAAGCTCTCCAACCCTAGTTGCTCTAGAATGGCAACAATTTCAGCACCAGACTCTCTATCAATCAGCAATCGCTGTGGTGGTCCCCCATTCTCACCTATCAGGAGCAGCCACTAGCAAAAATCCCTTGGGTTCGCACCCTTCAGTTTTTCCATAAGGGCATCCGGGTCATCTCTGACCTCTTTTCCAAATGGACCAGGAACTAGCTTTCATGGGCAAAAGTTAAAATGCAGTTTCGCGTCTCTGAGGCCGACAAAGTAACATTTCAAGCAATTCAAGCCATAGTCCCGCTTGAAATGCTTCATAAAATTGGGGTTTGAACCCTATGTCCTTGGTGGAAGGACTGGAAATGGTATGTTGACACTCCTTTCTGGAGCTATAATCCGGGCAAAGGGTACCTTTGGCTCTCGCCACATCTACCCATGGTCCCCAAGTTAAATGAGCGATGAAGAATCCAAGCAACCAGCAAAGATTGGCAAAACATATTTCACACTCTATGGGATGTTGTTTTGGAGCCTAAAGTGGCTCACTTTCTTTGATGTCTCCTTTTTCAAGGACTTCCTGTAGGAGAAAGCCTCTGTCATTTAGGGCTACACATTCCCAAATGCCCATTTTGTCATTGCAAGGAATCCATTCAACATTTGTTTTAAAATTGCCCTAGGGCCCAAGCGGCCTGGAAATGGATTCATGATTTTTTTAAACCTTTTAGGCCACAGCCCTTTTCCTAGCCTATGGTTCTTCTTGGGGATACAACCCAAATGCCAGTACATATGGAGCAGATTTGGCATCTTTTTAGGGCTGAGATTCTATTTAACATATGGAAAAGCTGTAATGGATTTTTTTTTCTACTCAACATGCATCTTCAGAGTTTTCCATGTATTCAAAAGCTCGAATATGCTCCAATGTTTTACTTCAGATTCAAGCGCAAGCGAACAAGGTTGCCCTTGAGGTTCAAAATATGCTAACTCTGCTGGATCATTGGGCGAGTGCTCTCTACACTGTGGTTCGGGTTCTGCCCTCCCCACCTTGCTAAAGACATTCTTCTTCTTAGCAACGAGCTCAAGGCCGCAAGAGGTCCCATGGAAGGACTCCGACTGCTCATAGCCCTCACCCGCAGGACAGTTGTTCCCGGGAAGGATTCCACTCCATGCGACAGTATTATGATTGGGGCTCATCATCCGGTTAGGCTACCACTTTGCCTCAGACCGTGGGCGACACACCGGAGTTGCAGGGTACTAGTTCTGGGTGGGATTCAATTCCCATAGACCTTGATCCTCCACTGGTTGGGGCAATCCTTTGGATAAAGACCCCCATCCCTCTACTGGTGCTACTTCTATGGCGACTTGAGTACTAGTGGGCCTTCTAGCCTTTCTTTTTTTTGTTGATATGTTAACTGTCTAATAGCTGTCCTAGGTCTTTTTCTGGACTTGGGTTGATGTTCTGCATAGGCTTTTTGGGTGTGCTGCCATACCACCCATTTTTTTGTGAATTGTATACTCTTATTTCTTTTAACAAAAAAAAATGAGGCATCCTAAAAAAAAGGAAAGCCATCAGATTTTTCAAACCATTTAGTGGATGTGTTCTACAGTCATAAAATAACTTTAATCAGGAATCCTTGGAAAATTTGTTGAGGGATTCCAAGAAGCGATGTCAACCATTCAATGGGTGTGTTCTACAGTGATAAAATAACTTCAATCAGGAATCCTTGGAAAATTTGTTGAGAATCCCACCAAAGCATACAAGTACTTATGGAATCCATGCAGCGCAACACCAATCGATGTCAAGTCATTGTAAAAGCCTATGAAAGACTAAAGTATAGAAAAATGTCTCGCGAATAAAATTCATTATGTAACTAATAACCTCCCATCCTGATCATATAAATTTGTAAAGAATGATGTCATGAAGATGGGATCTTCTGATTTGTTCTCAAATAGACTCCAAAGGAAACTTATTAAAAGTTTAAAACTGGTATGTACTCCAAATGTGACGATGGTCAATGGTGAATGGCAGTTGTTGCTAATAACATCTCTGCCTTTCTGCCCTTGTAAATATTCATTCCTTTTCATTTTGGTAATACCAGCCACGGAATGAATCAAGCAAATTTTGAAATTGGAGAATAATCTCTAAAGTTATTTTACATGTCATTTATTGGTTTTAAAATTTTCCTGTGGATGATTAGAATTCCAATTTGTGCAAGCAATTTTATCATTTATGGTGCACCTAACTTAGAGAATTTTTTCTCCAATCCTCTTCATATCTTAGTAGATTTATTCAGAAACCTTTAGAAATACTGAGAGTTGTCATCAGACAGTCACACTTTGTTGTTTCTTGTTTTATTCTCAATGGCATATTATAAAAAAATTCCTTCCAAAACTTTTATAAAAATAAAAAACATTGAGAGAGAGAGATCCACCCATTAAAATATTATAGAGATGAAATTTCCCTGCCCTCCAAAAGTGTCATGTTCAAGGCCAGCAGCTTCCTACCCTTCTTTGCTAGCAAAATGCTTGCAAAAGGAATTTCAACTAAGGGAGACATTTCAATCTATAAATTCAGTGCATGGCATACATAGTGATATTTAAATCAAGCTCAAAACTTAAATAACACGGACATATAAGTTTATTCAGCACTTTGCAATGTGATCCCAAAAAGTTGTCATTTCAAGCTACAACTTAAAGGATCAGGCCTGCATTTGAGAAACTGCAGGTGGCGTATTGGACTGGCCATTTTACAATTATGTGACAAGATATATGCATGACAAAATCATTCACATATCTGATTTTACGTCTCTGATGGACAAGCAAGGGCTAGAACTTCTTTAGACACAAAGTCTTGAAGTGGCTAGTCTTCACCAAAGTTTGACAGTTAAAACAATAATTCACAAGGGCATTATCAATGACTTCTTATGCAGTATTTGTAAAAGAGAGAAGTCAGTCAGCAACGTATTCTGGAGATGTAATTATGCCAAGTCCTTTGGAAGGTGATTCCAACCTAAATTCAATTTTTATCTGATCTCTATTTCTTGAGGAGGTGTCCTTTTGAGGCACACATGAAAGATCAAGGATAGTTACAATGCTTTCTGGTATACAGTAAGGGTGGTTGCTATCAGTTTCTTCTGGAAGACAAGGCATAAGGCAACTTTTCAGCAGGACAATTCCCCGCTCACTTTGGGCAAGTTGAGATCATCCTCGGAGGACTTGGATCTTTTTGCCAAAGCCAAGTTTGCTATTTGATTCTTTCTCTAAGGCACATGCTCATATGTCATATTTCCTTCCATTGCTTGTCTCTTTGAGGCTTTTATAATGTAATAATGTTATTATGCTAATATGATCTCCTTTTTCTAAGTGTAATATAAGATGCATTTCTCATCAGAAAAAAAAAAGTGTATAATAGACCAAATCTCATACACCAGAAAAGATACTCCCTCCTTGTATCAACAGACTCAAAATATATATGGATCATTGACAGACATTTATGACTCCATCAGATTGGCACTGCATGACTTTTTCTTTCGCATTTCATGTTGTATAAGTAGACATTTTAAGACAATGACACTGTTAATAAATCATATTACCAAGAAATGAATCTATGATATTCAATATTTTACATTTTGAATCCTGAAAAGGTTGTTTGACTCGACAAAAATCTTGCACATCAAGCTTTTCATTTCCAAGTTGATTCTTCCCTTGATTATTCTGGTTCTAGGCACTCATACGGAGTCAATCATGTGGACAAACCTACCCAGTTCTTGAATGCAATAATTGCTTGCACTTTTTTGAAATTCTTTTTCCTAAGTCTTGCCAATTTCAGCTTTTTGTGTGTCTCCAGGTAAACATGTTTGTATCTCCATTTATCAACAAATATTTTCAGTTCTTGCATTTTTTCCACTACCTCCATTGCTGCATCAAAGAATCCTCCTTTGACTAAAGCAAACAGAAAAGCATCAATCAGGTCCCGACTAATTTCAAACGCTTCTATTCCTCTTGCCCGAGCATGTATCATTCTCTTCTTCATTTCTGACCATAAAAGCAAGACACTAAAGTTCTTTTCTGCTGCACTATATCCATGCACCAAAGATAAGTAGCTCTGTGCATTTGGTTCAAAGCAAAGAAAGGCCATTCTCTTGAACGTTCTTCTTGCATCCTCCAAACGCCCAACCTTGCAAAAGCAGTGAATTATAGAATTCCAGTCATGAACACCCACCTCAACTCTTGGATCCACAACCACCTCATCCAAAAATGCAGCCATAAGCTCGGGCCTATGGTTCTCAGCGAGACCAGTCATGATAGTAAGGTAGCTCGTCTTTAGGGAACCCACCCCTGCTTCTCTCATTTCTCTAAAGAGAGCAAAAGCTGCCTTGAAATCTTGTGCTGTCATGCAAACATCTATGACCGCATCATAACTACCAGCGTCAAGTTCCAGCCCTGCTCTGTTGACATCTGAAACTAACTGAGTGGCCTCGTCTGTCCGTTGGTCTTTACAATAAGCCTTCAACAGTGAAGAATAGACACCAAGTCCAATTCTAGCTCCATGAGCATTCATTTCATCCAATATGCTGTGAGCCTTATCTAGCCACCCAATATTTACACATGCACGAACTATACATGCACCAACAGTTTGATCTGGATTCACTGATTGCCCTTCAACTTCTTGTGCCCTGGTAAGGAATCTTGCGAGATCTTTAACGGTCCCTACCTTCAAGAAACCCTTTACAAGTATGCTGTAAATCTGTTCGTCAAAAATAGCAGTTGTTTCATGATCCGACTCTAACCTAACTTGATCCACATGACTATGGCATGCCCTTTGCAGCACAAGCAATACAATTTCTGACGTTGACTCCAAATCACCTACACTTAAGTATGCACGAACCAAACTGCTGTAGAACTGTTGATCAGGAGTGACCAGGTATTGGTTCATCTCCTTATCCAACTTGACAAGCTTGTCTTTAAAACCTTCTTTGGCATAAAGCTGAGCAATAAGGCCGAGGCTCCTTCCATCTGCTCTCAAGCCCAATGCTGGCAACATTTGGAGGAGCCCCTCAGCCTGTGCCACCAAACCGAGGGTCAAGCAAGCATTGAGAGCTGAATTAAGGGCTTCAGTATCAGGCCTCATCTGGTCCACGTGTGCACCCTCTCCCCCCCTTACAAGACGGCAAATTTCCTTAAAAATCTCAAGCCCTGAAGAAGCGGCACTCTCAACCTTTGACATCTGCTCCACCACAGGGCCCCACATGCTGAGACGAGGGTACAAACCCTTTTTCAGCATTGTTTTCATAAGCGTGGAGGCAGGTGTCAACATTGCAGCCCTTCCCAGTGTGGAAACCAAATTGGTAATCGACTCCATATCAATTAGGGTTTGGTGGTTTTTCTCCAATAAAAGAATGACAGTGGCAAAAGCTCTTTTGAGACTGGGCAAATCATTTGCAGATGTAAGTTTGTGCACTAATGAATTGGTTAAATGATTGCTGGGAAATGCTCTGTTATTTCTCAATGATTTGAAGGCTTTCCAGGCATCATTGAGTCTATTTTCATCAAGTGCTATTTCGAGTTCCTTTTCCAGCACAGGATTATAGATCTTATTTTGCAGTTCTGTTGAGTTTGAGGAAGGGGGAGAAGACAGCTTTGGAGGTGGGCGTTTAATGGCAGCAAAGACTGAAGGCTGAAGGAAGGAATGGGTGAAAGGTATTTTTTTCGAATTTGATTGGGAACAAAAGTACGATCTTTTGTTGCAAGCATTTTGAATGGAAGATTTGTAATTTGAAAGCAGTAATGAACGAACAAAAATTCCAACCCTTCTCCTCATTTCATTATGCTTAGAAATTTTGCTTACCAGTTCCTCGCCTCAGGGATTTGTCCTTGTTACTCCTTTCACTTGTGCATGGAAAATTGAAACAACACAACTCCAAATTTACGGCTTCAAGAGTAGATTTTATGCAAAGAGAAGTTTTAGGGTCGAATCTGGAGCTTCATAAATATATGTTGGCATTGTTTTCGCACTTTTCTTTTGGGTTGGTGATTCGTAATGCCATGAAACCTTTCATGCAGGTTTTGCACACAGTTCAGTCTTAAAGATTCCGTCTTAAAGATTCCTGCACACTATACTCGTAAAAATCGTAAGGGATGTTATGAAATTGAACGATTCAAGCCTTGAGGGCTTTGCATAAAATGTGCTTCAATAAATTTATTGTTTGACTGGCTATATGAATATTAAGTATTTTTTTGAATTTTGAGTAAATCAATTTTATTATTTATTTATTAGTAAGTTTTGTAATTATATATATTATTTATCAAAATTAGATGTAAACCTAGTCTTTCATTTGAAGTAGAAATATTGAACTCAGTAAATCCATAATAAAAATTTATTAATAGAATTGAAACTTTATTGTATGATAAGAAACTCTCGTTGTTTGGCTTAAATCTCCTAAATCTTTGTAAATGTTTAATTTTTTTTAAGTCACATATTTTTATCTTGGAATTTTGTTTCATTTTAATTTTTTTTTTACTTCTTCACCTTTAACCCTTTTTACAAAACCCATTAGTTTTACACGTACTTTGTGTTATAATTTGCTTTTACATTTGTATTTATGCTTTTAACTTACCTTTGTGAACTGTGAAGATCTTAGCCCTTATTCTTTATATTCTTCTTAACTTTTTCTACGGTTTTTTAAAGTGAATTGTGAAGACTTTTATCATCTTTATCATTTCTTTAGAATGGAAAATCTTTGATTTAAAAGTAGTTTAATGGTAAAGACTTTGAAACTTTAAATAGAAGTTCAAGGTTCAAATCTTGTGAGTGCAGGATTGTACACCATGTTCCAGCAACCAATATGCGGTAAGAGATAAATAAATATTGGGTAAACAATATCTATCTCATACGACCTATGGCCTCCCAAGTAAGGTTGAAGATAAACAATATTTGTCTCATATAATTTATGGTCTTGCAACATAAAAAAATTACATCACCTTTCTTCTACTATAATATGATCTTGCATCACCTTGGAGTTGGTGAAAACTTTTCATGTCTTTTTAAACCATTTTCACTTTACAATCTCATGTCTGTTAGTAGTCTCGTAACATTTACAACATTTATTACCTGGAAGGATAACACATTGGTGATTGCAAATAGCTCCCTCCATTTGAGAGGTCTGAGTTCGAATTTTTATACAAAGTTGGCATCAAAGCGGATATCAACCATTTTCACTTTACAATCTCATGTCATGTTAGTAGTCTCGTAACATTTACAACATTTATTACCCGCAAGGATAGCACATTGGTGATTGCAAATAGCTCCCTACATTTGAGAGGTCTGAGTTCGATTTTTTATACAAAGTTGGCATCAAAGCGGATATCAAAAAATCTTTTGTAGTTTTCCTCTAGATGGTATTATCGGCCACTTAAGAGTGTAGGTTCCTTTACCCATAATTTTGTCTCGGGGAACAACACAACGGTATGGGCTTTGGTTCTTTTTCAAGAGGTCTAAGAGGTCTTTTTCAACAATTTTCACTTTACAATCTCATGTCATGTTAGTAGTCTCGTAACATTTACAACATTTATTACCCGCAAGGATAGCACATTGGTGATTGCAAATAGCTCCCTCCATTTGAGAGGTCTGAGTTCGTTCACTTTACAATCTCATGTCATGTTATTAGTCTCGTAACATTTACAACATTTATTATCCGCAAGGATAGCACATTGGTGATTGCAAATAGCTCCTTCCATTTGAGAGGTCTGAGTTCGAATTTTTATACAAAGTTGGCATCAAAGCGCATATCAAAAAATCTCTTGTAGCTTTCCTCTAGACGGTACTATCGGCCACTTAAGAGTGTAGGTTTTTTTACCCAAAATTTTGTCTCAAGGAAAAACGCAACGGTATGGGCTTTGGTTCTTTTTCAAGAGGTCTAAGATTCAAACCGCGATGTTTGTGGTTGTGTTAAATTCCCCGTGGTTGTGTGTTAAATTCCCTATTGATAAGTTCAACTCCCTCTTTTATCCTTTATGAAAGGTCATGATGAAATGAAGATACCCAACCCTAAATATCTAAAAGTTTTTCATACTAATTAAATCTAAAAAAACACGAGAACAAACATTATTTGTGTTTGTATTACCCACTTTAAAACTAATAATTTAAAGTCCAACAAGTGGTATGGGTTTCCATCTTCTTGAGTTTTCCTTAAGTCCATATAATAGGTAGTAGATGATAATATTTGGGGTTAAAGAAGTATATTATAGATCCACTTTGGACGATATATTAGAGACTCGACCTACAACGATTCATATGCACCACTTAGATTGTTCTATAACCTCATTTATATATAACGTTAATTTATTGCTAAGAAGATTTTAAACCTGGATAGTATATTTGTTTGTGTAAAGGTGTCTGAGTGTATGTTTACTTGATGATGATGGCAGTGTAATTTTTTTGAGTCATCAGTGGTTTCTTTACTCGGTTAACAACAACAAAGTGGTATAAGGGTTATAAAGGGTAACCTTATGATTTAAACATACTTGATAGTAAAAATATTATATAACTGATGTATTAAAAAAATATTAAAAACCACAAAATTTCTTCTTGTGCGAGGCACCATTTAATATGATTAGATGGTATGATGTTGACATCTACTTTTTGATGTTCCATGGTTGATCATTGATGTTGGATATAGTTTCACGTGGGATGCATTCAAGATTCGAGATGTTATTGAGAGACTTCATCAACTTTTTTCATATGATTCAGGATTTTTAGAAGGTCCAACAAAAACTAAGGAGATGGCAGTTAACAATGATACTTTTTTTTTCTTCATCGAAGACATGCCCAGAATTTCTATAACAACTCTCCCACATATGAATGTTGATATATGGTGTATTGCAGCAAGATATAGCTAATATTAACTTCTATTCTTATGTACATTCAGTTATGGATGTTTTATTTTTATCCACTTCATTTCGTTTTTTAGCTGATAAACAACGCTAACACCAAAATATTGTAATGTTCTGGTTAAAGAAATAATATAATCTAATTTTTTCTTAAAAAACATTAAACTAAACCTTAACAACATAACATTATAATATTATATTATATTATTTTATTTTTTTAAAAAGCAACATTAAGTTTCCTTTCAATCAATTTTTCTTAGCCATTCAATTTTAACAATGGCTAACCATTCATCAATCAACGAAAATTGTCTCTACTATTACTAATTTTTACATGCAAGAAGATTAAAATGCATACACCTCACATAGCCATAGTTAGAATCCTTCCATCCAGTAGATACCAATAATATGCAATACTTGCTCTTATATTTAGAGTCCATACGATTGATACAAGATTCAATATATATTTTTAGTAGGTGTGCTTTAGTGCCATATATGATACTTGGTCTTATATTTAGAGTCCATACGATTGATACAAGGTTTAATATAATTTTTTAGTAGGTGTTCTTCAATGCCATATATGATTGTTGGTAACTACTTGTTAAGCTCACAACCATATATAGTTATGATTAAGAACAAAATGTGAATAATTAGCTTGATGATGATTTTTGTGTGTATATATATTAGATGTAATATTTTATAATATAAATTGTTTGATGCTGATTTTCATATATATTAAATTAGTTGTAATCTTTTACAATATAAATTGTTTGTTTGTATAAATTTTTTTTACATAGGAGAGTTGGTCACAATTACACATTTTTTTTAGTAACTAACAAGTGCAGGGTTCAAACTATAGGAGTTGCTTCCACCAAACTTATTTCGTCTCGTTATTGTTGGCTCGGTGTGAAGAAGACCATTGATTGCTTGAGATTCGTACCTCATCATCAGTCTCACGTGCACTTAAAGGATTCAATTCAGACTACTACCTTTGCAAACATGTTGCCCCCAAGGTTTGAACCTGAGTGTCTTCTTAGTAAGGTTTGTTTTTATAAATTGATTCATAATGGTCGTGTTAGATGTTAGATGTTATAGCGATGAAAAGCTCAAAACTTGTGTAATGGTTGTACATTTAAAATAATTTTATATTTATTTGGTTAGTATCATAATTTTTATGACCAAGGTTTAGGGTTGAGCATTTTCATCCTACCCAGGATCCTTCTTGAGAGGGAAAGCTAATTTCATCAATAGAGGATTAATACACTTTTTTTTTTTTTTTTGGTTAGTGTGAAAAACCTTACAACTAAGGTTTAGGATCAAGCATTTTCATCCTACCCATGACCTCTCGTAAGAATGAGAGTTAAATTTAACAATAGAGGATTAACGCACAACCATACATACACACGTCGTGGTTTGAACCTTGGATCCTCGAAGAAGAGCCAAACCCTAAACCTTTGTGTTATCTCCCTAGGATTATACATTTAAAATAAGTCATCAAATTTATATAAAAAAATCATTTTTTAAATTATATTGAATTGAAACAAGCTCCACTTGTCTTAGTGTCATGACCATATAGTAGTATTAGAATATCTTACCAATTATGCACATGTCATTTGGTAAGATTTGAACTTAGGTTTCCTCTTTGAAAGTTTAGGAATTTAACTTGTTAAACTTATACTATTTGATATACAAAAACTATATGAAATATAATAGTATTAGAACATATTAACAATTTTGCACATGTCATTTGGTAAGATTTGAACTTAGGTCTCCTCGAAATTTTAGGAATTTAACTTGTTAAACTTATACTATTTAATATACAAAAACTTTATGAAATAATAATTTTTTTATTATTTAAATATTTTCTTTTGAACACTACTTCTTATACACATCGACCTCTTATGTCATCTGCTAAGATTTGAACTCAGGTTTCCTCCTTAAAAGTTTAGGAATTTAACTAGTTAAACTTATACTATTTGATATACAAAAAGTTTATAAAATATATATTTTTAACAATACTTCTTATACATATCCATCGCAAGGGTTGAGCCCAGGTCTCATCACCAATAATGCAAGTGATATCCTTGATGGTAAATTATTTTAAAATAATTACAAGTTAATTATTATGTATGTATATTATGTATGTATCGCTTGGGAAGATTCAAACTTGGGTCCTTGAAAGTCAAGAAATTTGACTAATTAAGTTAATGTCATTTGATAAATTATTTATTTAAGTTACTAAATATGTTTTAAAATAGTTATTTTAATTAATGTCAATTGAAAAAATTATAGTGAATTCCACTTAAATATGTTTAAAATGATTGAGATTAGAATATGTCCATGCTTATTATAATCAATTATTGAAAAGTCTAGGAGGGGCACCCTAATGGTATGTTGTTGCATTGTTGTTCAGGATGCTCAAGTTCAAATCACAAGAAACGAGGCTTTCATTGTGCCCATGGGGAGTGTGCCCCCACTTGTGCCATATGTTGTACTTCAGCTTATTTCAATTAAAAATTTTTTATTAAAAAAATATTAATTAATATAAATATTAACTCTTTAATATTATTATTTTTTAATCAGTGAGAAGCTTCTACTACCAACGCTTAGACTGAGCATTCCCATCCTATTCATGACCTCTCGTAAGATTGAGACCTAAGCTTATCAACAGGGAATGATAACGCACACACATCATGGTTTGAATCTTGAAACTCCCAAAGAGAGGTCAAAGCCCAAATCGTTGTGTTGTGCCTTGAGACTATTTTTTGTGATAAATACCCTATGACCAACGCTTACAACTAAGCATTCCCATCTCATCCATGACATTTCGTAATGTCAAGAGCTAATCTTATCAATAGGGGATTTTTTACATGTTTGTATAGGGATTCAAACTGAGGACTCTCAAATGGAGGGAGTTGTTTGTAATCACCAATACGCCACCCTTGCAAATTAAAACTTTCTTTGTTAGAAAGAAATATTTTTGTATCCTCTGGGGGCTAGCTGTCTGTCTCATTTGGGTATACCCCTCAGGTTAGTTGGGAGGTTTTTTATGTATCCACAAAAACAACACAAGGGATGGTTCAAACATTGGACTTCACATTCTTTGTGTTTTGGAGTCACGTCTTGAAAATCAATTGTGCTACGAAGGTAAACAAAATTTTCTTGGTTAGAAAGAAACCTTTTTGTATCCCTTAGGGGCTAGTTGCCTATCCCATTTGGGTATACCTCTCAAGTAAACTGGAAGGTTTTTTATGTGTTCATAAAGACAACACAGGGGGTGGTTTGAACATTGGACCTCTCATTCTTCATGTTTCAAGGCCATGTTTTGGAATCCAACTATGCTACAAATGCAGGCAAACCTTTGTTTTAGAAAGGAAAACCACTACTTCAACCTTAGGGCCTATTGCTTGTCCTATTCAAGTGTACCCCTAAGACCTCCATAGTGGATTTTTTATGTGTCTGCAAAGACAATACAGGGGGTGGTTCAAAAATTGGACCTTCTATTCATTTTGAGACCATGTCCCAAAAACCAAATGTAGTACAAAGCCACACAGGGGGTGGTTTGAACACTAGACCTCTTGTTCATTAATTTTGGGGTCATGTAAAACCTTTGCGTTAGAAAAGAAACCCACTACTTCAACCTTGGGGTATGTCTCCAGTACCATCCGAGTATTACCTCTAAGGCCTCCATAGTAGATTTTTATGTGTTTGCAAAGACAATACAGGGGGTGGTTCGAACATTGGACCTATCGTTCATTTTGGAACCATGTCCTAAAAACCAACTACACAATAAAGACGCATAGGGGGTGGTTCAAACACTAGACCTGTTATTTATTAATTTTGAAAAACCTTTGTGTTAGAAAGGAAACCCACTACTTCAACTTTGGAATATATTGCTAGTCTCATCCATATATATCCCTAAGGCCTTCATAGTGGATTTTTTATGTGTCTACAGAGACAATACAGGGGGTGGTTCAAACACTGCACCTTCCATTTATTTTTAGGTCATGTCCCAACTGCACAACAAAGATGCATATGGGGTGGTTTGAACATTGAACCTCTCAAACTCTTTATTACTTTTTATTACAATAAGAAATGAAATTAATGCACATAAAAATATTTATATAACCAACCAAAAATCTTGAAACATACCAATAACATAAGAAGGACAAAGGATCATGTGAGGTGTAGAGTAAATCATAGAAAATAAAGAATTGCACACCATGAGTTAAGGCTCAAATTTCATATGTAAACCTTAACATTTGAGTCAAGAGGTGTAGGAAAGTGGTTGGAAGCATTGAATCTCATATAAAAGGCTAAGGTTATAAAGGGTAACCTTAAGATTTAAACATACTTGATAGTAAAAAATACTATATAACTGATGTATTAAAAAAATATTAAAAACCACAAAATTTCTTCTTGTGCGAGGCACCATTTAATATGATTAGATGGTGTGATGTTGACATCTACTTTTTTATGTTCCATGGTTGATCATTGATGTTGGATATAGTTTCACATCGGATGCATTCAAGTCTTGAGAGACTTCATCAACTTTTTCATATGATTCAGGATCTTTAGAAGGTTCAACAAAAACTAAGGAGAAGGTAGTTAACAATAATACTTTTTTTTCTTCATCGAAGTCATGTCCATAATTTCTTCATATAACAAACTCTTCCACATATGAATGTTGATATCTGGTGTATTGCAACAAGATATAGCTAATATTAGCTTCTATTCTTATGTATATTCAGTTATGGATATTTTATTCTTATCCACTTCATTTTATTTTTTAGCTAGTGGACAACGCTAACACCAAAATATTGTAATGTTTTGGTTAATGAAATAATATAATCTAGTTTTTTCTTAAAAAACATTAAACTAAACTCTAACTGTAGCAAATGTGAACACTTTTAGTGGTTAGGTTAGGTTAGCATTGTCGGCAAATGTCGGCAGGTTTTTTAATTAATAAATTCTTCTCTTCCCCTTATCCCTCCATTTCCTCCTTTATTCCCTCTTCCTCCTTATCCCTCCAACTCCCTTTCCCCTTATTCCTCCAACTTCCCTTCATTTCCTCTCCGTCGACTTCCTCCCTATCCTCTCCTTATATATTTGTTATGATTTTCTATGTTCGTTGGTTGATGTAATAGCTCTGCAAGTTTATTAATTAATATTAAATTATTTAGTTAATTTTACTTTTTACCTCCTGGTCCAAATTTGATATTTGGTATCAGAGCCGAGATCGCACGGGCACGATTCCCGAGATCGCACGGGCACGATTCTCGAGGATGCACGGTGACTGGCTGGCGAGCGTGTTGGGCACGCATCTCGAGGGCACACTGTGTTCGAGGAGCTGGCGATCGGATCGAGGAGGTGGCAGAGCTGGGCACGGATTTTGATGCTGCATGATTTTTGAGGTGACACATGGCAGGCGGAGCGACAGCTGACGTGGACACGTGGATCGAGGTGCTGAGGTGGACGCTGACGTGGCGGCAGCTGACACGTGGCAGGTGCTGACAGAGCATTAACGTGGTGCTGACGTGGCGATCGATGTGGCAGTTGACGTGGCGATCTGAGGTGGCGAGGCGGTCGAGCGTGTGCGGTGGCAAAAAATTGTTGGACCACGTGGCGGACGTGGATTTGTCTGAGGGTGATACATGGCGATCGCAGATTGGCTAAGAAGGAAGCATAGAACTGAGCAGCGATTGCCCGAAGGCAATCGATTATATATGCGGTCGCGTGCATATAAAAAGACTAGATAGTCTTTCTACCATTGAATGTGGGACAAATCCACATTTATTTATTTATTTATTTTTAAAAATTTTGCCCGACGACAGTTTAAGGAACCTCCCGTTCCTTTCTACTCTAGCCGAAGGGCGTAGCGCAGTCGGTTGAGTCTCTGGCTTGCGGAGGAGAGGTCCCGGGGTCGAATCCCGTCGGGGGTTAAAAACCAAGTTTTTATTATTTTTTTTTAATCACCGGACGTCGACGAGTTTAAAACGATGGCAATTTGCTTTACTTCTCACCGGCGCCGCGTGGTGTAGCGGCTAGTGGCTGCGGGCAGGACGCGGAGGTCCTGAGGTCGAATCCCGTCGGGGATTTCGCGACGAAAAAAAAAACAAAAGGTTTTTTTTAATTAATTCTTTTTTCTTATTTGTTTTTAAAGTTTTTAAAAATTTAATGTTTTTTATTTATATTTTTTATTAAGTTTTTTTAAAATAAACTTTTATTTAAAAAAACTAATTTAAAATATATATAAAAAAATTGTTAAAATTTTTAAAGGCTTTATTAAAATAAATTTTGGAAAATTGATTTAAAAAATAAAAGGGTGAAAAGTTTTTTTTAGCATCATTATTGTAACCCAGTGCATGCGGTGAAATTTTGGGTAGATGATTCGGTCATCTGGATGCTATTATGCATTGCTCTCTCTGTTGAGAAGAGAGACTCCTGATTCCTTTGACGGGAAAGTCCAGCGGAGTGGACTTCATACTGTGTTTTGTCGGTTGGAAAACCAAGTGATTGCACATCGAGGAAAACCAGATTCTGGATACGAGGCAGATTCGGAAGATAATATCTTCTGGCAAAGAGTAGTTGAATCCGAGACGGTTGAAACAATACCTGAAGGACAATCAAGTGACAGTTATACTCCTGCAGTGCCTGAAGTTGAAACGAGTGAGAGCTATACACCTCACTCTCCGATTCGAGAACCGAGTAGAAGTAGAAGCGAGAGGAAAAAGAACCGGTGGAGGTGAAACCTGAAATTGAAGAACGAGTTGTTCTCAAAAGGCGTCTTGAGCCGACGAGCGATAGCAAAAGAAGTCATTATCATCGGTGACGACGAAGCGGACAACTTCACCTTTCCGGTTTTGGGAAATCCTCAAGAAGAAGAACGCCAAATCAGTGAGCATTTTAAGAAAGCTAGATTTGATTTAAATCAGTAATCTATTTTGTACTTCTTGTACAGCTTGTTTGAAGTTGAAATAAAAGTTGCTTTCTAAAATGGCTTCCAATACTAGTTTACCAATCCTTGAATTCAATGGTAGTGATTACGAGTATTGGTCAATTAAAATGCAAACTCTGTTGATTGGCAAAGGTCTTTGGGATGTGATTGAAGAGGGATATACTGAACCTTCAGCTGTTGAGTGGGCGGCTATGAGTGGTGCTGATAAAAGGGCTAGAAAAGAAGCACAGAAGAATAATTCTTTTGCCCTTTATCACATTCACGCCGCCCTTGATAAAAGTATTTTCCCTAGAATAGCTTCTTTTAAAGCTGCTGAATCTGCTTGGAAAGCTTTACAAGAAAGTTATAGGGGTAGTGACCAAATCAAACAAGTTAAACTCCAAACCTTGAAAAGAGAGTTTGAAACTCTTAAAATGCAAGAAAATGAAAAGGTTGGTGATTACTGCGTGCGTGTGAAAGCCGTAGTAGATAAGATGGTCACTTTAGGAGAAGATGTAAAGCCTGAAGTTATAGTGAAGAAAGTGTTGAGAACACTTCTTCCTAAGTGGAATTTAGTAGCCATCATTATAGAGGAATCTAAAGACCTAACTTCTCTGTCTTTTGAAACCCTCATTGGCTCACTTCTCTCACATGAGGAGAGATTACAACCATCTCCTTCCACAAGTTATGGAGGAGATGATAAAGCCTTTGCTTCTCAAGAAGGCGAGAGGTAGAGGTCGTGGGAGAGGAAAGTCTAGAGGAAGAGGCAGAAATAATCGAGAGAGGTGGAACTCCTAACGAGAGGAGGAAATCGAGAACAGAGGAGGATTCTCAAACAACGAGTGAACAACAACAGAATAGAGGAGGACAACAAAATAGAGGGAAACAATCAGGCAGAGGTAAAGGAGGAGATAAGTCAAAACAATCTTGCTACAATTGTGGCAAACTTGGCCATTATGCTCGTGACTGTTGGACTAAGACTTCACAGGGAGCTAGTAGCGACCAGAGCGATCAGTTTGGAAACTTTGGAGAAGAGGAAGAGGCCACAAATCTCTTTCTCTCATATGGTCAAGCAGATCAGAACATGAATGATACATGGATCTTGGACACCGGGTGTTCAAACCATATGAGTGGCAAAGAAGAGCTCTTTGCTACTCTAAACTCCTCCTACAAATCCAGCATCAAATTGGGAGATGATAAATCATTGGCAGTCGAAGGCATTGGAGCTATGGCAGTTCCAACTAAAGAAGGAGTCAAACAAGTAAGTGATATCTATTATACACCCCATCTCCAACATAATATTTTAAGTGTTGGACAAATGTTAGAAAAGAACTACAAGTTGCTTTTTGATGAGGGTAAATGCACTATTTTTGATAAAAATAACAATAATAGAATCATTACTCAAGTGCCAATGTCAAAGAATAGATTGTTTCCTTTAAAGTTTGGCCAACCAGGGGGAGATAAGTTAGCAAGTGTTGCTATTTCCAATCCAAGTGTTCTATGGCACTTGAGATATGGCCATTTGAATTCTGCTAGTTTGAAAATGCTAACTTCCCAAGCCATGGTCATTGGACTTCCTAAAGTTCAGGATGGTAAAGAAGTCTGTGAAGGGTGTGCTCTTGGAAAGCATGCCAGATCAAAGTTTCCTCATGGACAAGCATGGCGGGCTAGCTATCCACTCCAGCTAGTGCATACCGACATCTGTGGTCCGATGCAGACACAGAGTCTGGGTAACAACTCTTACTTTCTACTCTTTATTGATGATTATACTAGAATGTGTTGGATATATTTTTTGAAACATAAGGATGAAGCATATGAATGTTTTCTTGATTTCAAAACAAGAGTTGAAAGTGAAAGTGGACATTTTGTAAAATGTCTTCGATCAGATAGGGGAGGAGAATATTCCTCTAATGAGTTTGTGAATTTCTGTAAGCAACATGGCATTAAGAGGCAGTTCATCGCTGCCTACACTCCACAGCAGAATGGTGTCGCGGAGAGGAAGAATCGCACCATTGTGGAGATGGCAAGGTCTATGCTTCGGACGAAGCATTTGACTAATTCATATTGGGCGAGATGCGGCCGGGACCGACGTGTATATCTTGAACAGAAGTCCTACTTCAAGTTTGGAAGGACGGACACCTTACCAAGCATGGTATGGTAAAAAGCCAAATGTTAAGCATTTCAGAGTGTTTGGCTCGTTGGCCTATTCTCACATTCCTGATGAGCTTAGGAAGAAGCTCGATCCAAAGAGTCAGGCATGTATCTTTGTCGGATATTGTGAGAATACAAAAGCTTACAGACTCTATAATCCCCGGACTAGAAAGCTTGTGATTTCCGGGGATGTGATTTTTGATGAAGGGGGAGAATGGGGTAAGCCCCAAATATTCGATGATGTTGAATCCATCGATGTAGTTTCTCGAGCGGGTGCAACCACGGACACCATAGAAAGGAAAGCAATCTCCTCCAGATCAAGATCCAAGTTCATCTTCGATTCTTCTTCTTCACCAAGTCCTTCTCCACAGCGATCTGTACGTTCCTCACCAATGGACATTGATTCTCCATCCAAAGGTAAGAGAACTCTACAGTATCATCCATCATCTCAGATGTTGGATAAAATTTTTTCAAGAAGATACACTAGGAGTCAAGCTAGTGAAATGGATTCTGTTTTACACAGATTAGAAAGTATGCACTTGTATGGTGATGATGTCTCCCAGCGGGGAACCTAGGGGAGATCAAGTTAACTATGCTTTGTTAACTAGTGCACGACTTGAACCTTCTAGTTATGAGAAGGCATGTACTCAAAAAATTTGGCAAGATGCCATGAAAGAGGAGATAACCTCTATAAAAAACAACGACACTTGGGAGCTGGTAAAGCTTCCTAAAGGCAAGAAATGTGTTGGATGTAAGTGGGTCTACAAGACCAAGTTTAATGCTGATGGTAGCATTGAAAGGCACAAGGCGAGACTAGTTGCAAAGGGATTCACTCAGAAATATGGAATTGATTATGAAGAGACTTTTGCTCCTGTAGCCAGACAGGAGACTATTAGAACAGTTCTTGCCTTAGCTGCAAATAAGGGATGGAAAGTTCAACACATGGATGTGAAAAGTGCATTTCTAAATGGTTACTTGACAGAAGAAGTGTATGTTGAGCAACCACAAGGATTTGAAGAGAAAAACAAGGAACATCTTGTTTACAAACTGAAGAAGGCACTTTATGGCCTCAAGCAGGCACCACGAGCTTGGTACTCACGCATTGATGGGTACTTCAAAGAATTTGGGTTCACCAGAAGTAGAAATGAACCCACCCTTTACTACCTACAACAAGGAAATGACATCCTCATAGTTTGCTTGTATGTGGATGATCTCATATTCATGGGTAGTAATGAAAAACTGAATATGAAGTTCAAACACTCCATGATGGAGCAGTTTGAGATGAAGGATCTTGGCTTAATGCACTACTTCCTTGGAATGGAGGTTCATTAGTCAGATACGGGGATCTTCATCTGTCAACATAAGTATGTTTGGGACATGCTTAAGAAGTTTGCTATGGAGCATTGCAAACCGGTTGCAACTCCAATTGGACATGGGATCCAATTAAGCAAAGATGATGGAGCATCAAAAGTTGACGTGACCACTTTCAGAAGCATGGTTGGGAGTTTGATGTTTCTCGCCAACACCAGACACGATATTCGGTATGCTGTTTCTCTTGTCTCTCGATTTATGTCTAATCCTTACGAGTTGCATTTGCGAGCGGCTAAGAGAATTCTTAGATATGTAAAGGGTACATGGGATTTTGGAATCCATTACCAGAAATGTAACACTATCAAGCTTGTAGGCTTCGGTGATAGTGATTGGGGTAGCAACATTGATGACAGAAAATCAACCTCGGGGAACTGTTTTAGTCCGGGATCGGGACTAATAACTTGGAGTTCCAAGAAGCGGACAGTAGTAGCACTATCTTCAACAGAAGCTGAGTATATAGCGGTCACTCATGCTAGTACTCAAGCTCTATGGCTACGAAAGGTATTAGAAGAACTTGGAGAGCAGCAAAGTGGTCCAACAAGGTTATTCTGTGACAACATTAGTGCCATTCAGTTGGCATACAATCCTGTCCACCATAGTAGATCAAAGCATTTTGATATGAAGTACCACTTCATCAGAGATATGGTGGAAACTGAAACTGTTGAGCTTCACTATTGCCCCACTTTGGAGAATGTTGCGGACATCTTCACCAAGGCATCGGCTAAAGCTCAATTTGTAAAGTTGAGAGACTGTATTGTCAGACCTCTCAACTTTAAGGGGGAGAATGTAGCAAGTGTGAACACTTAGTGGTTTAGGTTTAGTTGTCGGCAAGTTTATAATGTCGACATGTTTTTTAATTAATAAATTCTTCTCTTCCCCTTATCCCTCCATTTCCTCCATTATTCCCTCTTCCTCCTTATCCCTCCAACTCCCTTTCCCCTTATTCCTCCAACTTCCCTTCATTTCCTCTCCGTCGACTTCCTCCCTATCCTCTCCATATATATTTGTTATGATTTTCTATGTTTGTTGGGTTGTGGTCGATGTAATAGCTCTGCAAAGTTGATTAATTAATATTAAATTATTTAATTAATTTTAATTTTTACCTCCTGGTCCAAATTTGATACTAACAACATAACATTATAATATTATATTATATTATTTTATTTTTTTTAAAAAGCAACATTATTTTATTTAAGTTTCCTTTGGATCAATTTTCCTTAGCCATTCAATTTTAACAATGGCTAACCATTCATCAATCAACGAAAATTGTCTCTACTATTACTAATTTTCACATGCAAGAAGATTAAAATGCATACACCTCACACAACCATAGTTAGAATCCTTCCATCCAGTAGATACCAATAATATGCAAGACTTGCTCTTATATTTAGAGTCCATACAATTGATACAAGATTCAATATATATTTTTAGTAGGTGTGCTTTAGTGCCATATATGATACTTGGTCTTATATTTAGAGTCCATACGATTGATATATATGATACTTGGTCTTATATTTAGAGTCCATACGATTGATACAAGGTTTAATATATTTTTTAGTAGTTGTTCTTCAATGCCATTGTTGGTAACTACTTGTTAAGCTCACAACCATATCTAGTTATGATTAAGAACAAAATGTGAATAATTACCTTGATGATGATTTTCGTATATATATATATTAGATGTAATATTTTATAATATAAATTGTTTGATGATGATTTTCATATATATTATATTAGTTGTAATCTTTTACAATATAAATTGTTTGTATAATTTTTTTTACATAGGAGAGTTGGTCACAACTACACATTTTTAGTAACTAATAAGTGTAGGGTTCAAACCACAAGAGTTCCTTCCACCAAACTTATTCCGTCTCGTTATTGTTAGCTCGGTGTGAAGGAGACCATTGATCACTCGAGATTCGATTGCTCGAGATTCGTACCTCATCATCGGTCTGACGTGCACTTAAAGGATTCAAAATAGACCACTACCTTTGTAAACATGTTGCCCCCATGGTTTGAACCTGAGTGTCTTCTTAGTAAGGTTTGTTTTTATAAATTGATTCATAATGGTCGTGTTAGATGTTATAACGATGAAAAGATCAAAACTTGTGTAATGGTTGTACATTTAAAATAATTTTATATTTATTTCATTAGTATGAAAATTTTTATGACCAAGTTTTAGGGTTGAGCATTTTCATCTTACCCAGGATCCTTCTTGAGAGGGAAAGCTAATTTTATCAATAGAGGATTAATACACATTTTTTTTATTTGGTTAGTGTGAAAAACCTTACAACTAAGGTTTAGGATCAAGCATTTTCATTCTACCCATGACCCTCTACCCATGACCCCTCGTAGAACTAAATTTATCAATAGAGGATTAACACACAACCAAACATACACACATCGTGGTTTGAACCTTTGGATCCTCAAAGAAGAACCAAACCCTAAACCTTTGTGTTATCTTCCTACGATTATACATTTAAAATAAGTCATCAAATTTATATAAAAAAGTCATTTTTTAAATTATATTGGATTGAAACAAGCTCCACTTGTCTTACGTCATGACCATATAGTAGTATTAGAATATCTTAACAATTATGCAAATATCATTTGGTAAGATTTGAACTTAGGTCTCCTCCTTGAAAGTTTAGGAATTTAACTTGTTAAACTTATACCATTTGATATACAAAAAAAATTATGAAATATAATAGTATTAGAACATATTAACAATTTTGCACTATCATTTGGTAAGATTTGAACTTAGGTTTCCTGGAAATTTTAGGAATTTAACTTGTTAAACTTATACTATTTGATATACAAAAACTTTATGAAATAATATTTTTTTTATTATTTAAATATTTTCTTTTGAACAATACTTCTTATACACATCGGCCGCACATGTCACTTGCTAATATTTGAACTCAAGTCTCCTCCTTAAAAGTTTAGGAATTTAACTAGTTAAACTTATACTATTTGATATACAAAAAGTTTATAAAATATATATTTTTAACAATACTTATTATACATATCCATCGTAGGGGTTGAACTCGGGTCTCATCACCGATAATGCAAGTGATATCCTTGATGGTAAATTATTATAAAATAATTACAAGTTAATTATTATGTATGTATCGCTTGGGAAGATTCAAACTTGGGTCCTTGAAAGTCAAGACATTTGACTAATTAAGTTAATGTCATTTGATAAATTATTTATTTAGGTTACTAAATATGTTTTAAAACAGTTATTTTAATTAATGTCAATTGAAAAATTATAGCGAATTCCACTTAAATATGTTTAAAATGATTGAGATTAGAATATGTCCATGCTTATTATAATCAATTATTGAAAATTCTAGGAGGGGCACCCTAATGGTATGTTGTTGCATTGTTATTCAGGATGCTCAAGTTCAAATCACAAGGAGGCTTTCATTGTGCCCATGGGGAGAGTGCCCCCACTTGTGCCATATGTTGTACTTCAGCTTATTTCAATTAATTTTTTTTTATTAAAAAAATATTAATTAATATAAATATTAACTCTTTAATATTATTATTTTTTAATCGGTAAGAAGCTCCTACTACTAATTCTTAGATTGAGCATTCCCATCCTATTCATGACCCCTCGTAAGATTGAGACCTAAGCTTATCAATAGGGAATGATAACGCACACACATCATGGTTTGAACCTTGAAACTCCCAAAGAGAGGCCAAAGCCCAAATTGTTGTGTTGTGCCTTGAGACTCTTTTTGGTGAGAAATACCCTATGACCAACACTTACGACTAAGCATTCCCATATCATCCATGACCTTTCGTAATGTCGATAGCTAATCTTATCAATAGGGGATTTTTTACATGTTTGTATAGGGATTCAAACTCAGGACTCTCAAATGGAGGGAGTTGTCTGCAATCACCAATACGCCACCCTTGCAAATTAAAACTTTCTTTGTTAGAAATAAATATTTTTGTATCCCCCAGGTTAGTTGGGAGGTTTTTTATGTATCCACAAAAACAACACAAGGGATGGTTCAAATTTTGGACCTCCCATTCTTTGTGTTTTGGGGTCACGTCTTGAAAATCAATTGTGCTACGAAGGTAAACAAAAATTTCTTTATTAGAAAGAAACCTTTTTGTATCCCTTAGGGGCGAGTTGCCTATCCCATTTGGGTATACCTCTCAATTAGACTGGAAGGTTTTTTATGTGTCTGTAAAGACAACACATGGGGTGGTTTGAACATTGGACATCTCATTATTCATGTTTCGAGGCCATGTTTTGGAATCCAACTATGCTACAAAGGTGGACAAACCTTTGTGTTAGAAAGGAAACCCACTACTTCAACCTTAGGGCCTATTGCTAGTCCTATTCAAGTGTACCCCTATGACATCCATAGTGGATTTTTTATGTGTCTGCAAAGACAATACAAGGGGTGGTTCAAAAATTGGACCTTTTATTCATTTCGAGACCATGTCCCAAAAACCAAATGTAGTACAAAGACACACAGGGGGTGGTTTGAACACTAGACCTCTTGTTCATTAATTTTGGGGTCATGTAAAACCTTTGTGTTAGAAAAGAAACCCACTACTTCAACCTTGGGGTATGTCGCTAGTCCCATCTGAGTATTACCTCTAAGGCCTCCATAGTGGATTTTTATGTGTTTGCAAAGACAATACGGGGGGCGGTTCGAACATTGCACCTCTCGTTCATTTTGGAACCATGTCCTAAAAACCAACTACATAGTAAAGACGCATATGGGGGTGGTTCAAACACTAGACCTGCCATTTATTAATTTTGAAAAACCTTTGTGTTAGAAAGGAAACCCACTACTTCAACCTTGGAATATATTGCTAGTCCCATCCATATATATCCCTAAGGCCTTCATAGTGGATTTTTTATGTGTCTACAGAGACAATACAGGGGGTGGTTCAAACACTGCACCTTCCATTTATTTTTAGGTCATGTCCTAGAAACCAACTGCACAACAAAGATGCATACGGGGTGGTTTGAAAATTGAACCTCTCAAACTCTTTATTACTTTTTATTACAATAAGAAATGAAATTAATGCACATGAACATATTTATATGACTAGTCAAAAATCTTGAAACATACCAATAACATAAGAAGGACAAAGGATCCTGTGGGGTGTAGAGTAAATCATAGAAAATAAAGAATTGCACACCATGAGTTAAGGTTTAAATTTCATATGTAAACCTTAACATTTGAGTCAAGAGGTTTAGGAAAGTGGTTGGAAGCATTGAATCTCATATAAAATACCAAGGTTCCAATCCCTTGCACAAGCCTTAAAATTTATCAAATGACATGTGTTCAAGTGGTTAAAACATAGGTTTTCCATATGGAGACCTAGGTTTAAGTCTTACTAGATAATATATGCATGCTTTCTAGTTATGTTTGTCAAATATTGCAAATGCAATTATGATATGATATGGGTGATGTCCATTTTAACTATATATAACCAATTTAAAAAATAATAATAGGGTATTAAAAAATAAGAACCCAGAAGAAAATAAAAAAATAAAAATACTTATAACTCAAATAGCCATATCTAGAATCTAATTGTTAGATGTCAATAATATACAAGCCTTGCTATCACATCAAGTGGCCATATTGCAGTCAATAAAAGATGTAATATATATTTTAGTTGGCATCCTTTAAAGGTAGACATGATTTCTCATAACTAATGCAACAACAAAATAGACTTAGTTGTGATTGGTTAAGTAAAAAATATGGACAATTACCTTTGATGAAAATTTTTACATATTCTTTTCTTTTTTAAATAAGATTGAAATGGGCTCCTTCTATATTATGTCATCACCACATAGTGGTATTGGAACAATTTGGGTATTTATCCATGTATCACTTGGTAAGAATTAAACCTGGGTTTCCTCCTTCAATGTTGAGGAATCTAACTAGCTAAGCTAATTTTTACATGTTTGTTTCACTACACCTAATGTTGTAAATATTTTTTTGCAAAAAAAGTGAAAATCTTATTAAGAAAACAAGTCCAAAGTCACAATAATTGATCTACCACTTTTGGCCAATCGCAAGATCCTAATAAAACTAACTCTAACATCTTCTTGGACCACAAATGTCTTAGTGTGATCTAAAAAGAAAAAACTCCTATCATGATTATAGTTTTGGTTAATGTCATTCTAGAGAGTTTGGATTAGCTTCTCTCTCCTGCCATGACTTCAAGGGCTACCCCAAATTGGGAATAAGATCATTACAAACAAAAATATGATTTTGGACCAAATTCTAATCACCATAATCATCTACTCTAGTCCTACACACTTCATTGCGTAAATCCCTATTGGCTAGTAATAAAACATGTTGGTTCACCTCCATCCAATCTACAATATCCCTATTCTAATCATATTTCAACAAGTAACTAGTAATCACTTCCTATTTTAGCCAAAAAATCAACCACAACATTCTTCCCTCTATATGCATGAATTGAGATGGCATCCTCAAACTATTTCCAGATGGCTTTGATTTGAATCACTATGTTCTTGATCCACCATGCACTCGATCTAAAATCCTTAATCTCATCTAGTGATCCCACCAAAATTTATGAGTCAGAATCGACTCTGATCTTTAAAATTCCATTCTTCCAAGCATTGAAAGAGCTTTATCTAATTTCCAAAGCCTTTGCTTAATTATTTGTTGCTACTCTTAGGCCTTCTAATTTCCAATGAAGGACCTTCCCTTGTAATCTCTTCTAAGGAAACCAATATTATTATCTCTAGGTTATCCTTGGCTACTCCATCCATGTTGATTTTTTCCTAGCCTAAGGGTGGGGGTTGCCAAGCCCCATGAGTTTGCCTCTTGAAAGTGTTCTCTCTCTCCTAGTTTTTTTCCTTCTCCACATGATCTTTTACAATTTTTGCAACCATGTTTAATATTTTTTGCTAAACAAGCTCTACTCTAAAAATTATAGCATTTCTTTCCAACCATATGTACCACCAAATAAATCTTAGACCTAGATACCAATCCAACTGAACTAATTTATTTTTGAACCTTCTTCATTTATGGACCTCCCATATATTAGTAGGTGTTAACTACTGGTTGAGATGGGCCTTGAAGATATCAACCCATTGGGTCCACAACTTTAGGGTAAAGTCACATTGAAAGAGCAAATGATCTATTATCTCCTCTTGAATATTACAAATTATACATTTAGAGAGGTCAAGCAAACCTCTCTTCTATAAGTTATCATAGGTGAGGAATCCTTGATACATAACTTGCTAAGCAAAGAAATTAATTTTTGGCTAGCCCTTTGCCAACCATACTCTATCACATGTAACATCCAACATTGATGAGGGAGGGAGAAATTCATTACAACCTTTCCAAATGGTATAGATGTCTAAATTTCCATGACCTTAAGCTATATTGTCCTCTTCCTTATCTCTCGTGATGTGGTATTGCTTTAATATCCTCTCTAATAGTGGCACCAAATTTTGGGAGATTAGGACTAACCACGTTTCCCACTACTTTAGTTGCATAATATGCCTTGTATATAGATAACATCTTGTCTTGATCCAACCTCTAGACTCAAGGCTCTATTGAAGGGGTTTTAGCTCTAGAAATTTTGAAATTAAGGGGGGTATTGATCCCACAAATCGATCCAAAATTTTGCTTAATCCCATCTACCCACTTGCCGAAGTTGTTTTGGTTTTACCACTTTCTCTCCTAATTTTATCATCTTCCAAACAACATAACCTTGGCCACCCATAGGGATGTGACCTACTTCCTCATGAGGAATGTTACCCAAGTACTTACTAGCAATGACTTTTTTAAACAACGCTTCATAATTAGAGATCTATCTCCAATACAACTTGTCTACTAGAGCTTGGTTATTCAATGTTGCTTTTCTAATTCATAATCCTCTGCTTGTTTTAGAATGATACATTTTATCCTGACTTATTAAATCCCATCGCTTATCCATACTTGGGCCATCCCAAAAGAATTTTCATATGAGCAAGTCTAACTCCTTGAGGATTCCAATTGGAGCAATAAGGATAGAGAACTTGTATATTGACATTGCTTGAACCACTGATTGAGTACAGTTCCTCCAAAAGAAAGTCAATGGTGCATCCAATGATTAATATTTACACAAATTTTATCCACCAATATTTTCCATTACGCCACCTTCAACTTCTTATAGTGTAGTTGAAACCCCGAGTAGACCAGTAGGAGGGAGCCCTCAGAGAAGCCTAAGATGTTTAGAATATGATATTGGATCCCAATTTTGGTATTAAATAATAGTACCTTACACTTAGTTGCATTCACTTCCTGGACTATGGCTTCTAGATATGTGTTTATGGAAGCTTTGAGTTCTCTTGCCTCCCTAACATTGGTCACTCCAAGCAACCCTGTGTCATCCATAAATTGCAAATGGGTTAGATTCATCGCTCCCACTTGCACTCCTGAGGTAACTCCTTATTGCCTATTCCTTTGAATAAATCTACCCAATCCTATAGTAAGAATAATAAAGAGGTACGATGATATAGAATATCCTTTCCAAATTACTCTAGAGGACTAAAAGGGGGTTAAGGGAATACCATTGATGAGTACTGAGAAGGAGGTCAAAGAGACACAATTCATGATCCACTCTCTCCAGACCTAAGATAAACCAAAGTTTTCTAACATTCGATCCAAAAAATACCAAGGGACTCTATCATAGGCCTTAGACATGTCTAATTTGATAAAAATAACTCTTCAACTTTTTTAATGCATTGTGTGAACTACTTCTTATTCCAAGATTACTCCAACTAGAATTTGCTAAACCTCCACAAATCCTCCTTACTTCAAAATACTATCTAGTACCTTCTTGAGCCTTTTAGCCATCAGTTTGGTAATAATCTTGTAGACTACATTGCAAAGTATAATGGGATGAAAGTATCCAAGGTTAGAAGTCTCTCCCACTTTAGGAATCAAAGAAAGGAAAGTGGGGTTCATAGCCTATAACATGTTTTTGTTTGCATGATATTCCTCCACTACCTTGGTTACATCCTCCTCTATTTGTCCCAAAAATCTTGGAAAAAATCAATCAGGAACCCATAAGGGCCTTTGGAATTTTCGGTTCTCATGTTGAAAACTATGTCTCTCACCTCCTTGAGATCCATAGTTCTAAAGAGGGTTTGGTTTTGTTCGAATGTTATAATATATGGTATATAGTTAAGTATATTTTTGTACTACAAGATTAATATGGGTATAAGCAAAGAAAAGATTTTCAAAATAGATATTTACAACTTGTTGCATACCACACGAAAAAAATGATGATTTCCTTTTAAACCTAACCGCACCAAGTGCATGCAGGGGGGACTCATTGGAACCCTTGCTTCCCCACTTAAGGGTCTCTTTCCAAAGGAGACCTCGAAGATATGAATATATTCTATGTGAGTTGGCTCTACTCAATGTTTCAAGGTGTCAATGTTGATTTTAATGCTTGTGTAGTGGTTTTATATGAGTTTATTCAACAAAATACCTAAGTTTTGGATCACTAAATCTCGACTTTTGAGCCTTAAAATGTTATTTAAATTTAATGCTAAGATCACTAAGAATGCATGCTAAGCTTATATCACACAAATGCAAGAAAAATAAAACTAACTTATATGCTTTTTTGTTTTGATGATGAGCTAACTATGAAGGTATTTTCTTTCAATGTTGAACAAGGGATGAATGCAATAATACAAGCATGCCTAAAATACAACTATATAATTTTGATTTCTTGCCTAGATGCTTGTAAAAGGAAATTATTTGAAATTCCTTAACTCTCAAAATGAAATGTGATTTAAAAGGAGAAATTGGTCTAAATTAGGGTTCCTTTATTGACCAAAATAAGTGTGTTTTGTAAAATAAATTAAGGCTAAATTAAAATTCCTTAATTTCCCAAATGAAATAAGGTTTTTAAATAGAAAACAGTTGCACAAGAGTAGAACATAGAAAACATCATATAATAGGGTTTAGGGTGATACCAAGTGGTAGAATTACCTCTCCCGATGTCTATTACAAAAATACCATTGGCATTGTTTTCACAAACTGTGAAATTAAATCTACAAGAAAACCCCCAAAAATTAGATTTGTCAAACTTTGAGGGTCTGCCTGAGTGTTGGGAACGTGAATTTCTTGTCTTGACATGAAAATTTTGAGTATGTTTACCTCTTGGGACTGGAAATGGATTATGTACAAAAATGCCAGTTGGTTACAAAAACACCACTAGCATTTTTGACACTGAGTGGTGTTTTTGTCACTGTGTTTCCAGAAAGAAAAAAATGCTAGTGACTGCGAGGAGTGGCATTTTTATCACAAAATGGGGTTGATGAGGTTTCATGGTTGATTGCAGATGGAGTTTTGGTCAATTTTTTTGTGCAATGGGGGATATGATTTCTAGAGAGGTCTACTAGGTTTGAGACTCACAAATTTAAGGATTACACTACTAAATTTTGTGGATTTGTAATCTAATCAAACATACATGCAATGGGAATGGACAATCTTGAAAATAACCAAAATGTTGATAGAATGGAGGTGCAAGAGAGTGCAAAATGTAGGTAATGATGTGTAATAACTAATTTAACTCTAACCAAATCTAATTAGTGAGAAACAATGAAAAATCAATGCAAATATTAAAAATATGAAGTGTTGTTATAATTTTATGACATCTATAACAATGAAAGGAGTGAATACATGAAAAAAGTGGCTGGAAAAGGGTTGTTAGCGAGATAGCAAGACAATGAAAATATTGTATCTAACACCACAATAGATTTAAAGTGAAATTAGATGCTTATATTATCAAAACCTTCTCTAAAACAAGTTAAATATGCTTGAAAATAGAGAAGTGACAAATAAAATATCCACTAATTATGAAAATGAGAAATAAGAGTGCATGGATGTGAGAGAAAAGAGTTAGCAGTGTTGTTAATGTGAAGAAAATGATTGTAAATGAAGAGAATAACATGTATTGTTAAGGTAATGTAATAGTGAATGAAGCAAAACCTTGTAAATGAAGAAGAATAGTAGTAAAATGAGGGCAACAAGTAAAATTGACTTGGATGTGTAGACACCTAAAACACATCATATTGAGGAGACTACTTATATGGACTCTCTGAAGACCATATGACCCACCTTGGGCAACCTTAGGGCTAAAACAATGGTTTTCACCACTTAAACGGGCAAAACCAAAATCAAGCATATAAAATATTAATTAATTAATTAATCATAATTTATTAGTATATTAATATTAATTAAACTAATTAAGTGTAGCACCCTAAAATTGGCGCAATCAAATTGGAATAATTACATTCACCTTAGTAAATAAATTTAAATTCAAATTTAACCTCCCAAACCGCCCGTTAACCGTCGAGAAACCCGTTTCCCCCTTTTTCGTGCCATTTTTAGGAGTTGTTTTGACCGTTGGACGATATCATCGCCGATCGGACGATATCGCCCCGATTTGACGATTTCGTCTGGACAAAACTGAATTTGCATAGTTAGACTCTGTTCCAACGGGTCTCCAATCCGGGCAGAAGCGTGTATGTGCCGTTGGGACCCTCCCCCGTTGGAGATCTCCCAAATTGGGAAGATCTCCAACCTCCCAACAACTTTCCCTAAGCCTATTTAACTCTAAGACTTTTCCCTCCCCAACCCCTGGCTGAATTTTTATGCAAATCGACTCCCTATGTGCTAGAACTTCTCAAATTTGCTTTTTGCACTATTCCTATAGTAATTTTATTGCGGGTATATCACTGGTTTTCAGTCGGAGCCAGCACCTATCGCAGCTGACGAACCTGTCAAGATCGGAGGCGATCCTGTCAAATTAGGGACGATCTCGTACTGATGCGAGACGATCTCGACTGCAGCATACATCGAGGCAATCAGTGCCTGAAGTTTGCTCTTCTCTCTTTTCTCTCTGTCATTTTATGCTATAAATCGGATCATTTATTTAGTTTTTATTCTACTTTGCATCCGGAGTTCACCCATCTAGTTTAGATTGCACATTAAATTCATGATTTGCCATCATAATGCAGTGATCTGTTTTACTTTCTATTTTAAATTATTGCTTAGTATTCACCTTGTTCTTTAGCATATTTTGCCTCTGTTTTGCATAGTAGAATTGCTTGTATTTTGCATCTGTTCTCTGTTTTGCAGGTTTCTGACGAATTCGTTTGACGAATTCGTCAGATCTGAGACGATTATGTCTGTCTCAGACGATCCTGTCAGATTCCAGATGATTCTGACAGATTGCAGGCGATTTTGTCGAATCCCAGACGATCCAGACTACTTCAAGCATCAGAAACTTCATCAGACATCCCGGATCAGGTAATCTCCATTAGCCTCCTGCAAATTCTCTATTTTTTTGCTTTCAGTCTATTTATTGTATTCATTTAAATTGCATTTTCATGTAGTTTAAGTTAGAATCATTCGGCCAAACCTAGGATGAATGTTTAAGGATAAAACGAACCCATTAAAACACATTCCCAAAACCTAGGCGTGGAAGCTGCCGCCAAATGTTTCCTGGTGAACCCACCATCCGTCGACAAATCACCAAAATGCACCTCCCTTGAGAGGCGGGACCTTCGCAAAGTCCTCTCGTCCGAGGTACCGCATCATCCTTTTCCCATCCTCCTTTCGGGCGCGGATCCAATAGCTTGAAGGTAGGGATGCGAAAAATTTGGAGCGATACATTTTGGTGAACCCGACGTGAATGCATCATAACCTTTTTAAAAACGAAAACAAAAACAAAAAAAAAAAAAATTAGAACAACTAAAACTTAGATGCATTTTAAAACATTTAAGGTTCAAAATCATGTTTAGATGGTAGCTCCTAAAAAGAGGTTAGCAGTTACTATAAACGTAGTAAACCAATTGGCAGCCATAGAAGTTAATTATGTCCTTAGTATCCCTGAAACAAGTAGAAATCAATCCTTGTGGGACGAACTTATTAGGAGACTTAGTCTCATCTCATCTAGGGCCACACAACTTAAACAGATTAAGAGGCTAGTCTTGGATAGAATCCTGGATCCTCATCAATTAGTTTTCTACCATGAACTTTAGAGAGCCTGCCATAGATGGCTAGCCTAAAGGAGAGCTTTAGTATCTTCAGAGTTGTTTAGCTTCGAGGAATACCTCGAGAACGCAGACATTGTACACCGATTCTTAGGCCTTGTAGAAGACCAAGAAGTTGTTCTTACAGATAGGGAAAGATGGAACAGAGTTCCACGAGCTATGCTATATCGAGAGTATTGCCATGAGCTTTACTTTTATCAACTAGCATCTGAAACAGACAATATCACCATAGCCCTTTTCATCAAATTCTTAAAAGAAAACTTTCAATTTGAAGAAGAACATTTCATGACCCCTGAACAACTTGAACCTATTAATGATATTCATAAGTTATTCATAGAAGATTAGTTCATTTGCTTTCAGTATTATTATTATTATTGCTTGCATTTATTGTTTCATTTGTTGTCTTTATTATATTGTTTCAAAAAAAAAAAAAAAAAAAAACATAGTAAAAAACTTAAACATTTCATTTACAATATTGCATTAGGTATATATAAATATATACCTTTTAATTTGTTGCATATATATATATATATATATATATATATATATATATATATTTGCTGAAATCAAAACTTAGCACCATGACTAGACTTAGGAATGGTAAAGAAACTTTAGGAGAAGGAGAAGATTGGCTACAAGATACAACTGAAAACCCAAATGTCCTTCTTGGAGATACAAATCCGGAAGGTGAAACTCTAGGACAATCAGATGAAGACTTAGGGGAAGATAAGGAACAAGAAGGAAGTGTTAAAGAATCCTCATCCCCTAGAATAGCTCCCAATGGAGGCATCACTTTTGACAACGCAGAACATTTTCAAAAATTTCTTAATCAACATATCGACGTCCTTAATGTGGCAGTCCGTATTGATAAAGGGGAAATTAGTGATGCTCAAGCGGCCTTAGAACGGGCGCTTGATATGCAAACTAATCCCTTGTCTTTCATTGATCAAGAAAGTGATAAGGGTGGACCATCCAATGCGAATATGGTCACTATAGCCCAAGCCATGACCAAACAACGGGTCACCCAACCTCCTAAGGAACCTATTACTCAACCTAAAATCACTCCCGCACAAAAGAAAATTCCCTTCACTACTTCGTTCCTCCAAACTATTGAGCAAAATGCTTTAAATAAACAGAAACATAAAACAAAGCCAAATACAAATTTTCAACAATCTGCAATACAACCTAATCCAACTTCAAAATTTCTCCATAATATTTTTCCTACCAATGTTTTACACAATAGTAACATGGCATCTAATATGCATGTTCCTCCATCATATGCCCATAAAACTCATGTCAATGCCCCACCGAATCAATATGGGGGGCAAACTAGTAATCTGGAAGCTATGGTGAAACAATTGGCTTCACGTATGGACCCAGATAGATCCCTACCAGTCCCTCGTACAATTATCGAGAGATTTGTAGCCAACCATTGGATCCCATAGTGGTAGCTCAACCATACCCTAAGCATTTTCCCATGCCCGTCCTGCCTATCTATAAAGGAACCGAAGATCCCATAGAACATCTTCGCATGTTTAGGATAGCATGTCATGACATATCGCATGACGACTTGCTATTACTAAAAATGTTCCCTAAAAGTTTAGGTGGAATGGCGTTAGAGTGGTACTACCAATTGCCCACTCACTCCTTAAGAAACTTTGAAGAAACAGCTGAGTCATTTGTTCATCAATTTAGTGCCTACATCGAGAGGCATGTAACTATTAAAGATCTATACAACTTAAAACAAGATAAAGACGAATGTTTTGCTGATTTCTTAGCTAGATGGAGACAATTGACAGGAAAACTGCACTTTGTGCTACCCTATAGGGAAATGTTAGACATTTTCATTAACAATTTACAAGAACAACTTTCTTATGAGCTATCAACAACTACTTTGACTACCTTCGATCAAGCTATAGACTTAGCTCGAAGAGTAGAAGATGCCCTCATTAGGAGAGGCCAACTTAGAAAGAAGGATGATGAGAAAACATCTAGAAATCAATATAAAAACAAACAGGTTGTCGGTGATGGAGTCACTGACAGCAGAAATGTTGCTAATGTCAATGCAACAAAAACAACAGAAAAATTCATCTTGAAACCTCCTGATAAGCCTCCTCGAGAGTTCACTAGATTAAACCAACCTTTATCAACTATTTTACCTCAACTTCTTGAAAGAGGTTTAATCCAACTACCAGCTATCCGGGAACCTGACCCAAGCATACCCGGATATAGAGCTGATTTGCACTTGTGATTTTCATAGAGGTCCTGGACATTCTACCAACGCTTGTAAGAGATTGAAACATAAAATACAAGATTTGATTGACAATAATGAAATGGAAGTGCAAGCCTTCCAACCTAAACAAAACCCTCCTAATAATACCCAAAAGATTGTTCCCCAAAATCAAAATCAGAATGCCAATCAAACTTTAGACATATTTCAACACCCTTTACCAAGACACGGTAAGGAGGTAGCCAATCAAATTGAACATCACAATGTTCCCCCTCCTACCCGATATGTAGGAACCATTAGCGGACAATTACCTATTCAGGATTCTCAAACCTTTGACACAACCTTATCCCTGGTTACAACCAGGCCCTTACATAATTTTCAAACTTCTGATTCTAGCGATATAGAGTCAGATAGTGAAAGTGAAGTAGACACCATTCAATCGAATAGTTCTGAAAACGAATCAGATCCTATTCAACCTATCACAGATGCTAATGTTCCAGAAGAACCATTTCCCAGAAGAGTCACTACTCGACCTTCTTCTAATGTAGTCCTTCCTTATGAACAAGCCATAAACTCTCAACCGAGACCGTTTCAACGTCGTCACTATAACATTGTAGGTACCATCGGAGTCGTCACCCGACAACAAGCTCACAATTCCCAACAAGAACCAAACCAGAACGATGGATCAGCTCCATTCGTTCTGAAAAATCCCAATAAAGGAAATCATGCTCCTATTGTTCAACCTAAACCCCCTTACAGCATTAATGAGCAATTGTCTAATACCACCGCTAGAATCTCCCTTTTAGATTTATTAAGATCCTCTCCCACCCATAGGGATGAGTTGATGCTTACTTTGAGCCAGATGATGGTACCTCAAAACATCCAACCTGAAGCTATGGCCAATACTATCATCACGCGAGAGATTGATTGTATTGACTTTCGGGATAAAGATATCCCACAACACGGTTTACACAAGGATAATCCCTTGTATATTACGGCTTTAATTGGGGATGTAGCTGTCAAGCGAGTTCGATTGATAATGGCTCATCTCTAAACATTTGTACCTTTGACTTCTACCAACGATTTGGTTTTAGAAGTGACGAAATGAAGAAGATTGATATGATTATCAAAGCCTTTAATGACGAAACACAAGAAACTTGTGGAGTCATTACCCTCCCCTTACAAGTTGGTCCTAGAACCCTTGAGACAACTGTGTTTATTGTACATTGATCGACATCGTACAATATACTTTTGGGTCGCCCTTGGATTAACGCCATGCGAGCAGTCCCATCAACTTTACACCAATGTGTTAAGTTTGAGTTTAAAAATCAGTTGGTCACTATTCATGGTGACCCTAGACCTTTTGATATGTGTGCATTGGGAGAACCAGTTGGAGTGCAATTTTGCCCTGCTCTGTCATCCACATATCTTAGTTCTTCTTCATCTAAAACTGTGAAATATAAACCCATCACTTCATCTATTCCTCCTCCATTAACTTCATCTTCCCATATAGATCAACCACCTTCTAAACAAATTACTGTAGAACTTCAAAAAGCTCTTAAAACTACAACCAATTCTTCAAGTTCTAATCCCATAAATTCAAAACCTTCAGACACGTCTATCACACCTTCTACATCTCAAGACATAGGTAATAAGCCTTCTACATCTTATGCCCTCTCTGATGATCTTTTACCAGATTTATCTACAACCTTAATATCAGAAAAAATGAATGCTTTCATGCAAGATTCAAACCTTTTAAATAATTTGCCGCCATCTCCTCGTACTTTGGGCCTCCCACAACCTATGGGAAGTACTTACCAAGTCGGGAGTTGCGCCTTCATTTACAAAGGATATGAGTGGGGAAGAATCCCTCGGAATATCAAAACCCATCATGAGGGATATGCTCGGTGCTATTTTACCAACGATTATATTAAAGCTAAACCCATGATGTTTAAAATGGGATATAAAGGGAAAGGCTTAGGACCTTTCCAAAATGGCATGAAAGAACCTTTCGAGGTAGAACCGTGGCATGCCCGTTGTGGTGTGGGCCTATTTCCTAGTAAGGGACAACCATTTCCTTTTGAGGATGATGATCATCTCATATGCTACCAAGATTATTTGGATAGGCATGTTGATTTGCCTCTTAGAAATCAGTCATTTTCATGCAACATGCTATCCATAGCATACCCTGAAATGATTGCTGACCCCGATGAAGAATTGGAAGGAGATATTTTCCATGATGTCTCTGTTGAAGAGATGTTGCACAACGGGTTTTATTTTGATGGTTCTATACCAACCATAGCTCAGCTTGAGGCCATTGATCCTCAAAATGAATTATCTAAATTAACTTTACAAGAATTACAAGAATTGGGTGTTTCACCCGCCCCACCTAATTTTGAAAGAGATCTACACATGGAGGTAGAAAATGTCATTAAAATTAACATTGGAACTGAGGACAACCCTCACATAATCAATATTGGAGCAGAACTAAGTCAAGAAAAACAAGAACAATACATAGCATTTCTTAAAGAGTATGAAGATGTCTTCGCGTGGACATATGAAGATATGCCCGGTCTAGACCCTTTTGTAGTCATGCACCATCTAGTGGTCCATCCGGATGCTAAACCTGTTAAACAAAAACTTAGAAAAATGCATCCCAAAGTGGCTCTGCTAGTCAAAGGGGAGTTAGAAAAACTCTCGAATGTTATCTTCATACAAGCTATTGATTATCCTTGAATGGATCTCAAATGTAGTTCCAGTCACCAAGAAAGAAGCTACCAAAGTTAGGGTTTGCACAGATTTTAGAGATATTAACGCTGCATGCCCTAAAGATGACTTTCCTCTTCCGAATATGGACCAAATTATCGACTTTACTGCCGAAAGTGGGATGATGTCCTTAATGGACGGATTCTCCGGCTATAATCAGATCAGGATAGCTCCTGAAGACCAGGCTAAAACAGCCTTTATTACCCCCTGGGGTACCTTTTCTTTGGAAAGTGATGCCATTTGGCCTAAAGAACGCCGGTGCAACTTATCAACGAGCTATGACCTACATTTTTCATGATCTGATGCATGATATCCTCCATGATTATGTGGATGATATTATAGCTCGCTCTCTTATTGAAGATCATCATTTAGATGATTTGAGAAAAGTTTTTAATCGATTAAGAGAATATCTCATTCGATTAAATCCAACAAAATGCATATTCGGAGTTAAATCCGGCAAACTATTAGGGGTTTTAGTTTCTTTACGTGGTATCGAAATTGACCCTCTTAAAATTGCGGCTATCACTGATATGCCCGCACCCACTAATATATCTGAATTACGAAGTTTACAAGGTAAACTTCAAGCTATCCGTCGCTTTATTGATAAGCTGGCGGACAAAACTGGTCCCTTTCTCAAACTTCTTAAGAAGGACGTCCCTTTTAATTGGGACACAGAATGTAGAGAAGCTTTTGAACTTCTCAAGCAATATCTCATTAACCCATCGGTGCTTTCACCGCCTAAATCTGATCGCCCATTCCTTCTATATATTTTTGCTTTAGATTTTGCCTTAGGAGCCATGTTAGCTCAACTTGATGATGAAAAACGAGAACGCGCTAATTATTATATTAGCCGAACTTTCGTCAGTTATGAAACTCGCTATACAGCGTTAGAAAAGTTATGTCTAGCAGTCGTGTTTGCTACGCAAAAATTACGACATTACATGCTTAGCCAAAAAATGTATGTCATTGCCAAATATGATCCCTTAAGGTATCTCATGAGTCGACCTTATTTATCGGGTCGCACAGCCAAGTGGGTTCTTGCTCTAAGTGAGTTTGATCTCACCTTCATAGGACAGAAGTCTGTTAAGGGTCAAATCATAGCAAGATCAATTAGTCTGTTGCACCCTTAGAGTCTACTCATCCCCTCATTATCGAGTTTCTGATGAATGCCTTCAATTAGAGGCAGACCTTGTTGAACAATGGTCCTTATACTTTGATGGAGCCCGATGCATGAGTGGGGCTGGTGCGGGTATTATTTTAATATCTCCGCAAAAACATATTATTCCTCTGTCCTTCAAACTAACCTTTGTTTGCACCAATAATACTGCTGAGTATGAAGCTCTAATCCTTGGATTACGAGCTGCTTTAGCACTAAAAATTAAAAACCTCTTAGTTTTTGGTGATTCCCAATTGGTTATAAACCAAATTAATGAAGTTTATCAGACCAGAGATGATAAACTTCGCCCATATAAGGCCTATGTTTTACAACTAATGGCCTTGTTTGATCAAGTTACTTTGGAAGCCATTCCTCGAACTAGCAACCGTGCAGCTGATGCTATGGCCGCCGCTGCATCTCTCTTGCCCTTGGAGTTAGATGACGAATATGCCACTATCATCATTCGTCGACTCCAAGAACCCGCTTCAAATAAGTCATGCTTAGAGCCTTTGGATGTGTTTCTAATCAATGAAACTACTCCACGAACCCTGGTATACAGACATATTTGATTTCCTCCAAAATGGGAATTTCCCTGCTAATTCTAATAGAAACCAGCGTCGATTATTACGTCGACGAGCAAGTCGATTTGTAATCATTGGCAATACTTTGTATAGGAGATCTTTTGAAGGTATCCTATTAAGATGTTTAAATTTAGAAGAGTCTAAATCAGCCTTGAGTGAAGTCCACAATGGATCTTGTGGAGGACACTTTAGTGGTAGCGTCATTGCTAAAAAGCTCCTTCGGATAGGATACTTTTGGCCTACCATGGAAACGGATGCACATGAGTATGTGCGTCATTGCGACAAGTGTCAAAAACATGCTGACCTTGTCCATGCGCCTGCACAAGAGCTGCAGGCTATTTCATCTCCTTGGCCCTTTTCTAAATGGGGCTTGGATATTATTGGTAAAATTAATCCTGTGTCTTCTGATGGACACAAGTTCATCATAACTGCCACTGAGTATTTCACGAAGTGGGTTGAAGCTATGCCTTTAGCTTCTTGCACTGGTTCACAGGTCTCTAAATTCATTTTTAATCAAATCATTTGCAGGTTTGGAATTCCTGCGAATCTCATCTCTGACAATGGAACTCCGTTCAAAAATAAAGATGTCAAAAAATTATGTCAAAAATACAAGATTCAACATCGTTGGTCCACTCCCTATTATCCTCAGGGTAATGGTCAAGCAGAAGCTTCTAACAAAACTTTAATCAAAATTCTCAAAAGACTAGTCAATAAAACTGGCCGTGACTGGCATATTCAATTATATCCAGCCTTGTGGGCCTATCGAACTAGTGTTCGGACTCCCACGGGCACTTCACCATTTGTTTTGGTATATGGTGCCGAAGCAGTTTTTCCATTTGAATTGGAAGTTCCTTCTTTGGCTCTGCTACTTCAAGATACTGAAGTAGGAGATGAATATCGCGCTGGCAGACTCAGTCAGCTGGAACTCCTAGATGAAAAATGCATCAATGCTTTAGAGCATCTCCGTGCATACCAAAACAAGCTTAAAAGAGCATATAATAAGAAAGTTCGTCATCGATCCTTTGAGATTGGCGACCTTGTTCTAAAAGAAAATCAAAAAAATACAAATGCAACCAAAGAACTTAAAGGTAAATTTGAGCCCAAGCAGCTCGGACCGTACATCATTACTTGCAAAATTTGAATCGGGAGCGTATAAATTATCTACCTTAGATGGTAAAGAACTTAAAGAACCCATGAATATTTTACATCTCAAACGTTATTATGCATAAATTTGGTCATTTCATCCATGTATATATTTGTTCAAAATCATTATCTTGTATTTCTTTCAATTTATTCAAAAACCTCAAAAACATTCATAAAATCTTCAAAAATCTTCAAAAATATTTATTGCATTTATTTAAAGCACTTGTAAAGTTCCTTTTGCTCAAAACAAAAATCAACATAAAAATCCAAAAACAGCTATATGCTTGACTCTTTCGAAACCAAAACAATATACAGAAGAAAGAGAGAGTCAACATTCTCAAAACTTTCTCAAAATCATTATTTTCTTACAATTATTGCAATTATATGTTTCAACTTATTTTGGATAAAATTAGCATTTATTTAGCATCCCTCACTTGCACAATCACAACAATAAATATCTTGATTTTATATGGCATGATTACTAATCTCTCTTATATCAAAGTTCACAAAATTCAATTAAAGAAAGTTTGAGCATAGAGAATTGATCTTGTTATTTACTTAAACCAAGCACATCTTTTCACAATAAAATGATTATATTTGTAATTTCCATGTTTTGCTACATAGTAGAACTGATTTCTTGAGTGAAAAGTTTCCCCTGCTATCCTATCATGCACATGGTCTAGAATCTTTGAGAATTGGCAAAAGGACAAGCTCACCCCTACCCAGAATAAAAATCCCTTGCTCTACAGCTAATCCGAGCAAGTATCCCTAGAAAAAAGAAAAAGAAAAGAAAAATTCAAAAAAAAAAAGAGAAAAGAAAAATGTTATTTCAGCAATGTTCCAAGCATTATCAAGCAAAAGAAATACAAAAAGAAAAAAATAAGCAAAAGTTCAAAAGAAAGCAAGAAAGCAATAAAATCCCTTTCCCTACCCTTTGAAAAGAAAAGAAGGGTTGATGAGCTTGAATCCCTGGAATTCTCAATTATTCGAAAACTGTGAGGTAAGCCCCATAGCGAGTGGTTTGTGCCCAACACTGCTTGGCCTTGGGTAACTCCTAGCGTGGCGATATGTACGTCACATTAGCGACCTTCTTTTGTACTGGACCTATGTCTGCTTATGGATTAGCTAGCTCTTGATAATCCGATCTACATAGTAGCCTAGTATGGTTATATGCATCTACATCATGGTTAATGAACACTTATTTGGTTTCTTCAAATCACTTGTATCATAGTATCTTGCTCAAATCTGGTAAATGAACAATGCAATTGCACACACATTTGTATTTGAGAGATTTTGTCTATCATTATGATAAATCAAGATGGGAAATGAATTCACATATGCACATGGGATTCCTTATAAATCTAACTTTTTGTCTTCAAAATACTTTGAAATATTATTTTTGCAACTTGTTTGGAATAAATCAAATACGATTGTTTTCCACAAAGACAACTATATAATAGCAAAAATCAAAAATTCCTTTCAAAACATATACAATATCATATCGTGTCGACTTTACGTAACGATGGTATAGTTTCAAAACCAAAATTGGAATTTTATGCCTAGCGCAAGTCCTCATTATCATATTTTATGTTCATCAAAAATCAATCATGCAATAAAACTATCCTTTTTTGGATTTTCGCGATGATGGTATAAGTCTATACCTACATATTCTATGCCTAGCGCAAACCATTGTAACAATTTTTTTCCCAATTTATCAAAAATCATACAAAACATATGACTTCATTTTACACAAATTATGCTTTTCGAAAGCAAATACATTTTCATTATTTCATGTCATTATGTCAACTTTCAATTTTGCAATGACGGTATAATTCCTAAAGGAATTATTCAACAAATTTTATCACACTTAGGAATTTATGCCTAGCAAAAATTATTTTACAATATTTCATGCATAATATTTTCATGGAAATCTGAAAGCAAACCATCATCATCATCATTTGCATTATCACAACAAAGTCTTAAGGCAGTCTCTTAAGCACTCTTTTCTTTTAACAATATTTCTATCCTAGGACTAGCTTGACGACCGAGTGAGCCATGAAATGGTCTATAATAGCGACAATGTCCTTTGAAATTATTGTTAGAAATCTCTTTTTATTTTTACATTTCATTACAACCAATCAATTTGTTACATCAGATTATTTCATTTAAAATATTTATAGCATGACATCCAAGTTATAATATTTTCCAAAACGACATAATTACATGAATCATCAATAAAATCATTACATCAATCAAATCAATCAATTACATCAAACATAAAAAGCATCATAAGTATCACATAAGACAAGTCATATACTCAAAAATATCTCATCTATATATATCAACAGAATATATACATCATCAAAACTGGATTGGTATGCCACAATCTGTACCTCGGCATACTCAATCCTCTATCAATACAAGTATAATACAATATCAGTAGCAATATCCCGCCCTCTAGCCTCGAGAGCCTCTAGAGCTCTCGGCCTCATCTCCTCCCCCGCCCTGCGGAGGACGAGGTGGTCCCATCGCAGTATGTGTGGTACTGCGAGTCCTCGTCGTCGACCGGGATGAGCTCCTCGTCGACCCTGTCCTGATCGGATCGGCTATGGCAGCCGATAGCTGTACCCTCTGGCCCTTCGGCACCGCCTGGTAGTATAGCGCCTGATAGAATGCGGTCCGAGAACCGACCGCAGCAGCTCCTGAGTGCTCACCCCTCCGCCTCGTGCCCTGAGACGTGCATTCTCGTCTCGCAGCTGTGACACCTCAGCCTGGTGTTGTGCAGCTGCATCCTGTAGTGTCTGCACCTGAGCCTGCAGACGATCCCTCTCTGCCCGGAGAGTAGCCATCTCGCTACTCTCTCCTGTATCCATGCCCTTGCCCTTATCGGGCGATGGTGGCCTCTGTGGAGATGGGGGTCTCGCCTCCCTCCTCTCCCTCTCCCTCTGCCGTGGCCGCTCCTGTGCCTGTGGCCTCCTCTGCTCTCTCCCACCGTGACCCTGGGCCGCCTCTATCACTGCCTGGCGTCGCCTCCCTATCCGACGCACAACTACGTGGATCGGACCCTGTGCCCTCGTCATCCGAGGAGGGCGGATGCCTGCGTACCAGGCATCGTAGCCATCGGCTACTCCTACGTCGTCCCCATCCACTGGCTGGATGGGGGCATCGTCCGCGTCCTGACTCCAGAATCGTTGCATGTCTGGAGCCCCGCTAACTGTGGTGTTATCCCGGACGGTCCGAGAAAACTCGTAATCCCTCAGAGATGGGATCCCCTACTGCAGACCGAACTATCGTAAAACTCGGTCGTAGCGGTGGAGCTCCACCTCTCCCCTCTCCATCCTCAGCCAGCAGACTCGCCTGATGCGAGCCAGCTCCTGTGCGTCCTCTGCCCACCCTGGATGCTGCCTCCATGGCCTCCAGGTGATCTAGTCTAGGACCAAGTCATCCAATAGTCTCCGGGACACCGGCAGGTCGATCCGTCGTTGTGCCCCTCTCCGGAGCCACCAGTAGAAGACTCGGGGCCTCTCCCCGTCAACCCCTATCAGTGGAAGCCCTACCGGCCTCCGCACCGCAATGTGCTCCCAGCACCAAACCTGTAGGAGCGATGTCATGACCAGACACCGCCCGCCCTTGTACACGACCCCGTAAAGGATCCTGTACAGTCGGCATAGAACAAAGCTGCCCCAAGAAAATCTGTAGCCATGGTCGCGCATATCGCAGATCACATCTGCGAGCATCCACGGCACCCTGCATCCGCTCTGGTGGCACAACAGAAGTCCACCAACCACTCCAGCCAAAACTTGTGTCAGTGTAGATGCCCCAGGCATCTGGCGCAGTGCCTCGATGTTCACTCTGCCCTTCTCCAGGGTGAAGCTCGGGTCACCGCAGAGTCGTCCCATCGCGTGGCCCTGATTGGCCGCAGGTGTGATCATCCTCCCTTGTATGGGGATTCTAAGAATCCTCCATACATCCTCTAGTGTGGGAGTCATCTCCCCTGTCGGTAACCGAAAGCATGAAGAGCCGGGTACCACCTCTCTGCTAGGGTCGTCAGTAGCCCCATGTCTGTAGAAACCTGCGGCATCTCTGCCACATGTTGCAATCCGGCCTGTGCTAGGAGATCCCGCTCTGCCTGGGTGAGAGCGGCCAAGTCGTCTCTCAGCCCGTCGTATTTCCACTCTCTGCTCTTTAGTAGTCCTCTCTGCAAACATAAACAATCAAAACAACAAACAATCATTAATAACAATTTCAGTAATCAAAAATACAACTTAAAGATCAAATTTTTGCAATTGATGATATCGCCCACTATTGGACGATATCGTCCCAAATTTGAGCAAAATCGTCTCCGATTTCGCGTGTCGAAATCGTCTCTAATTTGACGAAATCGTCCCTTTTTCGTCGATTTCGCCCTTGGGCGAAATTGACGAACTTGAGACGATTTCGTCGAACTAGGGACGATTTCGTCCGGACGACGTCGACGGCCAAAAACGGCCGCGATGCTCAAAATTCATCCTAAATTCCTCTAAAAAGCATGTAAAATTCAAATTAAATCAATCTAAATTGAGTTTAAACCCTTACCCGTAGACCGCGGCGGACCTCTGCAGATCTGTGCACTGTCTCTACCATTTTTGCTCCAGAGCTCTAAAAACAGTAAAATGAACAGTAACAATGAATTAGGGTTTTACCCTATTTTTCTTAATTTTATTCAAAATAATTCAAAATACAAATAATTTTTGCTTTTCCGCGTTTTTACCTCAAACGTTCGATTTGGGTAAAAACACGGAGGGGGCACCATAGTAAGCTGTCGTACGATTCGACCAAGAATCGTCGCCTAAAAATGGGAATAATTTTTTGCTTTCTCGTAGATCGAGAAGAACTCATCTTTAACGCATTTTCTTCGGAAAATTCGCTAAAGAGGGGGCAAAATGTAGCACCCTAAAATTGGCGCAGTCAAATTGGAATAATTACATTCACCTTAGTAAATAAATTTAAATTCAAATTTAACCTCCCAAACCGCTCGTTAACCGTCGAGAAACCCGTTTCCCCTTTTTTCGTGCCATTTTTAGGAGTTGTTTTGACCGTTGGACGATATCGTCGCCGATCAGACGATATCGCCCCAGATTTGACGATTTCGTCTGGACTAGGACGTCCAGACGATTTTGTCGCTAAAGCTGAATTTGCATAATTAGACTCTGTTCCAACGGGTCTCCAATTCGGGCGGAAGCGTGTACTGCGCCGTTGGGACCCTTCCCCGTTGGAGATCTCCCAAATTGGGAAGATCTCCAACCTCCCAACAACTTTCCCTAAGCCTATTTAACTCTAAGACTTTTCCCTCCCCAACCCCTGGCTGAATTTTTATGCAAATCGACTCCCTATGTGCTAGAACTTCTCAAATTTGCTTTTTGCACTATTCCTATAGTAATTTTATTGCGGGTATATCACTTGGTTTTCAGCCGGAGCCGGCACCTATCGCAGCTAGACGAACCTGTCAAGATCGGAGGCGATCCTGTCAAATTAGGGACGATCTCGTGCGATGCGAGACGATCTCGACTGCGGCATACATCGAGGCAATCGAGTGCACGAAGTTTGCTCTTCTCTCTTTTCTCTCTGTCATTTTATGCTATAAATCGGATCATTTATTTAGTTTTTATTCTACTTTGCATCTGGAGTTCACCCATCTAGTTTAGATTGCACATTAAATTCATGATTTGCCATCATAATGCAGTGATCTGTTTTACTTTCTGTTTTAAATTATTGCTTAGTATTCACCTTGTTCTTTAGCATATTTTGCCTCTATTTTGCATAGTAGAATTGCTTGTATTTTGCATCTGTTCTCTGTTTTGCAGGTTTCTGACGAATTCGTTTGACGAATTCGTCAGATCTGAGACGATTCTGTCTGTCTCAGACGATCCTGTCAGATTCCAGACGATTCTGATAGATTGCAGGCGATTTTGTCGAATCCCAGACGATCCAGACTACTTCAAGCATCAGAAACTTCATCAGACATCCCGGATCAGGTAATCTCCATTAGCCTCCTGCAAATTCTCTATTTTTTGCTTTCAGTCTATTTATTGTATTCATTTAAATTGCATTTTCATGTAGTTTAAGTTAGAATCATTCGGCCAAACCTAGGATGAATGTTTAAGGATAAAACGAACCCATTAAAACACATTCCCAAAACCTAGGCGTGGAAACTGCCGCCAAATGTTTCCTGGTGAACCCACCATCCATCGACAAATCACCAAAATGCACCTCCCTTGAGAGGCGGGACCTTCGCAAAGTCCTCTCGTCCGAGGTACCGCATCATCCTTTTCCCATCCTCCTTTCGGGCGCGGATCCAATAGCTTGAAGGTAGGGATGCGAAAAATTTGGAGCGATACATTAAGATTAAAGTAAATAATCATTTTCCCAAAGTATTAATTAATTAATTAATTAATTAATTGATTAATTATTACCTAAGCTACACAGCCACTCACCCCTCCTCACGGGAACATTTACCCTTTCATCCCCCTCCATATCATCAAGGTGGGAAATATTTAATAAAAAATAAATATTTAATAATAAACAAAAATTAAATATTTAATAACAAACAAATATTAAATATTTAATGAAAAATAAATATTTAATATAAAATATATATTTAATAAAAAATCATGCATGTGCCATTATTAGATTTCTTTCGAGAAATCTATATAATGACACTCACCCTCATTCGAAAATATATAGAGCTTTCGGATTTTGAGCAATGAAGTGCTATCGGATTCTGTTTTTTTGGTTTCAGTAGTCTTAGCAACATTTTTTTATTTCTTTCTGGCATAGTTTTACTTCAATTTCATGCATACATATTATCAGATTTCAATTTCTTTAATGCTTTCTTTTATCATGATTATGGGCCTCATCATGAAAGGCTCTACCAATGCTATTAATGTCTTTTAAGTGCTCTTGTGTGTAGATTATAGATCTTGGCAGGAGCTATCAACATAAATATTCTTCAGATCTACACCATACCTTGCGGAGGTCACAAGAAACTCCTCTCGGATCAATTTGTGGGATTTGCAAAGATTCTATGAGATACACCTACCATTCTTTATTTTTGTAAAAATTGTATCAAATTGGTATTAAATCCCTTAGAGGGATATCATTGTAACCTCTTATTAAAGGATATGATTCAAGATTAATGATAAAGGCACCATTTCTTTATTTCTTGTCTTTATCTTGATGGTTACATGATTATTTTAAACATTGCACGGGTGTACGATTTTTGCATATCTTTAGTGACGATCATGTTGGGACCTAGTCCCTTATTTTTATTTACTCTGTTATTTACTATATATTTTTATGTTTGTAGGTTACAGGCCTAAGATTAGAAAATAGTAAAAGCAGGAAACGAGATCTTTATCAAAAGTAGGCTTTCGTGGTAAGTACATCTACTTCTCTGTGTTTCTGAACAAAATTTGCTAAAAAAAAATAAGTTACAAAGAATATATAGGAAAAATCATAGGTGTCGGGCTCTCTGTCTACAACCACCTCTGGTCTAGATGACCCTTGCCTGCGATCGTCCCTCTGTGGTATGACCTCTGTTTGTGACCACCTCTATGCAGGATGACCCTTTTTTGAAATCGTTTTTGTCTAATAATGCCCCCTTTCTAATGCATACTAGATTGTTTGCTTGTTGCCTAACCCTAGGTTGATCATGTAGGGTTATGCATTTTGTAGATTTATGAAGTTAAACATCATTTTTACGTAGGAATTTGAGGTGTTATTTATGCAGTAGTAAAAAGTCATAGAGTACTCTATGATTTATTTTTTTGATAAAATAAAAAGAACCCCTACACACCACGACACATATTAAACATTAACGAGTTGGACTTCATCACCAACCGTTAATAAAGACCAGCGATGGTGAGTTTTATCTCCATCTCATTGGCTTGCATATTGTCAGTTCATATCCTATTTTGGCCAAGATCAATCCAAAAATTGTTGTAGTCGTGGAAAATATCACACATTCTTCTTTGGAGGGTGTATCGCTGACCACGATGAACTGCATGAGGACTAGTAGGACTTGGGCTCCCTCATTGGGTTTGGATTTCATCACCAAGCCTTTGTGGATTTCACAACTTGGATTTCATCACCAAGTTAGTGTGTGAGAGCATATAGGTGAAAATTATTAAACTAAGTATTATCATCAATGAAAAGTAAATACACAAAAGAGAAAAAAAAGAGCAACACATTAAAACATTCACAAAGAAATTTTTAAACAAGATAATCATTTTGTATGCTTTGATTGTTTCCTTATGTTTTGCATAAACAAGACAACATGATAAATGTGCATAGTCAAGCTCAACCTCGAGCCAAAAAAGTGGAAAACTTACAAAGAGGTCCTGAACGCCTCTAGTATAGTCCTAAGGATCTCCTCATTCCCAAGCGATTCCCTTATAGTCATCACAAAGCTAACTTATCTCATAGAGGATTAGATCACCAGAATACCTATACTAGGAGAGCACCAATGGGTTATTCACATGATCAAGTGGATACTTCTATCAATCAATGTTGAACCTAGACCTACACCAGTCATAGCCAGTCTATTGAGAGGCCTAATAGGGAATTCCAAACTCCATCTACATCGTAGCCTTCATCACCCCAAACTCTTTTCCAAAGCCCACCACCTCAACTAGTGGTGATAATATATAGTAGGCCTATGCAAAGTTCACGTACGCCATCAACCTACATGACCATGAGAGAGTTAATACAACAATCCCCCAAGCATCAAGAAATGCTTATGGAGATTCTAAATTCAACCGAGTTACAACCATAGGATTTTAATGCTTTCACCAAATTCGTAGGATACATACAAAGGTACAAGGATTCTGTTATAACATTTTAGGATCATGAGATCAAAATCGTGCCCACTAATTTACCATATCCTCCTTTGCACATCATCGTGTGCATAAACATGATCCCCTATAAGCAAGTATTGATTGACATGGGATCCACAATAAACATTATTACCATAATTGCACTGAAACATATCAACCTTTCATCTTCGCACATTGCAGCATCCATGTTCACCTTGCAAGCTTTTAACTATTATTTGTCCCCCACTGTGGACATGATAGTCCTTCATATTTCTATATTGTTATATGTAGCATTTGTGAAAAAGGACACCCCAAAAATCAATGTGATTTATTACCAAGACTCAAAAGTGTCTTTGAAAAAAAATAGTCTCAACCTATGAAGGAACTCAATTTTTTAGGACAAATACAAGGGGGTAATTTTCTTAAATTTCCATATCAAAATGCTTCTCTATTTCCTACAAATTGGGAAAATAATCCTTGGTATATGTCATGGGATACTTAAAGTCCACTTCAACAACATTGGAGTCAACCACCATGGGCATATTCCCAAGAGTGGTCTCAATCTAGATGGATGAATAAAAAATGGAATCAACAACATCCACCATGGTTGCAACCAAAAATATAGGGACAATAATGGGTACAACAAAAAAAATTGTACAAAGGGTAACATCAGTATCACAAACAATAACCAAATGTGTTGTCTACTCATACCAATAATTTCTCTCAAGGACAACAACAACAACAAGCAAAACAACCTCCACTTTTAGTTCAACCTATGGCCAATCCTAATAATGTTAAATAGGTAACCCCTATCTATATGGCTGAATCAGTTCAACCATAATAACTATCATTAACTATGATAACACTCAAATATGTTTGGAAAAAACATATTTTGAACCTACTCCACCTATCATTGTAGAAATGGGATTTGATGAGAATAAACAAGAAAACCCATCTACACTGAAATAACAACAAAAAAAACAAGATAAGAAAAAGAAAACCTTTCACAAGATAACTCATCAAAGAAAGTACCATATCTAGAACAGTTTGAGATATCAAAAATAACATCTTCAAAAGTAGATTTGATAAAGGAACAAAAACATTTATATGTTACAATCCATTTACTACAAGCTATTAAAGATGTACCAATCATTAATAAGATTGTTTAAGAATTGTGTTTTAAGAAACCAAGAAAAAAAAAAGTATATCCTAAAACCATACAAGTAGGTGGAAAATTAGTAGACTTGCTTGCAGGAAAAATTACTCCACCTAAGTATGGTTACCTAGGAAGTCCATGGTTTCTTGAATCATATAAGGAAAATGAGAAGAACATTTCAACTTTGGCCACCATAGTTTTAAAGAACAATGTAGAAGAGTTGGATTCATCCAAAAGGTTTATTTTTGATGAAAATGTTCTAATCAACAAATTGCATGATGTTAAAGATAAACCAATTATTGTCCAACACTTACTATGAAATGAAAAATAATAACTTAAATATTTATTACCCATTCCAATACAAGACAATACCTTTCATTTACAACATGGATGACATCATCATCTTTTCTCATATTTGCATTTCCATATATCAAATTTAATTCCTTTAAGAATTGTTTTTGATAAAGATACACACATCTTCCATTCTCTTCTACCACACCATTGCTCTTTTAATTAATTAATGCATAATTTTCAAAGAATCAATTTAATACATCCTGTTCCAAAACAAATTGAAACACAACCAAAAAAGCCTTTGAATATCAGTAGTTGGTTGACTAATGACCAGGAAGTAAATTTTTTTGATGCATTGATCCAATATCTCAATGCTTTACTAACACTTTGTACATATTTAGAATTTGGTATTGAGTTGTTGCAGATACAAAACAAAAAAATTTTGTAGTTGATGCATTGGATAAAATTTGGTTGGATTCACTTCCCCAAACAAATTTCATTAAAAAACAATGGAAAATATGGCATGATGATCACATTAGGAGCATTAAGGATGAACCAAAAGTGTTGAGCATGGAGTTGTTCAAATTTCTTCAGTTGATGATTCAAGGAGGATATTGGTGGTGAATGGCCATCATTTATGATGGCGTCTTAAGTCACTACCAAAGGTGGAATTTGCTCAATATTTATCACAGTCAATATTATACGTGATAGAAGAGGCTTCCTCTTTTGACAGAGATTCCAAATGATCATATCTTTGAATCATGAAAAAAAAAGATGAAAAAGAAAAAAAAATTAAAATGAGATGAAATTTTTTGAAAAAAGAGAAAATAAAATGAAAAAAAGAATAATTCAATAGTGAAAACATTTTTAAGACGCTATTAAGGCTTACATAAAAACCGGTTTTTGGTATGTTTGCCTTATTGATTTATCCATCATTGCTCATTGTACAAAAATCACTTACTACACATATGTCATGCTTTTATTTTTAGATAGATTGCTAACAATCACCAGAAGCAACGATTTACAAGGTGTATGATAAATTTCCAGGTAGTAAAGGTATGTGTTTCTTGCATTTATTCATAGTTAGCATTAACCTGTAATGCATGATAATTAAATATTTGGCAAAAACTATTTGTAAATTTGGAAAAAAAAAACATCTTGTTTAATATGTCAAGAAACATCCTATCTTGCCCTTGGTTGCATAAAATGTTTAGTCTGGCAACATAAAAATGAGTAATTTATAGATTTTCTGAAACAATTGGGGTATAGGCTAAAAAAACCAATTCATCATCTATAGAGCAATATGAAATTGGCTACACAAACAAGTCTGTAGGAAGAAAAACTATATAAATAGAGCAAACTGGTGGAATAGAGAAAACAGGGGCACAACTAGAAAGTCTGCTTGTAATTCCTAATTCAAGGGAAGAAGTGTTGGAAATTTTTAGTATATTGTTGTCATTGATGTCAAAGAATTAATGGCATAAGTTAATGGCATTGGTTGTCATTTATATCAAGGAAAATAAAGATTTAGTGGTTTTACCATGGTGACATTTACAAAAGAAAAAGGAAGAGGTTTTATGATGGCAAAGACTTTTATCCAAAGAAAAAGTCCAAGAAGAAGAAAAAATATTATAATATTTAAATCTATGAAGATTTAAATAATTATAATAGTTAAAAATTAAAAAGGCACAAAGGTTAAAATATAAAGTATAATATTTAAATCTACCTTAGATTTAAATTATTATAATATTTTTAAAAAGGTTTAGATGATGCCAAAATTTGAATGTGCATGGAGGCATGTTTCAAAGTTGAGCCGATGTCCAAAGTCAAAGGGCAAAAGTGTATAAAAGGATTAATGGTTTTGCAAGCCAAAGTTTGGAAATCACCCCCGTGAATTAGTATCCTATATTTGCTATTCATTCGGAAAGCGTGGAGGCAGAGAGAAAAGCTTTTGTGAAATTCGATGGCAACACAGTCAAAAATAGAGTATGCTCGATTTCATCCGACGTGAGTGGATAGCCTAGTTGGCAAGCTTGGCTTGCAAAGCATGTTGTATGCGGTAGGTTCAATGTTCAAATCGTAGGGATTTATTTTTGGTTGATCAAGGGTTTTGAACCAGTTTTGGATAAGGAGTAGGAGCACATGCTCCTTTGTGCTTGTGTGTGCGACTAGCCCATGTGGTGTCCACGCTTGTACTAGGGCATGGGGCCAGCAAGGAGTCGCGGGTTCGAGTAGCGACGGTAGCGCTTGGGACAAATTTTTTACAAGGTATGCATATGATGCTTGACTTTTAGAGTTATAAGGGTTAATTAATTTTTAGTGTTTTGAGGTGAATTTACTAGGGAGCCATAAGGATAATAAATTGATTTTAATTTTCGATTTTAAAAGGGGTGGAAATTAAATTTCAGATTGCTAGTGCTTTGTTGATGCATGAGATGAAGTGATATTTTATTGGTCTTCTTGAAATTTTAAAAGTACATTATTTTTATTATGAGGTATAAGATGTATGTGAGAAATTTATGTGTGTAATTTTTGGTTTGTTGTGTTGAGTATTATTATACAAGAATAGGAGTAATATGGTGTTATAGTGGTTTGATATTTTATTATAATTTTTGTATGGTGAAATATCTTTTGAGAAGGAAATTCATGTGGATGCTTTGAGAAAGTATTTTGATATCTAACTCTTGAAGTGGCACTAGAAAGATCAATTGTTTGTGAGACAGGTTTTGAAGGCATATCTCCATAAGAGCACTTAAAAGGTATGGACACATTATTCCTTGTTTAAAGTGTTTGTTGAAGTGAATATTTTGGAACATAAGGTGGAGTGAAAAGGATTGTTTGATAAGCATTATTGGAAATATTTGAGTTAGGATTTTGTGCTTCATTGTTGAATGTTTTGGAAACATTTGGGATAGAATTTGAGAACAATATGTGCTTCTATTATTGATAGAGTTTAAGACATTTGTGCTACAGATTGTGAACTACTTGTTCTAAGGTTGAAGACAAGTTAGTGCATCTTTGTGAAATATTTTAAACATTGGCTTAAGAGATATTTATTGTAATTGTGGAAGTTATTGAGATTAATTTTGTGAAGGGAAATTGTGCATTAGTGTGATTGATATTTGAGAGAAAATTTGCAAGAAAGATAGATTAGTTTTGTGAAACAAGTTATACATTATTTGCTTTGATTTGAAAGGGATTTTGTAAGAGAAAAACACTGGTTAATTGAGTACAAGATTTGTGAGATTTGTGAGTGTGAAACATATTAAGTTTTTGATAGAGCATATCATTCTCTATATGTTCCAGAGGTTAATCGAATTCTAAATAGAATTTATCTGTGTGAAGAGAGTTTTTCTGAAAGAGATTTAAGTTGTGTTTTGTATGCAAGTTTTGGAAATATTTGAGCAGGTTTTGTGAGTAGCTTAAGGATAGGGTTGAGCAAGTCTTTGAGAAGTCTTGAAGGTAAATTTGAGCAAGTCTTTGAGAAGTCTTGAAGGTAAATTTGAGCAAGTCTTTGAGAAGGCTTGAAGGTAAATTTGAGCAAGTCTTTGAGAAGGCTTTAAGGTAGATTTGAGCAAGTCTTTGAGAAGGCTTGAAGCTAGATTTGAGTAAGTCTTGAGAGAATATTTGGGGCAATTTTGGTGCAGATTTGTGAGCAGAGTTAGAGCAGATTTGTGCTAGACTTGGGTACATGAACAATACAATGAGCAAGGTACATCAACAAACAAAGTTCCTAGAGTACAATGTGATCCAATGCATGTAAGTACATCAACTAAAAAGGAGGAAAATCATTTTTTATAGAATCTGTTAAAATCATTTAGACTACAAATATAGGCATTCAAGATGAGTTACTTCTAGTTCATTAAACTCCACCAATGGTAGCACATCATTTAGACATGGTGTCATTAGCAACACATAATGAGGCCATCATATATTGTGTAGCTTGTTACCATTCCCTTGAATTACGTTTTACAATATTAAAGGAGACTGCAAATTGTAAAAATTGTAGAATTATAGAAATTGTAGGAACATAGCAAGAAATAGATTGCAAAAATTATAAAATTGTAGGCCAAGATGAAATATTTGTGCCCAATTATAGAACATCGGGTGCAATGCAGGAATCCTAACATATTATATAATTTATTTCTCAAGAAGATATTTCTTAGGTGGTAGAGGATGTTATTCAGAAGGCTAGATCTGAATATTGTTAGCGTAGATTATTACATTCCTAGGTTAATTATATTTTTCTTAACACCATTTCATATTGTTAAGCACATATGTATCTCTAGGTGGTTAGGTAGTTATTCAAAACATCATGTCTATTGTGTGAACTATAAGTTTGTTGGCATGTGTTATATATTACTTCATATCAAATCAAATACCTAATGCTCATTTTTCTTATATGGTATCAGAGCGACAGATATGGTTGCAGTCAAATTGATATATGGATGAATCAGGGCACAAATCCCAAAGTGGGATCCTTAGACAACTCGGATTGGATGTGAACTGATGAATGGATGAATCAGGGCATAAATCCTAGAGCGAGAACCCTAGACAACCCAAACTAGACGTAAAGTTGACGTGGACCCCTATTGGGAGACACATGGTAGATGACACATGGATCAAGGAGCTAATGTGGTAGACAAGTGGCTAGGCTGATGTGGTGGATCTAACATGGCAAGTAGTGATGTGGCACATCTAATGTGGTAAGTTGTGATGTGGCACATATGCATTGGTCCAACACAGAGGTGACATGGCACATGTTGGTTTATCAGTGAGGTCAACAAAAGGTGGTCAAAGAGTTTTTGATTGCTTGTAGGTAATAAAAATAAGAGGTGCTCAAATTTATTTTTAAAAACTCAAACTTGCAGCAATGCGCTACATGTGGGACTAAAATCCCAAATAATTTTTTTCTGACATGAAGGTGCTGAAGGTAACAAATAGAACAATGCTCCCATTTTTTCATGTCCAGAATGATAGTCATGATGGTTTGCCAACTTTCGCTAAGGTACTAAGCTAGGCAAGGTCAGGGGTTCAAACCCCATGCAACACAAGTCAAACGATTATTTTTTTGCTAAAGGAAGAGCAACAACAAAAGAAATACAAAGTGTTGTCATTTTCTTCCCATCTGAAGCAATAGTCAGACCATTTGGCAGACAAGCGCTAAGCTTGCTACGCGAGATGTCAAGGGTTCAAACCCTGCATGCAGCAATACCATTTTCTTGCTGACAAATACAAAGGAGGAGTTCAAGGGTATTTTTTCTAATACTTTGCATCATTGTTTTTGCAAAAATAAAAAAACAAATAGGAGCAACAATTTTTGGAAAATACAAATACAAATAGTGCATTTTTTTCTCACAAGGCGAGATACAAAACAAAAATTGCACATTGTTTTTTTTTCAAACTGAAAGGATTCTCAAAATTCCTTCACAAGTTGTTTACAAACAAAAGGGGGGATAAAATTGCATTATTTTTTGCAAAATTAGAACACAAGGGGGGAATTGTGAATATCAATTTTTGCAAACACAAGAAAAAAATTTCTTGCAAAAATTATTTTAAAAAGGTGCATTTTCGATTGCATTCGACACCTTAAAATTGGCATTGTAAAAATATGTGCATTATCGGTGGAATCTGACACCTATGCTTTAAAATTTGTGGACACTTTTAATTGTATGCTGCATTTAATTTTCTATTTTTTGCACTTACATCAAAATTTAAAATATAAGACCCCAAATTTTAAACCCTTTTGTGCAATTTATTGCACAATAGCATTCGGTATTTATGGTACCTTTGGTCCACACTTACAAGTAAAGTTATCGTGCTTTGGGCTACCATAGCTAATGCTTAATATAGCTGCAACGATGATGTCTGAGCTATTGTTATTTATAAATAATTGAGTAGAAATAAGGATAACCAATTTTATTTTGATATTCACTCCATCAAATACCCTAATTCATTCCTATTGCTTGGCTTAATTTCCTCCAACTAATCATCATTTTTTAGAAGGGTTTTTAGGTAGGTGCCATCAATTTGAGTGAATTCTCTTTTAGTACTCATTTGTGGTATATCGAAAGAGTGACCATTTTGGTGATATAAGAAACCTTCATAATGGACATTATACACAAATATCTTTTAGATACACAGTTGTTTAAAGGTTCCAATTTTACTCCATGGAAAACCAAAATGAGAGCCATTCTATAGGTTGAATATTTGTGGGATGTAGTGACTAGCACTACAAAACATCCTACTACAACAGGTACAGATCAGGAAGCATATGATAAAAAGGATAGGAGGTCCCTCATGCTTATCTTGCTTTCTACTAGTGATGAAGTGCAACCTCACATTTATGATGCTAAAAATGGTAAAGAAGCTTGGGATGCATTAGTTATAATATATGAAGGGAAGAATCAATCCACAATTCTTAGCCTTCAATCCCAACTTCATACTCTTATTATGAAGTCTGGTGAATTAGTAGAACTATTTCTATGTAGGGTGGCAGAATTGAAGTCCATGTTGAATTCTTTGAGAGAAACAGTAGAGGATAAGCTCTTGACTTCGGTCATTTTGAGAGCTTTACTAGATTCCTACAAGGTGTTGATCACATCCCTTCAAGTGTCCATGAGATAAGTTACTTTTGTGGAGTTGGTAAATTTACTTCAAACTGAGGAGGCAAATCAACTTCAAAGAGATGAAGTGACAAATAATGCACTTTACTCAAAACAATGATCAAATAAATAGGGTAAATTTTAGAGGGGGGATATTCTTCCAACAGGGATAGAAGAAGTATTACAAAATTTGTGATATGGACAACCATAACACCAATAGGTGTTGGTTCAAAAATAAATAGCCATATGATCAAGGTCAAAATAAAAAGGGAAAGTACAAACCATAAAAGAAGAATAAGCAACAAAAGGGACATGTTTATTATAAGGAATCAAACTCAGATTTTGAGAGGGCACACAAGGTGCTCATGACTCACATAAATTCTAAGCAAAAGGATCTTGTGTGGTATATTGATTTTGGAGCCAGTAAACACATGACTGGTGATAAATCGTGGTTTGAGATATTTGAGGCTAAGGAAGGTAAACCGGTTATCACAGTTGATGATAAGACCTACCGAGTCCAGGGTGAAGGAAATGTTTCTATCACTCTTCCAGATGGAAAATGTTAGATTGAGGAAGTCATTTATGTTCTAGGATTGGAAAAACAATTGTTGTTAGTACCTCAAATATTTGATAAAAAAATGGTGGTTGATTTTAGATTTGAGGATGGAAAGAAGCATTGCTTCATTATAAGGAAGGATAAACATATAGCAACAAATTCCTATAAGCATGGATTTTTTGTTTTAGATGCCATTTCTACACCTCATATTGCCATGGCAGTAAAAACAAAAGATACCACTTCTCTTTGGCACAAAAGATATGGTCATCTAAGTTTAGGATATTTACTTGAGTTGAGTAAATATGAAATGGTGAAAGGTCTTCTTAACCTTTCATCCACTTTGCCTATTTGCTTGGATTGCTTACCAGGGAAGCGACACCAGGTACCTTTTGAGTTGAGCTCCTCATGAGCCAAAATATTGTTGGAGTTGGTACACATTGATATGTATAGTCCTATACCAAATAGTTATAGGAGAAAGAGGTATTGTCAGTTGTTTGTTGATTACTACTCATAGAAGATGTGGGTTTTATTTCTACAACTGAAGTCAAAGGCCTTTCTATATTTTCAACAGTTCAAGAAAAGTGTTGAGAAGAAATCAAGATGTTCCATTAAGACCTTTCACTCAGATCAAGGGGAGAATATACCTCCAAAGAATTTTCCATATTTCTTAGTGCACATGGGATCAAGAGGTAGCTTACTACAGCCTTTGCTAAAATATGGCTATGATACCAATTGTTAAGTACCTCCTTTAATATAATACCAATTGTTAAGAAGAGCACTCATAAAATCTCTTAAGGGAATGACTCCACAAAAATCATGAAGTGGAAGAAAACCCTCCATTTCTCATCTAAGTATTTTTTGGTGTAAGGCATTCATGCACATTCCAAAAGCAAAGAGAAAGAAGTTAGATGAGAAATATCTATAGCGTATTTTTCTTGGTTATGATGAGTATTCCAAGGGATATAATTTGATAGATCCTAAAACCAAGAAAACCCACATTCGTAGAGATGTGGTATTTGATGAAGCTTTCACACCAGATAACACATCTTCAACTGTATATCTGGATGATGAGGAGCCTAAGAAAGAGACTTCTCTCCCATAGAAGAAGATTCCCAAATGGGATACCAGCACAATGAGAGATTCAAAATTGATTACACCTCTAGATATAACTCTAGATTGACCTCGTACATGCAATATGACTCATCAAATAAGAACAAAAGCATAAAATTCATAAGTTGATGAGCTTTACCAACACTTTGAAGAACTTTTTTTAGATGCAAATGAAGATAGAGAGTAAGATATGGATGTGGATGAAGATAGGGTTTTTAGTCCTCATTGGATGAGCATGAACCTACCACATTCCAGGATGCAATTAGTGAGACTCAGTGGAACACAACTATGGATGCATAACATATGTCTCTCATCAAAAATAACACTTGGAAGCTAGTTGATATGCCTTCTATAAAGAAGCCCAATGGCTATATAAGTTAAATGGAACTATAGATAAACATAAGGACTACCTTGTTGCAAAGGGCTATGCATAGAAAGAAGGTATTGATTATGAAGAGAGTTTTGCATCCAATACTAGAATGACTACCATTCGTGTACTTTATGCTATGGCAACTTAGTTAAGATGGAAGCTACATCATATGGATGTAAAAAGTACCTTCTTAAATGGTTATCTCAAGGAAGAAGTGTATATGACTTAGCCAAAAGGATTTGTGGTTGAAGACCAAGAGCAAAAAATTTGCAAGTTAGTTAAATCCTTGTATGGGTTAAAACAAGCTCCACAAGATTGGCACATAAAAATTGACAATCACCTATTGCAACATAGTTTCAAGAGAAGTCCTTCGGATGCTAATATATATATCAAGAAAAATGGATAGTGATTCTAGTACTCTATGTTAATGATCTAATTATCACTGGTAGTTCAGATAAATTGATAGATGCAGTGAAAGGTGACTTGAAAAAGTTATTTGAGATGATAGATCTATGAATTCTTTATTATTGTCTTGGTTTAGAAGTGACACAGAAGAAGAATCACATCAAAGTGACACAAAAGAAATATGCCAAGACATTGATTGAGAATATCGCATGACTGATTGTAAGCCTAAATAAACTCCAACAAAAATAGGGCTACAATTATCATGATATGATACTTCTCCATAGGTAGATGGTACTCTCTATCACCAGTTGATTGGAAGTCTCATATATCTAACCAACACCAGGCCAGACATTGATTGGGAGTTATCTTTTGAGGTTCATGTAGGAACCTAATGTTAGTCATCGAAAAGCAGCAAAACAGGTTCTTCATTATGTTCATGGCAGTACAAAATGTGGCCTGAAATACAAGAAGAATGACAACTACTTATTGTAAGGTTACACAGACTCTAATTATGTTGAGTTAGTGGAAATATTGAAGGTAATGTAGGGTGAATTAGGGGTTTGAATTGTGGTCTAGAGTGCCACAAAAATTGGATTGTGGTGGCAGAGGTATAGCGGTTGGGAGCAAAGAGTCAAGGCTAGCATAAATAAAGTTGGTATAATTGTCCAAGATATCTAGTAGCACAAAGGTATCGATAGTTAAGATCAAAGCTATAGGACGAAAATAATATTTCATGGACTAGATTGGTAGGGGTCATACATGAGCATCCCTAATATTATAGTCATCGGGTTTGGAGTTTATCATAAAAATTGACACTCGGGATGTCATGTGTGTTGGGGATCGAGGTGGTGAATCAAAATCCAAGGTAGATGATGCCAGTTGGGAATCGTGAATGATAGGAGGCAAAGAATGGAGTAATTCAGTGTCTAAGTGAGAAGATCATTACTCCCAATCGTGGTATTTAGCTACAGTAGATGAAATGAGGTGATTCATGTGTGGGAACTGTGTAGCAGGGGGATATGGTGTAGGTTTCGAACTACATGAAGATGTGAAATATCATGGTCATGGATGAAAAGGAAGAGGAGGTATTTGAGGAGTAAGAAGGAGAGGAGGTTCTATGGAGGAATATGGGTGAGATGGGATAGGAGGTGATGATGATGGTGGTGAAAAATATGGAAGCACAAGAAGGGGATTTGTGGAAGAGGATAGTTGAGAAGGAGGGGAAGGCCATGAGGAAGGTAGCAAGAAAGGAATGGTAGTAGAATAGAGTGTTGTGCTAGGTAATGATTGTTGCAAGGATGAGATCAGTATTGAAGGAGATGTAGATGCTCTTGATGAGTAAGGAGAAGGGATGGAAAAGACCTAAGTGGAGGATGATGAGGGTCCTGGAGGAAGCTTTGCGCTGTTGTAGAATTTGAAGGGATCCCCATCGGTAGGAACACAATGGATGAGGTTGTCATAGACATACTTAATATAGTGGTGTAAGATAGAAGGAACACACTACATATCTCTGATCCATGGGCATCCGAGCAAGATATTGTACTGCATTTCGCCCAGAATGACATGAAATAGGATGGAAATGGTTCATACACTGACATAAATAGGTAGGACAATAGAGCCTACTGTGGGTTGCATGGAACCATTGAATGTTTTAAGATCGAGTAATGGTGTGGTGAAGTGAGCGGGTGGAATATGCAAATGATGTAGGGCAACCGTAGAAATAATGTTGATGAATGAGCCAGCATCAACAAGAACACACTTGTAGATGATGTCACTGATAACTGCTTGTATGTGGAGAGGTGGATCCACTTATTCCTCTACGAGCTCTATGATCTTGTGGTCATGAAAGCTAATAGAGGGTTGGAGACAGTGAGGTATGTTTCCCATGAAGTTAACAAACATATTTGTGTCATGCATTTCAAGGTTAATGGATCAAAGGATATCTTTTAATGCCTCACAATGGGGTTGAGATTGTTGTAAGAGATTGAATATGGACAACCTAGTTGAGGCATTGCATAACTGGTGTATAAGACTGCCATGGATGGTGATGATATTTTATGGCAAGTGTGGCAAGGCCTAGGCTATGGTAGGGGGCTACAAAGAAGTAAAGGATATCGAGGATGAAACCACTAGTGCATTATGTCAGGGTGAATAACATTGGGCCCGAGTAGTAATGTTGATCATTCCAACTATGCCACGTGAGGGTGGATCTCGTTGAACATTGTTAACCTATATGGAATGTCCTTGGGAATTGGATTGGATTCCTTGGAAATTAGTCCCTTGGTGTTTAGGTAGCGGGTTCTGGTAGATTTCCAAGTTTTGATTTTGAGGTACAAGGGGGTTTGAGACCTGAATGGTGCCCCGATCGATGAGGTCTTGAACAAGACCGTGGAAGGAATGACAAGACTCTATATCATGGTCGTACTGTCGATGCTATGTACAAAAGGTATGCTTGATATATCCTCGAGGTTTGGGTTTATTGGGATAAAGGGGTCAAATTTTGGGTAAAGTAATATGACTTGCATCATAAAATCATTAAAAAAAAGCTAGAAAGGACTCAGATAGTGGGGTCAAATTATGTTGCAAAAGCTATAGGGAAAGAACATGAGCCTGCGTTGGTTAGGGTGTAGGAGGTGTCCTAGTCTAGAACAACTGCTATGATGGAGGTGGAGGTTGTGATATGGATGAGGAGGCTAGATAGACTACTACCACCTAGTTGGTTTGTGGTGGTCTAGTATAGGGTTGATTTAGCGCATTTCTATTGAAGCAAAATTTGGGATTGTAAGAAGGTTTTTGTTTGTGTTTGATCTTGCCAAATTGGAATTTGATGTATTCAATGACCTTGGCTTAGGTGATAACTTCATCAAAGGTACAACTTTGATGAAGATGTAAGGAGGTGGAAATATGATTGTGAAAACTCTTTGAGAAGAGTGTGACTAACTCAGTGAATGGGAGGTTATAAGTGAGGTCATGTATAACCGATCTCCATAAGAAAAAAAACTTTGTAATTGGCTTGTCATCGACCTAGCATAGGGCGTAGACATTTGAGAAGTTGGTTTTATTCTTGATGTTAATGGAAAATTATTCCAAAAATGAGTTGGCCAATTGCTCTAAGGTGTACATGCTATGGAAGGGAAGCATGTTGTACCAATCTAGGGCTTGTCCCCCAAGTGAGAGGGATAAGGTACGTAACATGAGGGGGTTTCTACTATGAAGCTGATAGCAATATGAGAAATAATTGTTGATATGTTTGTGATGATCCTCTTTACCTTTGTATTTATCAAAATTTGAGATCTCAAAGTGATAAGGGTAGGGAGGAATAGGACCTGACGGGTGGACTAGCTTGTTGCAAAGTTCATCGTATGTGGGATTTTGTAGCCCATAACTTGTTGTACGAAGGCTAAGAATTTTAAATTTGGTTGAGCTCATGCTATTTAATGGTGGGAATGTCCCTTTTCATTCAAATCCCTTTTGAATTCATCTCATGCCCAAACACCTAAAATTGATTCTAGTTTGAATATTTTTCATCTGACGATGGCTTCCATTATATTTGGTTCATAACCACTCAATGCTTATTGAAGTACTTGGGAGTTGAGAATTTCAATCAATGCCTCTCAAGAATTTTCTCCCATAAGGATGGTTTTTATGACATTGAATTTAAGTATGGTCCAAAACACAAGATACAACTCCAGTACATTCCCACAGATGAACAAGTTGCAGATAGTTTCACTAAGACACTTGAACGTGTCAAATTTGAGTTGTTTCACAACACTCTTTGTATTTCAAAATAATGTAATAAGGGGGGATGTTAGCATAGATTATTACATTCTTAGGTTAATTATATTTTTCTTAACACCATTTCATATTGTTAAGTGCATATGTATCTCTAGGTGGTTAGGTAGTTATTCAAACCATTGTTTCTATTGCGCAAACTATAAGTTCGTTGGAAAATTTTGTTGGCATATGTTATATATTACTTCATATCAAATAAAATACCTAATTCTTACTTTTCTTATAAATATTTCTATGGCCCACTAGGATGCATGAGGAAATGCATCATGTCAAGTTGGGAGGAATAATGAGGCCAAATAATACCTCTTTTTTGCACCATTTTTGACATAAAAAACTACCATATTTCAATATATAATGTAGATATATACAAAATATTTGATTAAAGTGCATTAATTTGTTGATGTTTGCATTATTAAGTGGTAAGAGATAATATACCACTATTTTGACTATTTTCTACACTTCTAATCTTATTTTTGCATGATTTTAGTACCAAACAACATAGTGAAATTAGTAGTAAATAAAGGTTTTTGTCACTTGTGATTGATTGAGCTATTTTGTATGGTTTTTCTACCTAAAAAAAGTTTATAGGATGATGTGGTGCCAAGAAAACCACTCTGCTACTGAAACAGGGCATGATAGCTATACACAACATATACAGGGTGGCCACCTACAACATTAAAGGAAGACCAAGACAAAGTCAAAAGAAGTTAAAAACGGTTGGAAAAAATTAAAGGAAACAAGGGAGGACTTACCATGCACCTGGAAGCACTCCCATGTGGTACAAATGGTAGCAACATAACATGATAGGTATTCATCCTGATATTCCAGAGTTGCTCTGGAATGAAAGGTAGAAATAGTCAACTTCAATAGAAAATGAAGTTTGTGCACAATTCACAAGGATAAAAGAGGTTGATGTGTAGATAGAAGTGGAAGTTTATGATACACATATTATCATATGATTCTCACTAGATTAGAAGCACGAATAAGTGCACAGTTGGTTGCCATAGTGGATTCTATCCTGAAATAGATTGAGTCTATTGTAACATAACAACGAATCAAGCACATACAACAAATTGTTGATTTTGTATGTTAGAATAGGGATGTAGAAATTATTATAAATAAGACTACTCACCTATTGGTTGTATTTATTAGTTAGTCCAAAGTTAGAAGTCAAAAATAGTCAAGTATTAGCAAATAGAAGAAAACTATAATTTGCAGACTATAACAACAAAATTAGCAATAAAGTGTAGTATTTTCAAATGTGTTGATTTATGAGTGAATGAGTGATTAGAATTAGGGTTTTGGAGTGTTAGTACCTTATTATATACTAGGGAGAAAGGTACCACTCTTATGTCTGGTGGAAGGAGGCATTTGGTAGGTTTTTATAGTTTTCAGTTTTGTGCAATTTTTGCTAAATGTTATCAATTTCTTGTCATTTATTGTAAACAAAAATTTCCCTTGTTTTTACCTTATTTTTCCTTGTGTTTTAAGTGTGATGTGTGAGAGTGTATTTGTAGCTATCTGAACTATGTTTATGTGTGCATTTATCATTTACATTTTTTGCAATTTCAGCTTCAACAACTTTTTGATAGTTTTCAACAACTTTTTCTAGTTTTTCAACAACATTTCCATTTTTTGCAATTTCTTTCACAGTAGTTAATTTTTAGCAGTTTTTTTATTTAAGTGATTTCAATTCAGCATTTTCACTTTAGTCATTTCAATTTAGTAAAATTAATTTAGCATTTGTTCTTTTATCAAGTTAATTTCTGCAATTAAATAGTTTTTATGCGAAAGGGAGCAAAGTAACATTGTTTCCTTTCTACCAAGATTTCTAGCTTTCTTAAGAAAATCTAGTGTCTTGATATCTAAGTTGTAGTTCATTGTCTCTAATGTATACAACCCTAGGATACCTCCTCAGATTTGATAAATTGAATTAAAATTAAATGATGACATTAACGACACTCATCAAGTTCATTTCCTATCTTGAGCTTGATTATGATGCAAATCTATCAAGAATCCATGTGTGTGCTTTTTGAAGTTCATTTACCAATTTTTAATAAGGTAATGGCATAGGCAAATTAGGAACCAATGTGTGTGTAAATGATGAATTATTTTACCAATCTGGAGCAAAGAGAGATTAAACTAGTCATGCAAAAAACCAAAAAGCTATCTTGTCCTTATGTGTGATTAGAGGTCTCTTCAAGAGATATGTATTGCCACACATGATCATAGTACAATGGTAGGGTCTCCAAGCTTTTGGGAATTAGATTCTCAACCACTTGAATGAAGTCTTGATGATAATTTTACCCTATCCTTACTACTTTAAGACCCATTATTATTATGTATTTATAAAGAGAGTTAGAGCTTTGGGGAATCAGATTCTCAACCACTTGAATTGAGTCCTAATGAGAATTTTACCTTATACTTAATACTCACTCTATTATTATATATTTTTGTGAAAACGTTAGAGCTTTGGGGAATCATATTCTCAACCACTCAAATTGAGTCCTAATGAGAATTTACCCTATTTTACTAAATTTTTTTGTTTTTCTTTTTTTTGTATAGTTTTGCAAAATATATATATTTTTTATTGTTGGACTATGTACATAATGGGACAAGCAATAAATTTATTCTCTTCAAGGCTCAATCCTATCATAGTGTCATCCGTTCTTGACACAAGATTTTATTAATAAACGTGACATGTGTTTGGTTCAAAAATAGCAGAGTCAGTTCAAAAAATAAAACATTTTCCTAGTGAGCATTGTGTTTTGGTTTAACAAAGATTTTAATCAACTTCAAGCACCAATATTTTATTAAAATATGAATCATGTGGTTGGTTCAAGATGGACTCTTAATCAATCAAGGAGAATAAGATTACCTATGAACAAGATGAACTTTTTTTAAAATTATTATTAGGATATATGGGTTTACTGGCAAACCTTTCCTACTCCCTCATTATGTTACTGATAAGTTGTTTGTATTGGAATATGTGAGACAAACCAAAAAAATTAATGTCAAATATGGCACAAGTATAGGCAAAACTGGTACCTATACTATCTTTTCAATTTGAAGGTATTATTGTTTCAAAAAGGGGCCAACATGAATAGATTATTCAAGCTCTGAGATATTTGGGGTTAATAGAAATACCTCAGAGATGGAAATATGACCCTATAAACATATTTGCAAAAATAAAAGCAATTTTAAACAGAATTCCAATGAAATTTTATCATGCATCCGTCAGACCGGATATTGAAGCCTATAGAAACAATGATGAAGATGATCCATTGGAATGGCATATAGAAAAAATGCAACCATTGCCTCCTTGGCACGATTTTTATGAACATGTGATGCATTGTGATCCTGAGAATAATTCAAAGCATGTGTTAGATGAGAATACCATTTCTCGAATGCAAAAGAAAGGTGTAGATTGGATGATTGAGAAAATTTATGAATGGTAGACTATGAGGGTGCAGACGAATATGATTGATTCAAGATATCCTAGAAAAAATGATCATGAATTTTTAGTGTGTTATGATCATTATCAAGAATCTTGGTCAGGAGTTTTTCCTGTGAAGATACCTCGCAGCGTTGGCGATAGCAAAGAAGCAAGTCTTGAAGCTTCTAAAAAACTGAGTGTTGACCAAGGGAAAGGTAAGAAAGTTGCAGTTGAGCAACCTTTAACTCAAGCACAAACCAGGCTTAGAACTTTGAAGAAGAGGGTCATTGATGATGTATTCACAAAAGAGCAAGGGAAAGCATATGGCAAAGTTGCTCAGATAATGCTGAAAATGGGATATGAAGGCAAAGGCCTAGGAAAAGAAGGGCAAGGGATCATTAAACCCTTACTAGCCAAAAGAAGGGGAAAAATCCTGGCATTAGGTGCTAATTCACCAAGAGGTAAAAATACAATTTCTAAAACTTTGAAGTTCGTTCCTCCTTTAAGTTCAGCTACATAATCTGACAAAGAACCTCTTTGTATTAAGAGGAAGAAGATAAAATCTGTAGCAGAAAATCAACAAGAAGAAAAACAATATCTAGAAAAGGTTCCAGATAATGAGAAAATTGCTCAAAATGATGATATTAATAATATTGGGACTGCTCCAGACAATGATCAAGTTATTCGAAATAATGAAGATAATTTTCTAAGTACAAAGATTAATGAACAAGAAAATGTTCAAATTGGAGCTAGTGATGACCCAAATGACCTTGTTAGAATGGGTCAAAATGTATCTCTTTTAAAAAAATCATTGTAAAAAAAAATAATGTTGAACATAAAAGAGGACAACCTAGGGAAATTCCCCAAAATTTTGAAATTATCAATCTTGAAGGAGATACAAATGATGAAAATAGAATTGATAATAGAGAAAATGTAGAAGTTCCTACACAGGATGAGGGTCAAGATTCTATCATGAATGAAGGAAATAAATATCGTGAAGGAGAATATGGATATCAGCAAGCACTTCAAACAGAAACAGGTATGGTTTCCCTTTTCTCTTTACTCATTCCCAAAATTATTTTCCTTCCATTTATAGTTCAAAGAAATATATAATGTTCCCATTGAATTCATGGTTTTCTTCCTCAGAACCAGCATTATACTTCCAACTCCAATATGAAGTTAATGCTGAGTTGGTTCCAAATCCATTTCTCCCTAGCATTTGCATTCCAACTATCAAATCAATATCTACTTCAGATGCTGAGAGTCATCCGAATCTTTCTAAATTAAAATATTTGAGGAAGGCAAACAAAAATGCCTTAGATTTGTGGACATATCATTCTATTGGAGATTCCAAAATCCCAGCTCGTATTCAAGAGATAATTTCTCTTGATCCCACCACCATGCAGAGGAAAAAGGTAAAATTGACACCTGTGTCAAAAAAGTCTAAAGGAGAGATGACCATTGAATATTATAAAGCAAAATATACAACTAAATACATTACTTAGATACACATGTCAGATGAGTGGGGAAGAGCTCAAGCTCATTTTGTAACCATTTACTTGCATGGAAAATATTTTAGAGAAAATTTGTCAAAGAACAAGGGGTCAAAAAAGAATTAGAGTTAGTTCTATAGGAGCAGAAATTGATAGAGAAGGCCCTGAAGCTAGAAGCAAAGAAATGGGAGGATAGGTTTGGCAAATCTTCTAATGAGGCAACCAAATACAAAAAAAAATTGGAAGAGGTAAATGCACAGATTTAGTCCTTGAATCTACAGGTTCAACAACTTCAACAACATATAATTGATAAGCAGAACACTCCATCTGGTTTTTCGAAAGAAAAATCCAAGGTAGTAAGAAAAGAGATGCTCGAAGATATATTGACACTAAGTCTTAGATAAAGGCCCATGTTATTATACCTGGCTAAAGTGAAAGAATTCATTGAAGTAATCAGTGAAGAATTAAAAGCTTCAGTAAACTTCCTTCAAGAAAGATCATATGCGACAACAAAGATTCAAGTCTTATCAGATAAAATTCTAGAGAGCGTCGCTGCTAAAATCTGGAGTGAAGCATGATCTCAAGCCAAGATTGTAGCTAAAAGTTTCTTTAGGAGGTTTAAGCTTATAAATCAAGGTGGCAAACTCCTACAAGAATTAGAAGTTGAGGCCAAGGGATTAGTGAAGCATTTGAATCTGGCAAACAAATGCAGACTTCCATATTTATGGGATGATAATTCAAAAGTTTTAAGTGAGGATGCGCTAACACTATCCCTAAAATCTTTCATGGAAGATGAATTAGAAATAGAGAATTAGGAAGAACCTGTAGAGGAAACACTAGTATTTACTATGGTGCAGAACCTGATACAGATTAAGTCTTGCTTATAGAAATTGATTTTGAGGAATAAGATAGTTTCTTATGATAATGTGGAAGAATTACAATATATATATCAGTTGTTCATGGATTTCTTAGACCTTGAAGATGAAGATTGAAAGTAGCTTTACCTTACTTATAATGAAGTGATTGCTACAATAGAAAAACTGAAGAAACCCAAATATGATAACCAAAAGCAGTTGATAGGAGGGACTAGTAGCTAGCCGTAAAACCAGTTTGAGACTAAAAAAAGTTGTTAATGTATTTTAGTAAAACATCCATAAGCTGTAAAAGGTATCTTGAAAAGGTTATGCTTTACTTGTCTAAATGCATTTTTTCTTGAATATTCTCTTCCAAAATATCCTCTTCTATATTGTTTTTGACTCTGTTTCCCAATGGATGAAGGTCCTGGATTCTAATATTTTTGCTAGAAAAATTCCTCGGAAGGTGCCAAGAATGTTAGTCTAAAAAGACTACCTTAATAGATAGCAGATTTTTTGCATACAGAAGACCAGTGTTTCATTTTTTGAGACATGAGGCACCAAAATGACTAAGGCATGAGGATGGTCGCGATTTCGCGACTTGATGAGTTCTCGCCAGATCAAGGAAGGAGAGGAAGCCGCAACGCCAAAATGTCGCGATCTCACGACATTACTGATTTTTGCAAGAGAATAGACCGAAGGAGCCAGAAGGTGAGAAGACATCGCGATTTTACGACATGACATTTTTTCACCCGTGAATAGCCCGAAGAGGCTCCAAAGCAAGAAGACATCACAATTTTGTGACAACAGGTTTTTGCCCATGAATAACCTGAAGAAGCCAGAGAGCGAGAAGACATCACGATTTTACGACATGATAGGTTTTCACCAGCATGCAGCTCACAAAAGCTAAAGTATAAGAAGATGTCACGATTTTGTGACATGATAGGTTTTTACCCGTAAGTAGCCCGAAGAAGCCAGAAATCAAGAAGACGTTGCGAGTTCATGACATGACAAATTTTCATCGACAAAGACATAATTAGGAATAAATAAATATGCCTCCAAAAGCTCGTGTCAGTAACTGGTGATAGATAGTGGAAAATATCAATTCCTAGATTTATACTATCAAATTTTATTTTTTAGAAGCCATGCAAAACATATGGAAGCATGATTGTAGTTTGATTACTTGTAATTGATTGTATGTCAAAATGTACTAGTTGTAAAGATGCTCACCATAGGGTATATATGAAAGTAAACGCACCCTAAAAAGAGGTTGGCTCTTGGGTGTTTACAAGATTAGATGTATGTAATTTGAATTACAAGCAAAAAATCTATGCTTCTATTGGCTTCTGGTTCACATTGTGCAAGTGTATGTATTAACATTTCTCACTTCTATTCACATTATTGAATTATATATTGTGTTTGTTCTAAATCTAGACTTATACGTAACATAAATCATATTGTTGGATTTGGAATTTGATATATGCGTGTGTCAGATAGATATCTAAATCACATTGGAAAATCTATGATTTTTGCGTAGAGATATAATAACAACTTTAAACAGTAAAGTATATACATTCATCTTAGTTGTTGTCTAATCTGTACCATAAGCAAACTCTAGCCTTGGCTATATTTCCCTCTCTTTCAGTAATGCTCTTTTCCCTTTTCACATAAAAAACCATTAAGGAACCAACCTCCTCTGGAGATTAGACAAAAGATCCCAAGATTAAGTTCGTCTACTCAATGTTGACAAAATCAAGGCGCAAATAACAACCATAGGCAAATTTTATTCCAACAGGTTTCCAAACCTTTTACAAAGCGGAATTGAAGCGCTCATAGACCTAATCCAAGGAATGTCTCACACTGAAAAATAGCAAAATCGATTAAAAACAATCTAGCAATATAAATAGCCTATTCAAATACAACATGAGAAAAGATATCCCGAATTAAAATATTCAACAAACATCAAGGACCAAATAACAACAAATTAAAATCAAGCCCGCCTAAAACCAGCACCATAATTTGAGACTAGAATTCAAAATTTATAAATCCTGCCTAGGGTTGGAGTTCTGAAACCTTGGATCCAAACCATCGTAGGTCAAAAATAGGACATCCGATAGCAAGCACAAAGGAACCTATAATTGAAGCCCAAAAGGAAAGGTGCTCTCATTTGAAATGCGAGGCACGTAAATAATTTTCCACCAAATAAGGGCCTTATACCGAAACCGCTAACCACCAAAATTAGGAAAATATCCTAAAAGCAGGTCACCAACATAAATCTTTTCCTCCTGAAGAGGGAAACAAATATCTAGGCTCAAGGGCATTCAAAATTGAATCTTCATCTTGCCCAATAAAGAACTTGAATTAAAAAACTTGCCCATCAGGTTCTCTGCAACATATCATTCCTATCCTAAGAGATCCAAAGCCAAACTGGAAGAAAAACCAACAAAATTAAATCACTAGGTGAAAAGAATATTTTTTGTCCAAGAGGCACCGCCTAGCCTAGGCTGAAAACAATAGCAAGATAAAACCCTCTTCAAAGGGTGGATAAAAAAATAAGAGAGTGAGACCTCCTTTCCCATGGGATCCAGAGCTCATCCCAATAGATAAATCTTCTTGTCTAACAAGATCCATACAATCGAAGCTCAAACCATCAAAAAAATCTTCCTATCCAGCGGGAAAAGAAACAACAACTGAGGTCAGCAATGAAAAACACCAAGCCGACATCTAGCAAGAGTCTAGAGCTCTTTCAACTAGTGCAAATATTTATGACTCCTGCACTGGCCATCGAGAACCCTAGTACTCTGCTACAAACTGATCTTACCTTCCACCCAACAACACAACTAGTTGTTGTGGTTCATTTAGCTGAAACAACCTTCCACCCAACCCCCCAACTACGGTTCCTTTATCCAACCGAGCCTTCCACATAACAACCAACCTGTTGTTGTAGTTCCATTAGCCAAACCAAAACATCCAACAACCCAAAACGAACTAAAACAACCTTCCACACAACAACATAGCTTGTTGTTACGGTTCTTTCAGCTAACCCAACCTTCCCTCCCTTTATAACGATGTGTGTTGCTTCTTCAAAAACGGTGTTATGATTATATCCAATACTAAAGGCTGCACAACCCAAAATGAACTAAACCAGCCTTTCATACAATAACATAGCTTGTTGTTACGGTTCCTTCAGCTAACCTAGCCTTCCCTCCCTTTATAACGGTGCATGTTGCTTCTTCAAAAACAATGCTATAATTATATTCAATACTAAAGGTTGCATAGTGAGTTGATCGTGCTTGTTGTAATTATGGTTCCTTCAACTGACCCAACCTTCCTCCCAACAAATCAACTTACTATTACAGTTTTTGACCAAATTAGTTCTTCAACTAAAAACCAAATTAGTTCTTCACCTAAAACCTATTGCTGGGTAAGAGAACTTATTTTCCAAAACATTTCAACCCACCGACAAAAACATCTGCAAACCAAAACTTTATTAAATTTGACTTTAAATCTCTTATAAATTTTATTTATTTATTATAATAATTTTTATCATTTATTTTAGTTTATAAAATTAAAATATAGATTAAACTCATATATCCTCGCGCGTATGACATTGTCAACCGCAAAAAAACTAGTACCAAACATTTTCAATTTTATTTAAAAAATATATTTATTTATTTTTTTATTTTAATTTATCACGGTACCAATTATAAATCCCATGAATCGAGAAATCAAAAGTTAATGTCAATTCTTCACCCCTAATAATATGACTTTTTAAAGCAGAAAGAAAGAAACAAGGAATGAGAAAAGGTGAGGGCAACAAGGAATGAAGGGAAACAGGCATATTTAAGAAATGGAAAGGCATACATCACATCTAAACAAAACAAATAGGGAGTATGGCCCGCCCGGGAACATCTTACAATAGTAAGCTGGAACTGTAGAGGTTACCCTTGGAGAAGAGGACCCGGGTTAGGGCCCATTGCTAGAGACAGATATAATCATCCTAACGGAAACACATGAACATAATGGATGTAGGACTCCAGAATTTGTGGGATACAAAAAAATAGCAGTATGGAATAAAGCAGCAGAAAATGGCAAAGGGCATGGGGGTATTATGGTTTTAATAAAAGAGGAATGGGATAGGGTCATTAAAATTGAAAAACAAGATGAAAACAAATAGTATATCTAGATAAAGATCCTACAAATTAAGTCAGTTATTAGCATAGCAACATGTTATTTTGCTCCCAAGAATTCTAAATTCTATAAGAAACATGACCTTAACAGAGAAGATCCATACTCCTCTCTAAAAAGAGATATTTCAATATACATAAAGTTGGGGAGATTATATTAATTGGAGATTTCAATGCAAGGACAACAAATAAGCAAGCTAACATTCTAGAAGGAAGTGAAGATATTGAGATGAATCCTCTTTGGATGCCGAAGAGGAAAATCAGCGAGTGGACAAGGACTTGGAAGATGAGCATGGGGCTATCACGCAATATGGAGAAGAGTTGTTAGGCCTCCGCAACATACACAACTTGATTATTTGCAATGGGATGAACAAATGGAAAAATTCAGGAAGGTATACATGCAAAACATATAAGGGACAAAGTGTAATAGACTATTTAATATGCTCACAAAATTACATACCAAAAATATAGGAGCTAGAAGTGGAAGATTCTCCAGTGGAACTTAAGTCAGATCACAACCCAATTGTTATGAAACTTCGAATGCAAGGAGACAAACCAAGGGAAAAACACTTGCAAAGCAATCAAAACAAATATCCTCACAAGGGAAACATTCTCTTAACAGATGAAAATCGACAAAATTTTAGGGCAGTATTAAATAACAAGTTACAGGAAAGGGAGAAACTACCTCATAGTAGCAGAGATTACAGTAAGAGTGAATGGTTAATGCACATTATCCAAGAAGCTCTAAAAAAATGCAAGAGAGCTAAACCTCAAAAGAAAGAAATGAATAGCTTCCCAACAAACCCATGGTTCGGTGAAGATTGCAAAGAAGCGCGAAGATTGCTAAAGGAACCAACGAGTAAAATAAGAGAAAACATAAAAGCATATGAGAAACTGGTAAGGGCAAAAAAAGAAGAAACATTAGAACAAGGAGGAAATAACTGATTTACTTAGGGAAGCATGAACCAAAGAAATTTTGGAAGGAGCTAAGCATAAAAAGGATGCAAACTGAAAATATCATAACAATTAATCAGTGGTTGGAGTATTCAAAACAATTGTATTAGCGTAGTAACCAAAAGGAGACACCCCCTATTATCACTGTCAAGAAAGAACTTTTCACAAATGAAGACATTATTCAAGGGATAAAAAAGTTAGCAATTGGTAAAGCCCGTGACATAGACAATATTCAAGCAAAGCATATAAAATGGGGGTAGATATTCTGGCATCGCAGATCAAATTTTTTTTCAATGAGGTCGTACAAAATAGTTTCCCTACCGAGTGGACAACTAGCTTGACAATTCTTTTGTTTAAAAGTGGAGATGTAAATAATCCCTCAAACTATCGAACTATCATGATCAACCCTCTCTTTGCAAAGTTGTTTGGGAGTATGATAGAGCGTAGGATCAGTATATGGTTAGAAGAAAAGGGAAAGAGAGCAAAGGGACAAACAGGTTTTAGGCCCAAGAACTCAACTATTGATCACTATATCACACTCAGACACAGTGGAAAAAATATGGGACAAAAAAGAGGAGGCTTTCTGTTGTTTTGTAGACTTCAAACATGCATTTGACATAGTGCCAAGAAAAAAATTATGGAGCAGAATGGAAGAGCTAGAGGTTCCAATTCGCTACAGGGCAGCAATTCACAGATTATATGAGCATGTAAAAGCTAGAATCAAAACACATGAAGGGTTATCTGAATGTTTTGGTAGTGACATAGGCATCAAACAAGGTTGCCCTCTATCTTTGACATTATTTGGGTTGTACATTGACAAGTTAGAAGAATGTATAAAAAAATTTTGGCGAGAGGGTGTGCACTTAGCCAAATATGTGGTAAAACTCCTCATGTATGCAGACGATGTAATTCTTATGGCCAAAATAGCCAAAGATCTAGGAGATCACCTTCGAGCTCTATAACTCTTTTGTAAGGAAGTTGGGATGCAGGTAAACACAAGCAAAACAAAAATCATGATTTTTTTAGCAAAAAAGAAGAAGCAACAACTCAAATTTTAGTTTGCAAGAGAACCACTTGAGGTAGTAGTAGAATACAAATACCTGGGCATAGAATTTCATGACAAACTCAATTGGAATACATGTAGGATGAAAATAACTCAAAGCGGTTGGAGAGCATTGTATGCACTTCAAAATAGGTGTAGGAATGTCGAGTTGTGGGACTGGAAGACCACCAGGGTTTTATTTGGCCTACTTGTTACACCAATTTTTTTGTATGGTTGTGAGGTGTGGGCTAGTGGCACAACAAAGGCAAAATGGAGGCAAATAGAAAGGATTCAAAAATATCTAATCACAAATTTTCTCAAAATTAAGACCACAACCCCTTATGAAATTATTCTAGCTGAAACTGGAATGTTTCCTTTAGAAGCAATTGCTATGACCAAGTTGTTATGTTACTTGAAAAAATAGAAAACATGAAAAACAACAGATGGCCAAGGGCAGCTAAGGATGAAAAGTTGCATAGGCGGAATAACACATGGATGAAACAAAATAAAAAATGGATCAAACGTTGGGAAATCAACATAAATGAATACCCAAATTTCAACAAAGACATCAAAAGCTATGTGAATGAAAAGTTTAGAAGTGGAATGTGGAAAAATGCAAGCAGGAAAAGACAATATTATATTGTAAAGTTTAACCCAACATATGATCACAAGAAAAAAACATATATAGGCGTTGAAATCAAGTGAAGGAAAAAATCCTTATTGCTCAGATAAGGACTAGCTCTCATAGGCTTAGATGTGAAACATGGAGATGAACAACACCCAAAGAACAATGGGAAGAAAGAATATGTACTCTATGCAGCACAGGGACAGTAGAGACAGAGAAACACTTCATCTATAAGTGCTCGAGTTTTTTAGACATCCGTGGCAAATACAAAAAAACACTTGGAAACGAGTCTATGACAAAGTTATTTAAAGACAGTAAAATAAAAAAGGTTGAGAAATTGCTAACCCAAATCAGTAGGAGAAAGAACAACCTTCTCAAAGACATTAAAGATCATATGATATGATTTGAGCAATTGTACTTCCATATTTGAGGTCCCATAGGCCATATTTGGGTCTCGCGGACATAATTAAAATCTTTCATTTCATTTCAAAGGTTAGGTCAATTCCTTAATTATTTTTTTTTCCCGAGTAATACTTCTTATATACATTTACTATGGGGATTGAATCTGGGTCACGTCACGGATAATGTAAGTGGCGTGTTGTCGGTAGACCACACTTACGAGAATAATAATGTTTTTTAAAAGTTATGTGGATTGGCAGTGTCTATTGGTCAAGGCATTTATTAAGAAGAAACTTAGATTTAATATGTCTTTTAAAGGTTGGGTAGATTGGTACTGTTTACTGGTCAGGCATTTATTAAGAAGAAACTTAGATTTAAATTTTTGGGACATCTAACTAACTTGTAAAAGTAGTAGTTTGTTCTAAAAGTATATCTGAAAAATGAAAATATTTTGTTAACAAGATAACATAAAAAGTAGTCCAAAATTTGAAATTTTGTTTGGATGGTAACATTGAATAGTTGCGTCTAATTCCGTCAGTCCAATTATTTTCAACGAAAGTAACTTTGCCAGTACATTAACTTATTATAAGTCGTTTCAATTATTCACCGGTCTCCTGTATTAAATATATATATTTTTCTGTCATGTTAGTTGGTGTTCCAGTTTAGGTCACTAAAATTTTAAAACTGTGTTGTGCACTTAACACAGTAGGAGTCTGTTAAAACATATAGTCAATTGCTAAATCTCAATTTATCAAATTTAAACTAATAATTTTTAGAACATTTAAAAAAAAAACATTAAGATCGTCAAAACGTCCATCCTTTTTCAATTGACAGGCGAGATCTAACGTCGAATCTCAACTCTTAAACTTGATAGTTTTTAGATATTAATTTTTATCAAACCAGCTGCCTCTGTAAAAATGCTTTGAAATCTTAGATTTTTACATAAAATTATCAAACTATGGACTTAAGAATCGATGATCTTCAACATTTGTGTCGTTACCGCCGTTAATAAGACCATCAGATCAATGTCACTCACCTAATTGACAAGGATTTCTAACAAACATATTTAAGGAGGTTATCATTAATTGAATTCAAATTAAATGTGAGGACGGCATAACTGCAGTGCGTAGTTTGAGGTGTTTTTAGCATTAAATGTTGTTAGGTGACTCGAGAGTAACAGCTCTCGCAAGTCATTCACGTGTTTTTTTCAGTTTTTTTTAATTTTAATTTTTAAATTTAATTATAAATAATGTTTAAATAAATATTTTATAATTAAATTTTTAGATTAATATAAAATATTTTTTAATATATTTTTTATTAAAATTTATAAAATATAAAAATTATTATTAAATATTAAAAGACAATTTAACAAATATATATATATATATATATATATATATATATATATATATATATAATTATTTTAAAGACATTGGAATATAATTAGTAAATAAACATAATATTAAATATAATTTTTAAAAAATTTCATGATATTCAAACATACTAAAAACAAACTAACAAATTATATATATATATATATATATATATATATATATATATATATATATATATAATATTAAAATAATTAATTCATAATTTTTTTTAAAATTATTATAAATGTAACAATATTATGGTAGGTAAAACCATCAATTCATCAATTTATTTCTTTAAAGTTTTATCTTTGTTTGAGAGTTGGTTTAAAGTTTTATCTTTGTTTGAGAGTTGGTTACAACTATTTAGTAAATGAATATTTCTTCCATCAACCTTATCAATGTGTAAGGGACAGTCATCTCAAGAATTTGAAAACATGATTTTTCTTTTTTGGATTGTTAATGTGAAAAATCTTTATTATTAAGATATAAGATTGAACATTTTCATCTCAAAAATTTAAAAATTTAAAAATATAATATATATATTTTTATTTGGTTAATGTGAAAAACTAATTAAACATTGATCTTTAAAATTAAAAAACATGTTTAATTAATTTAACTACATTCTTATGAACTACATTCTTATAAAGCCTCAAGCTAAGGGACTTAAAAAGAAAAACCAAAGCTCATCGTGCTGTTCCCGAAACAAGCATTATACTACCGAAATTTCCAATGTGAATGTTGGGGGACGGCTTACTGTTTTTTCCACGGTTTTTCGAAGCAATAATTAGTAATTGTACAGGCAGGAAACAAAGAAAGATGTATTCACCTGCGTCAACGACACTCTGTCCGTCAGGCTTTCATCTTCTCATTTTCCGACCACAAATCCGAGTGAATTGTCCTTCCACTATTATTTCTTTATTTATTTATTCGTATCATCCATTAATGCTGGTGGCCATGGCTTTGCAATTCCATCTGGAAGAGTCAGTTGCTTCGTCCGATTACTCCATTAAGTTTAGAATCTTTGTTGAATGTCTGCTCCCCTATCAGCGTGTTCCTTTCCTGCTCCTCCCTCCATTCTTCGAGCCTCTATATTTTGTTGAGCTCCTTGGATTACACCCCTCATATTGTGAAAGTAATGGACCCAAGACTCTACGCCGCTTCTGAATCAGGGCATGTGGAGGCACTCAAAGAGATGCTGCCTGACGTTCTCCATGGCCTGACCCCTGGAGGAAACAACGCCTTGCACATAGCCGCCTATCATGGCCATCTAGAATTCGTTACAACGTTGTTTGGCCAAAAAATTCTGAAGCAGGCACACATCTTGTTAGAGCAACAAACAGGGAGGGCAATAATGTTTTACATGAAGCAGCCAAAGGAGGGCATGATGAGGTGGTGAAGTATTTAATAGAGAAATGTGCTGATCTCGCCTCCCAACTAAATCGCGACGGTGAATCGGCAATATTTAAAGCTGCCGAGGAAGGTCATATGAAGCCCCTTGAAATACTGTTAGAAGCCACGCCTTCTCAGGACAAGTATTACAAGAGATCGGATGGACAAACGCCTCTTCATCGTGCCGTGGCCAGACTACGTAAAGGTACCCCATGTCTTCATCGTGCCGTGGCCAGACTACCCGAAGGTACCCCGTCTTCATCGCGCCGTGTACAGACAACACAAAGGTACCCCATGTCTATGATTCTTGATTCTTGATTTGATGTGTGTGAGCTTACATTAAAAATTGAGAGCTGCTCTTGATTTCATAAACGTCCAGCCGGTAGAGCTGGTTGTCCCCAGCCTCTCCTCTCGAGGAAAGGAGCCGAGATGTCCAAGCTACGAAAGACTCCGTTTAAGTCCGTCATAACCGACAACGAAGATTCCCCCACCACCCAACGTCCTTTTATCCCAAAGTCGAGTGCCTCCCGGGGTTTGCCATTTAAATGGCCCTGCCCTCCCCTACCGTTTAAAAGGGTTCCTTCTTCCTAGGAACAATAGTTGGGTTCGAATCGTTCTTTAACAGCTTTAACTCAACTAGAGAAAGTCTCGATCTGGAGGATCGATTGGAGAAAAGGTTCCCAATAAAGCTTTATGCCAAATGTTTGCACAGTCGCTAACTCCTCATCCAATTTATTTTTCCTAAAATACTAGCGAAAACAATTATTTTTTGTATGTTAAGATAGATTTGTTGGTTTATTTTTTTCCTCTTCCTTACACTCGTATGCATACATACAAAACATTAAATTGCCTTTCTCAAATGGAGCTCATAATCTTTCCATTTTATAGGTGTTATTGAGAAGCTTTTGGAGAAAAGACCTCAACTTGTTAATCAGTCCGATATGCATGGTAGAACACCGCTGCACGTTGTTGGGCTACGCTTTCGTGGAAAAATTGCTGGGGAGATTACAAAAAAGCTTATAGAAAAAGAAAAAGATATGCAACTGAAACCAGACATTCCCTTATGTTATAGAGTTGATGAGAATAAACAGTCCGCACTTCATATAGCAGCCAGAGAGGGGAATGTGTTTGTAGTAAAAGAAATACTAAATCAGAGTAAGGATTGTATAGAAATTTTAGACAAAGATGGCAAAAATGCTTTACATCTGGCAGTGGAAAATGCAGTTCAAATATATGGCAGGGTTGGGAAGAGTCTTAAGGATATAATATCGTCCTTAACACTCCCCAGATTGATTAACTGTGCTGACAATAGTGGAAAAACGGCATTAGACATAGCAAGGGAACAAAGTGAAAATGATCCACCACTCTTCAAATCAGTGAGTGATTTTTATTCAATAAAAAGAAAAATTTATGGTATAGCCTTGAATGCATTGTTTTGTAGTAGGGTTTGTTTCATTTATTTAAGATGAAAAAATTATAAATAATGGCTGTTGTTGCAGATCATAGGCTGTCTCAAAAGCCAAGGTGCAACTTCATATATCTTCCAAGACAAAACCAAAGGGTTCTCGCCAAGCCCAAGGCCGAATAATTCCAACGTGGTATCAGTAGGTGCATCGGTAATGGCGACCGTTGCTTTCGCAGCCGCTTTCACTCTACCAGGGAATTTGGATACAGAGGGCCCACCTACCCCTGCCTTGATTAAAGTTTCTCTCTTCAAGGCGTTTGTGATATTTGACACATTAACCTTCGTTTATTCAGCTACATCAGCAATTCTGCTCTTCTATTCACGACACCACCCGTCGACATACAAACGTATAGGGAGGTCATTATTTGGAGCAGCGGCATCGCTGGCATTGACATTTGGATCAGCCATTCACCTGGTTGTAGCACCCAAGTGTTTCTGGTTGGCAGTGTTTGTATGGGTAATGGTGTGCAGTTTTCCTATACGCTTATTGCAAGTAGGATACTTGGGAAAGGTCGGCTTGTTCAAAGAACCTGCATCTAAAACCCTTGGTCCTATTTTTGACATCACAAAAACACTCTGTGTGCGCCTTTTAGAGAGTGTTGTTTCGATCTTAATTTGGTTGACGCGTGTGGTGTTGCTGGCCACAAGTGAGGCGATAGCCCCTTTCCGTCGGATGGGTCGGCCAAAAAGGTGTGTTCTTTTATCACTAGAGTATCTTGATAATTTCTAAACTTCGACATCCAATTAAAGTGTTGCATGCTATGCTCTTCTCCTTGTTGGAGTTATTAGATTGTAAATTTAAACATTGCAGTTGCAAATTATATTTTTCTGAAAACAGAGTCCAAACATAATGATAATAATAATTCATATCATATTTATGATTATTAATAACTAAAAAATAAGATTTTATTTATGATCATAAAAGTATATATAAAAGTTTATATTTATTTTTAAAATAATTAAAAAAAAAATTAAATGTTTTTTATTATGATGTGAATAATTATTGTTTATATGTTTTTTTTTTGAAAAAAATTGAAAATCTTGAATTAAAACAAAGAGCAGGTACAAGAGGGAGCAAGAACATCCCAACCAAGAACCCAGAGACACAAGACCTCAGCGAGAGAGAGAGGGCAGCACAAACCAACACTAAGCACAAGAGACAAACAAGGCGCGAAATCGCGACATGTCGCGACATGTCGCGAAATCGCGACATGTCGCGATGTCGCGACAGACAAGCCGACCGAGGTCACAACCGCACTGGCGCGAAAACGCGACATGTCGCGAAATCGCGACGACTAAAGCCGACGACCCCCAACCGCAAAAAAATGTCGCGATATCGCGACCGAACCAACACAAAGCGGTCAGTCCACAGAAATGTCGCGATATCGCGACGAATCAACCAAATACCACCAATGCTCCAGAAGTGTCGCGATTTGGCGACATGTCGCGAAATCGCGACATGTCGCAAAATCGCGACGGCCAAAGCCAGCAGCCCCCGACCACGAAAGATGTCGCGAAATCGCGACAGAAACATCACCAAGCTGTCAGTCCTCAGAATTGTCGCGATATCGCGACGAATTTTCCAGTTGCCACTTTTGCACCAAAAGTGTCGCGATTTCGCGACATGTCGCAAAATCGCGACATGCCGCAAAATCGCGACCACCAAGTCCAGCTGCTCCCGACCACAAAAGATGTCGCGATATCGCGACGGGAACATCACAAAGCAAACAGTCCTCAGAATTGTCGCGATATCGCTACGCAAATTCCAAATGCCACCAATGCGCCAAAAGTGTCGCGATATCGCGACGGGAAGTCTCCAAAGGCCGTGGCGACAAAACTGTCGCGATATCGCGACGAGTTGCCACCGAGGGTCGCGATAACACGGCGGGTCGCGAAAACACGACGAAAAACTCCCAAGACAGAATTAATCATTTGCTCAGAAATTTTGCAAGACCTTGTCTAATCACAGCATTTTCCACAGGCAAGTTACTGTGCAGCTGAACTCCAACCTCCTTTTCCGCACCCAACTTGGCAAGGAAATCGGCCGCCGAATTTGAATCCCGATTCACATGGATAGGGATCACATCCTCAAGTTCCCTCCAAAGGACCTTGATTTGAGAGACTAAGATCTGAATCCTCCACGCTTTCAAAGCAAAATTTCTCATACAATCAAGAGCGCCAACCAAAATTTGAGAATCAGTCTCAAGGATTATCTTTACGTATCCACGAGAGACACCCCAGAAAGAAGCAACTTTGATGGCAAAAGCTTCGGCTTCGTTATTGGTGGCTCTTCCCATACCTTGGAGTTCCCAATAAAGAACAGATCCAGTATGATCACGGCACACAACACCGATTCCAGCATTGCCCGGATTGCCCTTAGCAGCTCCGTCCGTGTTAATTTTGATCCAACCAACCGGGGGGGGTTTCCAACTAACCATGTTTTCTCTAACGTGAGCAGCAACTCTCTCTTCCTGTGGGCCCAGCTCAACCAGAATATCTTCTTCAGCATGTAAGGCAACCGTCTCAGTGACTTTGCTCCAGATAACCTGCCAAATTCCATCAAGAGAGGAGAAGGTTTCTCTGAAAATTCGAGCGTTCCTTTCCAGCCACACTTGCCACCAGATGAAGAAGAGACCAAGCTCCCACCCCAATCGAAGGGCTTTTGATTTAAATCTAACTTTCTTCCATTTTTGCCGAGATATTATTCAGAGTCGAGAGCACCATTACCCTGGAGATTAAAAAGAGAGAACCATCGATTCCGGATACGCCGGTGAAGGAACATTCGAACATCAAATGGTCGGCGGTCTCTTCATGCTTACGACACAAAATACATGAGAAGGACCAATAATTCCTACGCTACGAGATTATCGTAGGTGAGGATGCCATTATGCATAAAGCGCCGGACAAAGAAGTTCACTTTCGGCCGGCACTTGGAATGCCGGATTTTCTTCCAGTCATGAACCGGAAATAAATGCGGGGAGGCTGCGGGAGAAGCCGATCATAACCGGCCTTCACGAGTGTAAATTCCAAGATTCCCATGACCCCAAGCTAACTCGTCTTCTTCATCTCTGCCGTGAGAAATCTTGCAGACAAAATGTTGGTCAGAGTGGTTGCCAGCTCCGGAGGGATAGTGACAGGCCACTCCTCAAGTCGCTTAAATTTCTTGAATTTATACTCACCCAATTGACTAGTGAAGAAATAGTTCTCAATAGTGACCCAACCCTTGGATTCTATGGCAGTTTTAATTGGAAGCGATTCGGGAAACTCCGCAATGATGGATGGAAACTGGTCCCATGAATCAGTCCAGAAACGTGCTTTCTCCCCCCTTCCCACTTTCCAGAACAATTGATTTTTAATTACTTGAGAGCCCAACTTGAGAGCTTGCCAAACTAGGGAACCATTACCATCCAGAGGGAAACGACAAATTTCATGGGGGTGGATGTTACCCAAATATTTGCTGGTCAAGATTCTGCTGAATAAAGATGATGGCTGGGAGATCCATCTCCAATACAATTTACCTGCCAGGGCTTTATTGTTGAGAATAGAGCTTCTCAAACCCAGCCCTCCTTTTTCTTTGGGGTGAGTAACTTTGTCCCGACCAACCAAGGCCCATTTCTTCCCACCTTTTGCTCCTTCCCATAAGAATCGCCTAGCCAGTTTGTCCAGCTCTTTCCAAATAGAAAGAGGAGCAGCCAAGATAGAAAATTTATAGATAGGCATGGCCTGAATAACTGACCGTAAGAAAGTTAAACGGCCACCGTAGCTTAACCATTTGTGAGACCAGTGGTTCATTCTATCTTTGATGCCATCCAGAAGATCTTTCCAAATGTCATTTTTCAATTTCTTGAAGTGCAAAGGAACCCCCAGATAGAGTAAAGGAAGAGATGATCTAGAGAAGCCCAAAATCTCTAAGATTTTGTCCTGCATCCGTTGGGCAAGATTGAAAAAGACAACTTTAGATTTGTTGTCATTGATAACTTGATTGGAGGCCCTAAGGTAAACAAGAAGAGAGTCTCTGATTCCCCTAGCTTCCATGAGACTAGCCACTCCAACCAAGCCAGTGTCATCCACAAATTGTAAATGAGTCAAGACTTCATCCCCAACCTTAATACCTATTATCAGGCCTTGAAGTCTTCTTCTCAAGAAGAGTCGGCCTAATCCTTCAGCTAAGATAAGGAATAGATAGGGCGAGCAAGGGTCCCCTTGTCGGAGGCCACGAGAGGCTCCAAAGGGAGGCGAGGGAATCCCCTTGATGAGAACCGAAAATGAAGGCGTCGAAACACAACTCATAACCCAGTCAATCCATTCCTGGGAAAAGCCAAAGGCAGCCAACATCCTTGACGGGAAACCCCACTCAACCCGATCGTAAGCCTTAGACATATCCGGTTTGATGAACATTCCTTTGTTACCGAAGTTTTGCATTGAATGAATAGCCTCCTGAGCAAGAATCACTCCATCCAAGATCTGTCTACCCTCAACAAATCCCCCCATTACGAAGAAATGATGTAATGAAGGAGAGGTTTAAGACGTTCAACTATAATTTTTGTGATAATTTTATAAATTACATTACATAAAGCAATAGGTCTGAAGTCAGAGATATGAACTCCTTCCTCCCCCTTTGGAATTAACGTGATAAAGGTATGATTTAGAGCCTTGAGCATTCTCTTATTAGATCTGGACTCCTCAATTACGGCCAAAACATCTTCCTCCAAGGTGTCCCAAAAGGCACTGAAAAAACTCAATAGGAAAACCATACGGACCGGGAGATTTGCTCGTGCTCATTCCAAAGACCACGAGTTTTTAGTTCATCACGATCAATAGGTGCGAGGAGAGCATGATTTTCTGTTGGAGTGATAATAGGGGGAATAACATCAAGAACTTCATTTTGAGCCCCCACATCTTGGTCCCTGTTTTCAGCAAAAAGCTTGGAGAAGTAATCCACAGAGTGGGAGTGCATACCTGGAAGAGTATCAAAGGAGTGACCATTCTCATCTTTTAAAACTGCCATATTATTCATCTGTCTTCTAGCACATGCTGAACGATGAAAAAATTTTGTATTTCTATCTCCTTCCAAAAGCCAAGAATTTCTAGCCCGTTGCTTCCAGTAAATTTCCTCTTGGTTATCAATGTCCTCAACGGCTTTGCGCAAGGCATCATCTTCAGTTTTAAGTTGTTCAGAAATTAAACCTTCCCTAAATTGTTTCTGCACCTCATCCCGGCGGAGCCAACAAGGGGGCTCTTTGCGGCTTGAAATCCGAATTATTGGCGTGCCTCCATCATTTCAATTTAAATTTGACAAAAAGAAGTTGTTTGTGAAATTTAAACATTGCTTGTCCCAAAAGGTGGGCGACCTTCTTCCCACCATTGCGGAATTACCTCATGAAGGTCCTCCTTACGAAGCCGAGAAATTCTCAAATCTAAACGGTTTATGGAGCCGCCTGTCAGAGTCCCACCCTTCAACATGATGGGAGAGTGATCGAAACGAGGACCGTCCAAAATCTGTAATTGCACATTCCACTTAACAAAAGCCTCCTCGCGAGACCGAAGCGATCCAACTTTACCTTACAACAGTGTGGATCCCTCCGTTTGTTAGTCCAAGTGAAAAAAGTTCCGAGGACCTTGGACATCAACTAAGTGAAAAGCTTGAACCTGGGCAATCAGAAGCCGATCCCCAGATCCAAAACAGGGGAACCACCTTCCTGATCCCGAACAGATAATTTGGCATTAAAATCTCCAGCAATGATCCAGTCAAAAGCTTGTCTTGAGGACCTCATGTTGTGAGCTGCTTTCCATTGAAGCCTCTGGCCATCATGGCTTTGAGCCCCATAAAAATTTGTAATTAAAACTTGCTCCATTGTGATATTATTCCTAAAAAGAGATGTGAGAACACCCCTCCAAGCTATATGTTCTAAAGAAGACCATTCCAGGGGGTTCCAAAAAGTAACAATTCCTCCTGAGGCCCCTTGAGTTGCCACATCCATATATCCAGCTCCCCTCCATATTTTACCAAGCTGTTCTACACATAAGATCTAAAGACATTTTTGTCTCTTGGAGGAGTAAAAAATCTGTTTTACCCTTCTTTATGAGTCTTTGAACAGCAGATTGATGGGTTCTGCTGTTTAAACCCCTAACATTCCAAGATTGAATAATCATTGGAAACCTTGAGAGCAGTAAGAGTCAATTGTTCTCACTGATCCATCAGTGACCAGCTTGTCTCCTTGCGATGCTATTAGGTCCTTATTAGACTTCCTGCCTGCACCTTGAGAAATGTTATTCTTGGACCGTTTTTCCACATGCGTAATCCCCAGGGCTGGCCTTTCTCTATTCTTTTCGGCACTTCCCATGATGACATCTGAATAGCTCGTTTGTCTTTGAGGGATGGATTACCAATGCCCCTGGGTTCTCTGGCTGTAAAAAATCAGTGGGTTTAAGCACCTGCTCGCGGGCAGGAGTTGAAGAGGGAGAAACATGAGAGTGGATGTTAAAATCCTCAATGTTCCCATCCACTCCATCCATAGCTTGGTCTTCCTGATCCACCAGGGATTTAAAGATTTCATACCGGTTGGTTGGCTTGAGTGAAGCTTGGTCCTTGCCATTTCTCTTTTTATTTCTTCTTCGTTTCTGCTGTTCAAAGCCATCTTTCTGGGCTTCAGAACCTTGGGGGTGTTTTGTGATTCTTTGGCTGGGGTGAACTTACCCTCTCTGGGGCGATTTGAGATTCCTAGCGGGACCTCCGCTTTTGTGCTCAAGGTATTTGGACAGAACCTGGCCAAATGGCCATGTTTATGGCAGACCACGCATCTAAAAGGTAGGGCTTCGTAATCTAAGCTGCTTGTATCCGGGATTGTCCTGCTAACTCCAGTTCCACCTCAGCTGGTAGTGGCTGGCTGATATCCATTTCAACGCAGATTCTAGCAAAGACAGTAGTGTTTCCCTCTATGGTATCTTTGGAAACTCCCATAAATCTACCTAGAGAGTTACCAATCATCTCAAGAATCTGCTCGCCCCAAAACTCCATCGGGAGAGCGTACAGTCGGATCCACACTGGAACAGTCGTGGGCTCAATGCGAGGATCGAAACCCACTCTCCATGGTTGGACAAATAACCCTGTCGGGCCATGGGTCCTCTTCTCGGATTCAAATGCTCTGTTTCTATCTACCGAAGAAGAGAAACTAATAATGAAATACCCGTTGCTTATAGGCCATAAGGAGTACTCACCGATAGGTTCCAGATTCTGTCTAACCCAGGTGTGCAGAAAGTGCAAAGTGGGTCGGATTCCCATGAATTTGCAGATCAAGTCATGGTTAGCACGGTAGGTGATCGTATCCTCAACCATCTTTGGTTCTATGACTATCTTAGGTCCGGAAGGCGATTGCGGGAGGCATCCATTAATTACGTTTGCAGAAGAACCCTTGCCAACATTCTTGAGAAGCGCTTGGTAAGCACCCCACTGGGCTTCATCAGAAGAAGACGCAAAATTTTCTTTTAGAATCTCGGCATAAGAGCTCTTCTTCCCGTCAAGAGAACCTGGAGGAGACCCCATGGGGCCCTCCATGGGAAACGAACGAGCCTGCAGAGGGGAACGAGGTCAAACCAACAGAGATCCAGGAAGAAGCCGCGAGCCAGAATCCAAGAGCTTCGGCCTCCGAAAAATCAGAAGAATTCCCGCCAAATCGCCAGAGCTCCCTCGTTTACCAAAACCTCCTAAACCAAGAATCAAACTCAATTATTGTTTATATGTTACATCCTTTATAATATGAATTGTTTTTTAAATGAGTTTTATTTGTTTGAGAAGATATCTTATTTGTTTAATAATATAAGTAATTTTTTATTTTATTTTATTTTATCATTAAGAATGATTCTTTTTATTTAAATACTTTCATTTTAAATTATGATTAACCAAAAGAAAAAAAATAATATGATTTGAACTATGATTAACATAATAAATTACGATAATTGTTATATTGATTGTTTGCTTAAAAAATCATAATAAAGCAATGCTATATTTCAAAGGCTATATACTTCCCCACTTCTTAATATTACCAAAGGCTATATACTTTTCTAAATTAATTTTAATATTTTAAATGGTTAATAATATTATAAAACATCTAGTAAATATAATATGAGAATTCTTTCCACCATAAGAAACTATACCTTCCATTTAGCTAAGATTTTAAATTATGATTACTAAAAAACACAACGTAGTTCTAAATTATGGTAAACCAAAACATCAACAAGCCATGAAAACTATTATATTACTTGCTTGTTTGGAAAAAAACATAATAAAGTAATGTTATATTTCACATGACTTCCAAAGAATAAATATTAAAATTAATTGTTTGGATCTTTTAAAAATAAATATCTCAACTCTAATAATTTTAAATATTTTAAGTGAAAATTTGTTAGAACAAATGATTTGACTTAGCATTCTTTAAATTTGTTACATAGAATTGAAATGTAAGTCACCTTATACTACATCATGTTCCTATTGTTGCTACATTATTTTAACAAGTTACATATGTTGGCATTTAAACCTTGTTTTACCCCCACCTTTCACCTTGGTTGGACGACAGGCGGCTAGGGTGGACGACAAGCAACAAGTCGACATGATGTCGGCATAGTAGGAATAGAGTTTTGTTTAAAATTGTTTGTAAGCCCTATTATTTCTCCAACAGACTAAGGGCTACTATATAAGCTTTGTAATTTAATTATTTCAAACTAATGCGAATTATACATTCACATATGGTATCAGAGCAAGGCAGGGAGGCGAGGCTAACTAAGGCCCATAGAAGCCATGAAAGCTGAGGAGGGCCCGCATCCCGAGGTCAAGCGGAGGGCCCGCATCCCGAGGTCGAGCAGGAGGGCCCAGGCTCAAAATTCGAGGCTAGGCCAAGGAGGGAGCGCTAGCTCGAGAGCCAACTGGCGGACGAGGAGACCAGGCGACAGACCAGAGAACCTAACTGACGGACCAGGGACAGCTGGTGGACCAACAGAGGTGGACCAGGTGATAACTGGCGGACAAGGAGCTGACCAGGCTACGTGGCAGATCAGGAGAGGCGGAGACAGCATGACAACTAGCGGACAAGGAGCTGACCAGGCTACGTGGCAGATCGTGAGAGGTGGAGACAGCAGGTGACGTGGCGATCGAGGAGAGGTGGACAGAAGGCCAACGTAGGCAGGAGGCCAACGTGGCATGAGCGGATTGGGGCAAAGAGACCAAAAGGCAGGTGGTTGATTGCCCGAAGGCAATCGAACAACTTAACGTGCCCTAAGGGTTTTAAACACCTCAAACGCTCCTCATAGGGAGCATGTGGGACTAAAGTCCTGAATTTTTTTTAAAAAAGAAGGCACGGATTGCCTTCATATAGAAGGCGCTTCCAACGCCTTCTCGTCGAGCGCCTAGCTCGACTGGCTCGAGGAGCCAGCCTTAAGGCGCCCGCCCCCCACCTGGTCGCGGGTTCGAAACCCAACGACGACAGACAAAGCAATTTTTAATTTTTTTATATATAAATGCTAAGGGCGAAGCTATAAGGTATAGTGGATGTGCTTGTTGTTTCATCGGCCAAGGTTGTCGAGGTGGTAAGGAGACTCTGTGCTATTGGCTAGGTCGCGGGTTCGAGTCCCGATGGCTCTTTTTTTTAAGTCCTCCTCCTAAAGTTTTTTTTATTAAAATTTGCAAATTTTTATTTACTTTATTAAATTGATTAATAATTTAGTTTAATATTTTTTATTAAAATATATTTTTTAAATGTTTTAATTAAAATATTTACTTAATTATTAATTAATAACTTAGTAAAGTTTTATAAAATCTTTTTTTTGCAACTTTTATGGAAGGATATAAAGATTTCCTAAGAGGAAATATTTTGTAAAAAGCCTGAGAGGCTTAAAAATTTCTTTGTAAAAATTTGAGAGAGGCAAAAGCATAAAAGACTTGAAATTTGTAAAGGCACATTGAAAGGCAAAAATTCATGATACGATCCAGAGGTTGTTATCATGCCCTCTGTGCGCTTTTGGTAAGAGAAAACGTCGAAGGGTTTGATGAAAAAGTGTGAACTTATGGACTACATACTGTGTTTAGTCAATTGCAGAACGTAGTAATAGCCCATCAGAGACATCCAGACTCAGGATACGAGGCAGACTCTGAAGATAACTCTTTCGGTAGCAGATTTGAGCAGTCGGAATCTGCACCACAAGCACCAGTAAATCCATAATTCAGCAATAATGACTCCATTGAAATTCTAGAACCAGAATCACCAGAGATAATCTTGATCAGTGACGATGAAGAACAAGTAGCAGACAACTTCGTGAATCAAGTGATAGAAGCGCCCCAACAAGAAGAACAAGCTATCAGTGAAAGGGTGAATCAAGACAGATTTGATCTCAATTTGTAATTTCTTCTTCTTCTTCTTTCTTCTTTTAAAATAGAGTGCTTTATTGTAACGAGAGAAATAAAAGGAGTGTTTTTTAGTTTATAGCAGCTATGGCCTCACATAACAATCTACCTATTCCAGAATTCAACGGGTATGATTATGAGTATTGGTCCATCAAAATGAGGACCTTACTCATAGGCAAGGGATTGTGGGACATAATTGAAGAGGGTTACACCGAACCCACAGACTGGACAACATTAAGTGCCGTAGATAAGAAAACAAAGAAAGAAGCGCAAAAGAGCAACTCTTCTGCTCTTTATCATCTCCAAGCAACATTGGAGAAGAGTATATTCCCTAGAATAGCCGCTTGTACAACTGCACAAGCTGCATGGAAAGCTTTGAAAGATGGATTCCAGGGAAGTGATCAGGTGAAGCAAGTGAGGCTTCAAACCCTGAAACGAGATTTTGAAAATCTCAAAATGAAAGAAGATGAAAAAGTTGGTGACTACTGCGTCAGAGTAAAAGCAGTTGTCGATAAAATGGTTACTCTTGGCGAGGAAATTAAACCTGAAATAGTTGTAAAGAAAGTGTTGCGAACACTTCTTCAAGGTTGGAATCACATAGCCATAATCATAGAAGAGTCAAAAGACCTTTCCACTTTAACTTTTGATGCATTAATCGGTTCGTTAATGTCTCATGAAGAGAGATTACAAGAATCTCCTTCAACTAGTTATGGAGGCGATGATAAAGCCTTCACATCCAATGAAAGTGCTGGAAGAGGACGTGGAAGAGGTCAAGGCAGAGGTCAGAGAAGAGGTAGAGGCAGAGGCAACTTCAGAGGAGGCAATCCCAGCAGAGGAGGAAATCAGAACAGAGGCGAAAACCAAAATAGAGGTGGAAATCCAGGTCGAAGTGGAAATCAAGGGCGAGGAGGTGACAAGTCCAAAAAGGCTTGTTTTAACTATGGCAAACCAGGTCACTTTGCTCGTGACTGTTGGTCAAAATCTTCTCAAGGCAGCAATAGTCAATATGGAAATTATGGTGAAGAAGATGAAACCTCTAATATTTTTCTTTCATATGGACAATCAGAACAAAATCTAAATGATACATGGATTTTGGATACTGGTTGCTCCAACCATATGAGTGGCAAAGAAGAACTCTTTGCTACATTAGATTCCACTTATAAATCCCGCATCAAGTTAGGGGATGATAAAGCCTTGCAAGTTGAAGGCATTGGAGCCATGGAGGTTCCAACGAAAGAAGGCATAAAGAAAGTGAATGACATCTACTACACTCCAAAGCTCCAACACAATCTGCTAAGCATTGGGCAAATGATGGAGAATAATTACAAACTTGTTTTTGATGAAGGAAAATGTATCATTCTTGATAAAAACAATTGTAATCGTGTCATCACACAGGTACCAATGACCAAGAATAGGTTATTTCCCCTCAAGTTTGGAGAACCAGGGGGAGCTCAACTTGCAAATGTAGCTATAGCAAATCCAAGTGTGCTTTGGCACTTGCGATATGGTCACCTTAATTCAGCCAGCTTGAAATTGTTAACTTCTCAAGCTATGGTGACAGGACTTCCCAAAATCAATGAACATAAGGAGGTCTGTGAAGGATGTGCTTTGGGAAAGCACTCCAGGTCTAAGTTTCCAAAAGGACAAGCATGGAGGGCCAACTATCCACTTCAATTAGTGCATTCGGACATCTGTGGTCCAATGCAGACAAAGAGTCTAGGAAACAATTCTTATTTTCTCACTTTCATAGATGATTTCTCTAGAATGTGTTGGATCTATTTCTTGAAACACAAAGATGAAGCTTTTGATTGCTTCATAGATTTCAAGAACAATGTAGAGAAACAAAGTGAGTTTTATGTAAAGTGTCTTAGGACAGATCGAGGAGGCGAGTACTCCTCAAAAGAATTTTTGAAATATTGTAAAGCAAGTGGGATCAAAAGGTAATTCACCACCGCCTACACCCCACAACAGAATGGTGTGGCAGAGAGAAAGAACCGCACCATAGTCGAGATGGCAAGAACGATGCTTCAAACTAAGCATCTAACTAATATGTATTGGGTTGATGCTGTCAGAACCAGTGTATATATTCTAAATAGGAGTCCTACTTCTAGTTTAGATGGAATCACTCCTTATGAGGGGTGGTATGGAAAGAAGCCAAATGTAAAACATTTCAAAGTTTTTGGTTCTTTAGCATATGCACACATTCCTGATGAAAAAAGAAAGAAGCTTGATCCCAAGAGTCAAGCATGTATTTTTATAGGATATTGTGAGTCTACCAAAGCATATAGACTCTACAATCCAAAGACGCACAAAATTGTACTTTCCAAGGATGTAATTTTTGATGAAGGGGGAGAATGGGGTCATCAAAGAATTTTTGTTGATGATGAATCCCAAGATGTAAGTTCTTCACAAATACAGCAGGTGTCTCCCAAGAAAAACAAAGGCACACCACCCCCTCCAAGCCCAAGCAGGAGTACTACTTCGAGTACATCAACAGCCACTCCAAGTCCTTCTCCACAGAGATCAGTAAGTTCTTCACCTATGGATATTGATTCTCCATCAAGAGGAAAAATAACATTACAACATCATCCATATTTTCAAATGTTGGATCAAAATTTCTAGAAAAGATACACTAGAAGCCAAGCTAGTGAAATGAATTCAGTTTTGCAGAAACTTGAAAATCTGCATATGTATGGGGATGATGACTCCCAAGATCCTAAGGGAGATGTAGTTAATTATGCTTTATTAACTAGTGCACAACTAGAACCATCTAGCTATGAGAAGGCTTGTACTCATAATGTATGGCAGGAAGCCATGAAAGAGGAAATAACCTCTATAAAAAATAATGATACTTGGGAGCTAGTAAAGCTTCCCAAAGGAAAAAAAGTGTTGGATGTAAATGGGTCTACAAGACCAAATTCAATGCTGATGGAAGCATTGAAAGGCACAAGGCAAGACTTGTAGCAAAAGGTTTTACTCAGAAATATGGCATTGACTATGAGGAAACCTTTGCTCCTGTTGCACGACAGGAAACAATCAGATCTGTTCTTTCCTTGGCTGCCCACAAAGGATGGAACATTCAACACATGGATGTGAAGAGTGCCTTTCTCAACGGGTACTTGACTGAGGAGGTTTATGTTCAACAACCTCAAGGCTTTCAAGAACAAGGTAAGGAGAACCTTGTTTATAAATTAAAAAAAGCACTTTATGGCCTCAAGCAAGCACCAAGAGCATGGTACTCTCGCATTGATGACTATTTCAAAGAGTATGGTTTCACTAGAAGCAAAAGTGAACCTACTCTTTACTACCTAAAGCATGGTGTAGACATTCTCATAGTTTGTTTATATGTGGATGATCTAATATTTATGGGTAGTAATAATAAGATGAATATGGAGTTCAAACACTCCATGATGAAACAATTTGAGATGAAAGATCTTGGTTTAATGCAATACTTCCTAGGCATGGAAGTTCATCAATCAAATAGAGGGATCTTCATATGTCAACACAAGTATGCTCATGATATGATCAAGAAATTTGCCATGGAGCAGTGCAAATCAGTTGCAACTCCAATTGGACATGGGATCCAACTGAGCAAGGATGATGGAGCACCAAAGGTTGACATGACCACTTACAGGAGCATGGTTGGGAGTTTGATGTTTCTCACCAACACAAGACCTGATATACAATATGTTGTTTCTCTAGTTTCAAGGTTTATGGCTAGTCCATCTGAGCTGCATCTACAAGAAACTAAAAGAATCCTAAGATATGTAAAGGGTACATTGGATTTTGGAATCCATTACCACAAATGTAATTCTGTTAAATTAGTTGGCTTCAGTGATAGTGATTGGGGCAGCAATATAGATGATAGGAAATCTACATCAGGGAACTGTTTTAGTCTAGGGTCAGGACTAATTACATGGAGTTCCAAGAAGCAGACTGTTGTAGCATTGTCATCTACTGAGGCTGAGTATATAGCCATCACATATGCTAGTACTCAAGCCCTATGGTTGAGAAAAATCCTTGAAGAGATTGGAGAAAGACAAAGTGGTCCGACTCGACTGTATTGTGATAACATGAGTGCCATTCAGTTGGCATATAATCCAATCCACCATAGCAGATCAAAACATTTTGATATGAAGTATCACTTCATCCGAGACATGGTGGAGCACCAGATCGTTGAGCTTAAACATTGCAGCACTTTGGACAACATTGCAGATATCTTCACCAAAGGCATGGCTAGAGCTCAATATATAAAGCTGAGAGATTGTATAGTCAGTCCTCTCAACTTTAAGGGGGAGAATGTTGGCAGTTAAAAAAATAAATGTTACATCTTACCCCACCTTTCACCTTGGTTGGACGATAGGCGGCTAGGGTGGACGACAAGCAACAAGTCGGCAGGATGTCGGCATAGTAGGAATAGAGTTTTGTTTAAAATTGTTTGTAAGCCCTATTATTTCTCCAACAGACTAAGGGCTACTATATAAGCTTTGTAATTTAATTATTTCAAACTAATGTGAATTATACATTCACAACATAGTGACATTTTGGTTATATATATTCTATTAGTACTTGTAATAAGTCAATTTTAAATAAAAAATATTTAAATAATTTATTTTTTTAAATAAATATGAGATAAACATAAATAGTTGACTTGTTTTCAATTTATATATGATCAAAATTTACAATATCATTGTGGTAAAGTACAATCTCTTTCACATTTGAAATATGCACACATAAAGCCCATCAAATCAGCCATTACACAACTCAAAATTAAAAAAATACTTTCATATATGCATGTATTTGTTTACTTAAAAAGAGTCTTATGTTTCCCAATATGTCTACCATAGTGTAGAATGTGTCTCTTTGAGAATTTACAATCGATGCTTCTGAGGTACACAAAGTTTATAAAACTTATATAACAAACCAAGGCATATAATTCTTTATTATAGGTGGAATAGTTCTGTTTGGAAGTTGAGAATGTCTCAGAATGATAGGCCATTGGATGATCACAACTCCAAGGGTAAACTATGAGGCATATGTCTCTATCTCAAAAATATTGAGAAAGGTCAGTAGGACTAGGACAGGGGCTATACATAGTTTGTGTTTTAATGTATTAAAGACATGAACATGATACTTTGTCCATTGAAACATAACTTTGGAATTAGTCAAATGATACAATGGGGCTACAATAGTGGAAAACCTAGGAATGAACTTGTAGTAGAAATGGACAAGTCTAATAAAATACCTTAATCTAGTGATAGTATAAGAAGTGGGTGGAGGAGGATTTTGATCTTGGTAGGATCCACTTGAATACCTTGATAATTTATGATAAAGCCAAGATAAGATATGGAGGATTGAACAAAAGAACACTTTGGAAGGTTAGCATACAATTGGTTCTGTTGAAGGATTTTGAGAATATGTTCTAAGTGAGATAGATGAACCTTTCAATTAGATGAGAAAACTATAATTTCATCAAGATAAATGATCACAAATTTATCTAGGCTATCCCTAAACACCTCATTCATAAGCCTCGTGAATGTAGTCAGACCAAAGGGAATAAGAAGCCACTCAAATAAGCTCAATTTTGTCTTAAATGTTGTCTTCCATGTATCCTCTGCTTGCACTCAAACCTAATGATACTTACTTTTTAGATCTATTTATGAAAAGAACTTTACCCCTTGTAGCTAATATAAAAGATCATCAATTCTAGGGAGTGGATACCTATTTTTTATGGTGACTTTATTCAAGGCCTTGAAATCGATACATAGTCTCTAAGTACCATCTTTATTAAGTATTAAAAAAATAGTTATCCAATATTTTGGTATCAAAGAAGCTACGAAATGCATTATTCATGGTGCTTAAATAAGCACATAAGATGTACAAAAATGGATGACAACTAGCTATCCAACAAGCATAACCAACTAGATAAGATAGCTATCATCCTAACTAGCCAAAAAATATATTACGTTGGAATAATAACATGATCTATAAGAAGCTTCATGCAATACAAGCATAGGCCTAACATATAAATCCTAAAAATAAATAAGCCTAACTACAACATAAATAATTAAGCCTAACTATTACATTCATCAAGTGTGGTCCTCATCATCCTCTCCACCATAGAAGCATTGAAATCCAATGATTTCAAAAGGAAGAAAAATTGTGGGACATCTGATGATGTGATATCCAACAATTTTGGTGTGAATTATGACTACATCAAGCAAAAAGGTAGGAAGTGGAAGATCCATATCGTGCTTGATGAGTATTCATGCCGAACACTCCGTCTGAATTAAGAAAAAGTTGAAAGTTAGGTACCACATCGATAGGATGGCTAATGAGAGGATCGGTATCCAAAGTGGAATCATGGAATGAATTTAAAATATCCACATTAACAATGTCAAGAATACCTCGATGAGCCAAAATATCAAGAAAAAAGGAATTCTTGGATACCTGCTAAAGAATGGTGTAAGGCCCATAGCAAAGTGGTTTGATTTTACTATGTGCCTTGTCAGTAAAATATTATTTGTACAAATAGAGTTAAAATTTATCTCCAACCCAAAAGGGATGAGGAACACAATGCTTATCCATATATTGCTTTTGCTGCTATTGAGTCCTTTACAAAATCAAAACCACTCTAGACTAAAGTCTCTACAAGTTCTAGATAAAATATGTTGCCTTATCTTACTCCTTTTGAATGTGATAGTAGTAGAAGAAGGAAAAGATAAAGGTAAATCATATGGTTCCAATGATTGAAACCCAAGGTAAATCTCAAAGGGGGAGTGTCCAGTGGATGTGTGAACGACTCTATTATAGACATGCTCAATGTGAGTGAGGCTCAAATCTCACTTTGCTGAAGACGTGTGATGATAAATCCTCAAACTCTAAACAAGAGTACAGTTAACCACTTCAGTCTACCCATTTGATTATGGATGGAAAGCTATGGAGAAGCTAAGAGAAACTCCTAAATTCTTTCACAATGACCACCAAAAATGACCCAAAAAATATGAATCCCAATCAGATATAATACTGGTAGATAGACCAAAATAATAGTATATTATATCAAAGAAATGCTAGGCTAAGTCAAGTGCTGAATTAGTCTTCCTACATGGAATAAACTTAGCCATATTATTGCATCGATCCACAACCATAAGCACTCAATCATGCTGATGAAATATCATCAAAAAAGCAATCAATAAATCCATAGAAATTCTTTCCCAAGGATGAGAAGGAATGGGTAGTAGAACACTTAGACCCAATTTCTTATTTCCTAGCTTGGAGCGGCAACAAACAACACATTGCTTCAAAAACTTCAACACATATTTCTACATGTGAGGCTAGTAGAAAAACTACTGCAAGTGATGAAGAGTCTTGTGTTTCTCAAAATTTCCATCATATAGTGTAGAATGTGCCTCTTTGAGAAGAGACAATCGATGCTCTTGAGGTACATAAAATTTATCCAAATTATATAAAAAACCAAGGCATATAACTCTTTATCATAGGCAAAATAGTTCTATTTGAAAATTGAGAATGTCTCATAATGATAGGCCACTAGATTCCCATTTTGCTTCAATATGGCTCCAAGGATAAACTATGAGGTATTTGTCCCTATATCAAAAGGTTGAGAAAGGCTAGGAAGGACTAGGATAGGGGTTGTACACAACTTGTGTTTCAATGTATTAAAGGCATGAACATGATCCTTTATCCATTGAAATATAACTTTGGCCTTATTCAAACGATACAATTGAGCTACAATAGTGGAAAACCTAGGAATGAACTTGTAGTAGAAATTGACAATTCCAAGAAAACTCCTTAATTCAGTGATAGTAGAAGAAGTGGTCCAATGGAGGAGGACATTAACATTGGCAGAATCCACTTGAATACCTTGATCATTGATGATAAAGCCAAGATAAGAGATGGAGGATTGAGAAAAAGAATAATTTGAAATGTTGAAATACAATTGGTTCTCTTGAAGGGTTTTGAGAACCTGTTCTAAGTGAGCTAGATGAACCTTCCAAGTAGGTGAGAAAACTAGAATGTCATCAAGATAAATGATCATAAATTTATCCAGGTTGTCCCTAAACACCTCATTCATAAGCCTCATGAATGTATCTAGTGCATTGGTAAGACCAAAGGGTATAACAAGCCACTCAAATAAGCCTAACTTGGTCTTAAATGTTGTCTTCCATGTATTCTCTACCTACACTCGGACTTGATGATATCCACTTTTTAGATCTATATTTGAAAAGAAATTTACCCCTTGTAGTTGATCTAAAATATCATTAATTCTAGGGAGTGTTAGATTATATTATATCATTTGGGTCATGTAAATGTACCACCTTTGGTACATAGTTAGAGTAGAATATTACTTTAGGGGGAATTTAGCTAGTTACTTCAAGCAATGTAATAAATGCACAAGTGTCAATGTGCAAGTTGTAAAGTGCAAGGTGTCCCCTTGTAGACCTAAGTAGAGTGTTGGCCAAGGTATCTATCTTCCTATATAAAGGGCCTCATAATGAGTGATCAAATATCAAGAACCTCAAGTTCATTATAGTAGAGAGTAGTATATAGTGGTAGACCTCCTTGATGGAGTACACTGTAGTGATTTAGCTTATATCAATGGAGTGACCATAACCTCCATAGCTGCATTGTATTTTCACCACTTTTTATTTATAGTATACATCAATAATAATGCAGGATTACTTTCCTTCATATTTTTTGCATCTTGTGATTACAATCTCCAATAACATACTTCATAAAAAGCTAATAGTGGTATCAAATCCACGTTGCATCTAGATAGGAATAGGGAGAGTCACCGTTGCTACTATTGGTTTGCATATTTTACAAATAGGATCTACCATTGTGTGTCGCTGCATGAAAATATTGCCATTAAGAATTGATTGATATAAAGAGCCATAGTATTTCAATAGGATTAGGGAGAGTCACAAGTATTGAAGCAAATATCAATTACAAATTTTTTTAAATTACATCTGGCTAGAGTCTTTCCACAGAGTTGCAAAAAAAATTGTGAATACTAGGACTCAACATTCATACCACTAGATTGAAAAATCAACTAGTGAAGGTTATTATCTCTAGAATTATATATACTTCCATTCTAGTTTCTAACAACTTGTTACAAAAAATGGACATTCAAAAAAAGGTTGGGAAGTTTCCTACAAGAGAGCTAGGAAGAATATCTTCTTAGAATCATTCTAGCACCTATAGCAACAAGGAAGAAGATTGAAGATTTCAAAGACCTAGAAAAATATCCCATTACAAGAACTGCAAACCTACAAATTGTAGAAGTGGAGAATAGGTCATTGTAGCCTCATAGTAGACTGAAGGAAGAAGAGACTCCAAAAGATGATTCAAGGATAAGATAGGAGATTGGTGATCTCCATTTAAGATCAATACTCATAGAGTGTGTAGACACCTAAAAAACATCATTTGAGGAGACTACCTATATGGAGACCTCTTCAGATCATATGACCCACCTTGGGTAGCCTCAGGGCTTAACATTGGTTTTCACCACTCAAATAGGGAAGAGTTTTCCTTTGCAACCAAGACCGCCCTACCCAGGGATGGCCTTGAACAATCATCCTACCACCAGATTGTCTTGAGTTATTATTATCTCATTATGAGATGGATTGCATTCACAACTATCCTACCCCGATATGGCCGTGCTAGAAGCAATGGGATCCAAGATCCCATGTAATGGTTTGAGTGATTATAAGTGGTAGCTGTGAACAACATAAATGATTATCAAAAAACAATTATATTTCTTTATTTCCAACTACTTCTTGGCTTCTAAAGGAAGCTTTGGGCTCCCATTTGGAAGCCTATTTAAAGACGCCTAACCTTCATTAAAAAGATCCACAATCTCAAGCATCAAATTGCTATCGAAGTGTAGAATCGAAGAGTCCTCAACCTTGAAGTAATGAAGTGCCACAAAAATATCACCATGAAGCTTTCAAGCATACCAATGCATTATCCTAAAGGTTGAAGCTTGAATTAACATGCCTCACATCATCCAATGTCCTTGCTTCGGTGTCAAATCTGACCATCTAAGTCATTCCTCATCAGTGCACACTTGAACATCAATTCCATGGATCAAACCTGATGTTGCCTCTCATTGGCCACAAAGAATCCTTTCGCTATTCAACAATCGTCTCTCTCAGAGATGACCCGCAAGCATCACCATCCTTCACAGAAATGGTTAGCAAGTAGAACCATCCCGCACTGAGATGACCTCCTGATAGAGATTCATTTTCCCTATTTTCTTGTTTGTATTAGCTTTAGCAGCACTTGAATTATAGTTTAGCATAGTTTTATTTCATTTTCATGCATCTGTTTATCGCATTTCAACTTTTTTTATCACTTTATTTTCCATTATTGTGGACCTCATCTTGAGAGGTTCTTCATATGCTATTAATGTCTTTCATGTTTTATTATGCGTAGATTACAGGTCTTTGCAAGGAGATAACAATATAAATATTTTTTTATCATCATCTTAATCATTGTGATAGTCACAAGAAACCTATCCTCTAATCAGTTTTGGGATGCATAAAAGATCCTGTGTAGTATATCCAAAATGGCTTTATGTTTAATCAATTGTATCGTCGATTGATAGTGATCCTTCGAAGGGGATCTTCTTTCGTAACGTCTTTGTAAAGAACGATATATTATTAATAAAAGGGCATATTCATCATTTCTTTATTTGGTTCTTTGCTTGTATGGTTGCATGATTAGCTACATCTCAATCTTGCATTTCTTTCCTAGGATATATGATATTTTAGCGATCTTTAGTGGTGATCACAGTCAAACTTTGTCCATATTCTGCAATTTCATTACTAATTTATTGTTTTCTTGGTGTTTTTGCATTGCAAGTACCACTGTCCTTTGCATAAATGGTCAGTAGTCACAACCGTCCCTCTTAGAGATGGCCAATAGACTTTACCATCCCACTCAAAGACGGCCTCAAAGCAGAACATAGAAACATCAAAAGAACATCATCTTGATCAAACTTAGGCTACACTTGTAAGCCACTCTAATCTTCTTTTCCTGCTTTCAGTAAGAAAAGATAAATTTATCATGCTTTAAATAAAAGAATTTTAGAAAATTATAAGTTTTAAGGCATTCTATCTGTGACCATCCCTGGGTTAGACGAACCCAATTCTTGGTCATCCCTATCTCAGACGACCCCTATTTCAGATTGTCCCTATGTATGACAACCTCTTCTATAGATCGTATTTCATAGAGATGATCTCTATTTTTTATTGTGGTCTAATTGCTTGCTACCTGCTCAAAGGCTAATATCATCCTAGGATTGTACATTTTTAGATTTTTGAAATTAAAATGTTTATTACTTAGAAGTCTGAAAATCAAACATCATTTATTTTCATGCATTAGTAAAAGAACATCGAATGCTCTATGATTTTTCTTTCTCTTGCATGAAATAAAAGGAACCCCACACACCACATTTCACAGTAAACATTAGTGAGTTGGATTTCATCACCAACCACTAATCGAGACCAGCAATGGTGGGCTTAATCTCCATCTACAACTCGCACCTTATACACCTAGTTTGGCCAAAGCGAGTGGTATTTTGGATTTCATTACCAGAAGGTACCCTACTCTTGGATGTGCCCAAAGTAGGAAGGATTAGTAGCACCCTTTTACCACAGGGTGAAATAATTAGTGGAACATAGCTGTCGTTTGTGTCCAAGCACGCCCGAGTGTGAAGGGAACTCCTGGTTGGGCTAGTACCAAGACTTAGATAGTATGACCTCTTTCGAGGGGTTCTTTTACTTAGTTTTATCTTGATATATTATCCATTAGGAAGCCATTATTTTTGTTGTTTGGCTTACATTCTTCGATAGGGGCTGTGCTCAAACTATCTAGTATTAGCTTTCTATTTTTGTTTACCCCTTTAGATTCATAGGATTAGGGGATATAACATAAAACACACAAAACAGTATAGGGATACACAAATTTAAAAGAGATAATAATTTTGTATACTTTGTTTATTTATCTATTATTCACGTAATCAAATAATGGTAACTACACACGGTCAAGCTCACTCATGGGCTCATTCTCCTAAAATTTTGCGAAGAGGTGAATTACATAACTATTATAGTCTAAAGAACATGGTCATTCCCAAATGGTGTTCTAGCTTCCACCATAATTTTAATACCAATCATACGAAATCAGATCTTTTGGACACCCCTACTCAGGACACACTAAGGAGTTCTTGACATGACCAAGGAGATGACTCTCCTCACCGAAATAGATCCCATGCTACCATCAGGCATAATCCACCCTCAAAGGGGCCGAGCAGAGGAATCCCATGGATTCGTGCCCCAATGTGATCCATTCATTAATTTGACCAAGGACAAGATAACATGCTAACACCTAGCCTAAATGACCAAGGCATGCATTTTGATCATCCATGGATGAGAAGGATATTTGATGAACTAGTTTGATTTCAAGACCCACACAATCATGATGGAATGACTTCATCTACTCAAACCTAGATTGAAGATGAAGAAAGCTAAGGTTAGCATACTTTTTAGCACGAGAAATGCTCTATACAAGCACATTGTGCTTTTGCACCATCTAAATGTGTAGGATGTACATTCAAAGCTATACCTTAGGTTAATGTGGTTTTTATCGATCGCGAGAAATACATAGCCAGCCCTTATCAACCCATGAAGTGAGATGAATCTCCTTGGGCTGATGCAGAGGCTCGTTGGCCTTACACGGCTGACCAGATCAACCAAATTCCTAGACCAAATGCAAATAGATAAATACGGCTAAAACAACTATAGGTAGACAAGCTACAAAAGCAAAAGGAACTATTAGAGCAAACCTTACATCAGGAAAAGGTATACCAAAAAAGGTTGCACCAAGAGCGACTATAGAAAACAACCCATGAGGAGGTTATTGAACCTAGTACATATAGGTCATAAATTCCTTGAAAGCACACTACACATCACAAGTTTCCTCTTAGGCAAAATCACCCTCCTCGTGCACCTAACCATCAACATAGGACTCAACCACTCTAACCAAAGTATGAGACCTATGAGAATATCAAGACGAAGTATCTAGATCCTAAATATCCAAAATCATTCCATGAAGATGTGGTTAATGATTACATTCAACCATATTGTCCTGCTACAAGTCTTCTACTTCCCCTTTCTTGAATACCAATTTGGGAAGAAATCACAAGATTATAAAGTGCTTACTGAGTGCATAAAATCCCTAGAGAAACAAGGCGCTCCTTATCAAAAACCTACCTTACAACAATTGTGCAACCAACCTCTTCATCCCTCGGTCCTGTGTGCTCCGTATCCAGAGCATTTCAAAATGCCAAATTTGGAAAAATTCAAGGGAGATGAGGATGCATAAGAACATTTGATGGGTTTCATGAACTTTTATTTCCTTATTACTTAGGACTTTCCTAGCCCTACCTTAGAGTGGTATAATCATTTGCCATGGCATAACATATTTAGCTTCGACTAGCTTGCCAATGCTTTATTTTAATGCTTATCATTTGGCATCAAGAAGAAAGCTAACCTGACTGATTTGTCTAACCTCAAATAATTTTATGATGAGTCAGTTATGGATTATGGTAATAGGTGGAGGAAGATCATGTTTGTAGGCCCAAAATGGCCACATCTTTAAAAAGCATTGTAGACACCCAAAAGTCGCACATCGCTACTTCTGCGTGTCCATAGGTGATTCTAGACATCCCTAGGCTATTGTAGGAAATCATAGTCATGCGTAGTCAGACGTAGTCATGCATAGTAATACATAGATTACCATAGTTCACCATAGCAGTATGTAGAACTCCATATACTACTTCATCGACTTTCAGGTCCAAAACCTTAATAAGCCTTTCAAATCACATCCAGTGCATTGAGATATCATCTGATACCCTATTTGCACTCAATTGAGGCCGCCATTGGGATATTATGAGGGGTCCATTTATTTCACAATATCAGGGGTGTAATCCTAGGAGGTCAACAAGATATACAGGCTCAAATAATGGAGGGAGGAGCAGGAAAGAATGATGATGATAGGAGAGCAGAAGTTCGATTAAATCCAAGGAGGTCAACAAGATATATAGGCTCAAATAATGGAGGGAGGAGCAGGAAAGAATGACGTTGATAGGAGAGCAGATGTTCAACAAGAGGGAGGATCAGGAAAGAATGACGATGATAGGAGAGCAGAATTTTGATTAAATCCAAGGAGGTCAACAAGATATACAGGCTCGAAGAATGGAGGGAGGAGCAGGAAAGAATGACGTTGATAGGAGAGCAGATGTTCAACAAGATTTGTTGAACATCTGCTCTCCTATCAACGTCATTCTTTCCTGCTCCTCCCTCCATTATTTGAGCCTGTATATCTTGTTGACCTCCTTGGATTTTGAACGTCTGCTCTCCTATCAACGTCATTATTTCTTGCTCCTCCCTCCATTATTCGAGCCTATATATCTTGTTGACCTTGGATCACACCCCTAATATTGTGAAAGTAATGGATACAAGACTCTACCATGCTTCTGAATCGAGGTATGTGGAGGAACTCAAAGACTTGTGATAGCGAGTCCATAACATTCTCCATGGATAGACCCTTGCAGAAAATAACATCTTGTACATAGTTGCCTATCGTGGCCATCTAGGATTCTTTAAACATTGCTTCACCTATGGAATGAAAATCTTGAAGAAGGAATAGATTTTTTTAGAGCAAAAAATAGGGAGTGTAATATTATTTTACATGAAGTAGCCAAAGGAGGGCATGATGGGGTGGTGAGGTATTTAATAGATGAATATCCTGATCTCGCCTCTGAACTAAATGGCGACGGTGAATCAATAATATTTAAAGCTATCGAGGAAGGTAATATGGATATGCTTTAAAGAATGTTCGAAGCCACACCTGCTGATGATTATTATTACAAGAGATTCGATGGACAAATGCCTCTTCATCACATCGTGTACAGATGACACAAAGGTACTCCATGTCTATGATTCTTGATTTGATGTGTGTGAGATTACATTTAAAATTGAGAGCTACCCTTGATTTCATAAATGTTAAAACTTATTAAGCGAGTAGAGCTCATTTTCCCCTACATCTCCTCTCGAGAAAAGTTGTCAATATGTCTAAGCTACAAAATATTTCATTTAAGTTGGTCATAATCGATGACGAAGATTCCCCAACCACTAATGTCTTTTTATCCCAAAGTCTAGTGCCTCACGGTGTTTGCCATTTAAAGGGCCCTACCCTCTTCCATCCTTTAAAGGGTTTCTTCTTCCCAGGTAGGAACAATAGTGGGGTTTGAATCCTTCTTTTAACAATTTTTTTTTTAATTAGAGAAAGTCTTGATCGGGTGGATCGATTTATGAAAGGTTCCCCAACAAAGCCTTATGCCAAATGCTTACCCGATCCCTAACTCCTCTTCCAATTTATGTTTCCTAAAATACTAAATAAAACTCAGTGAAAACGATTCTTATGTTAACATAGATTTGTTGGTTTGTTTTTTTCTTCTTTACACTCTCATATGCATACATACAAAACATTAAATTACCTTTCTCAAATGGAGCTCATAATATTTCCATTTTATAGGTGTTATTGAGAGACTTTTGGAGATAAAACTTGAACTTGTTAATCAGTCTGATATGCATAATAGAACATCGCTGCACTTTGTTGCACTCTACATTGATGATAGAAGGGTTGAGCAGATTACAAAAATACTTTTAGAAATAAATACACCACCGAATGGAGATATTCTCTTATGTTGTAGAGTTAATGAGAATAAACAATTTGCACTTCATATAGCAGCCAAACAAGGGAATGTGTTTGTAATAAAAGAAATACTAGATCACAGTAAGGATTGTATAGAAATTTTAAATGAAGACGAAAAAACTGCTTTACATCTGGTAGTGGAAAATGCACTTCAAATATATGGCAGGGTTGGGAAGGGTCTTAAGGATGTAGTATCATCCTTAATAATCGACAGATGGATTAACTGTGCTAACAATAATGGAAAAATAATAGTAGACATAGCATGGGAACAAATGGAAAAACATCCACCACTCTTTGAATCAGTAAGTGATTTTATTCAATAAAAAGAAAATTTGATGATATAGCCTTGAATGCATTAGTTTTTAGTAGGTTTTGTTTCATTTATTTGAGATGAAAAATTTATAAATAATGGTTGTTGTTGTAGATGACACACTATATTATAAGATAAGTGCAACTTCAAATATCTTGGAAGACAAAACCATACAGATCTCATCATAGCCAGCATATAATTCCAGCATGCTACTAGCAAGTGCATCGATAATGGTGATTGTTGCTTTTGGAGTTGGTATCTATCTACCAGGGATTTGGATAGAAATGGTTCAACTACCTCTACCTTGATTGACGTTTATCTCTTCAAGGCATTTGTGATATTTGACACATTAGCGTTCGTTTATTTTGGTGCATCAGCAATTATGCTTCTCTTTATACGACACCACCCATGGACGTACGATCGTATGCTTCTTTTATTAATTGGAGCAACGATATCGCTGGTCTTAGCATTTGGATCATTTGGTTGTGGCACCTAAGTTTTTATGGTTGGCAGTGTTTGTATGGGTCACGGTGTGCACTTTTTCTATACACATGTGCCAAGTAATATACTTGGGAAAGGAATACTTGTAGCACCACTTGCGGTTCTTAAGAGAACCTCACTGCAAAAATCAAAAGCAAAAACAATAATTAGTAAATATCATAATAAAAAATAAAAAAACATCAAAATTCACAAAAATAATTAAGTACAAAACTTCATATTTGTCTTTAATTTGCAAATTCAAAAATAACTTGCAAATTCGAAGACGTGCAAAAATAGATTCAGATGATCGGATCTACATTCTGCACGATCGAGTTTGCAAATTCACACTTTTTTCATTCAAATCTAAACGTACAAAATCGCTGGAAGAGACCTGAATTTGTGAATTCGAACATTTGTCCAAACGAATTCAGATGTCCGAATTTACCGAAACAGTCCAAATTTGCTGTTCACGATCGCGCTATGGTAATCCATCCTAAAAATTCTAAAAATCTACAAAATGCACCAAAAAATCCTAAATTTGAAATCATATAAATGCTTCCAGTTCGAACTGTGTCTGTCCAATGAAGAGGAGCCACCATTTTCTCCAGAGAAAAAAAAACTGTAAATGGAAGGGTAAAAATGAATTAGGGTTTTAACTTAATTCTCTATTTATACCTCTTTTTTTACCCCTTTTCTCTTCAAAATTTGAGTTTTGTAACAAATTTTAAAATTTTCATAAAACTCGAAGGGGGTACTCTAGATAATAAATATAAAAAAAAATTGTATAAAATTTTGATTGTTTTGTAGCATAACTCTCTTTCCAGATACATCTTTCTTTAACGCATTTATTGCTCATAAATGCACCAAAGAGGGGGTAAAATATAGCCACATAATTTTGACACATTTCAAAATTCCCACTCCCTAGCAAAAATGTTGTCCCTCCTCAACAACGTACCTTCACCCCTCTAACCCCTTGCCTCGATTCCTATGTCATTTAAAAATGAATTTTATCCTTTTCTCCCCTTTTTGCAAAATTTGAATGATTCTAACGAATTCAAAGCGGTTTGAATTTAGGTAGATCAAACGTGCGCCTGAATTTGGTACAATGTTTGGATTTTACCTCCAATCTGGGTAATCCCAGATTCTTAGTAAATTCAAGTCCATCTGAATTCGCCTAGATTGGAAAATTTATAATTTTCCCTAATCATATGTGATCTATCTTCATCACTCCCCTATTTTTTTGACCTACCTTGGATGTTAAATCCCATAGACTACCCCTAGACAAACCTAATGATGATTTTGCAATAAAATCCAAGTGGAGAATAGTATTTCTTGTGCTTTGTTGTAGGTTTCAAAGGAAATATCGATATCATATTATCATTCCAGAAGCTACCAGATATGGCAATGAGTATTGTTGATTCAGATTTATTTTATCCTTAGCATATATTTATCATTTTGTAGGTTTTTATGAATTTGGATGCATTCGAATTCATTGATAAAACTTAAATTTTCTTTGATTTGATTGTTGTAGGTTTACAAATCTAACCATTGCAGGTTTGAGCATATTCAAAGCCATCCAAATTTGTTGTAGATATTTGAAATCAGATAGACCTATGCTGGGGGTAAGATATCGATCTAAGGTTTTATCATATTGATTCATGTTTGCATCTCAGTCTTTACAAACCTTATTACTTTACTACATTTTTTTTGTTACTACATTTCTTTCATCAAAATTACATACTTTGCATTAGATCTAGAGATCCATTACTTTTATTACAGTTTGTTAAAAGAGTCGAGGGGATCTGGCTATCATAGATCATGATATGTTGTGGTCTAAGCATATTCCCATACCTAACTACAAATTTTAGTGTCTTGTTATGAAATTGCAGGTTTTGAATAGATTTGGACAGATCTGAATTCGCTTGACAAATTTGAGTTGATCCGAATTCGATTGGGATAGATCCAAATTCACCTGACAGATCCGAATGTGTTTGATAGCAAACAACCAGATCAGGTAAGGATCTAAATCCATTTTTTTCTTAGTTTTTCCATACTTAATTTTTTTATTCTTCTATTCTAGAAATATTTTGCATAAAACAAAAGGAAAGAAAAGATCAAAAACATAGACTTAGTTGCATTATATTTTGCATCAATTACACTAGTTGAAAAACTCAAAAGAAAATATCAAAAAAACATGGACTTAGTTGCATTATATTTTGTACCAATCATACTAGTTGGAAAACACAAAAGAAGAAAAAAAATATACACACATGTTAGCATAAAATCTACTTTTTGCTTTCAGTGCATATAAAGAAATCTTTGCATCTTAGTTAAATTTATAAGCTTTCTAGCTAGAACTGTATACAATTGTTTTCATATAAAGTTGAAGTGCATATAGTTAGGTATAGTTGCATTTGGTCAAACTTTAGGTGTATGCTTCAAAGAATCCATCAAACACCCACCATTACCCAGGGGTGGAAATCGCCATAAAAAGTGTTTCCTAGTGAACCCACCTAATTTGTCGATAAACACCAAAGAGAGCACAACTCAAGTGTTTCTCATCTAAGGTGTAGGCACATCATTTTCCCTCCCCCTTTCAAGTGCAGATCCATTAGCCTGAAGGAAAGGGATGCAAAAATTTTGGATCTACACTCTCCACCACCTGCAAAGTCAGTTGTTAGTGCCTTTTTTATAAACATTGAGTCCCTTGCTGATACTACATTCATGGTGAATACTACATTTGACATTGAGGACCCATGTATGCCTGCGATTGTGACATGTACTGAACTATTTATTACTATGGATCACCTTGTTAAGGTTCCAAATGGAACTGATTATTGTATTGATTTAAAAAGCACAAATAGGAATCAAAGATACCAATATTATAATATGTGATATTTTTTCCAAATCTCACAAAGGTGCCAACTTGGAAAGAGCAAATGATAATTAGCTATCTTAAGCTAACTAAATTTAGCTAACTTAATCTAGGAAGTTTATTAGCTTATCACATGATTATGAAGCTTCTATTTACAATGCTAGTTATTATAAAAATAATAATATTTATGCCTAGACTACTTATAATAAGATCCCTAGGTTAATCCTTATCACACCTGAAGATTCTAACGTACTAGTCTATTGAGGGACAAATGGTGGGCTTGTATTTTTTGTGTTGGTTATGCATTAGGATATGCATGGGTAATAGGTATCACTTGTGTATTGGGTGTATTTTGTTGGTCTTTTGATGTGGATAATATTATGGAACTACTTATGGGAAGCTAAAGGCTATTGCATATACTATGGAGGTTGTTTACTAGAGGTATTAGTTCATTTTGGGTAGTGTTTGAGTCATTTATGTCACTAGTTAGGTAGATAGGTCTTTCCAAATTTACACAACACTCGAGCTTGGTTGGGGATTTTATGAAACTATCTTTGAGTAGTACCAATATTAAGGTTGGACAAATTTGATGGTACTGGTCCCATCACTTAGGTTGAGGGACTTGATTAACCTAGTGATATAGGTTGACTCAGTGGGACTTGAATATTTGGAAAGCTTGTTGTTTAGCTTGGTCCAAGTTGTGACTAACTAGTAATAGTCTAGAGATTAAATTGTTGGCTTGGTATAGATTGTGATTGACTAGTATCAACTTATGAATTAGTTCCTATTTATAGATTATGACCAGTTTGTAAGTAAAACACATTAGTTGATTGACTACTTAAGGCCATGGGCTAATTGATTGGTTATGATGTAGAGGATATTGACCAAAAGGGTTGTATATTATTCACATTTGACAAAGTTTGTACCATTTGAGGCATGTGGTACAAAGAATTTGTAATTAAAATATCCTTTGACAGATTGGTTGAGGTCTATATTTGGTTTGATCAAATTGTGATTGACAAGACATTTTTGCCTAGTTGACCTACTTAGGTAGATAAAATAGAGAAGTGGAGTTCTATATTTAGGTTGACTTGAGTGAGAGTCATCATAGCTTGTTTTCCTTTGAATGTGGTTGAGATTGTTTTACTTGATTTTTGAACCTACACAATAGTAGTTGGTTTCTTCCATTTTGTACCTTCCTCTAATAAGTAATGAATTCAATAGGTCATATTTCTTTGTTAGAATGCTATGTCTTGGACCTCATATTCATAAGTTTGGATCTGATCTCAGTTATATCTACACACATGGAAACAATAGGATATTTTTCATCAAAATTAGTAAATCAAATTACAAGAATGAATTGCCAAATTTTCACTTAGAAAAATTTTTTATTATCAGAATTGGTGAATAACAAATTTAAAAAAAATGCAAAATCACCATTTTTTTACATAGAAAAAACTTGGTTTTTCTAAAATTTGGTGAATCATAATTTTATTCAAAATATGAAAAAATGTAGTCCACATGGCAAATCACAAGCTAAAATTTGGTAAATTTCCAATTTCACACTTAAAAAAAAATATAGGGTCAATTTTAACTTTTGGATCTATAAACGTAAGATCAATCATTATTCCAATATGGGAATTTCAAATTGACCAAGGATTCATGGAAAATGTTTGTAATATTGATTTTTGGAATGTGAATTTAAAGTAATTTTATTGAGTTTCATAATAGAGTCACCATTTCATGTTCTAATAGATCCAAAATACAAATTGATGCAAGAACATCAAAGTGTATAGGTGGTAGGAACCTAGGGTTCCTACCACATAAAATGATAAATAAATAATAAATAACCTAAATCTAAAAGAATCGCCTTTTGATATTGTCGGGAAGTCCCTTTAATAAATTATATTATATTTTATATTCATGGATGATTTTTTTTTTTTTTTAAGCGAAAAACCCCTTGTGGGGTCGCCTAAAGTCACCCGGGAGTCGCACCCAGCCCTGCCCGCACCAACATTATCAATTGGATTTTGGGTACCCAATTCGACTTTTTGGTAGGGTGGAGATTCGAACCTGGGACCTCCCTTGGAGGATTGCCCTCTCCTCTCCAACTCACCTACAACACCTGGGTTATGGATGATTGAATGATAAGTTCTTACAATGTTTTATACCCCTCTAGGGTTATAGGTGAAAGGTTGCAATGCTTCCTAACCCTAATATTATAATAGTATAATTAATTATTATATTATTATGACCATAGGATATAATATATTATTATTATTAATATTATTAATTAATGTTAGGATAGGATCCTAACATTCCACCCCTCTTGAAAATAGCTTTGTCCTCAAAACTGAAACCCTATTTCTTTTATAATCACCATGTATAAGGCCTTGTCGGAAGAGCTTCGTATGCCTTGTATCACTTGTTAAATGTGATACTCTAGCCAAAACCAACCAATTTAATTTTCATAAAGGTTGATGCCAACATTCTTCAAAAGGAAACTCAAAATTTACTTGTATTCACCCCCACCAAGTTGCATACATCATGAATTTTTAGCATTTGGATACGACAAGATGCAAAAGTGTTTGGTCATTGGAACACTTGTAGTACATATCCTTAGAAGATGTGACTTCTAACAATATTTTCAAGGGGTGTTATAATACTTTCCTTGGTAGCTTAAAAATAATACCGATTCACCATCGTTATTTAGATTAGAGGCGAGATCAACATATTCCTCTAATAAATACTTCACTAGCTTATCATGCTCTCCTTTGGCTGTTTTGGAATAGATCATCCTTGTTTTGGTTTCCACTTTCATGCCCAACTATCTTTGAATTCTCTGTCCTCCACACATGCTGATGTCGAGCTCAAGCTGTGGCGAGATGTTCCCCAAGACAAATAACATGACATGAGGAATAGTGGTATCATGGTGGTCATAAACCACATATTGGGTGAACATATTAGGTCTTAGATTTCGGCTTATGAATCTGGTCACATTTCCACTCGCAGATGTTTCTTCATCACATAATGTTGGACCAAGTGTAAAGGAATGGATCTTCTGAGCCTCCAGGTCTTTTTTTTTTTCTAAAAGCCACTCTTGGTATGTTTAATAGCTCACATATGTGGAGCAATTGCTCTTGCCAACCATATAGCAAGGACTTTATCACCCATATGAGGCCAGTAAGTTGTTTTTTCTTGTTTTACATTTGTTAGATTGTGTCATGTTGAACGTATTATCTATTTCATTGCTTTATTGAGCTAGTATTACAATCTCTACATAGCATCCAGTTCTTCTTGGACATCGGTCATGGACTCAAACCACTTGTTGTCCAGAGTGATGCCAATGCACCCTCTTTGCGTCTCCTTTTTATTCACATAAATACCATGATTGTTACCCTTATTATTTTTAGACACCATTTTTGTTATAAGAGTCTGCATTCTATTCCGTGACCTCATTCTTTCCATCCAACGCAGGGTTCACCAGATCTGAAAGTTGTGTGATAAGGACTACTACAGTCATAGCAGCAAGGAATATGCAAACTACCACAAGAAGACCCAACAGTTTCAAGTATGATATTTTTTTGTTATTCATAGAGACTGTAAAATCAATCTGGGCATTGATTACTAGATGTTGAGCATGTTTATCCCAGATCACATAGATCACTGTCACAAGTTGCTGAGCAATCACAAATTATGTCAAGTATAGTTTAAGGTTAATATCACACAGTATATCTTTGCTACTGGATAGGTACTTGGATGAACTAAGAGGAATCATTGTGTACGTAGAATGGGCATAAAGTGTTAAAATACAACAAACTGGTAAGCTAGTTATGTTTTTCTTGTTCTACTTTTCATACTTTGGTAACATAACTTTTGACATTGAGTATATTTGTAATTGAATTTGTGATGTATTTGTGTATTTTTTTTTGTTTGTTTGTAAATACGAAATCTTCTATTGATAATAATGGGTTTCTTTTGGAATTCCACCTCTGAAAGGCCTGCGACTTCTCCAGGTGTGGAGCAGCAATTGATCACTTGGTAAAAAAAAAATGAAAATGATTTAATGGGTCCAATTATTAGTCTCATATTTTATGTGTTCAACTTCCCTTGGTCATGTATGTTTGCAAATATCTGGTGCTTCTCGTACGACCAGATTGTCGATAGTAGTTCATCATTTACTGTTGATCGATTCATCCTACTACAGTCATGGTAAAATTTAAGGCCTCTTGAGGTGATTGCTGGAGAATTTCGTAGTAACGCGCTACAAAGGTTCTTGTTGCCATATATGCCAATGCTTCTTGATCGTTAGCCATTATAGAACCAGTCAAAAGTGGTGTTTGATCGAATTGAATTTGCTGTGATATTGAAAACCAAATAATGAAAGGAGTTGGAGATTTCGGTTATTTTCAATAATTAATAGTGTTTTTGTGGTCTTAGATTCTTATTGTCTATATGATTTCAAACAGATTGCATACTGCGATGACGTCTGCGCCATATGTGAATCCACTTCTGCTATTTCAGATTTTTATTTTTCACCTAATGGTGGTGGCCATGGGGGCGGTCTCGAAGGAGATAGACGTCCACTAGTAGTGATATCATGTGCTACTGGCAGTATATTTCTTCCCAATGGATCGTATGCTGATTTTGTAAATACACTTACTTCCTTAACGTTAATTAAATTATTCCAAAAATCATTGCAAACAGTATTAGAGATATTGGAAAAACTTGTTTGCTGCTTTAGGGTTATATTAGGTTGTTTTCCACATTGATGGTTATGTGCATCACCCATATGCAAATATGTAAAACACTGTTTTTTGGAAGCCTTTTTCCTTGATATCCCTTTCTTCTTGGTACACTTCTTTGAAAAAATATTTACATTTTTAGGGTTTTGAATTTTTTTTGGAAGTGCAATATGTATTTCTGAAAGTTCTTTGGTTATAGGCTCATCTAGAGAAATAATTAATTTAGGGTTTGGAGCAATATGTTCAGTTGCATTTTTTTCTTTCTTGGGAAGAGCAATGGGTACCACCTGGGATTCGTCGGCTATGGGTTCTTCCTCCACCTGGGATTCCATGGATATGGGTTCTTCCTCCTCTACCTGAGATTCCATGGCTAGGGTCTCCTCCTCTTGAATTTCCATTAAATATTGTATAATACGATCAGAACGTTCCATTTGTTTTTTTTGTTTTTGTTCAATCATTCTTCTAATTTTTGCAATGTCATTTTTCATTTCTTTGACCAATATGGTTGGATCCATAAGGCTCTGATACCAGATGGTAGGAACCTAGGGTTCCTAGCACATAAAATGATAAATAAATAATAAATAACCTAAATCTAAAATAATCACCTTTTGATATTGTCGGGAAGTCCCTTCAATAAATTATATTATATTTTATATTCATGGATGATTGAATGATAAGTTCTTACAATGTTTTATACCCCTCTAGGGTTATAGGTGAAAGGTTGCAATGCTTCCTAACCCTAACCTTATAATAATATAATAAATAATATAATTAATTATTATATTATTTATTATTATATTATTTTATTATTATGACCATAGGATATAATATATTATTATTATTAATATTATTAATTAATGTTAGGATAGGATCCTAACAATAGGCAATCCTGCATCAATTTAAAAATAAATAAATAAATATAATAATAAATAATAATAATCATCATCATGTGAATGATTGTTGCTCCTATTATCATGTAATTGTATTTATTGTACAAATGCATTATCATCAATTACATTATTGTTTCCATCATGCTACTACCATACTATAATCTGAGTGTGTCATATGGTCATGTGAGCATGTCATACAAACATGTGGTAGTTATGAGAAAAATAATGGGATAAAAAAATAATAAATTTTTTTGATAGGGAAGTATTTGAAGGCAAAGGGAGATGAATTTTGACCTTGTAGACCTTACCTTTGTGTCCATGGATAGAAAAACATAAATATAATGTATTGCAACATGTTAATGATGAGAAGAAATTAATAATTTTTTTTACTCTATTTTTTGGTTGGTGAGTTTGTCATGAATTTCTTTGTTTCTAAAAAAGGTAGTATTTCATTATCCCCATCCCCTATGCTGCATCATTTGGTGTTACAAGAGATGGCACACCGAGAATGAGAAACATTTCATTACCTTGTGCCTTAATCAATGGAAATATCCAAGATCCTAAGGGGAATCACAACCAAATTACATGTAATTGAGACTACCCAAAGGAGAGGTGTTAATATCAAATATGTGAGTGATAGTGAACAAGAAGAGATTGGTCACCCATAAGCTCATTATGAAGAGTGAGGAAAAGAAACATAGCAGTGATTGATACAAGCAATATATATCATGGGAAGAAAGCTAAAGATGGATACTCCTAATTTTAATGGAAGTTTAAACCTGAAAGAGTTGATAGACTAGATAACAAACATGGAGAGATTGTTTGACTATGAATCTATGGTGGACCTAACGTGGGTCAAATTTGAATGCACATGGTTGAAGGAACATGCATTGATATGATGAGATCATGTCCAAACAGAGAGGTAGCAAAAGGGTAAGGATAATATTCAAACTTAGGATAGGTTTGTTTTCAAATTAAATTCTAAATTTTTGCCTATAAATTATCATATTGGATTGCTTAAAAAACTATGAAACCTCAAGCAAAATGAGTTGGGAGTGAAGGAGTATACATAAGTATTCTGTAAATTGAAAATAAGAGTAGGCCATATTAAAGGTGATGAGAAGAAAGTATCAAGATACATCAATGGGCTAAGGTTGTCCATACAAGATGAAAATGATATGGTTTGGATTAAAATAGTTGAAGAGGTATATCAATATGCACTCAAGGTAGAAGAGAAGTTGGATTACAAGCAACAAAATAATGCATGAGAGGAAAATCTTCAAGAGGAACATGAAAAATCAATGGAAAAAGAGGAAAACCAACTTAGGATGGAGCAGAAAGCTTCTCACAAACAAATGGTTTCAATCAAGGTACCCAAGAGAAGGGTGAATCATCAAGAGGATGAGGTGGATTTGATAAAGGAAGGGGACATGGTTTTTTGGCAATTATTATAGGTACTTGGAAGGACATAGATCTTATGAGTACCTTCAAACATAGCAAACTAGCGGGTATGGAAAGGAATCCCATAATCATATTGTACAAGTGGATGAATAAAGTATTGCCTCACCAAAGTACTCTAGGAACCAAAACAATGAGAGTCACTTTTTATGAAAAGAATATTTTTAAAACTAGTGAAGGAGGTTTAGGAACCAATGCAAAAAATGAGCATTTTCAAAATAATTTGTAAATTGAGAGGTACAATATAGTGTCAATAAAGATGGTGGAGAAACTTGGCTTAAAGAGAATTGAGCATCCAAATCCTTACAAGGTTTCATGGTCACAAAATAGACATTAAAGTTTGGTAATTGAAAAATGCATATTAAAGTTTGGTAATTGAACAATGTATGGTGAATTTACAAATTGGTTCTTATAAGGATGCAATTCTATGTGATATTATGCCAATGGATGCATGCCATTTTTTGTTGGGTAGACCATGGAAATTTAATAGGAAATTGATACATGATGGTAGAATGAACACTTATTCAATTATAAATATGGTAAAAATTATGCTTTGAGTCCATTGAAGGACAAAGGATAAGAGGTGGAATACATTTCTAAAGTTTACCTAATCTTAGGAAAACAATTCTTGAAGAGCTTAAAGGAGAAGTTGTGCTTTGTATTCATTACTAAATCTATAAAATTTGGGGCAGTGGATGGAATAGATAAAATTTCTCATGGAGTAGGTAATATGTTTGAAGAATTTATAAATATTCTCTCTAAGGAGTTGTCGAATGAAGTACTACCATTGAGAAGCATTAGTCATAACATAGACTTCATACATGGAGCAAGTTTACTAAACAAAGTATCCTATATGATGGCACTCATGGAAAATGAATAGATGAAGAGATAATTCCAAGAGCTATTGGAGAAGAGTATGATTAGGGATAACTTGATCCCATGTGTAGTACCAGTTGTACCAGCACCCAAGAAATATGGATAATGAATTTTGTGCATGGACTCTTGGGTTGTCAATAAACTCATAATAAAATATAGGTTTTCATTACCTCATATGGATGACTAGATGGATTGTTCGAGTGGAGCGAATTACTTCACAAAGAATTATTTGAAGAGCAATTACCAATTTACCATCAATCTAAATTAGAGAAGGAGATGAGTAGAAGACTATGTTTAAAACTAAAGAGAGACTGTATGAATGAATGGTCATGCCATTTGGGTTGATAAATGTACCCAATATTTTAATGTTATTGAAGAATGAAATATTGAAGCCTTTTCTTGGTCAGTTTATGGTGGTTTACTTCGATGATGTTTTGGTGTTTAGAAGAGTAAAATAACTTCTAATACAGTTAAGGCTAATCTTGTAAAGGTTGAAAGAGGAGAAACTGTTAATTAATTTGAAGAAATGTAGTTTTATGAAGAAGGAACTGGTATTTTGGGTTTTTTCATCTCAAAGAATGGTTTATAGGTAGATTACAAAAGGGTAAAAGCTATTGTGGATTGGTCATCACCAAGAAGTATGTTTGAGGTAAGAATATTCTATGGTTTGGTAAGTTTTTATAGGAAGTTTATTAGAAATATTAGTGGGATTTATGCTCCAATCATGAAAATAATGAATGTCAGTAGGCATAAGTTCAAATAGACAAATGTAGTGGAAAAAAGCTTTCAAGTCTTAAAAGAGAAAGTCATAGAGCAACTAGTTTTACCGTTGTCAGACTTTAACAAGGTTTTCCAAGTAGATTGTGATGCAAGGAGGACAACTATTAGAGGATTTTTTAGCCAAGAAGGTAAGCCCATTGCCTGCTTTAGGTAAAATTTAAATGAGTCCAAGAGGAATTTAGTTTATGATCAAGAGGTTTATGCTATTGTGCAAGCACTCAAGAAGTGAAGATATTACTTGTTACCAAAGGAGTTTGTATTGTTTATGGATCATCATGCTTTGCAATTCATTAACACCAAATAAAAATTGAACTAAAGACCCAAAATGGGTGGAGTATCTTCAAAGTTACTTTTTTTTTAAGCATAGAAGGGTAGTTAAATTAGAGTATATGCCTTGAGTATAAAAAATTTGTTGATGAATGTGATGAGGATTGAAGTTGTAGGATTTAATGCTATGAAAGAAATTTATGTCGATGATTTGAGTTTCAAAGAAGCTTGAAAAATGTGCAATAATCCTACTATAGGAAATAGAACACCATGGCTAGATTATTCAAGGTAAAGTGGTTATGCATACAACAAAGATGAATGAGAGAGAACTTGATAAGAGAAAACATAGTGGAGGACTTGCTTTACATTTTGGAGTAGATAAAACCATGGAAAAAACTTTATGCAAGTTATTATTGGCCATGAATGAGTGCAAATATAAGAAGATTTGTGTAGGGTTGTCAAGTCTATCAACATGCAAAGGGAAAAATCCAAAATACTAGATTGTATCAACCTTTACCAATACTAGAAAGGCCATAGGAAGACATAGGTATAGTTTTCTCTTGGATTACCTTGAACATAAAGAGGTAAGTATTTCATTTTTGTTGTTGTTGATAGATTTTTGAAGATGTCACATTTTGTACCTTATAAAAAAACAAATGATGTTACTCATATTGCTAATTTATTCTTTAGAGAAGTTGTAAGATTACATGGTTTTCCAAAAGTATTATGTTAGATAGAGATTCTAAGCTTATAGTTCACTTTTGGCAAACTTTGTAAAAGAAATTGAACACAAAATTGAGTTTTGGTTCAGCTTATTATCTACAAACAGATGGGCAAACCAGAGTTGTAAATAGAAGGCTTGAAAATTTGTTGAGGTGATTAGCTAGAAATAAGCCAAAGATACGGGATACCATAATGGCATAGGTAGAATTTTCATATAATAATTTGGTAAATAGAAGTATAGCCAACAATTTGTTCTAAATTATGTATGGAATCTATCCAAGAGGAATGGATGAGTTGCAGAGTACAACTGAGTTAAGGAGGCTAAGTGCTACAATATAAGACTTTGCTAGTTACATGCGTGATTTACCTTTGGAGGTGAAATATGATTTGGAGAAGAGTGTTGAAATATAAGAAATATGTTGATCTCAAGTGTAGGAAATAAAATTTTCAAGCTGGGGACTTGGTTTTGGCACATCTATGGAAGGAAAATTTCTCAAAAGGCACTTACAAAAAACTAAATTGGAAAAATATTGGGTATTATAAGCTCTTAAATAAGTTTGCAGCTAATGCCTATGAAATTGAACTCCCCGAAGGAGTAGACAGATCACCAATTTTTAATGTGGCTGATTTGTATTTGTATTATAACAAATCAATAAATAGTAATGAAGATATCATTTCTAAAATATTGATGGAAGATTGGATACAAGATTTGTTAGAGAGAGAGATAAGATTGAAACAATGATATATTCTAGAGTGATCAAGAGGACAAGAGGTAGAGAATATTATGAGTATTTCATAAAGTAGAAAAATTGGGTAGCTAAAGAAGCAATGTGGATGAATGCTTTTGAGGTTGCTAAGTACAAAATTTTAGTTGAAGATTTCATAAAATGGTCATGAGCTTTTGCTCATGAAACATTTCCACTTACTTGACATGTATGATGCAAGAGCATCTAGGCATACAAACAATCCCACATCAACCAATAATTTTTTTTTTTTATAATAATAATCGTTTTTATGCAAATAAGTGTTTGCTATTGCTACCGTGCAATTGTTATTATCGTATAATGCATTGTTGTCAATTACTATCATGTTGTTATCATCATGCCACTACCATCTTGTTGTTGTCATCATTCAACTATAATACTATTGTCTAAGCATGTTGTACTATCGTCTCAGCATATCTTACAAACATGTGGTAATTGTGAGAAAAATAAAATGAGAAAAAATAATAAATTTTCATGGGGAAGGATCTAAAGCTAAAGGGACATAATTTTTGGCCTTCCATATATTATCATGTTCATGGATGGAAAAACATGAATATGATGTACTGCAACATGTTAACGATGAGAAGAAATTAATAAAATAATTTATTTGCTTCATTTTATGGTTGGTGATTTTGCCATAACTTTCATTGCCAATAGAAGAGGTAGTCTTTCATTAGACCCCCTCCACTAGATTGTGTTAAAAACAAATAGGTTTGAAGTCATAGCAAGCAAATCTAATCAAACAATTCTAGGTTGTGTAAATCAACATAATAAACAAATCCTTTGACAAATCTGATGAGATTATATGTATATTTGCATAGATCTAAAATTTAGGGGTAAAGGAACTAGGATTGTTGTCAACACGGAAATCAAGCCTTTATTCCTACTAGACATACCAAAAATTGTTGAATTATGAATTGTCTAATTGAATTCATACCCATAATTCCATTTTTACTATTGGAAGGAGAGAAATCATCTTTTCCCTAACCTCCAATTTTAGGTTAACTCCCCACTAATCATGTTAAACTAATCTAATATAGATGCAAAAAAGTAAATCTTGAAAGAAAAGAATGCAAGAAATGTAAAGTGCAATGAAACAAAACACAATTATGACCTTAGTAAGATTAGTCCATGATCAATTAATGTATTTAGTCTGAATCGATAATATTAGCAATGCTCTAATCATTTAATGAATTTGTAAAATGGAAGAAAAGACTAATAAAAGTAAAAGGACAATGCCACAATCATTATGCTTTCCACAAAACAAAAAGGTAGTGTCATAGTTGATAAGAAAATACTATTCATAAACTTTCTATTATTCCAAAATCGAGTTTACAAGCACAAATAGAGTTCATAAAGTGTAGTTTGATTTTCTCAAATGGTTAAAAATAATTATAATGGAGAGGTTATAATTCCTATTAATATAAAATTATCAACGTAGGAGTTACCTAAGGTAAATACTTTCTATTTATAGTAAAACTTTTTTTGTACACAGGCTCACTCACACACGCACTCACACACACCACGGCCCATGATGGTTTGAACCTAAGTCTCTCAAAGAAAACCAATCTTAACCACATGGATATCCCACAAGGACAATAGTAAAAACCTTTAATTTAGAGGCATATTTAACAAAATGATACACCTTTAAACCTCTTTAATTTAGAGGCATATTTAACAAAACGATACACCTTTAAACCTTACATTACTCCTAATCTTTCGTAAAATGTTTATAAGTCTTCTAATCCTTATGGTCACAATATAAAAATGAAAATTGTTTTTTTGAATTTATAATAACCCTCTGCTTGGGCCAAAAATGACAATTTAAACAGATTGCACTTTTTAACCAATTGCACTTCCTAGACAACCAATTTTTTTTGTATTTATCTAAATTTTTGGTAATTTGTAGTATTTCTCATGGGACTACAAAATTCCATTTACTCTTTAGAGGATATCGTATGTCACATTTGAAGGAGAATGAAAAGATTGATAATGTTTTCTTCCCAAAATTCCATTTACTCTTTAGAGGATATCGTATGTCACATTTGAAGGAGAATGAAAAGATTGAGAATGTTTTCTTTATCTAAGGCTATCTTTCTTTGGTCTAATTCCTCGAAAACCCTTGGTTTAAAAAAATATATATATATTTTTTCCATATAGGCAAGTTTCCAATTTTCAAATATATATTATTCATCTTTTCTTACATACAAAGTAGATTTGATTCCCTCTCACTCTTTTAACACTATTCCGTCCTGCGTTTACTATAAAATAAGTTAATGTTAAACTATATCATAATCAGAACACACAAATTTAAATATATTATAATAATAAATAGTTCACTGCCTAAATATTTAAACTTTATAGTACGTAATGTTGTTAGCCCGTCCCTACTCTGTTAAGTGAGAATATTACATGTTCCTTCCATGCCATTAGGGCTTGTCAAACCAACTCCATGGCCCAACTTTTCAAAACTTCGGTTGTCGTGGGGTCCAACATTGATTCCAAGTCCCAATGCCAAGGGGGTAAATATCGAAAGACGTGGAACTCTCATGCTTGCTTGCTTGGAACCGTTGGTGTGGTGAAAAGCCTGCAAACCGACAACTGACAATCAAAAGTCTCAAAAGCCTGCAAACTGACAACTAACAAATCAAAAGCCTGCAAACTGACAACTGACAAATCAAAAGCCTGCATACTGACAACTGCAAGATAAAATCGTACTGAATATTTTGAAATTCAAAATTGACTAATTAATATCAACAAATATAGCAAAAAAATAATAATAATAAAAGGAAAATCCTAGGAAGATTTTGAGACTCATTTGAAACTAAGCTTGACTAATTTATATTAATTAAACTAAAATTAAATTAAACATTAATTAAACTAAATCCGTCCTGCGTCTTCCTTTCCTGCTCCTCCCTCCATTCTTCCAGCCTCTATATCTTGTTCACCCCTCATATTGTGAAAGAAATGGACCGAAAACTCTACACTGCTTCTGAATCGGGGGATATGGAGAAACTGGAAGACTTGCTGCAGCGCGACCCTAACGTTCTCCATGGACGGACCTCTGCAGGAAACAGCGCCTTGCACATAGCCGCTTTACTGTTTTACAGGAAGCAGCCAAAGGAGGGCGTGATGGGGTGGTGAGGTATTTAATAGATGAATATCCTGATCTCGCCTCCGAACTAAATGGCGACGGTGAATCGGCAATATTTAAAGTTGCCGAGGAAGGTCATGTGGAGCTCCTTCAAAGACTGTTCGAAGCCACGTCTGCTGATGATTATTATTACAAGAGATTCGATGGACAAACGTCTCTTTATCGCGCCGTGTACAGACGACACAAAGGTATCCCATGTCTATGATTCTTGATTTGATTTGTTGTGTGTGTGAGCTTACATTTAAAATTTGAGAGCTGCCCTTGATTTCATAAACGTCGAAACTTATTAAGCGGGCAGAGCTGGTTTTCCCCACATCTCCTCTAGAGGAAAGACGCCGAGATGTCCAAGCTACGGAAGATTTCATTTAAGTCGGTCATAACCGATGACAAAGATTCCCCAATCACTAACGTCCTTTTACCCCAAAGTCGAGTGCCTCCCGGTGTTTGCCATTTAAAGGGCCATGCTCTCCCCCACCCTTTAAAGGGTTCCTTCTTCCCGGGTAGAAACAATAATGGGGTTCGAATCCTTCTTTTAACAGATTTTTTTGTTTTTTTAATTAGAGAAAGTCTTGATCGGGTGGATCGATTGATGAAAGGGCCCCCAACAAAGCCTTATGTCAAATGCTTACCCGGTCGCTCACTCCTCTTCCAATTTATGTTTCCTGAAATACTGAGTAAAACTCGGTGAAAACGATTCTTATGTTAACATAGATTTTTTTGGTTTGTTTTTTTATTCTTTACACTCTCATATATGCATACATACAAAACATAAAATTGCCTTTCTCAAATGGAGCTCATAATCTTTCCATTTTATAGGTGTTATTGAGAAGCTTTTGGGGATAAAACCTGAACTTGTTAATCAGTCCGATATGCATGATAGAACACCGCTGCACTTTGTTGGGCTCCGCATTGATGATAGAAGGGCTGAGCAGATTACAAAAACGCTTATAGAAACAAATACGCCACCCGATGGAGACATTCCCTTACGTTGTAAGTTGATGAGAATAAGCAGTCCGCACTTCATATAGCAGCCAGAGAGGGGAATGTGTTTGTAATAAAAGAAATAGTACATCACAGTAAGGATTGTATAGAAATTTTAGAAGAAGATGACAAAACTGCTTCACATCTGGCGGTGGAAAATACACTTCAAATATATGGCAGGGTTGGGAAGGGTCTTAAGGATGTAATATCGTCCTTAGTACTTGACAGATGGATTAACTGTGCTGACAATAGTGGAAAAACGGCAGTAGACATAGCAAGGGAACAAAGGGAAAAAAATCCACCACTCTTCGAATCAGTGAGTTATTTTATTCAATAAAAAGAAGATTTTATGACCATACAGTTCTCATCACAATCAGGTATAATACCAACATGCTACTAGTAAGTGCATCGATAATGGCGACGGTTGCTTTTGCAGCTGCTATCACTCTACTAGGGAATTTGGATACAAAGGGCTCATCTACCTCTATCTTGATTAACGTTTTTCTCTTCAAGGCTTTTGTGATATTTGACACATTAGCCTTCGTTTATTCTGCTGCATTAGCAATTATGCTTCTCTTTACTCGTATTGCGCTTTTATTAATTGGAGCAACGGACTGACATTGACATTTAGATCAACCATTCACCTGGTTGTGGCACCCAAGTATTTATGGTTGGCAGTGTTTGTATGAGTCATGGTGTGCAATTTCCTATATGCATTTTCCAAGTAATATAGTCTAAAGGAATATTTTTCGATGAAGTTGAATATAGATCCTTTGGTCCCATTATTGGTATCATACCAGTGGAGTTTGAATTTTTTTTAAAGAGTCTTGTTTGGGTTTTAATTTGGTTGGCGCGTGTATCCAACTTTCCAAGTGTGCTACTACAGGCGTCAACCAAATTAAGACCCAAACAGGACTTGAAAACCATCCAAACACCACTGTATGATACCAATAATGGGACCAAAGGGTCTATATTTAGATTCATCGAACAAATATTCCTTTCTAGAGTATATTCCTTGGGAAATGCGTATAGGAAAATTGTACACCATGATCCATACAAACACTGCCAACCATAAACACTTGGATGCCACGACCAAGTGAATGGCTGATCCAAATGTCAATGCCAACGATATCGTTGCTCTAATTAATAAAAATGCAATATGATCGTATGTCCACGGGTGGCGTCGTGTAAAGAGAAGCATAATTGCTGATGCAATAGAATAAACGAAGGCTAATGTATCAAATATCACAAACGCTTTGAAGAGAAAAACGTTAATCAAGGTAGAGGTAGATGATGTTGGAATTTCATCTCTGTCAATCAAAATGTAGACGCGTTTATGTTTTGAACCATTTTTGGAGTTTGTTCAAGATTGTTTCAAATGTTATGTGAGTTGTTAGGTTGTTAGCTTCGTGGTTGATCACAAGAATAATGTTTGTTGTTTACCACAATGTTTTTTAGTGAATATGGAGATCTATATGATGGATTGTAATGTTGTGAGCATGCTGAAGAACACAAGCTTATACTGAGAGGCGGGGTGAACAATATAAGACCACTTTTTCAATTTGCTTTAAAATCAACTTTCAAAACAGTATAATGCAGTGTATAGAAAGCAGTAAAAACAGCAGGAATCAAATCAATGCACAACACACCATCCACAAAGAGACACAACAATTTACGTGGTTCACCCAAGGTGGGCTACTCCACGGATAAAACTTTTCTCTAAGTTATATCATAGTTCTTTGAGAAACCTTCCCAATTACAAATTTTATGGGCACCAACCCAAAGGAGACACCTTCCCCTAACTCTGCTCTTAGTGGTGATCCTCTAGAAGACCTCTACCGCCTCTGCCCTTAGCAAGTGGAATTCTATCCACAAAAGACACCTGTCTTCCCTGCTCTGGCTGGAGATATCTGTCCTCAACTCTACCATTGCAAAGCCTGTCCTCTTATCTGCACCAAAACATAGTCCTTCGGTTTGGCACAAATCTGTCCTCTTCCTCTTTTATTTTCTGTTACAGTTGCACTTGGTCGAAACCAACTTTTCACAGTCTGCGCAAACACAGCAGCACTCGATCTACTTATGCTCTTCTACGAAAACACAGTAGCACAGTCTTCGCACATCCAGCATAAACACGACAACACTATCTTTGCAACCTCTGCGCAAACACAGTAGCATAGTCGTCGCACACTCCGCACAAACACAACAGTCGATCAGACTTCCACTTATGCACCTCTGCGATCGAACTTCTCCCTGCACTCTATCTGCGCAAATCGCACTTCGAACGCACACATCAATTGATAATAAAACTCTCTAAGCAGCCCTCCTTTTATACTAACAATCTCAAGATTAGATTCTTGATCTTAGTTGGCTGCATATCCCTAAAACAACATCGGTGCAAAACTCTACGCTGCGTCGGCCCAGATTTAACTCTGTCGGCACCACTGCCTCCCTGTAGCTTCTGGCGTGAAACTTCAACATGTTGTGATATCACGACATTTTAACAGTCGTACACCTTTTATAGCCTGCTGTTGTAAAATCACGACACCTTGGCCTTTGTCGACTTCCTTTGTGCTTTTGTCACGAAATCGTGACACCTTTGTCTCTTGCTGACGTCATCTCACTTCTGTCATGAAATCGTGACGCTTTAGTCTTCATGGCCTTCCTCTCAGCTTTTGTCATGAAATCGTGACACATCGGCTTCTACTGACGTCATCTGCAACTCTGTCGCGAAATCGCTACGCTTTCGCTGCCTTAAGCTCTTTTCAGCCATATGCCCGCGAAACTGGAACATGTCGCGAAATCGTGACGCTTTCGCCTTCGAGCTCTTCCTTCTTCAAATCGTCGTGAAATCACGACGCTTCTTCTGTTTAAGACTTGCTAACTGTTTTTGTCGTGAAATCGTGACACTTTCTCCAACTGCAAGCTGCCAACTCAACCTGTCGCAAAATTGTGACACTTTCTGCATCCGTACAACTTCTTTGTAGCCTGTCACGAAATCGTGACGCTTTTAGCTTTTGAAAGCTTTCCCCACTGCCTGTCGTGAAATTGCGACACTTCTGGCTTTCATACACTTTCTCCACTGCCTATCGCGAAATCGCGACGCTGCTCCTTTCAGACTCTTTCCTTTGCTGCATGTCATGAAATCGCGACAGTCCTCAACTCGACCTCTGCAGCATGTCGCAAAAATGCGACAGCCCTTACTTAGAACTTTGCATCATGTCACAAAATCGCGACAGTTCCTGAATCACTTTCTCTCTCTTCAATCTTGTCGCGAAATCGCAACAATTCACACTGCTGATTTTCTCTTCTACAAAATGTCGCAAAATCGCAACATTTTCTTGTCCGTACAGCGTCCTTTGCAAAATGTCGCGAAATCACGACATTTTTCCTTCTTTGCCTTCCTGCACTTTCTAAGTCGCAAAAATTCGACATGTCACAAAATCGCGACAGTTTTGCCTGCTTCGTCTCTGCCTTCCCGCATGTCGTGAAATCGTGATAGTTATGCCTGCTTTGTATCTGTCTTCTAGCATGTCGCGAAATCACGACAGTTTTGCGTAACTTTCTCTCTCCTTAAACATGTCGCAAAATCGCGCCAGTTTTGCCAGAACTTTCTCTCTTCTTAAACATGTCGCGAAATCGCGACAGTTTTGCCAACACTTTCTCTCTCCTCAAACATGTCGCGAAATTGTGACAGTTTTTCTAACCGCCTACATACTTTTTCTTACTTGTCTTTTTCTTGATCTTTTGCAACTGGGCTACCCTGATCTTCTTGGAAACTCACTGTCCATGCTGAAACCTTCATCAAGACACATTCTTTGACATCAAACCAAATTGCTTCAAGACCTTTTTGACATCAATGACAACATCTACACTTAGAGCAAAGGCAATGTACCCAAGGCACCCAAAATCGCCAACAATCTCCCCCTTTGTCATTGATGGCAAACCTTAACTGAAAACACAAGTCAAGAACCAAAACTGAAGACAACTGATCCAACAACTGAGAATCTGCCTTTGAAGTTTTTGCTCCCCTTGACTTGAAGCTCTCTTCTTCACTATGAAGCTCTCCCTCTTACTCATATCTCTCCCCCTTTGTCATCAATGGCAAAGGGTCACCTTTGGGGCTTGGGACTAAGAATGAGCTTCTTAGCTTAGTCCCTCCCCCACCTCCTAATGAGGTGATTTAAAACAAGGGTGGGAGTGAAACTCCCATTAGGCACTCATCATCATCAGTGTCTACAATTTCTTTGTCGAGCCTTCTCTTGAGCTCATTGTCCATTTTCCTGTTCCTGTTACTGTTCTTGTTCTTGTTCTCATCCCTATTTTTGTTCATGCCTTGATCCTTGGACCTGATCATACCACTGTTCACGTTCCTGTACCTTGGAAGATCAGCTTTGCACTATCTGGCTGTGTGACCTGCATTGTTGCACTTATAGCAAGTAATAATATTATTGCTTTCGAGCATAGCTGTTCTTTGAATCCGCCTATTTTGACTAACCCAATTCTTGTTATTTGTCTTGCAGAAAATTGCCTTGTGCCCGAACTGATTACAAGAGTAGCAATACCCTTGAAATAAATTACGGCCTCTGAAATTGTCATTTATCTTCCTTACTTGAGTCATGCACTGCGAAGCCATGTGGCCAAACCTATGACACGCAAAACATCTGTCGTGAAATATTATTCTGTTTGACCTCTTGGGTCCCGAAAACTTCTTTTTCGCATTCAGAATTCTGTTTTCTGTTTCTGCGCATTTATCACTCACGGACTCTTTCTCTATAATACTCTCTTCATCAAAACTCTCTTCTTTCTGAAATCTCCTACTTGATTCCCAAACCTATTTTTTGTGTGGTTTAACAAAACCAAGACCTATTTTATTTGAAGAATTTCTTTGACTTTGGATGAGAGACTTAACCTTTTTGGAGTTATCTTGAAACCTGTACAGCTTATCCTTGTATTCTTTATTTTCCTCTTTCATGGCAACCATTTTCTGTTCTAAATCACTATACTCAAGCATATTAGATTCTAACTCATTCTTGAGTTCTTGTGTCTTAGCCATAGAGATGTCAAGACTTTCTATGAGTTCATATTTCTCCATACAACATTCATCTAATTTATCCTTGAGTCTAGCATTCTTCTTCCTTTTCTTTTTCAAAAAACTAAGAGCATTAGTAAGTTCACATTCAAGATCCTCTATTTGATTGCATTTTGAAATATCAAGGCCTTTTTCAGATTTCTTATCACTAGAGGTGCTACCCTTTTCAAAAACCATACAAGCATCTTCCTTATCATTTTCTGAAGCATCTTCATACATACTAGCAACCAATTCATTATTTGTGTAATCATCCTCAAGGTGCCCAAAATTTCCACATCTAAAACATTTTATGACAATGAATTTATGTTTCGGTTCTTCCTCTTTTTTTGAAATGAACAACATCTCATTTTCATCATCACTAGAAGAACTTTCACTATCACTGCTAGAGGACTTACTTGCTTTGTCTAGGTAGAAGCTCTTCTTATTCTTGTGTGAATACCTCTTTCCTTGATTGTTGTGCTCATCTTTGTTCTTTCTGTAATACCCGTGCTTTTCGTAATCCTTGCTCTTAACATCCCGTATATCTTCATCACTTTCATTCTTGGAAACAAGATAGTCAAGTAGCATAATGACCAAACTTTCCACAGTTGAAACATCTTATGTTTTTTTTGCTTTTGTGTTTTTTAGAGAACTTGCCTTTCTTGCTGTAATATGCCTCTTCATCACTAGAAGACTCATCACTCCCTTGAATCTGTTTGCCCTTTGAATTCTTGGTAGCTTTGAAAGCTGCCTCTTTCTTGACATCAACTTTCACTTGAGTTCTCAGCTCAAATGCTACAAGAATACTATGGAGCTCATCTTTTTTCAATTTATCTAAATCTTTAGCTTCCTCAATAGCATAAATCTTTTTACTAAATCTATTAGGAAGAGATATTAAAATCTTATCACACATCATTTTTAGCAACCTCAAGACCTAGATCTTTCATGGAGTTAACAACCTCATCCATACGAAGCATGTAGTCACTAATCTTTTCATCATCATTTATTTTGAGTTGTTCAAACATACCTTTAAAATGTCTCAATTTGGCCTTTCGGACATTTGCATCACCTGTATGAACTACCTGCAATTGTTTCCACATTTCACTAGTCAGTCTTGCAGTGAATAACTTTGGTGAGATCTGCTTTCTATAAGCCTCTCAGGATTGCATTCATGGCTTTTGAATTGCTGTGAAGCATGAGCCTGTCTTCCTTGGTATAAGGACCATGTTCAAGAATAGTGTATTCGTCTTCAATCACTTCTCATACTTCATTACCAAGTGCCATTAGATAAACTCTCATTCTTGCACTCCACAGACCGAAATCTAATCCATCAAGAATAGGTGCTGCATTGCTACCTGAAAAATCCATTGTGTTCTTAACCAGTTCTTCCTTCCGACTGTTAAACCTTTTCGAAGGAACCCGCTCTAATACCAATTGAAGAACACAAGCTTATACTGAGGGGGGGTGAACAATATAAGACCACTTTTTCAATTTGCTTTAAAATCAACTTTCAAAACAGTATAATGCAGTGTATAAAAAGCAATAAAAATAGCAGGAATCAAATCAATGCACAACACACCATCCACAAAGAGACACAACAATTTACGTGGTTCACCCAAGGTGGGCTACTCCACGGATAAAAATTTTCTCTAAAAGTTATATCATAGTTCTTTGGGAAACCTTCCCAATTACAAAGTTTATGGGCACCAACCCAAAGGAGACACCTTCCCCTAACTCTGCTCTTAGTGGTGATCCTCTAGAAGACCTCTACCTCCTCTGCCCTTAGCAAGTGAAATTCTATCCATAGAAGACACCTGTCTTCCTTGCTCTGGCTGGAGATCTTTATCCTCAACTCTACCATTGTAAAGCCTGTCCTCTTATCTACACCAAAACATAGTCCTTCGGTCTGGTACAAATCTGTCCTCTTCCTCTTTTATTTTTTGTTACAGTTGCACTTAATCGAAACCAACTTTTCACAGTCTACGCAAACACAGCAGCACTCGATCTACTTATGCTCTTCTGCGAAAACACAGTAGCATAGTCTTCGCACATCCAGCACAAACACGACAACACTGTCTTCGCAACCTCTGTGCAAACACAGTAGCACAGTCGTCGCACACTTCACGCAAACACAGCAGTCGATCAGACTTCCACTTATGCACCTCTATGATCGAACTTCTCCCCGCACTCGATCTGCGCAAATCGCACTTCAAACGCACACATCGATCGATAATAAAACTCTCTAAGCAGCCCTCCTTTTATACTAACAATCTCAAGATTAGATTCTTGATCTTAGTCGGCTGCATATCCCTAAAACAACGTCGGTGCAAAACCCTACGCTGCGTTAGCCTAGATTTAACTCTGTTGGCTCCACTGCCTCCCTGTAGCTTCTGGCACGAAACTTCAACATGTCGTGATATCACGACATTTTTATAGTCGTACACCTATAGCCTGCTGTCGCGAAATCGCGACACCTTGGCCTTTGTCGACTTCCTTTGTGCTTCTATCATGAAATCGCGACACCTTTGTCTCTTGCTGATGTCATCTCACTTCTGTTGCGAAATCGTGACGCTTTAGTCTTCATGGCCTTCCTCTCAGCTTTTGTCGTGAAATCGTGACACATCGGCTTTTGCTGACGTCATCTGCAACTCTGTCGTGAAATCGCTACACTTTCGCTGCCTTAAGCTCTTTTCTGCCATATGCTCGCGAAATCGGAACATGTCGCGAAATTGCGACACTTTCACCTTCGAGCTCTTCCTTCTTCAAATCGTCGCGAAATCACGACGCTTCTTCTATTTAAGACTTGCTAACTATTTTTGTCGTGAAATTGCGACACTTTCTCCAACTGCAAGCTGCCAACTCAACCTATCGTGAAATCATGACACTTTCTGCATCCGTACAACTTCTTTGTAGCCTGTCGCAAAATCGCGACGCTTTCAGCTTCCGAAAGCTTTCCCTACTGCCTGTCGCGAAATTGTGACACTTTTGGCTTCCGTATGCTTTCTCCACTACCTGTCGCGAAATCGCGATGCTGCTCCTTTCAAACTTTTTCCTTTGCTGCATGTCGTGAAATTGCAATAGTCCTCAACTCGACCCCTGCAACATGTCGCAAAAATGCATCAACCCTTACTTGGAACTTTGCATCATGTCGCAAAATCGCGACAGTTCCTGAATCACTTTCTCTCTCTTCAATCTTGTCGCGAAATCACGACAGTTCACATTGCGGACTTTCTCTTCTGCAAAATGTCGCGAAATCGCGACACTTTCTTATCCGTACAACCTCCTTTGTAGAATGTCACGAAATCGCGACATTTTTCCTTCTCTGCCTTCCTGCACTTTTCGAGTCGCGAAAATGCGACATGTCGCAAAATCGTGACAGTTTTGCCTGCTTCGTCTCTGCCTTCCCGCATGTCGCAAAATCGTGACAATTCTGCCTACTTTGTCTTTGTCTTCCAACATGTCACGAAATCGCGACAATTTTGCCAGAACTTTCTCTCTTCTTAAACATGTCGCGAAATCGCGACAGTTTTGCCAACACTTTCTCTCTCCTCAAACATGTCGCGAAATTGCGACAGTTTTTCCAGCCGCCTGCATACTTTTTCTTACTTGTCTTTTTCTTGATCTTTTGCAACCGGGCTACCCCGATCTTCTTGGAAACTCACTGTCCATGCTGAAACCTTCATCAAGACACATTCTTTGACATCAAACCAAATTTCTTCAAGACCTTCTTGACATCAATGACAACATCTACACTTAGAGCAAAGGCAATGTACCCAAGGTACCCAAAATTGCCAACACATGCAGCATAATGGAGTAGAGTATTGAGAGCTCTATGAGAGCCATTTGTAGGAGAAAATTGATCTATCAGATCATGTTCATATTCAGCTATGCATAATTCCCTTTTTCATTCATATATTTGGTTAAATCCAAATATGAGATATTGGGTGTATTTTGCTATGTTCTTTGGTGTAATGAGATTGAATAGATTAATAAATCAATGAGCATTTCTCATTGTGGTATCAGAGCTAAGTTGGAGGTTGTTCCAGAGTTGTGATTTCAAAGATTATTGTTCCAAAGCTGATTGTGGATTGTTGTAGAGATTTATCAAATCTTTACGAAAAAAAAAAAAAAACTTGTTATTGGTATGATAGCCACCATGTATGCAGAATTTAAAATTCCAGAGTTTAATGGAGAGGATTATTATTTTTGGAACATTAGAATGAAAACTTTGTTGATGGCAAAAGAGCTTTGGAAAATTGTTGTTGATGGGTATGAAGAACCAGAATATTGGAGCAAGCTGCAAGGAGAAGAAAGAAGATTGAAGGAGCAACAACATCAAAATTGCTTGGCTCTCATGGATATCAAAAAAGGTATGAAGAAAAATGTTTTTCCACTTATTGCTAGTTGTAGAACAACTACAAAAGCATGGAAAATATTGAATGATATTTTTGGGTGTGATAAAATCACACAAGAAGAGATTGTGGGTGACAATCTAGAAGATTGTATGAGCAAGGGGGAGCCTTGTTTTTTTGAAGATCATTTTGGAGAGTCTTATGAAGACTCATGTGAAGAGCCTTGTGAGGTTCTTATTGTGGGAGATATATTTTATGAGAAAGGCATATATAATAAAAATGAAGAATTCCTTCTTGAAGAGGAGGATGTGAAGGAGCCTTGTGTAGGGTCTTGTGGAACTCTCATGGAAGAGAGTAATTTTGATGAATTTATTCTTAAAAAGGAGAAAGAAAAAGAAGATGTGGGTGTGGCATGTTTAGAAAGCATGTACATTGAAGAATGTCTCATTGAAGAGACAATTGTTGATGAGGAAGAATGTCTCATGGAAGAGACATATGTTAAAGAGGAGATATCATCTCAATTTTTTGAAGAGTGCTTCATGGAGGAGGCACAAAATTAGAATTTTGATGAAGCCATTCTCATGGAGGAGAATGTTGAAGACAATGATGAAGAAACACTTGTGGAGAAGTGTTGTGATGATGTTTGTATTAAAAATGCAAACATGAAAGATGAAGATGATGCTGTTTTTCTTTAAAAGGAAAACCTAGAAATTGTTGATGATGGAGTAGCATTGTTCACAGAAATGGAAGATTGCTTTTTTGAAAAAACAGAAATGGATGATGAAGGAGCAACATGGCTTGCTTGTGTTGAAGACCATTCATATGGCATGGATGGGTATGTTGAAGACCACTCACATGGAGTGGATGCAAAGGTGGAAACTCACTCATTTGGAGTGAATGATGTAAAAATTGTATGGGATTTTGATCCAAGAGAAGAAGTAGATGAAGAGGAGATGCAAGCTATTAGCTTCATGTTTGGAGATCACTCATCAAGAGTGAAGAATGTATTATGTGAAGTGGAGAACACAAAGGACTATCTCATTGGAGATATAGGAAAAGAAAAAGAGAATGAAGATGCAAATATTGATGAACTTCAAGTTGTCATGACTATGGAGGCATCAATTGTTGAGGATGAAGATCACCCACTTGGAGTGACAAATTATGATTGTCTTGAAGAGACAACAATGTGTAAAGAATCAAGGAGGAGAACTCTTGAAGAGTTAATGGTTGCTTCAAAAGCAATAAAAGCAAATGTACAGCAACATGGCATCTTGGCAAGAACAAAGGAAGGCACATGGGATCCTACTCAAATATACAAGCAAAGAGGTGATGCTATTTTGCTTGATTCTTTATTTGTTGATAATTTCTTGAGTAGAATTTTGATGGATTATGTTGAGGCTATTGTTCTAATGTGTGTTGCAGAGTGTCTTATCAAGACATCTTTGGCAAGCAATGCAAGCTTTGAAACTTGCCCTATGGAGACACCATTGGAGGAAAGTCTTCCTTTTGTGAAGACAATGATGGATCAACACTTGGGATGTTTATGTGATGTTTCTTCTTTGGAGAAGAAAGCATGTACAACCATTGTAATGAGTAAAAAATTGTGAGGAGTTGTATTCCCAAGTAGCATATGTAGTAGGTCATTTCATGACTATGTTTTATGTAATTATGTGTGGAGAGATGTTTGAGATAGTTGATTGGTACAATCATCAATGTGAGATGATTAATCTTAGCACATACTCATGTGGAGTATGGTTTGTAATGATGTAAATGATGGTCACTTGCTAGATTTGTTCTTGAAAACCAATACCTATGGCATTGTTGGAATGTCAAGAGAAAAAACTTTTGATGAAGGGGGAGTTGGTCATCAAAAGGCACCCAAGTTTATTTTTTCGGTGAAAGCAAACTTGGCTAAGAGCGTGCATGATGTACATAAGTGTGGTGGGTGCCAAAATATTTATGTGTTCTTGAATTTTCTATTACAATACTGGAAGAAACGCCAAAGAAGATCAGTTGACCAGTTTGTGATGCTTCTGAACTCAGAAACTGAGTCCTTTCAGCATCAAGGGGGAGAATGTTGGAATTTCATCTCTGTCAACCAAAACACAGATGCGTTTATGTTTTGAGCTATTTTTGGAGTTTGTTCAAGATTGTTTCAAATGTGGTTTGAGTTGTTAGGTTGTTAGCTTCGTGGTTGATCACGGGAATAATGTTTGTTGTTTACCAGATTGTTTTCTAGTGAACATAGAGATCTATATAATGGATTGTAATGTTGTGAGCATGCAACATAATGGAGTAGAGTATTGAGATCTCCATGAGAGCCATTTGTAAGAGAACATTGATCTATCAGATCATGTTCATATTCAACTATGCATAATTCTCTGGTTCATTCATATATTTGGTTAAATCCAAATCTGAGATCTTGGGTGTATTTCATTGTGTACTTTGGTGTAATGAGATTGAATAGATTAATGAATCAATGAGCATTTCTCAGATGAGCCCTTTGTATCCAAATTCCATGGTAGAGTTATAGCAGTTGCAAAAGCAACGATCGCCATTATCGATGCACTTACTGGTAGCATGTTGGTATTATATGCTGATTGTGATGAGATCTGTATGGTTTTGTCTTCCAATATATTTGAAGTCACACCTTGTCGCGTGTCATTTGCAACAACAACCATTCTATATAAAAATTTTATCTCAAATAAATAAAACAAAACCTACTAAAAACTAATGCATTCAAGGTTATAACATAAAATTTTCTTTTTAGTGAATAAAATCACTCACTGATTCGAAGAGTGGTGGATATTTTTTCCTTTGTTCCCATGCTATGCCTACTGTCGTTTTTCCACTATTGTCAGCACAATTAATCCATATGTCAAGTACTAAGGACTATATTACATCCTTAAGACCCTTCCCAACCCTGCCATATATTTGAAGTGCATTTTCCACCGCCAGATAAAAATCATTTTTGTCATCTTCGTCTAAAATTTCTATACAATCCTTACTGTGATATACTATTTCTTTTATTACACACATTCCCCTCTCTAGATGTTATATGAAATGTGGACTGTTTATTCTCATCAACTCTACAACGTAAGGGAATGTCAACATTTTTGTAATCTGCTCAGCCCTTCTATCATCAATGCGGAGCCTAAAAAAGTGCAGCAATGTTCTATCATGCATATCGGACTGATTGACAAGTTCAAGTTTTATCTCCAAAATCTTCTCAATAACACCTATAAAATGGAAATATTATGAGCTCCATTTGAGAAAGGTAATTTAATGTTTTGTGTGTATGCATATGAGAGTGTAAAGAAGAAAAAAACAAACCGAAAAAATCTATGTTAAAATAAGAATCATTTTCACCAAGAGATTTATTTAGTATTTCAGGAAACATAAATTGGAAGAGGAGTTAGCGATCGGGTAAGCATTTGGCATAAGGCTTTGTTGGGGACCCTTTCATAAATCGATCCACCCGATCAAGACTTTCTCTAAGTGAAAAAAACTGTTAAAAGAAGGATTCGAACCCCGCTATTGTTCCTACCTGGGAAGAAGGAACCCTTCTAAAGGGTAGGGGAGGGCAGGTCCCTTTAAATGGCAAACACCGAGAGGCACTCGACTTTGGAATAAAAAGATGTTAGTGGTTGGGGAATCTTCGTCATCGGTTATGATTGACTTAAATGTAATATTTTGTAGCTTGGACTTCATGGCATCTTTCCTCGATAGGAGATGTGGGGGAAAACCAGCTCTACCCATCACCCATGTGTTCATCTAAAGCCTGTGAAGGCATCAAGGGAGTCTTATAATTCTTTTTTCTTTAGTGCATTGTCATCCCTTAGTCTAGGCTAGATAGGTTTATGTTTCCAACACCTTTACCACTTTCCTTTAGTTTCCCTTGCAATTTACCACTTTTCGTAGTTTGCTATAATTTTTCTTTTTCCCCCTTTTTTCAAAGTTAGCCTAGGCTAGGAGTAGAGTAGAGTAGTGAAGTAGAAGCATAACAAAGTGAGCGCCTAAGGAGAAATCCAGGAGCAAGGAACCAACCTTGGGTAAAAATCCAAAGGTCATCAATAGAAGCCATGTCCCACACTTCCCCAAACTTCCCAATACTGGTAACCTCGCATGAGGCACATGGCATCAGACTCGCCCACTCAATCAGAGGTGATGATAGATGTCGAGGGTTCAAGGGCGTCACTTTCACCCCCTAACACTTTGCACCACGATTAATTAAAAATATCCTTAAAAGATAATGGGAATGGACGATCACTATGTGATCTAACTATAAAGGGTGCATTATACAATTATAATATTAATTTTTTAAGAAAAATTTACTTAACATATAACTTAAAATGTTTAAAATATATAAAATGCCAATATATTGGTAAATTTTAGCTCATATACTAAAAGGAGTTTTGGAAACAATTAGATAGCCAAGTTACAAGCTTTTATGGATAGGTAAAATGGAAAGGAAAGGTATTCCCCTAGTTAAATGGCAATCCTTAGACAAGACCAAGGAAAATGGAGGATGGAGACTTAAGAACATTTTCTTGTTTAGTAAGGCTCTAGCTACTAAGTGTGTTTGGAAGATAATATCAAAGGCAGGCTTATGGAATAAGATCATATGAGAAAATTATTTAACGCCACTCACATACGATGAGTGCATAAGGGCCCCAATGGAGTAAACCCATAATATTTCAATCTATTGGAAGACAATGATTCAAACCTTTTATATTGTAGATGATTGGCTTGCCTGGAAAATAGGGGATGGTTCGAGGATAAGACTAGGCTTAGAACCTTGGATTGGTTATGGTGGTATGTATAGACTACCAAATAATATAATTCAACTCCTAAGAACTTAGGGTATTGGAACTCTCGCCTAGTAGCTGATCCATAATCATCTACAAACTGGAGACTAGGGTGGAAGGAAGTAGTACTATTAGGGCTTTAGAGCCAAGAGGCACACTGGTGGGAAGAATATGTGGAGAGACTTAAAGCTAAACATATCAAGTTGTGAGAGGAAGTTGGTCAATTGGTATAGACAAAGAACAAAGCTACGAGATATTACACTCAAATTTGGGGTATAAGACTTTATTGGAAGTTAGAAATGATGGTTCAACATGGTGATGGAAGTCACTTTTGAAGCAAAAATTCCCATTGAGGAAAAGATTGTTCTTGTAGCTTACCATAAAAAATAAGGTTTTGACATGGGAGGTATTATAGAATAGGAGTTGGAGTGGTCCAAGAAGGTGCCATTTACGTAAGTTAGACAATGAAACAATTGATCATTTATTTGTAGCTTGCTCGTTTACTAGATAGGTTTACTACACCAAAAAAAGGCTTTAACGACGATTGAAATAAGGCAATTTTTTACAACTATAAAAAACCGTCCTAATAGACCCTAAGAGGGTGGTTTTAAAATTCCCTTTTAGGGTCACCCTAAGAGGGAATTTTTAAACCATCGTCTTGAGGTCACCCTAAGAGGGCGTTTTAAACTGCCCTTTTAGGGCTAAAAGGGCAGTCTCTTTGCCCTAAGACGGTAATTTAAAACCGCCCTCTTAGGGAGGTCTCCCTTTAAAAAAAAATTAAACGCCATACGGTAAATGATCTGCATGCACGTGTTCTCTTTTTTTCCCTGCATTAATAGTAAGTTGTTCATTGATTATCATAGATAATTTGGACCAGACCAGAGTTAAGCTTTGCATGTAGAAGTTGATCAAGTTTTTTAGAAGATCTTTTAGTGGAGTATGGAGGAGGAAGGAGAGCAGTCGAAGCTTGGGAAGCATCTACCCAAAAGGGCGCTAAGAAACAAGGCTCTCGTTATCACTTTTGATGAAGATGATTGCAGGTCACTCTTACCTTCCTAACTTAAATGTCACTAAATATTTTTATTGCATTTCTAACTAGACTATTTTTTAAATTTTCAATATTCTTATGTGAAATACAATTATGATGAATTCTCTTTTATTTTATAAAATTTTGCTTGATTTTGCTTTTGAAAATTTGGATGGGAAATAATGCATTGATATCGATCAAGCTTAAGAAGTATTTCAAAATTTACTTGGCTAAGGTTTATTTTTAGCAGCTCATAAACCTTGGTTCTTTCTATTTTTATTTTTTATGTTTTTCATTGGCTGATAAGCCCTATTACCTTTCTCCTGCTCACTCAAGATAATTCTACCACATATTTCTGTGAAGATGTAGTTAAAATTAGTTTTTCAAAGTTCGTATTTGGGTATTGTGTGTACATTGAACAAATATTTTGACCTAGCAAGGCTTGGAAGTCATAACAAAAACCTCAAAGGCCACAAAAGAGCTCAAAGAAACTTCTCTCTTTTGATTTAAGTACATGGGAACAAATATTTTAACCTAGCAAGGCTTGGAAGTCATAACAAAAGCCTCAAAGGCCACAAAAGAGCTCAAAGAAACTTTTCACTTTTAATTTAAGTACATGAGATTTTTTTCAAGGAATTTTTTTGTTTGGATACAATACATATGAAAATGTGAAATCGTCATATTAGAAAGGTGAAATCGTAGAAATATGCCACGTCTTATTGAATCATGTAAACATCTAATAAATATTAGATTACTCTTGGTTGACATAGATGTCACATTGGTATAAGTGAATGAATCTCTGATAACTTATAATTACTATGATGGCAATGGCCATGTAGGTAGGGTAAATGGACCAATTGGGAAACATTTGTTTTATTGTTGATGTGTCGGACATGGTGGTTATGGCTATAGGCTAGAGGCCCCTTTTGATTGTTAGAGAATATTACATTATTTGGTACTTTGTAAATACCTTGTAAATATCTTGTCAATATTTGGTTTCATGTAATCATTAGGTTTTATCATTATTAGAAGGTTAATAAAATATTTATCCTATGAGAAATATGAAGAGTCATATCTCCCATGAGTTTGAGAGGATATGAAGAGATAGTAGAAGATGAAATATCAAGAGACTCTATGTAAAGGCTATATGTAGGGATGGCAAGTGAGATTGCAAAGTATCAAATTGCATTGCATCATTTAGTATTGTAATGCATTGTAGATTTGTATCATCCACTTTAATATAGAATGTTTATTTATTTGAGTCAATGCATGAATATGTGTCATGACCCTCCCTTGGACAACTTTTTCATATAAAATATTTATGAATTTATATGTTATCATTAATGAAATATTATATGGTTTTATGAGGTTTTGATGATAAATGGTATGTTACTAATAGACGTGTCTTTTTGCAGGAATAGACATCTTCGCAAGTGGGCTGAGAACTGATGACTATTAGAGTCGAAATGATCTGACAAATGATTTACCTGTGTTGAAACTAGTCTATGCCTTTGCAACTTATCATGATTTTATTGCATTTACATGTTAGGTAGTGATAAGTTGACATTCCTAATGTGTTTTATGAAAGTTTAACTTTGTTTTATTCAAAAAATGATATAATATCTAATATTGCTTTGTTAAAATCATTGCTAATATACTAGAGCATTAAAATATATGAAAATACAATATTTATTTAAAAAAACAATACAATATCTCAGGGGTTTACCCTTAAGGGGCTTGGAAAATGGTCTGGTGCTTTAACAATCAACAAATCTGAAGGTTGAAGGAGTGTGGAAGGCCGGAGGCTAAAGGAGCGTGGAAGTCTAGAGGCTGAAGGAGCGTGGAAGGTTGGAGGCTAAAGGAGCATGGAAGGTTGAATGATGAGTTAATATTTGGAGTGTCAACGCTAAAGGAGCGTGGAAGACTGGGTTGGTTGAAGGAGCGTGGAAGGTTGGACTGGTTGAAGGAGCTACAAAAAAGGCTGGGATGTTGGGTGAAAGGTTGGTATGGTTGAAGGAATGTGGAAGGTTGATAAGGTTGAAGGAGAGTGGAAGGCTAGGTCGACTGAAGGAGTTACAACGAAAGGCTAGGATGTTGAGTGGAAGGCTGGGAAGGCTGAAGGAGCGTAGAAGAATGCTTACAATGAGAAAAACAAAATTGCAAAGTGTGAAGGATTAAGGTTTTTTTTGAAAAGTGTTTCATCTTTTAGGAGCCATATCTTCATCAAGAGTTATTCGATTCAATTGATTCTTGGACCAACTTGTGCAGAATTTGAATAACTTTAAATGAGTGGTCATATGCAATAATCAAGCAATATTAAAGGAGATACGATCTTATGAATCCAACCATTCAAAACAAGGGCAGTGACGATTTTCAAGTCACGAAAAATGAAATTACAAAGTGCAAAGGATTAGTTTTTTTTCCTAAAAAATATCTCATCTTTTAGGAGCCATATCTTCGCAAAGAGTTATCCGATTCAACTGATTCTTAGACCAACTTGTGTAGAATTTGAATAAATTTTAACCGAGTGATCATATGAAAAAAATTGAGTAATATTGAGGGAGATACGACCATGTGAAGTCAACCATTAGAAACAAGGGTAGTGACGATTTTTCAAGTCATGAAAAAATTAAATTGCAAATATTTGCCAACTAGGATTCGAACTATGGAAAGAACAAGGAAGGGCTATGACTTCAACGTGGAAGGAAACTAGCAATTCATATTTGGTAATGCGGACTATGATAGTGTAATATTTTGGAAATATTACTCTACTAAGATGTAAGGCATAGATAGTAGAGGTGAAGTTTTGGCATTGTGAAGACTACTATAGGAAAATATCAAGAAAGATGCTAAATTCTAGAGTAATTGTATTCATACAAAAATTTGAAAAGATCCAAAAAATGAAAATCAAGAATTCAAACATTTTATGTAAAATGATGTAGGTTTCTAGCTATAGCATCTCAATTGAGATGATAAGTGTATCTATTTGTAAACTCTCAAGCTCTAAAGAAGAGAGATGTAATTTGTCAAGGGTGGGAGACCCGAGTACAACCCCTTATTATCAAGCAAAAAAACAACAATAATACAATAGTTTTTAAATTAAAATATTTCTTCCTTCAAAAGTTACAAAGTTTGTTTCTTTTGAATGAACCTCTTGGAGGTGTTCTTTTAAAAACCCTTATGGAAAAATAAAGGAGGAGGATTTTTTCTTCTTTTACCTTTTAAGAGAATAGCTTCAGGAGAAAGAGTGCACATGACTAAGATAGTTCAGGAGCAATAGAGGATCTTTTCTTTCGGTGAGCAATCGAAACATCTCCAAACAAGTATCTTCGATACTTAAGGTACCCTTTCTATGTTGAACTTAATGCAATAGAATGCAGATATTTGATTAAGGAGAAACTTTGAAGGTTTTTCAAGTTAATATATCAATCTACTTATAGAAAACATGGAGACCCTACATTGTGTTTAATAATGTCTCAAGCTACTAAAGAACATTTTATGTTGGTTGTTGTCTTTACTCTGAGATCATGAGCAATGAGTAGGAACAAACATAACATTAAAATCTAGTTATCTACCTCCCTTCGATGTGATGGACGTGCCAATCTAAAGAGTGTACTTGATCACGATAGTTAGAAAAAGAAGGAACTATTAAACCATGCTCTCGTTCAATATTAAACATTATCTAAAAAACCCCTTGGAACATCCATGTGCATGCAGATTCACTCCTGGAGTGTTCGATGTTGGTTTGGTACACCTACTACACAAAATCGAACTGAGTTGTAGCGCCTACGCAGTGAAAAGTTACGTCGGGTAATTTAAATGGGGTGTATCATGTTGAAATGATGTCATGCTATTATTAATGATATGAAACCATATCTTAGACTTATGTAAACTTGTATTAGACAACCATTAAATACGCCCCTGGATATATCTCGCTATCATAATGTCTTTGGAAACCACCTATCATTGAATTGGATCTAAAACCTAACCTCAGACGTGTATCTTATAATACACGCATCATTTGAATAGTTATCAAGTTTGATTAAAATTTTAGGAAATAATGCTCCTACTAGTTGATACATTAATTATTGTAGTAAGTAATGAATAGGAGCGTAGAAAAACAAGAAAATCAATGTTGATTGGATGACATTAGGTAATTCAATGAATACCCCTTACGTAATGAGAAAAGTGAAGTATGAAGATTGGATATACAAATATTAGGTTTAAGTTTTATGGAAAAACAATTATTCATGCTTACTATAAAAAAAAATAAAGATAAAGTCTTATGGGAATAAAGGCAATATACATAAGCCTAAGTAGTCAACCATTAATGAGAAATTGTTCTATTGCGGGTTATAAGTAAGTAATCCTTAGATTAAAGAAAACTTTTTTTACAAGTAAAAAGGGATTGTCGGTAGAAAAATAACTAACCGTATATCATGATAGATATAAGAGATCTATTAGATTAAATATTAATCCCTTTTAAATGAATTGATCTTTATATTGGGTTTATAATAATATGAAGGAATAATATTTTTATTTAAAATGGGTCTATTGTGAAACAAGTTATGTAGTGAATAAGTTATCTTTGACTTAGTATTGAAATGGATTATAATTCATGCTTTAACCATATTGAATGAAAATATTAGTGGAAATGCTTTTAAATTAGTAATGATATTGTCGTATAGAATTGGGACATTTTATAATATTGATGGTTTTAGATTATTAAAAGATGTATATTTTTTTAAGAAGAGTAATGTTATGGTATTTTTGGAAATAGAATCATGTACCATGTCGAATTCATTGTAATTATGTTGATTTGCTATTTTCAAAGAAAAAATCTTTTGTGTTGTATATAGGGTTATGCATAATGGTGAATATTTGTAAATTGGACGAATATTAGGATTTTCAAAATTAGAAATTTGAGAATATGAGGACCCTCGATGTCGGTCTAATCGTGATCAAATTTTTATTAGGGTCAATTTGCCACAATATATATCCAAATATAGGCATATTTGTACTCATTGGAAAGATGTTTTTGAGCATGATCTAATGGTGGTGGTTTTATGAAGTTATAAGGTAATTTAATAGGTCAAAATGTTCTCCAAAGATGACCTTACATATTAGGGATTCAAATACCCCAAATTTTGGTGTGAAGATGATTGATTTGATTTTATTAGGATTCACCTTAATTCACCTTGATTTCGGTTAGGATTCACTATTTTTTTACAAGTACATTTCGAGTCCAACCCCTTATGCATAACCCTGGTTGTATAAATAAATGAGGATTGGGCATGGGATCCAAAAAATAAAAAGGAACTTATGGGGATTCCTTATGTAGTCTTTTTAGAAGAATTACTTAAGAGTGGACTCTTGTAATTATAGATTGGTGAATGAATGGAGTTAGTGTGAGAGAATTATGAGGTTCCCTTGCTTTTGTAAAAAAAGAATTTTCCAATATTTGTAATGAAAAGACAAAAGAATTATGGAGAATTTTTATGCAAAGAAATTATGTATTTTTATTTGTAGTTTGGTGAAAAGACATACAATAAAATAAATATGGACTATTTAAGGATGGTTTTTCTCTCGAAAAGGGTTCCCAGGATATATGATGTGTCATTGGTGTATCTCTAATGAAACTTGTTATGAAATAATTTTTATTTATTTATTGTTATGAATTTTATATGAAAAAAAAATGGATTTGTTTATTTTATTATACTTATTATGGAAGATAATAAAGTAATGGTATATGTTTAGTATTTATTTACTTTCTATGAACAATATGGTTCATGCTATTATGGTTTTTAAAAATGAATAAATGGAAAGAAACAAAAGAAATATGATAAAGTTATATTTTTTATTCAACTTTGGTTATGGGGTTTCTTCATTGAGAGGTTTTTCTATAGAATGCCAACCTAATTAGACCCCTAAGGTTAGGACTGGAACTAAGGGAAACGTGATGAGACAATCCCTTAGGGTTACAATGGGCACTTGAGTAATGGATCACTAAAGTGTGCTCAAAATGATAACAAGCTTAGGAGTCCATTGTAACTAAATTTGTGTGATGGATTCTCCCAAAGAAAGCGAGATAACCATGTGAAAAAGAAATGTCATTTGGTGTGGTAGTCATTAAAAAACCCGAATGAATGGGGGATGCCACATAAGTGAAAATCACCTTAAGCTAGAAGATAACTTAATGGTGGACAATAGTTTTACAATAAATGAGATATGTGTAAAACTATAAAGAATCTTCTACCTAAATACTTGTAAGGAATGACTAACACTAGTAAGGGAATTGGCACCCCCTTTCTCAAACGAATGAGATAGGGTTAATTCTAATGTTGTGGTCATAATATCCTTCAAAGGAAAGAGAGAAAATGGGGAGACCACATAAAAGGTATTCTTTAAGCTATATGGGTAGTGTACAAGGTGAACCCCATAATACATACAAGAGATTGACCACTCCTATCCACCCGAGGGATGCTACATTTAGAACTCGCAATGTGGTAAAATATTCTATGGAATTTATCTGGATTGTCTTAGTTAAGTTTGAACTAAAAGTACAAAAATAAAAAATCGAAGGGTAGAAATCAGGGTCCTTACAATATATGAGTTGCATTCTTGTATGAAATATTGATTGTAATCTTATGTGAGAATTTTAGTGTTCTTACTTGATATATTGTGAAAGTCTTTAACCTTGCATTGATATCTGATCATTGAATATAGCCCATTTCCATCAATGATGCCTAACCTCTGACAAATTTAGCATGGCTAATGTGGCATAAAACTTGTGTCACTTTTTCATAAGCATATTACATTGTTGTTGTAGTTATTAAATGTCTTGTTTCATGGGTTTGGTTTCCATTTGTTTTTTTACACAAACAAAATTTTAAATGAGGGGAAAAAGGACAATGGGGATAATGTAGGGAGTTGTTAAGGGGTTTTATTCTATAAAGGTGTGCCCATCTAATGTTTTTATCTCATGTTTATTTTACAGTGTTCAATTACATTGTAAAAATAATCACCTTGCTACAAATATATTACAATTGAGTGTGCCTCTCTATTCTATTTTGGAATAAATAACTTTGATCATATTATTTTGTTATACATTATCCTGCAAGATGAAAGAGGTAAGATGTTGAATGGTGTGAATAATATATGGAACTAGAGCTAGAGCAATAGGATTAAGAACATGAATGGGTGCAAGAGCAATATAAATGAATAGGAGCAATGGAAGCATGTGCAATAGGACCCAAAACAGGAACATGAGCAGGTGCTCAATGAATGTGGTGCTTAAGTGGTGTAGCATGTTGAGTGGTCAAAAGTACTTTTGTTAGTGTGTCCTCATGTTGTGGGGTGCTGGAAACCAAGGTAATATTTCATGCCTAATGTAAATTAGTATGTGCTTGATTTATAGTGGGCTAAATGCTATGAATAAGAAAATTTTGTTGCTCATGCTGAAAAGTGTAGATGTTTTGATATACATCATACCAAGCCCTTTTGTCATATTGGTAAGATTTAAGTAGCAACAAACCATAATAATCCATAGGAGTGACATCACAAGTGATAGTGTCTATGTAGTTTGGATCAAAAGCAAAAGATGAAGTGCAAGTGTGTATGATCATAGAAGTAGTATCATTATCCTTCCATCCAAGTGATTATGGTCGAGGATGGGGATGTGTAGCTAGGTGCAACTTATCAATAATGGACTATTCAAAAAAAATTGTGAGCCATTATCGATGATACAATCCACAAAAAAAATACGTGTCAAATGAGCATAAGTAACAAATAGATTATCATGTCCTCTTGCAAAACATTGATGACTAAGTAAGGTAATATTATTGAGTCGACCTTCTAAATCAGGATAAATACAATTTTCTCGAAAATTCTTGATGGGATTTTGCAAAGTTTTCTAAAAACATTTCTCCTTTGAAGATTGTACAAGCAATTGTTTTTTTTCTCTAGACAAGCATGTTTCATATGTCCTTTTTTTACAATAGTGACAAAATACATTAGAAGAAGAAGCTGGAGAAGAGAGAAGAGTGAGAAGAAGAATGAAAAAAGGACTTCTTCGTATAGGAAGAATGTTATTGATGTGGAGGTCTAGAAGTGTCCATAAAAAAAGAAGACTAAGGAGTTGTTGAAGAAGATCAAAGAGTTTCTGAAAAATATAAGCGATGAGCACCTAGTGAAAAGGAAGATCAAGGTGCACAAGATCGAGCAAAAAATTATCCTGTACAAGATGAGATTGATTAATAGCTACATCAAGTGTGTCCAACAGAGTGTATTTCAGCTTTCAAAATAAATGTGTTTGAATACCACTCTTAAACTTATCAATAAGAGTAGGTGTAGGGTCCTATGTATGAAGTAAGATACACAAGCAATTAAATTTTTAAACTGTTAGATGTAATCCTAGACAAACATGTGGGTTTCTTGTCTCAAGCAAAGCCATTGAATTAGAAAATCATCATCATAATTATATGGATAAAAAGTAGCCTTCAAGGCTGTGACTAATTGATCCCAAGTGGTGATGGAATTTTGTTGAGTTTACCACTCCATGATTAAAATTTTAGCAAATCCTAAAACTTTTAATTTAGTAAAATGAACCTTATCATCATCAGGGATTTGGCTATATGTAAACTAAGTTTCCATGTTTAGAACCTAACTATTGAGAACTTTAGGATTCCTAGACCCAACATAGATTTTAGCCTCACATTATGAGGAAAGGTGTCCAGAGGGTGTTTTCGATATGGAGGAGGTTGTATTTTCATGTTATTAACTTTATCATCCAAAATACTAACTATATTAGCTAGTGCAGTTTTTTGTTCGGTTTGCCAATATACCATAGCTCTTTAATAGATTAGGCTCAAAATAAACTTTCCAACAAATATATATAAAATATACTCACAAAAAAATAAATGCCTTAAAAATATAAAAATTACACAGTCTCTCTAAATTCATAAGGCAAAGTGATCTCCCCCGGAAAATACTAAAAGACCCATTTGTACTTGTTGAGAACATTCAAAGCATATTCTTGTCAAATGAAAAAAAAAGTTATAGCCCGACCGCCCTTTCACATACAGTCTAGAAAAATTTAAAAATTTTGACATTTTGTTTTGCTGCCCCCTTTTTACAAGAATTCATAAAACCCTACCTAATAAAATTCCGTCCAAGGAAATTACAATGCTTCCAAAAAAAACTCTATGCCCCGCTTAATACATCTATAAAGTTGTCCCTAAATGTAACTTATATGCCTTCATAACAAAGACCGTGCACTAAATGACAAGAAGTTTATATTTTATTATTATTATTTTTTTATACCTTGCAATTCCCGGATCATTTTCGCTTTTGAGTCCGTCTTTGAGTTTACCACGTGTCTAACCCAGACGGTGGCCAGCGGTTTTGATTTGTCGAGATGGCTTCCAGGTAGCGCGTGTTCTCCGGTGACGCGGCACTATTCCAAGCACACAGGTCAAACAGGCCCACTGAATGTACCACAAGTGGCAGCAAGTGTGAACACGTCATTTCTCCATGGGGCACGTGTATCCCTTCCGAAGGACGATGTGGCAGCGATGAAGGGCCAGGTGTCCCACAGTATGCTGGGTGTCTTTTCAGCTCGAGGGAATAGGTGTTACTTGACTTGCTGAACCAAGCATCTGATTGCTCCTTCCACAGTCGAATGCTCTGGTTAGGGACAAATCTGTTGCGACGTCCTCATGATAGATGTGGCAGATCGAAAATATGTCAGCGAAAGGACCAGACGGAGGGCCTAAAGATTGGAGGAAATCTTGGCAGATGTCAGGAGCGCGTCACAGAAACTGGTCTACTATTTCCATTGATCGGTAAGAATTCTTTTACGACTCCACTGGTAAAACAAAACCAACATCAAAACCACCACGTATGGTTTTACAAAGAAAAAAATAAGTATGGTTTTACAAACGGCTGGCAAAAAGCCTGCAAACCATGTATGATTTTACAAAAGGCTAGTAAAACGCACAACTGGAAACTTGAAAAATCCTACGGAAGATTTTGAAATTAAAACCGACGAAAATTCAAACTGAGAAATCGAAAACTGATAAACTGACAAATCAGCAACCTGCAAACTGACAACTGCAAGAGAAAATCGTAAGGAAGATTTTGAATTTCAAACTTGACTAATTAATATCAATAAAATCAGAAAAATAGATTTTGAGACTCATACTTATTAATTAATATAATAAAATCAGAAAAATAGATTTTGAAACTCAAACTTGACTAATTAATATCAATAAAATCAGGAAAATCCTACGGAAGATTTTTGAAACTCAAACTTGACTAATTAATATTAATTAAACTAAAGTTAAATTAATCAAAACCACCACGTATGGTTTTACAAAGAAAAAAATAAGTATGGTTTTACAAACGGCTGGCAAAAAGCCTGCAAACCATGTATGATTTTACAAAAGGCTAGTAAAACGCACAACTGGAAACTTGAAAAATCCTACGGAAGATTTTGAAATTAAAACCGACGAAAATTCAAACTGAGAAATCGAAAACTGATAAACTGACAAATCAGCAACCTGCAAACTGACAACTGCAAGAGAAAATCGTAAGGAAGATTTTGAATTTCAAACTTGACTAATTAATATCAATAAAATCAGAAAAATAGATTTTGAGACTCATACTTATTAATTAATATAATAAAATCAGAAAAATAGATTTTGAAACTCAAACTTGACTAATTAATATCAATAAAATCAGGAAAATCCTACGGAAGATTTTTGAAACTCAAACTTGACTAATTAATATTAATTAAACTAAAGTTAAATTAATCCCTGTCATAAAGAACTTAGGAAGTCAGTTTAATTAATCCCTATTCTAAAGAACTTAGGAAGTTGCTAGAGGGAAACCTTAGTATACTTCATTACATAGCTGTATAGGAAGATTAAAAGCTTGCTTGAAGACTACAAAAATAAGATTTAAAAACAGGTAGCAAAACAAAAACATATAGGTCAATGATTGTTTTTTGAGATCTAAGAATAGGTAGCAAAACACTGCCTTATGTGAAACCTCCTAAGGAGGCATCATATGGTAATGAAGCATTTAGGAGAAGAAGATGATCACTTATTTCCTGAATATAATGGTATTTAGTAGAAGAAGATGATCACTTATTTCCTGAATATAATGACATGGGTAAAATGACTCTGATTAAGCTTGTGATGAAAGGTTATTTTATGCAAAGCCGTAGATAGACATTTGTTCAGAAGGAGGCGGTGCAATTCTCTTTGAAGGTGTGGAGGAAGGTTCCTCCATTAGAGGTAAAGCTATAGAAGAAAAAAAGCCACACTTAATATTTTTTTTTTTTTTTGAAGAAAAAAAGCCACACTTAATATATATATATATATATTTTTTTTGAGACACACCTAACATTTGTTTAGAAGCCTTAGAGGAAGGTTGGAAGGTTGTTTAGAAGGTTCCTTCATTCGAGGTAAAGCTTTTCTATAAAAACTTAAAAACAAAATGCAAGGTATAGAGTAAAAAAAAAAGGCACACCTAACATTTGTTTAGAAGCTATCGGTTCCTCCGTTCGAGGTAAAGCTATAGAGGAAATAAAGCCACTCAATATAGATCTCTCCTTTGGTTATAAGAGCAACTCTTTTGAAGATGTGGAGGAAGATTCCTCCATTCGAGGTAAAGCAGGCCATGCAACTCTCTGACCCCTTCATTCGTATCCTCCATAAATGGAGGTGCATGCCTTTGCAATTCCGTCTGAGAGTCTGTTGCTTCGTCTGATTACTCCATTAAGTTATAAAAATCTTTGTTGAACGTCTGCTCCCCTATCAGTGTCTTTCTTTCCTGCTCCTCCCTCCATTCTTCGAGCCTTTATATCTTGTTGACCTCCATGGATCACACCCCTCATATTGTGAAAGAAATGGACCCAAAACTCTACACTGCTTCTGAATCGGGGGATGTGGAGAAACTTGTAGACTTGCTGCAGCGCGACCCTAACGTTCTCCATGGACGGACCGCTGCAGGAAACAACGCCTTGCACATAGCCGCCTATCGTGGCCATCTGGGATTCTTTGAAACGTCGCTTCGTCTATGGAATGAAAATCCTGAAGAAGGAATAGATTTTGTTAGAGCAAAGGGAGCGCAATACTGTTTTACATGAAGCAGCCAAAGGAGGGTGTGATGGGGTGGTGAGGTATTTAATAGATAAATATCCTGATCTCACCTCCGAACTAAATGGCGACGGTGAATCGGCAATATTTAAAGCTGCCGAGGAAGGTCATATGGAGCTCCTTCAAGGACTGTTAGAAGCCACGCCTCCTGAAGAGATGTATTATTACAAGAGAATCGATGGACAAACGCCTCTTCATCGCGCCGTGTACAGACGACACAAAGGTATCCCATGTCTATGATTCTTGATTTGATGTGTGTGAGATTACATTTAAAATTGAGAGCTGCCCTTGCTTTCATAAACGTCGAAACTTATTAAGCGAGTACAGCTGGCTTTCCCCATATCTCCTCTCGAGGAAAGACGCTGAGATGTCGAAGCTATGAAATCTATTCCCCAACCACAAACGTCCTCTTATTCCAAAGTCGAGTGCCTCCCAGTGTTTGCCATTTAAAGGGCCCTGGTGTAGGAGATTGAACACAGTAATTTGGCTATTCTGTTCAAGAAACAACCATTCCCTTATTTTAACAGAATGCAGTTATTTGGCAGTTTTCTAATTATTGGGTGTGCAGTTTGCCAGTTTTTTCTATTGTTAACATATAGTTTATATTGTAACAGTTTTTAGCTGATTGTATTTGTCTTTTAGCCTGTTCTGGAGATTCTTCTATTGAGACTCCAAGGCTATATAAATATGTGTAATCATTCCTGAAAACATCAATGAGCATTTTTCTCATTGTGGTATCAGAGTTGTGTTCGGTTGAAGGGTTTGAGTAAGTTTGTGGTCTTCTTTGTAGCAATTTATCAAATTGTTATTTGAGACTGGTTTCTTGTTGTTTGAGCTATAATGGCCAGCAACACAAACTCTCTTCCAATTCCAGAGTTTGATGGAGCAGACTACGAATACTGGAGCATCAAAATGAAGACTTTGCTGATGGGCAAAGATTTGTGGGACATTGTTGTGGATGGCTACACTGAACCAGATGATTGGAGTACTCTTTCAGATGCTGATAGGAAAACAAGGAAGGAGGCTCAGAAAAAGAATTGTTTAGCTCTCTATCATCTTCAATCTGCACTTGAGAAGAGCATCTTTCCAAGGATTGTTGGTTGTACAACAGCTGCACAAGCATGGAAGGCTTTGAAAGATGGGTATCAAGGAAGTGACCAGGTCAAGCAAGTTAAATTGCAAACTCTTAGAAGGGAGTTTGAAAATTTGAAGATGCAAGAAAGTGAAGGTGTTGGAGATTATTGTGTAAGAGTGAAGGCTATTGTCAACAAGATGGCAACTCTTGGAGAAGTGTTGGACAAGGAAGTTGTTATCAAGAAGGTGTTAAGAACACTTACCCCCAAATGGAACCATGTTGCTATCATTATTGAAGAAAGCAAAAATCTATCCACTCTTGAATTTGACCAGTTGATTGGCTCTCTCATGTCTCATGAGGAGAGGCTGAAAGAAACTACTATTGGTGGTGTTGAGGAGAAAGAATTTTATTCCAAGGAGATTGATGCAAGTTCTAGTGGACAAAAGCATGGAAATAGCCAAGGGAGAGGCCAACATTCTTCTAGAGGAAGAGCAAGAGGTAGAGGAAGAAGAGGTGGCTTCCAAGGAAGAGGAGGTGCTCAAGGAAGAGGAAGAGGTGACAAGAGAGACAAGCAATGTTACTATTGTAACAAGTTTGGACACTTTGAAAAAGAGTGTAGATTGAAGGAATCCCATGAAGGAAGGAATAGTGCACACTATGGAGAAGAGGAAGACTCCTCAATTTTATTTTTGTCATATGGCAAATCAGATCAGAATTTGAATGAGACATGGCTCCTAGATACTCGTTGTTCCAACCACATGACCGACAAGGGGGAGTTGTTTTCCACAATGGACAATTCCTACAAGTCCAAGATCAAGCTTGGAGATGATAATGCATTACAAGTTGAAGGTAAAGGAGCTATGGAGGTGCACACCAATGAAGGTAAAAAGAAGGTGAATGATATATACTACACTCCAAATTTGAAACATAATTTGTTGAGTGTTGGTCAAATCATGGAAAAGAATTATAAGCTTGTTTTTGAAGATAACAAATGTGTCATCTATGATAAGAATCATGGGCATAGGCTTGTCACCACTATTCCTATGACCAAGAATAGATTGTTTCCTCTAAATTTTGGAGAACAAGGAGCTAATTTTGCAAATGTTGCCATTGATAACAAGAGCTGGTTGTGGCACTTAAGATTTGGGCATTTGAATTTCCCAAGTTTGAGATTAATGGTATCTCAAGAAATGGTGTATGGGCTGCCCAAGGTTGAAGATCACAAAGGTGTGTGTGAAGGATGTGCTTTGGGAAAGCACTCAAGAATGAGTTTTCCAAGAGGAAAAGCATGGAGAGCCTCCTATCCTCTTCAATTGGTGCATTCTGACATTTGTGGCCCAATGCAAACTCAAAGTATTGGTAAGAATTCATACTTCCTCACTTTCATAGATGATTTTTCAAGAATGTGTTGGGTCTATTTTTTGAAAGCAAAAGATGAGGCATTTGCTTGTTTTAAAGATTTCAAGAATCATGTTGAAAAGCAAAGTGGGCACTATATAAAATGCTTAAGAACTGATAGAGGAGGAGAATTTTGTTCAAATGAATTCTTGCAATTTTGTAAAGATTGTGGTGTTAAAAGGCAACTCACTGCTGCCTATACTCCACAACAAAATGGTGTGGTTGAACGTAAAAATAGAACAATTGTAAACATGGCAAGGAGCATGCTACAAACAAAGAAATTAAGTAATATGTATTGGGCTGAAGTTGTTAGGACAACCATCTATATTTTGAATAGAAGTCCAACTTCTAGCTTGGATGGCATCACTCCATATGAAGCATGGTATGCAAAGAAACCAAATGTAACTCATTTCAAAATTTTTGGTTGTTTGGCTTATGCACACATTCCAAAAGAACATAGAAGGAAACTTGATCCAAAAAGTGAAGCATGCATTTTTATTGGGTATTGTGAAAATACCAAAGCCTATAGGCTCTATAATCCAAAAACTCATAAGAGTATTGTATCAAGAGATGTGATTTTTGATGAAGGGGGAGTTTATGGTCATCAAAAAGGCCATATTGAGAAGTCAAAATCTGTTTTGAATGGTGGTATTATTGATGATATTGATGATGAGCAACCCACTAATGTTTTAGTTCCAAGTGCTACTACTCCACCAAGCAGCCCCTCATCTAGTTCTCCACCAAGAAGCCCCTCATCTAGTTCTTCAAGTGCAAGTCCAAGTCCACCAAGGAAGGTAAGAAGATTAAGTGACATTTATCGAAGGAGTACAATTCAAACACATGAAGAGAACCCAAGAGGTGAGACAATCAATTTTGCTTTATTTTCACAAGCTAATTTTGAACCATCAAGTTTTGAAGAAGCATGTGCTAATGAAGTGTGGATTAAAGCAATGCAAGATGAAATGAACTCCATCAAGAAGAATGATACTTGGGAGCTAGTTGAGCTTCCAAAAGGCAAGAAGGTTGTGGGCTCTAAATGGGTCTACAAAACAAAATATAATAGTGATGGAAGTATTGAGAGGCACAAAGCAAGGCTTGTGGCCAAGGGGTTCACACAAAGGTATGGCATTGATTATGAGGAGACCTTTGCTCCAGCTGCAAGACAAGAAACAATGAGGATGGTTCTTTCTATTGCTGCCCATAAAGGATGGAAGGTACATCATTTAGATGTAAAGAGTGCATTCTTGAATGGCTATCTTGATGAAGAGGTTTATGTGCAACAACCTCAAGGATTTGAAGTGCAAGGTAAGGAGAATCTTGTGTATAGGTTGAAGAAGGCCTTGTATGGTCTTAAGCAAGCTCCAAGAGCTTGGTATTCAAGGATTGATGGTTACTTTCATCAATATGGCTTCATGAGAAGCAAGAGTGAGCCAACCTTATACTACAAGAAGGAAGGTAATGACATTCTCCTTGTTTGTCTCTATGTGGATGATTTGATTTACTTGGGTAGTAACTCAAAGATGAATGATGATTTCAAAGATGCAATGATGCAAGAGTTTGAAATGAAATATTTAGGCTTGATGCATTATTTTCTTGGTATGGAGGTGTATCAACAAAATGATAAAATCTTCATTTGTCAAACTAAATATGCCAATGATATGTTGAAAAAATTTGGCATGGAGAATTGTAAACCTGTTGCAACACCAATAGCTCATGGTGAGTTGTTGAGTAAAGATGATGGAACTGAAAAAGTTGATGTGACCACATATAGAAGCATTGTTGGGAGTTTGATGTTTCTCACCAACACTAGACCAGACATTGCATGTGTTGTCTCACTTGTATCAAGGTATATGAGTGACCCTTTTGAATTACATATGAAAGCAACAAAAAGAATACTGAGGTATGTAAAAGGTACAACTGATTTTGGCATTCATTATTGTAAAAATGATGATATAAAACTTGTTGGCTTTAGTGATTCAGATTGGGGAAGTAATATAGATGATAGAAAATCTACATCAGGTAATTGTTTTAGTCTTGGGTCTGGTTTGATTACATGGTCTTCAAAGAAACAAAGTATTGTTGCTCTTTCTTCTACAGAGGTTGAATACATTGCAATCACGAGTGCTAGTGCTCAAGCATTGTGGTTGAGAAAAGTCCTTGAAGAAATTGGAGAAAAACAATATGGTCCTACTACTTTTTATTGTGACAACATGAGTGCTATACATTTAGCAAAGAACCCAGTTCATCACAACAGGTCAAAACATTTTGACATAAAGTATCACTTCATCCGAGACATGGTTGAGAAGAAGGTCATTAAGTTGAAGCATTGCAATACTGAAGACAATATTGTTGATTTGTTTACCAAGGGAGTAGTGAAAGCTCAGTTTTTGAAGCTGAGGAACTTCCTGGTCAGTCCCCTCAGCATCAAGGGGGAGAATGTTGGAGATTGAGCACACTAATTTGGCTCCTCTGTTCAAGAAACAACCATTCCCCTATTTCAACATAATGCAGTTTGCAGTTATTTGGCAGTTTTCTAATTATTGGGTGTGCAGTTTGCCAGTTTTTTCTATTGTTAACATATAGTTTATATTGTAACAGTTTTTAGCTGATTGTATTTATCTTTTAACATGTTCTGGAGATTCTTCTGTTGAGACTCCAAGGCTATATAAATCTGTGTAATCATTCCTGAAAATATCAATGAACATTTTTCTCACTTGGCCTCCTCACCCTTTAAAGGGTTCCTTCTTCCCGGGAAGGAACAATAGTGGGTTTTGAATCCTTTTTTTAACAACTTTTTTTACATTTAGAGAAAGTATTGATCAGGTGGATCGATTGATGAAAGGGTCCCCAACAAAGCCTTATGCCAAATGCTTACCCGATCACCAAATCCTCTTCAAATTTATGTTTTTTGCAATACTAAATAAAACTCAGTAAAAATGATTCTTATGTTAACATAGATTTCTTTACATTGTCATATACATACATACAAAACATTAAGTTGCCTTTCTCAAATGGAGCTCACAATATTTCCATTTTATAGGTGTTATTGAGAAGCTTTTGGAGATAAAACCTGAATTTGTTAATCAGTTCGATATGCATGATAGAACACCGATGCACTTTGTTGGGCTATGCATTGATGATAGAAGTGCTGAGCAGATTACAAAAAATCTTATAGAAACAAATATGCCACCGAATGGAGACATTCCCTTATGTTGTAGATTTGATGAGAATAAAAAATCCGCACTTCATATAGCAGCCAGGGAATGTGTTTGTAATAAAATAAATACTAGATCACAATAAGGATTGTATAGAAATTTTAGACGAAGATGGCAAAACAACTTTACATCTTGCAGTGAAAAATGCACTTCAAATATATGGCGGGGTTGTGAAGGGTCTTAAGAATGTAATGTCATCCTTAATATTGGACATATGGATTAACTGTGTTGACAATAGTGGAAAAATGACAACAGACATAGCATGGGAACAAAGGGAAAAAGATCCAGCACTCTTCGATTCAGTGAGTGATTTTATTCAATAAAAAGAAAATTTTATGATATAGCCTTGAATGCATTAGTTTGTAGTAGGTTATGTTTCGTTTATTTGAGATGAAAATTTTATAAATAATGCTTATGTTGTTGCAGATCATACACTATCTCAAAAGACAAGGTGCAACTTGCTATATATTGGAAGACAAAACCATACAGATCTCACCATAGTCAGCGTATAATACCAACATGCTACTAGTAAGTGCATCGATAATGGCGACCGTTGCTTTTGTAGCTGTTATCACTCTACTAGGGAATTTGGATACAAAGGTCTCATCTACCTCTGCCTTGATTAACATTTTTATCTTCAAGGCGTTTGTGATATTTGACACATTAGCCTTCGGTTATTTTGTTGCATCAACAATTATGCTTCTCTTTACACGACACCACTAGTGGACGTAAGATCGTATTGCACTTTCATCAATTGGAGCAGAGTTATCACTAGAATTGGCATTTGGATCAACCATACACCTGGTTGTGGCACCAAAGTGTTTATGGTTGGTAGTGTTTGTATGGGTCATGGTGTGCATTTTTCCTATACGTATTTCCCAAGTAATATATTGTGGAAAGGAATACTTGTTCGATGAAGCTGAATATAGACCCTTTGGTCCCATTATTGGTATCATACCAGTGGTGTTTGGGTGCTTTTTAGAGAGTCTTGTTTGGGTCTTACTTTGGTTGACGCAAGTAATGTTGTAGGCCATAAGTGAGGTGATAGCCCTTTTTTCTTGGATGGGTCAGGCACTAGAGTGAACACAACTAGTACTAGAGCATCTTAAAGATATGTGTGTTGAAGATTTCATCTCCTAACACTAGAGCGTGTTGAAGATTTATGTCTTGAAGATTTCCAAACTTTGACATCCAACTAAAGTGTTGCATGATGATTTCAAAGGTTGTGAGAATTCTTCCTACCATAAAAAAAAAATTATACTTTCTATTTAGTTAAGATTTTAAATAATAATTAATAAAAATATGTATAATTTTAAATTATTATTAATGAGAACATCAACAAGCCATGACAATTGTTTGTTTAGGAAAAATATAAAAATATAATAAAGTAATGTATTTACCAAAAGTCTCCTCTCATCTCATAGCTAGCAGAGTTACTTGTTACTACAAATAGTTAGACAATCCATTTAATTGAATAGTTGAGCCACTATTAAAAAGAAATATGTCAATCCAAACTTTTGGACAAGAACCTTCATGCTTGTCACCATATAGCAGGTCACCTTTGGGCCTAGCATTGGTGTCAAGCTCTTTGATGACATCCTCACATCATCTTTTTCTGCTTGCTTTGACCTCAATCTATTAGTCATCACCCATGGTAGATAGTATGGGGCCAAGAAACTATAGACAAAATCAGTGGTTCCCTAACTATTTAATTCTCATCTCATATATTTTCTTCACCAATAAGACTATGATAAACCTCTATCTTCCCATTTATGTATCTTTTTGGTCCATCCTTAATCTTTGTTTTATCATTTCATGGAAGCTTATTGTAGTTTTTTTCATTCTTCTCTAATTTTTCATGTTTGAGACTTGTTAGGAAAATATTATTTTATTCCCTTAATACTTTGCCTTTATTGTTGTTAATACATCATTAGTCACTATATTCCAGAAAGCTTGGAATAAACCCAATCAAGATCCATTAGATCCTAGAGCTTTATTTTTTTCTAATGAGAAGACTACTTCCTTGACCTCCTTAGTTATATCTTTGACAAGTTCTGCATTCATGTCTCTAAAAATAATCCTTTGGATATGTTGAATTATTTGTTCCATAGCTTTCTGATCATCCTCCCTATCCTTTGTTAGAAACAATCTAAAGAAGTGCACTACCCCTTGTTTGATTTGATCTTTCTCTCTTACTACTTCTCCATCCTATTTATGAATTTCATTTATCATTGCTACACTTTTATATATTATGGTAGAGACATGAAATAATATTGTGTTCTTATCTCCCATTAACAATTGGTTCCTTGACGTTTATCTCCAATACATCTTCTCTCGTGTCATTATTGTATGCAATTTCAATTGGATAACTTTCTCTCTGCTAAAAAGGAACCGGTCCATCTCATTTTTGTTTATTTCCTCTTCAAGTTAACTCAATTCTTGCCTTAACCTCTCCTTTTGTAAGAAAATATTTCCTTTTTACTTACCTTTTCACATGTTTCAATTTTCTAGCAACCACATACATCTTGGATCCTTGAATCAAATGTATCCACCATCTTTCTATTTCCTCATACATGTTTGGGTGTTGTAACCACATGTGTCCAAATTTGAAGGGGTTATTTTTCTTTATCCTTAAAACTATACCAAAGGACAAGAAGGTTATGGCTTGAACCCGTTCTTTGCTATAGTGCCAATGTATGCTCACAAATTTTCTTAAACCACTTCAAGGATAGTAGAACCCTATCCAATCTCACCTAGATCAAGTCCACCGCTAACCTCCTATTAGTCTTGTTGTTGTTTTTGCACAACATGCCCGAGTCTTCATGTATTGGAGACCCATTTTTAATTTTTGGTGAATTTTCTCTTATTTTTGGGCTTGTGCATAATAGTCAATCATCCCAAAAAATTAGGTTCTCATTTGAAAGTTTTTAATTGTGATGCCCAATTTATTTATGCCTTGAGCTTTTCGTTATTCTTATTACTATTGTTGTGAAGGGTAAACTCCTTAAAATGGAAAATATTCTTTTCCATTATAAAATTTTTAGAATAATATTTCCAACAAGTACCCATATGCCTATGTTCTCATAGCCTTAGCATCTTAGGTTTGTTTAAATTAAGGCACTACCAACCTAGAATTTTCTTTGACTACATAGATGGTATCACATTAAAGTCCAATATATCTTTCAGTACTTAGTGAAAAATCATAAAATTATGTTCATTGGATGTGTCTTGAAAATAAATCTTTGAAAAGTATAAACTTGCCTAGGTTCTAAGAAGAACCGATCTTCTAAATGGCTTATTTACATGTTTAATTACACCGTTGACCATGTCACTTGCATTTTTCCATGACATCACTTTCAAAGACTATATATGTTTTAGTACTTAAAAATATTCATAAAATTATATCCGGTGGATGCATATCTAAAGGAGCTTGACAACAAGTATAAACTTATCCATGTTTTAATGAGGTTTGACACCCAAAATTACTTATTTTTTTGCATGATGTCCAATCTACTACGATCAAGCTCTACCAACCATCTGATTTTAGATCAATGACTCTCATGAAGTTTGGGGGTTTAAATCTTAAAATATTAAGAAGCCCTATCTACCTTTTGATCTTAGATCAATGGCTCTCACGAAGTCAAGGGGTTTTAAAATCTTAAAATATTAAGAAGCCCCGCAAACTATTCAATCTCAAATCAACAACTCTTGTGAAGTCAGAGGGTTTTTAAATATTAAAATATTAAGAAGCCCTACCAACCATTCAATTTTAGATCAATAACTCTCCCAAATTAAGGGGGTTTAAAATGTTGAAATCTTAAGAAACCCCACCAGACATTCAATTTCAAATCAATGGCTCTCGCAAATTTGAGGAGGGTTTAAATATTGAAATCTTAAGAAGATCCACCAACTATCTGTTGAGTGGAAATTTTACCTCATTGTAAAATCCCCATCATAGTTAGGATTTTGGTTAGAAAACCCCCTCTTGTAAAGAAATAAACATTTCTCCAAGGTTCGTTTTACTTAACGTGTGTTTGAGTGTTATAAAAATAGGTCAAATAAGCACTCAAAATACCTTAGTGATTTGCAAATAACTGTTAACAAGGGGCTTGTGTTGGTAACATTTTATTATGTTGTACAAATGATTGTTCATAAAAGTGAAATAATGAATAAATAACTCTTTATTTTTGCTTTAAACATGAAAGAAAAATAATCCAAATGATAAAAATTAAAATGTAATAATAAACTTTTATAACCCTTATAAATTAACCCCCTTAGATGAAACTAATTTGGGAAATTAATCTATAGCCTTGAATACAATAGCCTTTTGAATGTCAAATAAATTACTCCCCTTAATGAAATTAATTTTCATAAGGGTAAATTAATTTATTGCTTGAAAACAATGGCCTTTTTGAATGCCATATAAATAACCTCCTTTAATGAAATTAATTTTCGTTAAGGTAAGATTATTTATTGTTTGAAAATGAATTTTTTTAAAATTATAAAATTCATTGAAAATTTGAACTTTATGAACAATTTTATAATTTTATATTTACTTCGAACCAAAACTGAAACTGCTTTAAATAACAATTTAAAGCTTATTCTTTGAATCTGTCTCTTTTTCTTTTTGAATTTCTATTTTTTATATTTTTATATTTTATTTCAAAAACTTTAAAAAATGAAAAATATAAGAGTAAAGAAATAAAATAAAATGAAATAAAAATGCTATAACTCTAAAATTCTCATTGACCCTACAAACGTTAATATTCTGCATCAAACCCACATTAATGCGACTTATATTAACACAATCCAACATATAATGGGGTGTGATCTTCTAAGGTAAAGGTGCAATAAATTAAAACTTATTGTATTTTCAATGTATTACAAAGAAATATTTTTCAATAAATATTAATATTGAATACAGAATACCAAAGCTCATAAAATGGCATCACATGGTGAGAAGATTTCATCCAGCAAAGTGAAGGAGCAACTTCAGCCAAACCCAGTGCGTTTCCAACCTACAATCTATGTCTAAGAGATCTAACCTCTATTTCTCACACATATCAATTTTTCAATAAGGCTCCCACCTCATTTTCCTCTTCCACTGGCGTATTTAAAATTTTCTCCTCCCTTTCGGTTTCAATTCGTTATCTCAGTTTGTACTTTTCCAAAATAGTTTGATATAACCGACTTTCATTCTTTCTTGGGCATTCCTATATGTTTTAAAAAACATACCATATGCATATATCTGATAGTTTTTAATTAATATTCAATTTTAAAATATTTAAAATGCTTTAATAATAATCTCCTAATATACAACGTTGTCATCTGATGAAATTACATCGTAGTCAACCTTTAAATCTTGTAAAATTCATATAAAAATTGAAATCCTTTGTTGCAACCAATAGACCAGGGGGCGTTGAGCCACCAAGGATAAAGAAGAGACGAACCCCCACTACAGGTCCCTGTTATTCATCAATTGGTGACTGTAAAAATCGCTTAAGTTTCTTTTACCTAAGTTTTGATCATTGTTTGACTGCACAATTCATTCAAATTGTTAATCCCTCACTGCCTGATCATCTTTGTCGTGAATACACTTCTCTTCTTCATTTTTTTTGGATTAAGCTAATTTGGCTCACCGGTTGCATATTGATGTGAATCTATGTATCGTGAAAACTCATATGAAGAGGAAGTTACATACCAATCACTTCCATAGTCCATCGTTCGGCAGAATTAGACATAGTCAATCATGTCTATGACATAATTTGGTGATAATCCTTTCGGTTACCTTACAAATATTCTGCTCGTCGTGATTTTTACCAAAGTTCCATTCAGAAGAAACTGGATTCACTGTTAATGATGAATAATAGCATCATAATACGACTTAATATCCCTCCTTTGTATTATTATTATTATTTTGTTTACCATATGCTATATCCATATCTCCTTTTTATGATCATAAATTTTGACAACATCCATGTTTTCCAAAATTATGTATTTTTGAAGTCATGCCAGTACTTTCCTCATCAGTGTTCTTATCCATATTGCTTTGACTAATGCTAATTCCTACCCTTTACAAATAAAATAGATATGTATGCCTTCTAATACAATTTTATTTCCATTTAATGGATGCTATCACTTACCCTCATTAACCTCGAAACGGTATTGATTTCATGCATGTGAATATTTTCAGGATATATATTATATTGAGCGACTCCTTTGGTGCTCCCCAAAATAAACGTATCTGTGTGTGGCTAAGTCCAAATATAAGATACCATAATCAAGATATTGGTCACTGCTCAACCATATCAGTATACATCCTCATTCTAAGCATCAATGGAGAAAGAGGAAAACAAGATCAGAATGGAGAGGACAATATTCAAGAGGAACATGATAATTCAATGGAGAAAGAGGAAAACAAGCTCAAAATGGAGGAGAGAGCTTCTCAAAAACAAATGGCTTCAATCAAGGAGAAAAAGGTGAATCATTAAGAGCATGAGGTGGATTTGATAAAGGAAGGGGACATGGTTTTTTTGGCAATTATTATAGGTACTTGGAAGAAGGACATAGATCTTATGAGTACCTTCAAACATAGCAGACTAGAAGGCATGTAAAGGAATCCCATAAACATATTCTACAAGTGGATGAAGAAAGCATTGCCTCACCAAAGAACTCGAGGAACCAAAACAAAGAGAGTCAATTTTAATGAAAAGAATATTGTTAAAACTAGTGAAGGAGATTTAGGAACCAATGCAAAAAATGATAATTTTCAAAACAATTTGTAAATTGAGAGGTACAACATAATATCAATAAATATGGTGGAGAAAATTGTCTTGAAGAGAATTGAGCATCCAAATCCTTACAAGGTGTCATGGTTACAAAATAGACATTAAATTTTGGTAATTGAACAATGTATGGTGAATTTCCAAATTGGTTCTTATAAGGATGCAATTCTATGTGATATTATGCCAATGGAGGCATGTCATTTTTTATTTGGTAGACCATGAAAATTTAATAGGAAAGTGATACATGAAGGTATAATATACACTTATTCAATTATCAAGATGGTAAAAATGATGGTTTGAGTCCATTGAAGGACAAAGGAGAAGAGGTGGGATACAGTTCTAAAGTTTACCTAATATTAAGAAAACAATTCTTAAGAGCTTGAAGAAGGAGTTGTGCTTTGTATTCATTACTAAATCTAAAAAAGTTGGTACAATGGATGGAATAGATAAAATTCCTCATGGAGTAGGTAATATGTTTGAAGAATTTGCAAATATTCTCTCTAAGGATTTGTTGAATTGAGTACTGCCATTGAGAAGCATTAGTCATAACATAGACTTCATACCTAGAGCAAGTTACTAAATAAAGTTTCCTATAGGATGACACTTATGGAAAATGAATAGATGAAGAGATAATTTCAAGAGCTATTGGAGAAGGGGATGATTAGGGAGAGCTTGATCCCTTGTGTTGTACCATTTGTACTAGCACCCAAGAAATTTGGATAATGAAGTTTGTGCATGGACTCTCGGGTTATCAATAAACTCATAATAAAACATAAGTTTTCATTACCTCATATGGATGACTTGATGGATTTTTTGAGTGGAGCGAATTACTTCATAGAGAACTATTTGAAAAGTAATTACCATCAATCTAAATTAGAGATGGAGAAGAGTAGAAGACTACGTTTAAAATTAAATAGAGACTATATGAATGAATGGTCATGCCATTTGGGTTGATAAATGCACCCAACACTTTTATGTGATTGAAGAATAAAATCTCGAAGCCTTTTCTTGGTAATTTTATGGTGGTTTACTTAGATGAAGTTTTGGTGTTTAGAAAAGTAAAATAACTTCTAATACACTTAAGGCTAGTTTTGTAAAGGTTGAAAGAGGAGCAACTATTAATTAATTTGAAGAAATGTAGTTTTATGAAGAAGGAATTGGTATATTTGGGTTTTTTTCATCTCAAAGGATGATTTATAGGTAGATCACAAAATGGTAAAAGCTATTGTGGATTTGTCATCACCAAGAAGTATGTTTGAGGCAAGAAGATTTTATGGTTTGGTAAGTTTTTATAGGAAGTTTATTAGAAATATTAGTGGGATTTGTGCTCCAATCGTGAAAATAATGAAGATTGGTAGGTAGAAGTTCAAATAGACAAATATAGTGGAAAAAATATTTCAAGTCTTAAAAGAGAGAGTCATAGAGCAACTAGTTTTGCCATTGTCAGACTTTAACAAGGTTTTCCAAGTAGATTGTGATGCAAGGAGGTCAACTATTGGAGGATTTTTGAGCCAAAAAGGTAAGCCCATTGCATGCTTTAGGGAAAATTTAAATGAGTCCAAGAGAAAATATTTAGTTTATGATCAAGAGTTTCATGATATTGTGCAAGTACTCAAGAAGTGAAGACATTACTTAGTACCAAAGGAGTTTGTATTGTTTATGGATCATCATGCTTTGCAATTCACTAACATTAACAACAAAGGAAAACTGAACTAAAGACATGAAATGGGTGGAGTATCTTCAAAGTTACTCTTTTGTTTAAGCATATAAGTGTAGTTAAATTAGAGTATATGCCTTGAGTAGAAGAATTTTGTTGATGAATGTGATGAGGATTGAAGTTGTAGGATTTAATACCATGAAAGAAATTTATGTCAATGATTTGAGTTTCAAAAAATCTTGGACAATGTGCAATAACCATACTATAGTAAATAGAACACCATGGCTAGATTATTCAAGGTACAGTGGTTATGCATACAAAAAAGCTCAATGAGAGAGAACTTGATAAGAGAAAATATAGTGGAGGACTTGCTTGATATTTTGGAGTAGATAAAACCATGGGAAACGTTTTATGCAAGTTATTATTGGCCATGAATGAGTGTAAATATAAGAATATTTGTATAGGTTTGTCAAGTCTATCAACATGCAAAGGAAAAAAGCCAAAATACTAGATTGTATCAACCATTACCAATACTAGAAAGGCCATGGGAAGACATAGGTATAGTTTTCTCTTGGATTACCTCGGAAATTAAGAGGTAAGGATTTCATTTTTGTTGTTGATAAATTTTTAAAGATGTTACATTTCGTACCTTATAAAAAAAATAAATAATGCTACTCATATTGCTAATTTGTTCTTTAGAGAAGTTGTAAGATTGCATAATTTTCCAAAAGTATTATGTTAGGTAGAGATACTAAGCTTATAATTCGATTTTGGCAAACTTTGTAGAAGAAATTGGACACAAAATTGAGTTTTGGTTCAACATATTATCTACAAAAAGATAGGCAAACCAGAGTTGTGAATAGAAGCCTTGGGAATTTGTTGAGGTGCTTAGCTAGCAAGAAGCCAAAGATGTGGGATACCATATTGGCATAGGTAGAATTTGCATATAACAATTTGGTTAATAGAAGTACAACCAACAATTTATTCTAAATTGTGTATGGAATCTATCCAAGAGGAATGGATGATTTGTAGAGTACAACTGAGTTGAGGAAGTTAAGTGCTACAATATAGTACTTTTTTGGTTACATGCATGATTTACATTTGGAGGAGAAAGATGATTTGGAATATTGATCTCAAGTGTAGGAAATACAAATTTCAAGTTGGGCACTTGTTTTTGGCACATCTATGGAAGGAAAAGTTCTCAAAAGGCACTTACAACAAACTAAATTAAAAAGATATTGGGTATTATAAGATATTATATAATTTTGTAGATATTTCCTATGAAATTGAACTCCTCGAAGGAGTAGATATATCACCAATTTTTAATTTGGATGATTTGTATTTGTATAATGACAAATAAATAAATAGTAATGAAGATATCATTTCTAAATTTTTGATGGAAGATTGAGTACAAGAGTTGTTAGAGGGAGAGATGATATTGAAACAATGATATATACTAGAGTGATCAAGAGGACAAGAGGTAAAGAATATTATGAGTACTTCATCAAGTAGAAAAATTGGGTAGCTAAAGAAGTAATATATATGAATGTTTTTGAGGTTGCTAAGTATGAAACCTCAGTTAAAGATTTCATAAAATGGTCATGAGATTTTGCTCATGAAACATTTCCATTTATTTGACATGTATGATGCAAGAGCATTTGGGCATACAAACAATCCACATCAACCAATTAAACATATGTTCCCATCACTTATGTTGAGGTATTTGATTAGCCTAGTGATATAGGTTGACTCAATGGGACTTGCATATTTGGAAAACTTATTGGTTGGCTTGGTCCAAGTTGTGACTAACTAGTGATAGTCTAGAGATTGAATTTTTGGCTTGGTATAGATTATGATTGACTAGTATCAACTTATGAATTAGTTTTTATTTATATATTATGATCAGTTTGTAAGTAAAACACATTAGTTGATTGACTATTTAAGGCCATGGGCTAATTGGTTGGTTATAATGTAGAGGATCTTGACCAAAAGGGTTGTAGGTTATTCATATTTGACAAAGTTTGTACCATTTGAGGCATGTGGTACAAATAATATATAATTACAATATCCCTTGAAATATTTGCTGAGGTCTATGTTTGGTTTGATTAACTTGTGATTGACAAGACATTTATACCTAGTTGACCTACTTAGGTAGATAAATATAGAGAAATGGAGTTCTAGATTTAGGTTGAATTTAGTGAGAGTCATCATAGCTTGTTTTCCTTTGAATATGGTTGAGATAATTTTACTTGATTTTTAAACCTACACAATAGTAGTTGGTTTCTTCCAATTTATACCTTCCTTTGATAAGTAATGAATTCAATAGGTCATATTTCTTTGTTAGACTATTATGCCTTGGACCTCATATTCATAATCTTGGATCTGATCTCAATTATATCTACACACATGGAAACAATAGGATATTTTTCATCAAAATTAGTGAATCAAATTACAAGAATAATGAATTGCCAAATTTTCACTTAGAAAAAAGTTTGATTATCAAAATTGGTGAATAACAAACTTAAAAAAAATAAAAAATCACCAACTTTTTACTTAGGAAAAACTTAGTTTTTCTAAAATTTGGTGAATCATAATTTTCTTCAAAATATGAAAAAATGTAGTCCACATGGAAAATCACAAGCTAAAATTGGTAAATTTTCAATTTCACACTTAAGAAAAAATTATAGGGCCAATTTTAACTTTTGGATCTATAAATGTAAGATCAATCATTATTTCAATATGGGAATTTCAATTTGGCTAGGGATTCATGGAAAATATTTATAATCTTGATTTTGGAATGTGAATTTGAAGTATTTTTATTGAGTTTCATAATAGAGCCACAATTTCATGTTCTAATAGATCCAAAATACACATTGATTCAGGAACATCAAAGTGTATAGGCAATCCTACATCAACAAGTTAAAAAAATTAAATAATTATAATAATAAATAATAATAATCATCATCATGTGAATGATTATTGTTCCTATTTTCATGTAATTGTATTTATTATACAAATGCATTACTATCAATTACATTATTGTTGCCATCATGCTACTACCATACTATCGTCCGAGTGTGTCATATTGTCATGTGAGCATGTCATACAAGCATGTGGTACTTATGAGAAAAATAATAGGAGACAAAATTAATAAAAAAATTTGATAGGGAAGTATTTAAAGGCAAAGGGAGATGAATTTTGACCTTGTATACCTTACCTTTGTGTCCATGGATAGAAAAATATAAATATAATGTATTGCAACATGTTAACAAGGAGAAGAAATTAATAAAAAAATTTGCTCTATTTTTTGGTTGATGAGTTTGTCATGATTTTTTTTGTTTCTAGAAAAGGTAGTACTTCATTATAACCCATACCCTATGCTGCATCATTTGATATTAGAAGATATGACACATCGATAATGAGAAAGATTTCATTGCCATGTGCCTCAATCAATGGAAATAGCCAAGATCTTGAGGGGAATCACAACCAAATTAGATGTAATTGAGACTACCCAAAGGAGAGGTGTTAGTATCAAATATGTGAGTGATAGTGAACACGAAGAGATTGATCACCCAACAGCTCAAAGTAAAGAGTGAGGAGAAGAAACATAGCAGTGGTTGATACGAGCAATATATAACATGGGAAGCAAGCTAAATATTGATACTCCTAATTTTAATGGAAGTTTAAACATAAAAGAGTTGATAGACCAGATAACAAACATGGAGAGATTCTTTGACTATGAATCTATGGTGGACCTAAAGTGGGTCAAATTTGCATGCACATGGTTGAAGGAACATGCATTGATATGATGAGATCACGTCTAAATAGAGAGGTGGCAAAAGGGTAAGGATAATATTCAGACTTATGATAGGTTTATTTCCAAATTAAATTCTAAATTTTTACCTATAAATTATCAAATTGGATTGCTAAAAAAACTATAAAAACTCAAGAAAAATGATTTGGGAAGGAGGAAGTATACATAAGTATTCTATCCCCTTCCTTCGGGTGGCTTGGAATTTTGGCCCTTCTTGCATCATTTGGAAAATTTGGCTCGAACGAAACCAGCGCATATTTCAGGATAGTTATTTGGATGTTCAACAGATATGGCAAAGGATCCTGTATATGGAGGAAACCATCCATAGCAAATGTGATGTGGACCCTCTTTTGGATTCTAGGGAGAAGAAGGTACAACAAGCCCTTGGTCTCTTTGGGGATGGTGTGAACTCTTCTAGCCCTAGTAGGGTTCCTCAGCTCAGCAAGAAGGTTAGGAGAGATGGTAGGTGGAGGCCACCCCCTAGAGGAGTTTTAAAAATTAATACTAATGGATCATCTAGGGGTAATCCTAGACATGCTGGCATTGGCGGTGTTGGGAGAGATTCTACTGGTGGTGTCAGTTTTTCTTTTCCATTTATAAAGTTGTTCACTCCAACAATTTTATGGAAGCTCTTGCAATTCTTGAGGCCTTGCGGAGGGGGTTTTCTCTTGGCTGGCATAGGATTATCTGTGATTCTGACTCTCAAATTGTGGTTAATATTTTAAATAGTAAAAGGGTGGAGGAAGTTAATTGGAAGTTGGCCTCTATAGCCGTTCATATTATTAGAATGAGTGAAGAGTTCGAATTTATATCCTTTGTGCACATTCCAAGGGAATGGAATGTGGTTGCTTATTACCTGGCCAAAAGGGCTTCTGAGCTGCTGGATCCTTGGAGTATCGATAATTGGGAGAGTCTCTCGTCTAGGGACTCTCAACGCATGTGGGAGTTGATCCACAAGGATGTACAGACTTAATGTGGTTTTTTCTTGTTGTTTTTTTTGGGTGTCATTCTAGTCTAGTGGTTTTAGCTTGTTTGGCTGTTTATTTGAGTCATGTTTGGAAGCTCAGTTGTAATCTGTAATCCAGAATTTTATCAATAATATTTTACCCCTTTATTTAAATACATAAGTATTCTATAACTTGAAAATAAGAGTAGGACATATTAAAGATGATGAGGAGAAGTGACAAGATACATCAATGGGTTATCCATACAAGATGAAATTGGTATGGTTTGGATTAAAACAGTTGAAGAGGTATATCAATATGCACTCAAGGTAGAAGATAAGTTGGATTACAAGAAAAAAATAATGTATGTGAGGACAATATTCAAGAGGAACAGGATAATTCAATGGAGAAAGAGGAAAACAAGCTTAAAATGAAGGAGCTTCTCACAAACAAATGGCTTCAATCAAGGTACCCAAGAAAAATGTGAATAATCAAGATAATGAGGTCGATTTGATAAAGGAAGGGGACATGGTTTTTTTGGCAATTATTATAGGTACTTGGAAGAAGTACATAGATCTTATAAGTGCCTTCAAACATAGCAGACTAGCGGGCATGTAAAGGAATCCCATAACCATATTCTACAAGTGGATGAAGAAAGTATTGCCTCACCAAAGCACTCGAGGAACCAGAAAAAGGAGAGTCACTTTTAATGAAAAAAATATTGTTAAAACTAGTGAAGGAGATTTAGGAACCAATGCAAAAAAGGCAATTTTTTAAAACAATTTGTAAATTAAGAGGTACAACATAGTGTCAATAAATATGGTGGAGAAACTTGGCTTGAAGAGAATTGAGCATCCAAATCCTTACAAGGTGTCATGGTTACAAAATGGACATTAAATTTTGGTAATTGAACAATGTATGGTGAATTTCCAAATTGGTTCTTATAAGGATGCAATTCTATGTGATATTATGCCAATGGATGCATGTCATTTTTTATTTGGTAGACCATGAAAATTTAATAGGAAAGTGATACATGAAGGTAGAATAAACACTTATTCAATTATCAAGATGGTAAAAATAATGGTTTGAGTACACTGAAGGACAAAGGAGAAGAGGTGGAATACAGTTCTAAATTTTACCTAATATTAGGAAAACAATTCTTGAAGAGCTTGAAGAAGGAGTTGTGCTTTGTCTTCATTACTAAATCTACAAAAGTTGGCACAGTGGATGAGATAGATAAAATTCCTCTTGGAGTAGGTAATATGTTTGAAGAATTTGCAAATATTATCTCTAAGGAGTTGTTGGATGGAGTACTGCCATTGAGAAGCATTAGTCATAACATAGACTTCATACATGGAGCAAGTTTACTAAACAAAGTATCATATAGGATGACACTTATGGAAAATTAATATATGAAGAGATAATTTCAAGAGCTATTAGAGAAGGGGATGATTAGGGAGAGCTTGATCCCATGTGTAGTACCAGTTTTACTAGCACCAAAGAAAGGTGAATAATGAATTTTGTGCATGGACTCTTGGGTTATCAATAAACTCATAATAAAATATAGGTTTTCATTACATCTTATGGATGACTTGATGGATTGTTTGAGTGGAGCGAATTACTTCACAAAGAATTATTTGAAGAGAAATTACCATAAATCTAAATTAGATAAGGATATGAGTAGAAGACTATGTTTAAAATTAAAGAGAGACTATATGAATGAATGGTCATGCCATTTGGGTTGATAAATACACCCAACACTTTTATGTGATTGAAGAATGAAATCTTGAAGCCTTTTCTTGGTAAGTTTATGGTGTTTTATTTAGATGATGTTTTGGTGTTTAGAAAAGTAAAATAACTTCTAATACACTTAAGTCTAGTTTTGTAAAGGTTTAAAGAGGAGCAACTACTAATAAATTTGAATAAATGTAGTTTTATAAAGAAGGAATTGGTATATTTGGGTTTTTTTCATCTCAAAGGATGATTTATAGGTAGATCACAAAAGTGTAAAAGCTGTTGTGGATTGGTCATCACCAAGAAGTATGTTTGAGGCAAGAAGATTCTATAGTTTGGTAAAGGTTTAAAGAGGAGCAACTACTAATAAATTTGAATAAATGTAGTTTTATAAAGAAGGAATTGGTATATTTGGGTTTTTTTCATCTCAAAGGATGATTTATAGGTAGATCACAAAAGTGTAAAAGCTATTGTGGATTGGTCATCACCAAGAAGTATGTTTGAGGCAAGAAGATTCTATGGTTTGGTAGGTTTTTATAGGAATTTTATTAGAAATATTAGTGGGATGTGTGCTCCAATCATGAAAATAATGAAGATCCGTAGGCAGAAGTTCAAATAGATAAATATAGTGGAAAAAATCTTTCAAATTTTAAAATAGAAAGTCATAGAGAAACTAGTTTTGCCATTGTTAGACTTTAACAAGGTTTTCCAAGTAGATTGTGATGCAAGGAGGACAACTATTGGAGGATTTTTGAGCCAAGAAGGTAAGCCCATTGCCTACTTTAGGGAAAATTTAAATGAGTCTAAGAGAAAATATTTAGTTTATGATCAAGAGTTTTATGTTATTGTGCAAGCACTCAAGAAGTGAAGGTATTACTTGTTACCAAAGGAGTTTGTATTGTTTATGGATCATCATGCTTTGCAATTCACTAACAACAAAGGAAAATTGAACTAAAGACATGAAATGGGTGGAGTATCTTCAAAGTTACTCTTTTGTTTAAGAATATAAGTGTAGTTAAATTTGAGTATATGCCTTGAGTAGAAGAAGTTTGTTGATGAATGTGATGTGGATTGAAGTTGTAGGATTTAATTCCATGAAAGAACTTTATGTCAATGATTTGAGTTTCAAAGAAGATTGGACAATGTGCAATAACCCTACTATAGGAAATAGAACACCATGGCTAGATTATTCAAGGTACTGTGGTTATGCATACAACAAAGCTCAATGAGAGAGAACTTGATAAGAGAAAATATAGTGGAGGACTTGCTTGATATTTTGGAGTAGATAAAACCATGGGAAAAGCTTTATGCAAGATTTTATTGGCCATGAATGAGTGTAAATATAAGATGATTTGTGTAGGGTTGTCAAGTCTATCAACATGCAAAGGAAAAACACCAAAATACTAGATTGTATCAACCATTACCAATACTAGAAAGGCCATGGGAATAGATAGGTATAGTTTTCTCTTGGATTACCTCGAACATAAAGAGATAAGGGTTTCATTTTTATTGTTGTTTGATAGATTTTTGAAGATGTTACATTTTGTACCTTATAAAAAACAAATGATGCTACTCATATTGCTAATTTGTTCTTTAGAGAAGTTGTAAGATTGCATAATTTTCTAAAATATTATGTTAGATAGAGATACTAAGCTTATAGTTAACTTTTGGCAAACTTTGTAGAAGAAATTGGACACAAAATTGAGTTTTGGTTCAACATATTATCTACAAACAGATGGGCAAACTAGAGTTGTGAATAGAAGCCTTGGGAATTTGTTGAGGTGCTTAGCTAGAAAGAAGCCAAAGATGTGGGATACCATATTGGCATAGGTAGAATTTGCATATAAAAATTTTGTAAATAGAAGTACAACCAACAATTTATTCTAAATTGTGTATGGAATCTATCCAAGAGGAATGGATGATTTGTAGAGTACAACTGAGGCGAGGAGGTTAAATGCTACAATATAGTACTTTTCTGGTTACATGCATGATTTACATTTGGATGTGAAAGATGATTTGGAGAAGAGTGTTGAGATATAAGAAACATATTAATCTCAAGTGTAGGAAATAAAAATCTCAAGTTGGGGACTTGGTTTTGGCACATATATGGAAGGAAAGTTCTCAAAAGGCACTTACAACAAACCAAATTAAAAATTATTGTGTATTATAAGCTCTTAAATAAGTTTACAGTTATTGCCTATGAAATTGAACTCACTGAATGATTTGTATTTGTATTATGACAAATCAATAAATAGTAATGAACATATAATTTCTAAAATTTTGATGGAAGATTGAGTACAAGAGTTGTTAGAGAGATATGAGATTGAAACAATGATATATTCTAGAGTGATCAAGAGGACAAGAGGTAAAGAATATTATGAGTATTTCATCAAGTAGAAAAAATATGTAGCTAAAAAAGCAATATGGATGAATGATTTTGAGGTTGCTAAGTATGAAAATTTTAGAAAATGGTCATGAGATTTTGCTCATGAAACATTTCCATTTATTTGACATGTATGATGCAAGAGCATCTGGACATACAAACAATCCCACATCAACCAATCAAACATAAATAAATAAATAATTATAATAATAATTGTTTTTATGCAAATAAGTGTTGCTCTTGCTACTGTGTAATTGTTATTATCATATAATGCATTGTTGTCAATTACATTATTGTTATTATCATGTTGTTGTCATCATGCTACTACCATCTTCTTGTTGTCATCATGAACTATCGTACTATTGTCTAAGCATGTTGTACTATCGTATGACAATGTCTTACAAACATGTGGTAATTGTTATAAAAATAAAAGGAAAAAATAATAAATTTTCATGGGGAAGGATCTAAAGGCAAAGGGACATAATTTTTTGTCTTCTAGATCTTATCATGTTCATGGATGAAAAACATGAATATGATGTACTGGAGCATGTTAACGATGAGAAGAAATTAATAAAATAATTTATTTACTTCATTTTATGGTTGGTGATTTTGCCATTAATTTCATTGCTAATAGAATAAGTAGTCTTTCATTAGACCCCCTCCCCTAGGTTTGAAGTCATAGCAAGAAAATCTAATGAAACAATTCTAGGTTGTGTAAATCAACATAATAAACAAACCCTTTGACAAATCTGATGAGATTCTATGTATATTTACATAGATCTAAAATTTAGAGGTAAAGGAACTAGGACTCCTGTAAACATGGAAATCAAGCCTTTATTCCCACTAGACATGCCAAAAACTGTTGAATTATAAATTATCTAATTGAATTCATACCCACAATTCCATTTTTACTATTGGAAGGAGAGAAATCATATTTTCCCTAACCTCCAATTTTAGGTTTACTTCCTACTAATCATGCTAAACTAATCTAATATAAATGCAAAAATGTAAATCTTGAAAGGAAAGAATACAAGAAATGTAAAGTGCAATGAAAGAAAACACAATTATGACCTTAGTAGGGTTAGTACATGATCCATTAGTGTATTTAGTGTGAATCGATAATATTAGCAAAGCTCTAATCATTTAATGAATTTGTAAATTGAAAGAAAAGACTAATAAAAGTGAAAGGGCAATGCCACAATGATGATGCTTTCCACAAAACAAAAGGTTAGTGTCATAGTTGATAAGGAAATACTATTCAAAGAATTTTTATTAGTCCAAAATCATGTTTACAAGCATAAATAGAGTTCATAAAGTGTAGCTTTGATTTTCTCAAATGATTAAAAATAATTATAATGGAGAGGTTCTAGTTCATATTAATATAGAATTATCAACCTAAAAGTTATCTAAGGTAAATAATTTCTACTTTTAATAAAAACTTTTAATTTAGAGACATATTTAATAAAATGATGCATCTTTAAACCTTACATTACTCCTAATATTTCCTAAACATGTTTATAAGTCTTCTAACCCTTATAGTCACAATGTAAAAACAAAAATTGTTTTCTTGAATTTATGATAACCCTTGTATGCTTAGACCAAAAATAATAATTTAAACAGATTGCACTTTTAACCCATTACACTTCCTAAACATAACCAATTTTTTAATTTTATTTTTTTACATTTATCCAAAATTTTGTTAATTTGTAGTATCTCTCATTGGACTGCAGAATTCCATTTACTCTTTAGAGGGTGTTCTGACATTGTATGTCACATTTGAAGGAGAATGAAAAAATAAATAATGTTTTCTTTATCTAAAGCTTTTTGATCTAATCCTCCAAAACCCTTGGTTTTTTTTTTTTTCTTCCATATAGTTAAGCTTCCAATTTTTAAATATATATTATTCATCTTTTCTTACATACAAAGTAGATTTGATTCCCTCTCACTCTTTTATCACTATTTTGTAAATCCGTCCTCTAAACATTCTTTACCTTAAACTATATCATAATCAGAACACACAAATTTATATATATTATAATAATAAATAATTCACTACCTAAATATTTAGTGAACTGTTAGCCCGTCCCTACTCCGTTAGGTGAGAATATTACGACATGTTCCTTCCATGCCATTAGGGGTTGTCAAACCAACTCCATGGCCCAAGTTTTCAAAACTTTATTTGCCGTGGGGTCCAACATTGATTCCAAGCGCCAATGCCAAGGGGGTAAATATCGAAAGAAGTGGAACTCTTAAGCTTGCTATTATTATATAGCCACACTTTCCAGCATGATTTGACTATACACAAGGGATTAAAAATAAACATGAGGAAAAAATTTTATCATTAAGTAGGATTCAAGGAAAGATAATATCCTATGGTAAGGGTTCCTCAAGGACATAAATATTCTTTTTTCCTAAAATGGCCCACACTAGAAAGTAAGGATATGTGAAATTGCATTATTACTTTTTAGAGGAGTTGGTTAAAAAAACAACAAAAGACTACTTTCAATTAGTTATTGCTGACCATCATCCACGTGGTAACCCCATACGTAGTAAACGCGCCATAACTCGACAAGAGGCAAAACTTCGACACGTACGACATGACAAGCATGTGACCGTCATCCACGCGGTGGACCCCATACGTACTGCCCAGTGCCTTCCGTTTATTTGAAGGGTTTTCCCCTCCCGCTTTGCCCATGCCCATCGTTTTGTAAAACCATGAGACACCCCCGGCTTGTTTAGTGGAGGACAGCCCCAAATAACATTAGTGGAAGGTGTCGAGGAAAGTTCGTCCATTCGATTTAAAGCAGGCGATGCAACTCCCTTTAAGGTGTGGAGGAAGGTTCCTCCATTCGATGTAAAACAGGCGATGTAACTGTTAAAATATTAGTGTGCAGGTTAGTTTTTTTTTTATAAGGTTAAAGTTTAGAGTTAAGGTTAGAGTTTTTTTTTTTTAAATAAATTTTAAGGTTTTTTTTATATATACTATTTTTCTTTATAAGAATATAGATCTTTTTTAAGATGAGAACTAGGTTCAAACTTTGGGGTATGCTTAATAAAGGCAAAGGTAGTAGTCTGACTTGAGTCCACCTAGTGCACCTTGAACCAGTTGTTAAAGGTGAAAGAATGTTATTGTTTTCCAAAGGAAAAAAAAGAATATAGATTTGAGGAGTTGAGTCCAGCGAGTGCACCTTGACCCAGTTGTTAAAGGTGAAAGAATGTTATTGTTTTCCAAAGAAAAAAAAAGAATATAGATTTGAGTTGTTAACGATGAAAGGATGTTACTAATTTGTAATATTAAAAAATAAAATAAAAGAATATAGATTAAAAATTCCTTAAAAAAAGAAATATATATATATATAAGAATATTATATTTTTTATATAAAAAAAAAAAAAAAAGTTAAAATGAAAAGATGTTATATATATATATAGATTTGAGTTGTTAAACATAAAAAAATATTACTAATTTTCTCAAATAAAATAAAATAAAATAAAATAAAAGGAAAAATATAGAAAAAGAAAAACAATAATATGGATTAAAAAAAAAGAAAGAAAAGAAAAAAATTTAGAATATAGATTTTTCTATCTTTGAAGGTGTGGAGGCAGGTTCCTCTATTCGAGGTAAAGCGGGCGATGTAACTCTCATGGGCCTGAACCCTTCACTCGTATAAATGCAGGTGGCCATGCCTTTGCAATTCCATCGTCAGTTGCTTCGTCCGTTGAACGTCTCTCCCCTATCAGCGTCATTCTTTCTTGCTCCTTCCTCAATTCTTCGAACTTGTATATCTTATTGACGTCCTTGGATCACACCCTTCATATTGTGAAAGAAATGGACCCAAAACTCTACCGTGCTTCTGAATTGGGGGATGTGGAGGAACTCGAAGCCTTGCTACGGCGCGGCTATAACGTTCTCCATGGACGGACCCCTGCAGGAAACAGCGCCTTGCACATAGCCGCCTATCGTGGCCATTTGGGATTCGTTAGAAGGTTGCTGGGTCTACACAATGACAATCCTAAAGCAAGCACAAATTATTTTGTTAGAGCAACAAACAGGGAGGGCAATAATGCTTTACATGAAGCAGCCAAAGGAGGGCATGCTGACGTGGCGAATTATTTAATAGATGAAGATCCTGATCTCGCCTCCCAACTAAATTTCGACGGTGAATCGGCAATATTTAAAGCTGCCGAGGAAGGTCATATGGAGCTCCTTCAAGGACTGTTAGAAGCCACGCCTCTTGAAAAGATGTGTTATTACAAGAGACTCGATGGACAAACGCCTCTTCATCGCGCTGTGCACAGACGACACAAAGGTACCCATGTCTATGATTCTTGATTTGATGTGTGTGTGCTTACATTTAAAATTGAGAGCTGCCCTTGATTTCATAAACGTCGAAACTTACTAAGCGGGTAGAGCTGGTTGCCCTACACTTCTCCTCTCGAGGAAAGACGCCGGGATGTCCAAGCTACGAAAGACTCCATTTAAGTCGGTCATAACCGATGACGAAGATTCCCCAAGCACTAACGTCCTTTTATCCCACCCCCACCCTTTAAAAGGGTTCCTTCTTCCCGGGTAGGAACAATAGTGGGGTTCGAATCCTTCTTTTAACATTTTTTTTTTTTCAATTAGAGGAAGTCTCGATCGGGTGGATCGATTGATGAAAGGGTCTCCAAATGCATACCTAGTCGTAACTCTTCTTCGAATTTGTGTTTCCTAAAATAATAAATAAAAATCAGTGAAAAGAATTTTGATGTTAACATAGATTTGTTGTTTTCTTTTTTACTACTCCTTGCACTCTCATTTGCATACATACAAAACTTTAAATTGCCTTTCTCAAATGGAGCTCATAATCTTTCCATTTTATAGGTGTTATCGAGAAGCTTTTGGATGAAAGACCTCAACTTGTTAATCAGTCCGATATGCATGATAGAACAGCGCTGCACATTGTTGGGCTACGCATTTATTGGAAGAATTGCTGAGCAGGTTACAAAAAAGCTTATAAAAAAAGACAATTCCTTATGTTATAGAGTTGATGAGAATTAACAGTCCGCACTTCATGTAGCAGCCAGAGAGGAGAATGTGTTTGTAGTAAAAGAAATACTAAAGCAGAGTAAAGATTGTATAGAAATTTTAGACGAATATGGCAAAAGTGCTTTACATCTGGCAGTGGAAAATGCACTTCAAATATATAGGAGGGTTGGGAAGGGTCTTAAGGATATAATATCGTCCTTAATACTCGACAGATTGATTAACTGTGCTGACAATAGTGGAAAAACGGCAGCAGACATAGCATGGGAACAAAGGGAAAAAGATCCAGCACTCTTCCATCCAGTGAGTGATATAGCTTTTTTTTAGTAGGTTTTGTTTCATTTGTTTAAGACCGAAATTTTATAAATAATCGGTGTTGTTGCAGATCATAGACAAGGTGCAACTTGCTATAACTTGGAAGACAAAACCATAGAGATCTCATCACAGTTAGCGTATAATACCAATATGCTACCAGTAAGTGCATTCATAATGGCGACCGTTGCTTTTGCAGCTGCTATCACTCTACAACGGAATTTGGATACAAAGGGCTCATCTACCTCTGCCTTGATTAACGTTTTTTTCTTCAAGGCATTTGTGATATTTGACACATTAGCCTTCGTTTATTCTGGTGCATCAGCAATTATGCTTCTCTTTACACGACACCACCAGTGGATATACGATCGTTTTGCGCTTTTATTAATTGGAGCAACGATACGCGCGCGCTTTTATTAATTGAAGCAACGGTATCGCTGGCATTGGCATTTGGATCAGCCATACACCTGGTTATGGCACCCAAGTGTTTATGTTTGGCAGTGTTTGTATGGGTCATGGTGTGCAGTTTTCCTATACGCATAGCCCAAGTATTATACTTGGGAAAGGAATACTTGTTTGAAGACCCTCTATTTATTAGAACCTTTGGTCCCATTATTGGCATCATAAGCGTGGTGTTTGTGTGCCTTTTAGAGAGTCCTGTTTGGTTCTTAATTTGGTTGACGCATCTAGTGTTGCAGGTCATAAGTGAGGCGGTAACCACTTTCGCTTGGATGGGTCGACCAAAACGGTGTGTTCTCCTAGCACTAGAGCGAATACAACTAGTACTAGAGCATGTTCAAGATACGCGTGTTGAAGATTTCGTTTCTTAGCTCCTTTAGAGCATGTTGAAGATTTGCCTCTTGAAGATTTCCAAATATAGACATCCAATTGAAGTGTTGCTTGATTTTAAAGGCTGTGAGAATTTTTAAATGATTATTCGCCATGGCAATTGTTTGTTTGAAAAAAACATTAAAAAAAAACAAGTAATGTCCTATTCCACATAGGACTTCCAAAAGTTTATATACATATATTTAAAAAATATTAATAATTTTAATATTTAATTTTTAATTATTTATTAGAATAAATGTTTAAGTTTAAATATATATTTAAAGTAATAATAAAATAATTTTATTAAAATTTTAATTATTTAGTAGAAGAAATGTTTTGATTTGGGATAAGATAACATTCTTTAAATTGGTTATATATAATTAAAATGTAATCTACCCCATATTGCATCATGTTTTTGTTGTTCTTACATTATTTTAATAAGACAGTGGCATTTTATCTTTTTACAATTATATATATATAACAAATTATATATATATATATATATATATATATATATATATATATATATATATATATATATATATATATATATATATATAAAACATGTTTTTATACAAAGATTCCAAACTTTTAAAAACTTGAGCTCTTATTATTTGATTATCATAAGTTAACATCTATAATAATAGAAATTTTATTATTGTTTGCAATAGTTCAATTTTAAATAAATAATATTTATATGATTTAATTTTATAAATAATATGAGATAAACTTAAAAAGTTGATTTGATTTCAAGTTATATATGAACAAAATTTGCAGTATCATTGTGGAAAAGGGAAATTCTTTTCATATTGCATACATAAAGATCTAATAAATCAATCATTACACAACTCAAAATTAAAAAAACAACTTGCATATATGCATGTATTTATTTATTTAAAACAAGGATGACACTCTTATGACAAGGAAGAAATCAACCATTACACAACTAATAAATCTACCATACACACATAAAATATTATATGCATACATAAAGATCTAATAAATCAACCATTACACAACTCAAAATTAATCACATTTAAAATATGTAGACGTAAAGATCTAACAAATCAATCATTACACAACTCAAAAAAAAAAAAAATGACTTCCATATATGCATGTATTTATTTACTTGAAACAAGATAGGATGATGTTATTAAGACAAGGAAGGGATGGCATTTTCAAACCTCACATTGATGAACAAGCATAAATGGGTGTTCAAGGTGTGTAAGGATTTAATCATAACGCACTTCAAACAATATAGTTTTTCCTAATTGTATAACAAATACAACCATATGATGTATAAGAAAGACAACCAAATGCTCTAAAAAGATGTAATATTTTATGATCCTTTTGAAATTTATCTCTACATTATTATTGTTGCTTTCATTAATACATAATAAGGTTTAAAACTTTTGTTTATCTTCATGTACTTCTATGTTAGAGGGTGTTGCGTCAAGCCTTAAACATCGGATCACCTTTCACAACAACTGGTTATGCCTAGTGTTGGTCTTGAATGTCATGGTTATGGATATTAACTATCACATGAGAATGAAAAACCAATTATCAATATCAATTAAAAACCACCTAATTACTGTCCTTTAGATCCAACTGTAGGCTATACTACCCATGAAGCTTTGTCTTGCTAATGTTAGACAAATTGATGGGATGTAAGCAAGGATAAAATAACATGACCATTTGTTTTAGAGATTCATCAATGATCTAGGACCATATAAGTAGGTATAGATGGTGCATGTTAGCATATCTATCAATGATCCTTAATAGCAATTCCCACCTTATGAGATGTAGACTCTCCTTGTGGCACGATAGTTAGGTGGAGCAATAGAAAAAATGTAAAGCATTATTAATTCACCAAAATGCAGTGTTTACAATGCTTAAATAATAGGAGAATTAACTGCATTAGAAAACTTAGGGAATAGATAGGGAAGAAGAAAAATAGGGAGGAAATGAGGAAAGGAAATAGGAGTCGAACTCCTTGCCGTCCATAGGGTCCAATCTATCTAGTCAGTTGTCATCCAAGCCATCCAATCTGCCCAGTCAGCTGCCGTCCAAGGAGGTAAAAGGGTAAGATCCAAAGCTTACCGTTGTCAAACAATTTTTTTACCTTTTATCGCTTTAACTTCCAACATTCTCCACCTTAAGTTGAGAGGACTGACTATACAGTCTCTCAGCTTTATATATTGAGCTTTAGTTATACCTTTGGTGAAGATGTCTACAATGTTATCCAAAGTGTTGTAATATTGAAGCTCAACTATCTGTTGTTCCACCATGTCTCGAATGAAGTGATACTTCATATCAAAATGCTTTGACTTGCTATGGTGGATTAGATTGTATGCCAATTGAATGGCACTTATATTATCACAATACAGTCGAGTTGGACCACTTTGACTTTCTCCAATTTCTTCAAGGACTTTTCTCAACCATAGGGCTTGAGTACTAGCATGTGTGATGGCTATATACTTAGCCTTATTAGATGAAAATGCTACAACAATTTGTTTCTTGGAACTCCATGTAATTAGTCCTGACCCTAGACTAAAACAATTTCCTGATGTAGATTTCTTATCATCTATATTGCTGCCCCAATAACTATCACTGAAGCCAACTAATTTCATAGAATTACATTTTTGGTAATGGATTCCAAAATCCAATGTACCTTTTACATATCTTAAGATTCTTTTAGTTGCTTGTAGATGCATCTCAGATGGACTTGCCATAAACCTTGAAACTAGAGAAACAACATATTGAATATCGGGCCTTGTGTTGGTGAGAAACATCAGACTCCCAACCATGCGTTTGTAAGTGGTCATGTCAACCTTTGATGCTCCGTCATCCTTGCTCAATTGGATCCCATGTCCAGTTGGAGTTGCAACTGATTTGCATTGCTCCATGTCAAATTTCTTGATCATGTCTCAAGCATACTTGTGTTGACATATGAAGATCCTTTGTTTGATTTATGCACTTTCATGCCTAGGAAGTATCACATTAGACCAAGATATTTCATCTCAAACTATTTCATCATGGAGTTTTTGAACTCCATATTCATTTTAGTGTTACTACCCATAAATATTAGATCATCCACATACAAACAAACTATGAGAATGTCTACTTCATGTTTTAGGTAGTTCAAAGTTGGATCACTTTTACTTCTTGTGAATCCATACTTGCTGAAATAGTCATCAATGCGTGAGTACCAAGCTCTTGGTGCTTGCTTGAGGCCATAAAGTGCTTTTTTCAATTTATAAACAAGGTTCTCCTTTCTCTGTTCTTGAAAGCCTTGAGGTTGGTGAACATAAACCTCCTCTGTCAAGTATTCGTTCAGAAAAGCACTTTTCACATCCATGTGTTGAACATTCCATCCTTTATGGGCTGCTAAGGAAAGAACATATACGATTGTCTCTTGTCGTGCAACTAGAGCAAAGGTTTCCTCATAGTCAATACCAAATTTTTGAGTAAAACCTTTTGCTACTAGTCTCACCTTATGCCTCTCAATTCTTCCATAAACATTGTATTTGGTCTTGTAGACCCATTTACATCCAACACATTTTTGTCCTTTGGGTAGCTTTACTAGCTCCCATGTATCATTATTTTTTATAGAGGTTATTTCCTCTTTCATGGCTTCTTGCCATACATTTTTAGTACAAGCCTTCTCATAGTTAGCTGGTTCTAGCTGAGCATTAGCCAATAAAGCATAATTGACTACGTCTCCCCTAGGATCATGGGAGTCATCATCCCCATACAATTACAAAGTTTCAAGTTGCTACAAAACGGTATTCATTCCACTATCTTGGCTTCTAGAAAATCTTCTCTGGAAATTCTGATCCAACATTTGAAAAGATGGATGACGTTGTAATGTTATTTTACCTCTTGATGGAGAGTCTCTGTCAATGTCCATCGGTGAAGAACTTACTGATCTCTATGGAGGACTTGGAGTTGCGGTTGAAGTACTTGATGTAGTACTCTTGTATGGGCTTGGAGGGGGTGGTGTGCCTTTGTTTTTTTTGGGAGACACCTTTTGTACCTGTGAAGAACTTAAATTTTAGGACTCATCATCAACAAAAATTCTTTGATGACCCCATTCTCCCCCTTCATCAAAAATTACATCCCTAGAGAGTACAATTTTATGAGTCTTGGGGTTGTAGATTCTATATGCTTTTGTAGACTCACAATACCCTACAAATATACAAGCTTGACTTTTGGGATCAAGCTTATTCCTTTTCTCATCAAGAATTTATGCATATGCTAAAGAACCAAAAACTTTGAAGTGCTTTACATTTGGTTTCTTTCCGTACCACCCCTCATAAGGAGTGACACCATCTAAACTAGAAGTTGGACTTCTATTTAGAATGTATACACTGGTTCTTACAACATCAGCCCAATACATATTAGTTAGATGCTTAGTCTGAAACATCATTCTCGCTATCTCAACTATGTCATGGTTATTTATCTCTGCCACACCATTCTGTTGTGGGGTATAGGTAGTGGTGAATTGCCTTCTTATCCCACTTGTTTTACAATATTTCAAGAATGCTTTTGAGGAGCACTCACCTCCTCGATCTGTCCTAAGATATTTTACATAATTCCAACTTTGATTCTCTACATTGTTTTTGAAATCTATGAAGCAATCAAAAGCTTCATATTTATGTTTCAAGAAATAAATCCATCACATTCTAGAGAAATCATCTATGAAAGTGAGAAAATAAAAATTGTTTTCGAGGCTTTGTGTTTGCATTGGACCACAAATTTTTGAATGCACTAACTGAAGTGGATAGTTGGTTCTCCACGCTTGTCCTTTCAGAAAATTTGACCTTGAGTGCTTTTCGAAAGCACATCCTTCACAGAACTCCTTTTGTTCATTGATTTTGGGAATTCCTATCACCATAGCTTGAGAAGTGAGCAGTTTCAAGCTAGCGAAGTTAAGGTGACCATATCGCAAGTGCCAAAGCACACTTGGATTTATTATAGCTACATTTGCAAGTTGAGATCCTCCTGGCTCACCAAATTTGAGAGGGAATAATCGATTCTTGGTCATGGAGACCTGTGTTATGACATGATTACAATTGTTTTTGTCAAAAATGATACATTGTCCTTCATAAAATACAAGTTTGTAATTGTTCTTCATCATTTGCCCAACACTTAACATATTGTGTTGGAGATTTGGAGTGTAATAGATGTCATTCACTTTCTTTAGTCCTTATTTTGTTGGAACATCCATGGCTCTAATTCCTTCTACTTGTAATGCTTTATCATCCCCTAATTTGATTTAGGATTTATAAGTGGAATCTAGAGTTGCAAATAAATTTTCTTTACCACTCATATGATTTGAGCAACCAGTACCCAAAATCCATGTGTCATTTAGATTATGTTCTGATTGTCCATGTGAAAGAAAAATATTAGAGGTATCATTTTCTTCTCCATAATTTCCATATTGACTACTGCTGCCTTGTGAAGATTTTGACCAGCAGTCGCGAGCAAAGTGACCTGGCTTGCCACAGTTGAAACAAGCTATTTTGGACTTGTCACTTCCTCACCCTTGATTTCCATTTTATCTTGGATTTCCTCCTCTAATTTCCACCTCTATGCTGATTGCCTCCTCTATATGAGTTGCCTCCTCTATTGGAGTTGCCTCCTTTGTTCTGGTTGCCTCCTCTGTTTTGGTTGTCTCCTCTGTAGTTACCTCTACCTCTACCTCTTTGTTGTCCTCTTCCTTGACCTCTTCCACGTCCTCTTCCATTATTTCCATTGGAAGTGAAGACCTTCTCATTGCCTCCATAGCTAGTTGAAGGAGATTTCGAAAATCTCTCTTCATGTAACATTAACGATATGATTAATGCATTGAATGTTAAAATGGAAAGATCTTTGGATTCTTCTATAATTATGGTAATATGATTCCATATTTGTGGAAGTGTTCACAATAGTTTTGTTATAATTGTCTCAGGCTTGATTTCCTCGCCAAGTGTAACCATTTTATAAAAAATTGCTTTTACTCTAACACACTAATCATCGAATTTTTCATCATATTTCATTATGATATTTTCAAAATCTCCTTTTAGTGTTTGAAGCCTCACATGCTTCACTTGATTACTACCCTGTAATCCATCACTAAAATCTTTCCATGAAGCTTGTGCAGTCGTACAAGCAGTGATTCTAGGGAATATACTTTTCTCCAATGCTGCTTGGAGATGAGAAAGAGTAGAAGAGTTGCTCTTTTGTCCTTATTTTCATGTTTTCTTGTTTGCGGTACTTAGTGTTGTCCAATTTGAGGGTTCTGTGTAACCCTCTTCTATTATGTCCCACAAACCTCTTCCTATGAGTAGGGTCTTCATTTTTATATACCAATACTCGTAGTCACAACCATTGAACTCTGGTATAGGTAAATTGTTGTGTGAGGCCATAGTTACTAAAAAATATTTTTTATTTCACGGTTACAATAAAGCACTCTACTTTTCCAAAGAAGGAAGGAAGAAGAAAGAAGAAATAAGAAAGAAGAGATTACAAATTTAAGTCAAATCTGACTTGATTTACTCTATCATTGATTGTTTGTTCCTCTTGTTGTGGGGATGTTATCTCTTGATTCATGAAATTGTCTGCTACTTCTTCTTCGTCGTCACTCATCAATATTATTTCTGGTGATTCTGGTTCTAAAATTTCCACTAAAATACTGTAGTGTGTATATTTTGGTTCTTGTGGTGCAACTTGTACGAATTTCGATTGTTCAAATTGACTCTTGAAAGAGTTATCTTCAAAGTCTACCTCGTACCCTAAGTCAGGATGCCTTTGATGTGCAATTACTGCATTCTGAAGTTGGCTAAATATAATGTTGATCCCATAACCTCTTACTTTTTCATCGAATTTCTCTGCACCTTCTCTTGATAAAATTGCACATAAGGCATGATAACAACCATTCGGTCTTATCATCAATGCCTCTTTACAATTTTACAATTTTTATCCTTTATCTCTTTTACAAAAAAAACTAAGCCTCTTAGGCTTATTACACAAGATTTCTACAGTTTGTGATTCTTCGAATCAAGTGAAAAATGAACCCTTCTATTACAATGAATTGCCTCTTAGGCAATATTCTCCTTCTTTTATAGTATTAAAAAAATCTATATTGCTATTTAATAAAAAATAATAATTGCCCTTTAAAAAACTTTTTTTTTTTTAAAACAACTATATTTAATTTATTAAATATAATATAAATAATTAATTTAATAATATAAAGAAAATTTTCAAAAAAAAACTTAATTTTTTTTTTAAACCCTTATAGGAATTGAACCCGCAACCTATCTCCTTCAACAAATCATGCTTACCAACTCGGCCACCACCGTCGATGAGAACCAAAGGCAAAGAACATCAATTTCAAGACTTTTAACTTTTGCTTTCCTAAAAAATAATGAAAAAATGTTACCGTCGGGTTTCGAACCTACGATCTTCTAGGTGCAGGAACCTTAAGGTTGGTTCCTCAAGCCAGTCGAGCTGCGTGGCCCAACGGGAAGGCAAAGGAGACTTGCCTCCTTTATCTTGTCATGACCGTGCACAAGACAAAAAAAAATTAAAGCGACTTTAGTCCCACATCCAATGTGCGATGTCATTTGAGGTGTTTAAAACCCTCAACGCGCCCAATGTCACTTGATTGCCTTCAAGAAATCAATGACTGCCATTTTACCTCATTCTCGATCCTGTCTCTCCTCGCCATGTCACCTATCGTCTTGTATCTGGTCTGCATCGGCCTTGCTCTCTCCTCGCCACGTGTTAATGTTCGATTGGCTTCTCCTGTGGTTTGCTCCTCCTCCTTGTATGATCTCTATGCAGGCCTTCTCCCAACCTTGCAATTCGTGGGCCCTCTTGACCTCACCTCAGTTTGCATGTTGCGGGCCATCTTGACCTTGCCTCGGTTCATGTGATGAGTGTCGTTTAATTCACCATTTGATCATTATTTATCAATTCGGGCAGGTGTCCTAAGGTTGTTTACGATAGTCAATTCAGGCAGGTGTAAGACACTCCATTCAAAAAATGGCTTTATTGGTAGAACAGTTAGTGTTTCTTGGGGGTTCTTCTGTCACTCTAAACCCTATGAACTGAAAGGAAACTAAATTATGCTTGCTGAAATAAAGCTGAGAAATGAAATAACGAGTTAAAGAAACCTATTTTTACTCTTCTTGAATCGAAAATGCACTCAAAAAGCTGAATTAAAATTGCTGAAATGAAAGTTGCTTGAAATTAGAATTACGGAAAATAAACTTAACTATCTTGCAAAATAAAAGAACGAGATCTAAAAATAAACTCGAAATGAAAATGAAACTACAAACTCTAAAACTGGAAATAAATTCAGCAAAATAAGAAAATGCAAAAAAAAATGACAGGTTTCCTGTTATTCTGCTACAGACATAATTGAACAAGAAAACCTGGTATAAACCTTCTTCTGCTCCTGGGAGTGGCCCTTGCTCCCTGGTTCAGAAGAAGGTGAAGAAGTAGCTCTGGTGTTCTACTTAATCACTCCTTCAATCATAAAGTGAAATTGACAAAAACTGCACTTTTTATTGATTTAAAAACATGCAAAAAAATTCTGCATATTATTGCTACAAAAATCTGATTTCACAATATTCAGAATTACACTAATTGCAATCTTAATTCTTCCTACATAGCTCAACCCAGATGGGAGCCAGTTATTTATATTAAAAATAGCTAAATCAGATGTGGAATGATTCAAATTCAGGCATTTTAGGAATGCTATTAAAACTACATTCCTAAAATGCAGAATATGGTTACATATGAAATCTATTCATTACACACTTGCTAGAGGTCTTCTACGTTGAAAAAGATGCATAATGATTTACATAGCTATCCCTATCATTCTCCTGCAATTTCTTTGTCTTTCCTGAGCTGTTCTGGTCAAAACTGTGCATTTTCGATTATTCCGGAGCAGTCCTGTTATTCCGGAGCAAAATCCCTATTTTTTTCCAGAGCAGCGCCAGAATGACTGTTTTCAACACTGTTTGCGGTTCTTTGGCCGAGCATTGGGTGGACCAAACTTGTAAGTCTTTCAACAACCTGGTCACACGCTTTCCTAAGTTGAATTTGACCAAATCCCAAGCCATGCAAATCTGGCTGGAATTTGTCCAAGTCAAAACGATTAAAAACAGTTTTGCACGACTTGCAGTTTTGACTCTGTTTTTAGTGTTATTTTTTGCATTTGACAACTTCAGAGAGCATGATATGAATGATATATATTCCACACGTGATTGCACTTAACACATTTCACAATAAATCATTATTTATCAACAAAACTTATGCAGAAAATACAAAAAATTAGTAAAAACAGAATATATTGTTTCTAAACAGTCAAACATGTAAATAGTAGTAAATATTGCATTTCATCAGCAAAATTAACATTAAAACATATCAAAAATGTCTATTAAGGATGTCTAAAATAATAAAAAATGAGGCAATATTTGGCCTCATCATCCCCCCCAACTTATTCTGATGCATGTCCTCATGCATTCTGTGAGGCTACAATAGAGCAGAGATCCTTGTCCATGACTCTCTCTTGGTAGCTGAACTTTGGACCAGGAATCCTGTAAAAACCTCTGATTTCCTTTATCTGCTTGAGCCATGCCTGAAACTGATCATCTGGTTGGGGGTCTTCATCAAAAAACCATGGAACAGGGAGTGATTACAATGGGCAATCGTATCTTAATCCTATCCACTGATGTTGCAGCTCCTGAATAACTTGCATGATACCTTCAGCTCTTCTTTTTGACCACTTCAAGTTATTGGGGGAGATAGGTTCTTTCTTCTGCAAGGAAATAGGTAACTCTCCCCAACGATTTCTACAGCTGCTAAAGCACTATTAAAATGCTGGTGAGTAAAATTCTGAAAATCGACTAAGCATCTCTGAAGATTGGTTTCATAAATTTTTCTCACCTTTTCTTCCCTCATCATAGTAAAATGTTGATTGGTTGCACCCCTGTAATCACCATGCATCGGCCTCAGATATAGTGCTGCATTTGCCTCATTATCCTTAATCATCTGCTTCTGCTGTTCCCAATATTCTTGATTTTGTAGAGTGGACAGGAAAGCTCTTAACTGAATATCCCCTGTAAAAATGTGAGGTAGGAATGTGTCATCATCAGGCAGAAAGAAATTATGTAGGAATAACTCACATAGCAGATTTTTCTGTTCTGTTGGGCTGTGTAGGTAGGTATCCACAAATTCCTCAGGATTTTCCAATTTGTATGGCAAATTAGAGTGGATTCTCATAATTTGCCAACGGATAAATCTTTCCCTAAGGATTAAGGTGTAAAACCTTGCAGGTCTTCTGCACTGGACTAAACACTCTGCATTCTGATAGAGATCCTGCACTTGGTTCTTCAATTTTGTTATGTCTGCCTCTTTAGCCTCACATTTTTCCTCCAAAGGCTTCAAAGCTAAAACATTTTCTTCCAGCCTTTGGCATTTCATCATCCACTTTGATAAATCTGTATTATATTCCTCAAGTGGAACCATAAGGGGATTGCGAACAGGTTCTTGCATTTGAGGAACAATATGAACTCTGTATCTCTTTGTCGAGTCATGTCAACCCCGACGAGAATCTATTTGTGTTTCCTTTTCTTCTATTTACGCCAAAGGCGAGTTGACCTGTACTCCTTGTTCTTCTGTTCCTGTCATAGGTAATTCAGTTTGGATTCCCATGTCCTGTGTTATTATGAGGGGTTCATATAGTTCAATATCTACAACAGGAATTGAGGAGATCAGAAGTTGTTCTTGTCCCTGTTCTCCTTCAATATCCATTATAGGTTCTTCCCTGATTGGTGATTTTACTACATGTGCAGCAGTTGCTAATTCTAACAAGATGTCAGCCAATTGAGTTTCATGCAAACTTTCATCAAGTTATGGCTCTAAAGATGCAATTTTAGCCTTTAAACTTGCCACTTCTTTCTGCAACATTGCAATCATTTGATATTTTTCTGAAATAGAATCTTGACACTTCTCTATCCAACCTGTTTGTGTTTTTACCACACTTCTTGCTGCAAATAGTTGTAGTTGGATATCTTCTTCTTCCTCTGCTTCTTCTTCTGTCTCTAACTTTTCTCCTGTCTCTGACTCTTCTTCTGCCTCTGCCTCTTCCTTAGAATCGAAATCTGAATAATCCACCAAGACTATTGCAGGGTTGAATGTAGGCTCTGTTATGTTTGTGGCTGCAGGTTCTGCTAATTCTGCAGGTTCTGCTGATTCTGCTACTACTTCTTGACCTCCTTGGTCAAATGATGTTTTACCCTTTTGAAGTCTTGCAGACCTTCGTAATGTTTGAACAGGAGATTTTATTTTTCTTGTTTTGGGCATTTTCTGAACAGATTCTCTTGGTTCTACCTCATCAGAGCTATTGGACTGCAACACAGTCACATCTGCTAAAAATGATACCCTTCTGCATTTTTTAGCAGAGTCTATTCCAACATGCTTTTATCTTTGCCTTCTAGTTCTAGAAGAGGGAGGTCCCTGTGGAGAGGATGGACCCTCTTCTTGGACAGACTCTGTTTCAATCACTGGCTCAGGTGTTTCTATTTCTTCCTCGTCCATGCTAGGAATTCCAGTTTGTTCTGTAGACCTAGGGCTTTCAACTTCTTCTGCAGACCTAGGGCTTTCAACTTCTTCTGCTTCAGCTGTAAATACAGGGCTTCTAGAAGTGGATCCAACCGAATAGGATATTCAAAAGTTTTAGGAGCATCATCAGGATCAACATATCCACCTGCTGCTGCTTGCTAAGCCATAGTTGTCTTCTTTCTAAAGGATGTTGGAAATAGTTTAGTCAGAGGGGAGTGTTTAGCAGCTAGTGCTTCAAAAAGCTCCTTTTCTAATTTTTCCAACAATTCTTCTGATGAAGAAGGTATGTCTGGATTTTCCTTAGTGATGTCAAATGAAGGCAATTCTTCATCAGACCGAGTAGGTCTCTTTGGTGGCTCAGAGCCACTTCGGATAAACCTCCCTCTTTCGTCTCTCAGCCTATGCATTCATACACATTTACTAAACAGACTGTAGAATTTACAAGAACTATTTTCTGTATCCAGCCTACAGTTCTTGACCTACTTAGATTTGACTAACAACACCATGATCCCCGGCAACGGTGCCAAAAATGATGAGTGTCGTTTAATTCACCATTTGATCATTATTTATCAATCCGGGTAGGTGTCCTAAGGCTGTTTACGATAGTCAATTCGAGCGAGTGTAAGACACTCCATTCAGAAAATGGCTTTATTGGTAGAACAGTTAGTGTTTGCTAGGGGTTCTTCTGTCACTCTAAACCCTATGAACTGAAAGGAAACTAAATTATGCTTGCTGAAATAAAACTGTAGAAATGAAATAATAGTTAAAGAAACCTATTTTTACTCTTGCTGAATCTGAAAATGCACTCGAAAACTGAATTAAAATTGCTGAAATGAAAGTTGCTGAAATTAGAATTGCAGAAAATAAACTTAACTATCTTGCAAAATAAAAGAACAGATCTAAAAATAAACTCAAAAATGAAAATGAAACTACAAACTCTAAAACTGGAAATAAATTCAGCAAAATAAGAAAATGCAAAAAAAAATGACAGGTTTCCTGTTATTCTGCTGTGATGAGCAATTGAACAAGAAAACCTGGTATAAACCTTCTTCCGCTCCCGGGAGTGGCCCTTGCTCCCTGGTTCGGAAGAAGGTGAAGAAGTAGCTCCGGTGTTCTACCTAATCACTCCTTCAATCATAAAGTGAAATTGACAAAAGCGCACTTTTTATTGATTTAAAAACATGCGGGAAAATTCTGCATATTATTGATACTGAAATCTGATTTCACAATATTCAAAATTACACTAATTGCAATCCTAATTCTTCCTACATAGCTCAACCCGGATGGGAGCCGGTTATTTATATTAAAAACAACTAAATCGAGATGTGGAATGATTCAAATTCGGGCATTTTAGGAATCTTTGTTAAAACTGCATTCCTAAAATGCAGAATATGGTTACATATGAAATCTATTCATTGCACACTTGCTAGAGGTCTTCTGCGTTGAAAAAGATGCATAACAGATTTACATAGCTATCCCTATCATTCTCCTGCAATTTGTTGTCTTTCCTGAGCTGTTCTGGTCAAAACTGTGTGTTTCCGGTTATTTCGGAGCAGTCCTGTTATTTCGGAGCAGAATCCCTATTTTTTCCAGAGCAGCGCCAGAATGACTATTTTCAACACTGTTAGAGGTTCTTTGGCCGAGCATTGGGTGGACCAGACTTGTAAGTCTTTCAACAACCTAGTCACACACTTTCCTAAGTTGAATTTGACCAAATCCCAAGCCATGCAAATCTGGCTGGAATTTGTCCAAGTCAAAACAGTTAAAAACAGTTTTGCACAGCTTGCAGTTTTGACCTGTTTTTAGTGCTATTTTTTGCATTTGACAACTTCAGAGAGCATGATATGAATAATATATATTCCACACGTGATTGCACTTAACACATTTCACAATAAATCATTATTTATCAACAAAACTTATGCATAAAATACAGAAAATTAGTAAAAACAGAATATATTGTTTCTAAACAGTCAAACATGTAAATAGTAGTAAATATTGCATTTCATCAGCAAAATTAACATTAAAACATATTAAAAAGGTCTATTAAGGATGTCTAAAATAATAAAAAATGAGGCAATATTTGGCCTCATCATCATGTGTGGTTGGTCTCCTTCGACCTCGATCCGTGGGCCCTCTTTGACCTCGCTCTGATACCAGATGTGGCACGGTAGTTAGGTGGAGCAATAGAAAAAATGTAAAGTATTATTAATTCACCAAAATGCAATGTTTACAATTGTTAAATAATAGGATAATTAACTGCTTTAGAAAACTTAGGGAATATATAGGGAAGAAGAAAAATAGGGAGGAAAGGAGGAAAGGAAATAGGAGTCAAAATCCCTACCATCCATGTCATCCAATCTGGCCAGTCATCTACCATCCAAGCCATCCAATCTGCCCAGTTAGTCATTGTCCAAGGAGGTAAAAGGGTAAGGTCCAAAGCTTACCGTTGTCAAACAATTTTTTTACCTTTTACCGCTTTAACTTCCAACACTCCTTTGACACTCCATGCAATTGGTAAAAATATTTTTATGTTATTAGCCATGATTGCATATCTATCAAGAGAATATCATTGCTCTTCAAGTTTAAAATATCCTCTAACCTCTTAATTATACCCTATGCATATGAAACATTACAAAAATTACTCATAAATGGTTGCAAGCAAACACAAGATAATATAAGTAAATATAAACTTACATTAATAATTTTTATTTTTATAAAAATAAATATATTTAGCTTAACTAGATGAGGTTGAAGAATGGATGGTTGAGATGTTGGACAGATGGTTGAGATGTTGTGAAAGGTTGGCCAGAAGGCCTAGATGTTGTAGATGGTTGAGATGTTGTGGAAAGTTGAGTTGTAGCGAAAAGGTTTTCTTCCTTGATGGGAGAGATTATATTTTGCAGTGGTGCTTTGGTCCTAATTTTATTTTTGGTGTGCCAGTGGGTTTTGAACCCATAGGGATTAGGGTGGATATTTCCCTTTTTTTGTGATCTCGAGGTTTTTCTTTCTGGTTTTCTTGTCTAAAAAACATGACCAATATAGGATTGGTCTTGGGAATACTTTGACAATGTTTGTGGATTCTGGGTCTGTGGTTTCAAAGAACATCTTGTTGGTCTTCCCTATTCTTGGAAGGAATACATTTTCAAGCACTTGTTTAGTTGTGAGAGGGATTTCATCTGTCAGATGTTTTATCGCTAGCCCTAGATTTACTTTGTTTGAGAACATGGGTCCTTTAGTGGATCTAGAGAGGTTCATGCAGACAAATGGGTTGGAGCCTTTGGGCTTCAAAGTAATCCCAATCACTCTCAAGATATTGGATTTGAATGTTGATGTAAACAAGATTTCAGCTTTGAGTTTTCTTGTTGCTAGTTTTGGCTGTGTTTTACCTACAACCAAGGATCTTGTATTTTTGGCTCCTTTTAGGTTTTTGCAAGATTTTTTTTTTAAGGCTTTTGTGTGCTGAGTAGGAACATGATCCAAATGCTGATTACTAAGTCAAGAAGTCTTTTTTTTGCTTACAATTATTTGGGTGCTCAATGATTTTGGCTTATTGTATGAGGAAAGTCTAACTCTATTTTGGGTTCTTTTCCCTTGGGTATCTCTTATCGGATTTGGAAGCCCAAAATAGTTCCAAAATTTTTGTTTAGGTGGGAAAATCTTAAATTTGAACAATGAATCAAAGATAAGTGGGATCTTGGTAGGAGAATTCAAAATTAGGTTCTTTATAGTTCTAGTCCTTTAAGGTGTCATCCTCGAGAGGTTGCAGGGTTTGGTTACCTAACTATGTAGATTCAGTGACTTTCCTGTAGGAATGCATTTGCACCTTTTGGAGTCCCTAGTGTAGTTCTGATGTGATTTTTGCTTCGGTTGCAGTTCCAATTTGGGAGAGGTCTATGGGTTTGAGTTGTTGGGAAGGAGTGAGCCTCTTCCTAAAAAAGATATTGGTTAGAAATTTTACAGGTTTTATCTTGTGTGTCTGCTGCAGGAAGTTAGATTCTAGTTTGGTTCGAGAAACAAGGTTTTTGGTTTGGGCATGAAATTATTAAATTTAATTTTTGAATCAAAGAAGAGCGGGAGCTTGGTTGGAGAAGGTAAATATGGAGTTATTTATAGATATAGTCCTTTGGCGAGGTATCCTCGAGATATTATGTGGGTCTAGTGACATGCCCACATGAATACCTATTTTACCATTCGAAGATATTGCTTATAGGTTCCTGTGGTTGGATTCTTTGGCACCCTTGTTTCAAATTTTATTTTGCCCATTTGAGCGATAAAAATCAGCTCATTCTCTAGATTTAGTGTTGGTGAGAATCACTTTGAGTTTAAAATTTCCTATCCTTATATTGGTTTTCAAAATTCTCTTATGGTTGTTCTTGCTTTAGGCGGGATACGATCCTTTGGATCTCTTGGTTCTCTTGGATCTCCTAGATCTTGGTTTCTCTTGGGCTTTGTTGTTCTTTGGAGTGTGGTTTCTAGATCCCTCAGGGTGAGATCTCTTTGTGTTTCACTTTAGTTTATCTTTGAAATTTTTTTCTTCTTTGTAAAAGGTTTGGGGACCCTTTCAAAACCCATTTTGTAAAAGTTTTGAGGACCTTTTCAAAACCCCTTCTTGAATATAATTAAAACAAATATGAGGTAGAAGCACTTACAACTTGCTACATTGAACCTACACTTTTTAATAAGAAAACTAATGTTTTTAATATTTCATAAATTTATGATTTAATAATATTACATTTGTACATACCAATATTAAAATTAGTCTTTCTTTTATTTTGAATGAAGGAGAAAGACTAGATACTATTTATATATATAAATTAAACACCATAATATGCATGAAATAAAATTAAGCATGTTATCAATATTTATATAAAAATAACATATAACAACCTTCAGATTTAAAAAAAAAATTCTCAACTAACTAAATAAATGCATGTGTGTCACATTTTGAAACATATTTGAGAACATATACACAAGTCTAAAACATTAAAATACTAATCTTATGTCCAAATATGTTTAATAATAATAGCCATTATTGGCTACTATTATCAATTTGAGAATATAAATATATATAGACCTCCTCCTTTAAAGTTGAGGAATTTAACCATTTGAGCTCATGTTGTTTAATATTGAATATATTTTACTTAGATCACAATAGTGATAAATAATTATATTTTATAGATATATATATTTTTAATAATGAACCTTATTAGACATTTAATAATTATGGATAATATGTAAACTTTATAACTTTTACATATCTGATTTAAAAAAAAAATTAATTTAATTTTAAATTATGATTAATCAATATCAACACATAAAAGACTCGTGAGAGATACGATAGTGGTAAGTCCTTGGGTTTTCATCTAGGAAACCCAAGTTTAAACCTTGGTATGAGGGGACCAGGACCCATCATAAAAACCTGTGTAAAATCAATTTTTTTGTTCAACAAGGAAACCATCAGGGTTATGCATAGTGGCGATTATTCACAAATTGGGAAAATATTAGGATTTCCAAAATTAGAAATTGGCAAATATGAGGACCCTCGACGTTGGCCCATTCACCTAAAATTTTAAGGACTAATTGTTTCTTAGGGTCAATTTACCACAATATATATCCAAACATAGGCATATGTGTACTCGTTGAAAAGCTCTTTTCAAGCCTGATCTAATGGTGGTGTTTGTATACAGTTATAAGGTAATTTAATAGGTCAAAATGTGCCCCAAAGATGAAATTAATTTTTAGGGCTTGAAATACCCCAAATTTTGGTGTGAAGATGATTGATTTGATTTGCTTAGGATTCACCTTGATTCACCTTGATTTTTATTAGGATTCACCATTTTTTTACAAGTACATTTAAAGTCCAACCCCTTGTGCATAACCCTAGAAACCATAATGGTTAGGGACTTGGCCTCTCTTTGAGAAGGTCTGAGGTATAAAACATGACATGCCCAAAAGGGGATAGATCGGATGGTAGCAGTCGAGTGTTTGTTAGTTGGATGCCCTAGTTGAATGCTTTGGAGGATTGAGGTCTTGTTGACTTCATCTAACCTAGTGGGCTAGGGTTTATAGTGATAGCACCCAATGGTGCTACCAATTCTCCTATGTATTAAAAAATAAAATAAAATAAATATTAACACATAAAAATGATAAAGATTGTCTATAAATATTTAATGCGTATTTTATTTTCAATGTTTTTTTATAAAATAATGTAAAGTATCTTTAAACCATGAATATAATTTAGCCAATTAAATTTTGTGTAGTGAATTCTCACTATAGTGGATAAATATTGCTCTTGGAGGTAGTTTTGACCAGAGCACTTGCTTGAAGCCAAAATAAATGGGTCCAATACCCCTACTACTTATGATGTAATCAAAGCTAGAAGACCACCTAAGATGTGATCAAGGAGGAACCACCATCGCTAACTAATCTTGTGTCTAAATCTTCACCCATCATGCACCTTAGATAAGCCACCAAACCAATATGCAACTAGGCATCAAGGACTTTTCGATGATAGCTAAGGAGAACCTTAATGAGAGAAGCACCCCTAGAGCCTTTTTGGTGATAGCTAATGGGATGTCACTTTTTCTAAGGTTTTGTCCCATCCATGATTCATGGATCAACCTCCCTTTCAAAAAATAGGGACCCACGACATGTCTTTCCTCCAAATTCTTAAGTGTTTGAATTGGGGGAAATACGGGTCATTTAGGAGATCCTAGAAAGAAGAAGGTCATAGAAGCTCTCTCTTACTCAGATGAAAGATTAAGGTCTAAGGACTGCCCGAAGCCTACCAACTTAAAAAATTCTAAGTCGTGAGGCTTTGACTATGCTTCATGGTCTCTTAGCCCTAACAAGATTTGACCTAAAAAATATGGCAAGGATACAACAAATTGCACAAGAGGATAATATTTCCCATGTTTCATGCACCATCTCCTCGAGCAGAAAGCGATATCCTCAATATGCACAATCGCACCAACATATTCATCGAGGGGGACTATAGAGAGCATGGATGAACCTGTCTTCGAACATTGAAATACTAGACCAACTCAAAGAAACTATATATGAGGGAATATATGATGATCTAGTTTTGGTCTTGACATTCCATAATCAGATGTAGTTCCCCAAGTGGTAACATAAAAATTAAAGTGGCGATAGGGAGGACAACCTAAGAGGTAATAGGCTTGAGATATTAATGATGGTTGATCATGTGAGTGTAATCATGGAGATTTATTATAGGCCTCCAGAGCCTCCAAATCATTCATTATTGATGTCAACTAGCCATGGAAAAATTTTAAATTCATATTTTGTAATCTTGCATGTATTTTAGAGGGAAGCTCTCCTAATTTATTCTTATAAATATCACCCTTCTTCTCTTTGTAATCATCGAAGGCCCTCCATTCTTCTAAAGTAGTATTTTCCTTCATTCTCCTCCTTGTCCTAGCCTAGCCTAAGCCTTGTGCAACCTATAAGTTAGTTTTCAAACCTCTTCCCTCTGTATGTATGTAAGTTGGAGTTCACATTAATAAAGCATCTATGACCATTTCCTTATCTTTGTCATGGTTTTGGTGTGGGTGTTCTATTTTTTTGCACTCTCAAAAAGTTTGTATGTTCCTCACATATTGTCGCATGTTGCCCATGTGTTCATCTGAATCCTGTCATGGCATCAAGGGAGTCTTATAATTTTTTTTTCTTTAGTGCATTGTCATCCCTTAGTATAGGCTAGATAGGTTTATGTTTCTCGTACCTTTAATAATTTCCTTTACTTTTCATTGTATTTTACTGCTTTTCGTAGTTTGCTTTACTTTTCCTCTTTTTATTTTTCCCATTTTTTTCAAAGTCAACCTAGGCTAGAAGTAGAGTAGAGTAGCGAAGTAGGAGCATAACAAAATGAGTGCCAAAGGAGAAATCTAGGAGCAAGGAACCATCCTTGGGTAAAAAACCTAAAGGTCATCAACAGAAGCCGCGTCCCACACTTCCCCAAGCTTCCCAAGACAGGTAATCTCGCACGAGACACATGGAATTAGATGCACCAACTCGATCAGAGGCGATGGTAGATGTCGAGGGTGCAAGAGGGTCACTTTCATCCCCCAACACTTTGCACCATGATTAATTAAAAATATCCTTAAAAGATAATGGGAATGGACAATCACTATGTGATCTAACTATAAAGGACATGAAAAAATTATAATATTAAGTTTTAAAGAAACAATTTACTTAACATATATCTTTAAAATATTATAATCACATTCACCTTTGTATGTATAAAATATATAAAATACCAATATATTGGTAAATTTTAGCTCATATACCAAAAGGAGTTTTGGAAAAAATTAGACAGCCAATTTATAGACTTTTATGGATAGGGAAAAAAGAAAGTAAAGGTATTATCCTAGTTAAATGGAAATCCTTAGCCAATCCCAAGGAAAATGGAGGATGGAGACCTATGAGCATTTTACTGTTTAGCAAGGTTTTAGCTGCCAAGTGTGTTTGGAAGATAATTTCAAAGGTAGGCTTATGGAATAAGATCATATGAGAAAATTATTTAGAGCCACTCATAGATGATGAGTGGATAAGGGCCCCAACAAAGTAAACCCATAATATTTCAATCTATTGGAAGACAATGATTCAGACCTTTTATATTGTAGATGATTGGCTTACCTAGAAAATATGTGATCATTCAAGGATAAGACTAGGCTTAGACCCTTGGATTGGTTATGGTGGTATGCATAGACTACCAGATAATATAATTCAACTCCTAAGAACTTAGGGTATTGGAACTCTCACCTAGAAGCTGATCCATAATCATCTACAAACTGGATACTAGGGTGGAAGGAAGTACTAGTTTTAGGGCTACAGGGCCAAGAGGCACACTAGTGGGAAGAATATGTGGGGAGGCTTAAAGCTAAATATATCAAGTTGTAAGAGGAAGTTGGTCAATTGGTATAGACAAAGAATGGAGCTATGGGATATTACACTCAAATTTGGGGTATAAGACTCTGTTGGAAGATAGAAATGATGATTCAACATGGTGGTGGAAGTCACTTTGGAAGAAAAAAATCCCATTGAAGACAAGACTGTTCTTGTGGCTTACCATAAAAAATAAGGTTTTGACATGGGAGGTATTATAGAATAGGAGTTGGAATGGTCCAAGAAGGTGCCATTTACATAAATTAGACAATGAAACAATTGATCATTTATTGGTAGCTTGCTTTTTTACTAGACATGTTTATACACCAAAAAAGGACTTTAACGACGGTTGAAATAAGGTGGTTTTTTATGATGATAAAAAACTGCTCTAATAGACCTTAAGAGGGTGGTTTAAAACTTCCCTCTTAGGGTCACCCTAATAGGGCATTTTTAAATCGTCCTCTTAGGGATAAGAGGGCGGTTTTAAACCGTTGTCTTAGGGTCACCCTAAGAGGATGGTTTAAAACCACCCTCTTAGGTCACCCTAATATAGTGGTTTTAAATTTCCCTCTTAGGGCTAAGAGTGCAGCCTATTAGCCCTAAGAGGGCAATTTAAAATTGCCATCTTAGAGATATCTCCCTTTAAAAAAATAAATGTCGCACAAGAAATGACTGTGTGCACATCTTCTCTTTTCTACCCTGCATTTATAGTAAGTTGTTCATTGATTATCATAGATAATTTGGACCAGATCAGAGTATCAAGTTTTTTAGAAGATTTTTTAGCGAAATATGGATGAGGAAGGAGAGAAATTGAAACTTGGGAAGCATATGCCCAAAATAGCGCTAAGAAACAAGTCTCTCATTATCACTTTTGATGAAGATGATTGCAGATCACTCTTAACTTCCTAACTTAAATATCACTAAATATTTTTATTGCATTTCTAACCAAACTATTTTTGAATTTTTCAATATTCTCATGTGAAATACAATTTCGATGAATTCTCTTTTATTTTATAAAATTTCACTTGATTTTGCTTTCAAAGATTGGGATGGGGAATAATGCATTGATATTGATCAAGCTTAAGAAGTATTTCAAATTTTACTTGGCTAGGATTTATTTTTAGCGGCTCATAAACCCTGGTTCTTTCTATTTTTATTTTTTATGTTTTTCACTGGTTGATAAGCCCTGTTACCTTTCTTCTGCTCAATCAAGATAATTCTACCACATATTTCTCTGAAGATGTAGTTAGAATTATTTTTTCAAAGTTTGTAGTTGGGTATTGTGTATACATTGAATAAACATTTTGACCTAGGAGGGCTTGGAATTCATAACAAAAGCCTCAAAGGCCACAAAAGAGCTCAAATAAACTTTTCACTTTTAATTTGAGTACATGGGAAATTTTTCAAGGAAATTTTGATTTAGGTCTCATTTGGATACAATAAAATTCTAAAAGTGACACATCTGTAGTCACTAAAATCATGTAAATCAGATAAGACTGCTAATGTGCCACTCTTATTGACATCATATGGCCATCAAGACCTACAAATTGGAGGCCCCAAATGGGTAAGCTCTTTCGCCTTGTGCATGGCAAGGGCATCGACAAGTGGCAACACTTGCCCTGCATGCTAGAACTTGCCCCTTTGCACATTTACCATATTTTGGCTATAAATTGAGGTGCTCCTACCCCATTTCAAGGAGATACAATTACAAGCATTACTCACAAAGTGCTACTCACATTTGTCCTCACATTTTCCCAAGTATTTTCCTTGAAAACCTCTTCATTCGAAGGTGCTTTTAGGGGCATCCCAAAATATGCTAAACCAATTCCAAAACCTGTCAAATCTGAGATTTATTTGACCAAATACAATGACAACACATTTAGGATAGTTTTAAGCCAAATCCCATTGAAATTGGTGTTAAAAACCACCCAATTTTGTGACCGTCCCTACCAGGGACGGTTAATAGTCCTAATTGGACTTGCCAAGTACGACCATGAAATGGCTAAAAAATTTTGTTTTATTTTAATATAGATCAATTCTAGATCATTAGAATAGCAACGTACTCAATTTTTGTTAATTTTGGAATAGATTTGATGTGTCGATTTCATATTTTGTGATTTTTGTCTTAGTTGTTCCTACCAAGAATGACCATAGGTTTTGATCATAATTTCATTTCAATTTATGCTTAGATACTTCCAAAATAATATAATTAATATTCTATTAAATTTACAAGTCATTTGGATTTATTTAGATTTGTCACAAATAAGTTTTACGTTCATTATTGCACACTTTTCAAGGTTTTCTATATAAAATGCATATGCTATTGATAGATTTCAATATATTGTGTGTAGGTGTAGGTATTATAGGCATGAGGGAGGAGCTAAGTAGTAGTATAAAATAAGCCTAATATTAGCTCTCAATTGTGGATCATGAAAAGAACATTGGAAGCACATATTTAATCTCATGAAGGGATTTGATCCCTTGTAATTTGTAATCTAAAATGTATCAAAATGGGAAGCCCTCAAAGGGGATGTATCGTAAACTTTTGAATTTATGAATTTATAAATACAAGGAGAAACCCCCCTTTTTAATTTAAATCATTCATATTTTCAATAGCTTACCTTGTTTACATCTTTTGCATATTTCTATTGCATGCTTTCTTAGAAACACTAGATACCGTTTCAGTTTCAATCCATTAGGTGAGATGTTGTTTTTAAATTATTTAATGGAGATCACGATAGGACCTTTTACCTTGTCCCATTTCATTTGTATTATTTTTGACATCTTTTTTTTGTTTTGTATATTGCAGGTTCTGGTCGTTCTAAGTAGAAACGACCCCTAAATTCCTAATTGGAATAGCCAGGGACAACCACTGTAAACGTCCCACCCATAGACGACCACCAAATTTGTAGCCATGCCATCTAGGGATGACCACAAAACCATGGATTTTCTACAAAAATTTCTAGAAACAACAATTTTTAGAATAGAAAAGGTAAACTTTGAAATCTTCAATTTGCATCTAGGTTGTTTAGGAAAGGTTAAATTTCAATTTTTCTTGTTTGTTTTGTGCAATTGAAAGTTAGATTCCATATTTCTAATTACGCATTAAAAAAAAAAAGTAAAATAGGAAAAATAACAACCTTTAGCAATGCATTTTCTTGGTTTTACCTATGTGTGACCTACCTAAGGGTTAGGGTTTCATATAGTTTACAAATTTTGTAGCTTCCTTTTATATATATGCTTATGATTTTGAAAGTAAAACACAATTTCATGCATTTAGTGAACATTCATTGATGCTATCTTATTTTATTTCAATAATTTTAAAAGGAATCACACACACCACGCTTCTTTTTAACGTTAGTGAGTTGGAATTCATCCCCAACCATTGATAGAGTTCAACGATTGTGGGTTTCATCTCCATCCATTGTCTCATACCCCATGTACCCTATTTTAGCCAAAACTAACTCCAAGAACCATCATAGCTTATGGAATAGAGCACGTTTATCTCTTTGGAGAGGTATATTGCTGACCATGGTGAACTAGGTGAGGACTGGAAGGACCTGTATTACCTGATTGGGTATGTATTTCATCTCCATACTTTGGTTGGATAACGTGATTAGAATTTTATTATCAATTGTCGAGCTATGAGTGTATAGGTGAAAACCACTTAAACAATTGAGAATTACATCAACAAAAATTCAAAACACGTGAAAGAGATTCTTTACAAAAATAACAAATCAAAAACACATACTTTTTAAAAGAGATAATCATTTGTATTCTTGTGTGTTTCTATTGATTGTGTATTTGAATTCATAAAAATTGTAAAGGAGATAATCACATAGAGATCTAGAGTAATTAGCTATGGTATATACCCATATCCAATCCCATTTAAGGGTGGACGTTATGGGGAGTAGGCAAGAAGAAATAGAGTGTATTTTATTTGACCCCAAGGACATGGTTATACCTCCTTGGAGGCCAACTAATCTACCTAGTTCTAGAAGGTTAGAGAGGAGACATAGCCTACAAGGGACTCCTACATAGGGTACCCCCATAATTCAAAGTCCCAATCTGGGAAATCATTTCCCTAATATGGATACTTTAAATGCCTTCTTTCAAGAAGAGCAACCACATAATGAGGTACCTCCAAATAGAGCAATACCATACATTCATGTGCTTGCTCGGTCTACTCCGTGCACTATTGTGTAGGATCAAGACTATACACCTAGGGTGGGGCTAAATGATCATATCATGCTCTCAAATCACCCTTCACCAAGGTACCAAAATCAAGATGAGTATGATACACGTCGAAGTGGAAGAGTCAACTCTGCTCTACCTTTCCTCATTTTTGAAGCAAGACCTAAGGATGATCCTGATCATTCTCAGTCACATTATTCCATGCAAGCACGATGTGCCTCTATGCCTACAGAATATCAAGAACACATGTTTAGGGGTGAACCTCAAGTAAATGTGACTTCTCTCAATCAAGGTAAACTCATAGTAGATTTCACTAATACTCCTAAACAAGATAGGTATCAAGGCAATAGTGCTAGGGCACATAGGCCTAATACAACTGATCAGATAAATTAGCTAGTCAAGAGGTATGATGATCGTCAAGCTAATTTTAATCAACTTAGGTCAGATAAATAATGCTTGGATCTCTTAGAGCAGTGACAACAATTAGAAAGACAAAGACTTGAACAACAGATTCAAGAAACATTGCGTAATGGGGTTCCTACTCCAAGCACGCATAGATAGGAGGCTTGTTCGATGTAACCTACTTTTCATCAGAATAGATCTCCTAGACCTGATCCAATGTTACCTCCTAGACCTTCTAGGCCTGATCAGAACTTACTTAATAGGCATAATATAGATCACCTTCAACAGAATTTCATTCCTCCTTGTAGACCCCTTCTAGAAACACCTTATGAGACTTATGATGATTTAGAATAAAATAAGGATTACTTAGGAGCACCTTTTGGAGGCATGGATGATGATAATCAACCACCTCAACATATGCTTAACTTGTCCCCCTCTACGGGTACAAAAAAAAGAAGAGGAGATTAAATCCTCTTATGCGTATCGAGCATTGCTTGAATGCATGGAAACTATAGAGAGTAAGATAGTTGGGACTGGGCTTCAAAATTCCACCTTGCACCAGTTGCACATTCAACCACTGCATCCATCTATACCTTCTCCTCCATACCCTGAGCATTTTAAAATGCCAAAATTAGACAGATTTAAAGGAGAAGAAGATGTGCAAGAGTACATTACAAGATTCATGAATTAGTGCTTTAGCATACAGGATAATGATGCATTACTCTTGAGGAATTTCTTAATTACCCTTTCTGGCCCTGTCGTTGAGAGGTTTAACCAACTTCCAAGACATAACATATATACTTTTGAACAGTTTGCAGATGCATTCTTGGAACATTTCACTTTCAATACCAAAATAAAGGCAACCTTAAATGACCTTACAAGGATGAAACAATATGACGATGAGTCTATCATTGACTATGTAAATAGGTGGTGAACGCTCCTAACTAAGCTACCCTATCTATTTCCAGTATCTGAGTTAACTCGGATGTTTTCAAAGAGTTTTTTGAAACCAATATCCTTATTATTGCAACTCCAACAATATCCCACTCTCGAAGGTACTCTAGCACAGACTAAAACCATAGAAGAGATCAAAATCCAAGAGGGGGAGATAGCCAAACCTCGTAAGGAGGGACAAAGAATCCTAAGAGCAATTCAATGCCATAAAATCCAACAGTGATCAATCAAGTGGCCATTAGTGTCCCAGGGCTTGCACAAATGATGCCTCCTCAAAAGGTAAATTATTAGGCTCGACCTCCTCCTACAAGTTATAATAGTAATACTTGAGCGAATCAGGGTCAAAATCAACTGTCACCCTAAGCGATAGTTTATGCCCTTCGACAAGTCAATGGAATCCCTATTCAATCATCTATAGGCTGCCAAAATGATTAATTTACCATAAGTTAAGCCTATAGATCCAAATAAAGGCTAACCAAAGCCTATGGGACGTCGATAAAATCAATTTTGTATCATCGGTAGAGTGGCCATGATTTACCTACGTGCTATAGTTTCAAACACCTAGTGTAGGATATGATTGAAAGGCATGAGCTCCAAGTAGATAATCCTCTTACCCCAAATAATTAGCAGATGGGTGTTTTTAAGGACCCATTACCTACTCATGAGGTATAGATAGCTCCTACTAAACCAATGAATGAGGTCCATATGGAACCCCTTTGCAAGGGTACATCGGGATGGTGAGTATTGTGACTAGGAATAGACGTTATCCAAGTCAAGTTGCACCACTTGTAACTTCAAGCGATGTTCCATCAACGTCGCAGCCTCCACCACCTTTAGTACAAAGCCTTCTACCTAGGCCAACAATGACAATAAAAATCAAGCTTGCACAAAGCTTGAGGACAACATCAACAAGATTATCCATTTACGAGCTAATTCAATAATCTCCTCATCATAGAGGAGCTCTAATGGATATTCTTAAGTCAATAGAATTATAGCCCCAAGATTCTAACTCCTTTATTGATTTTGTGGGGCATGTGCAGCAATGTAAGGAACCAATGATCACACCCCATGAGTACAAACTCAAGACAATAGCAAGTAATGTGGTTGACCCTCCTTTACACATCATCATATGTGTGAATGAAATATTGTATAAAAGCGTTTTAATAGACACAGGTTCATCAAGTAATATAATAACTACTAGTGCTCTAAATCACCTAGGACTGTGAGCATCCCATGTTGTTGAGTCCACATACACCCTTCGAGCATTCAATGATACAATATGCTCCATATTCGGTAATGTAGTCCTACCCATTTAGGTGGGATACAAAACTATAACGACAATGTGTCATGTGTTGGACGATATGCTCCATAGTCGGTAATATATTATACGATATGCTCCATAGTTGGTAATATATTTCTATAGAAATTATCTACACTAAAATTGATTCAAAATTGTGGCTCAATTCATGGTCATACCTAGGTGTTCCAATTGGGACTGTTAACCGTCCCAGGTGGGGATGACCACAAAATAGGGTGGTTTTTACCACCAATTCCACTTGGATCTGGTCTAGAATCCTCTTAGGGGTGTTGTCAAATTTGGTAAATTAACTCATAGGAATGGATGGGTTTTGTATGGTATGTGCATATTTGGGGATGCCTTCAAAATGCCTTCGATTGATGAAGTTTCCAAGGGAAAATACTAGGGGAAAAGGTAAGAGAAAATATTGGTAGCACTTTGTGGTCGATGCTTGCAAAGGTCTCTCTCTGAAATTGAGTGGATTCACTCCAATTTATAGCCCAAGAGGGCCAAAGGGGCAAAGGGGCAAGTTGGGGCATGTAAGGTATGTGCCACCACTTGTCAAAGCTCTTTTCATGCATTGGATGGAAGAGACCTCCAATTTGAGCCTCCAATTTGCAGTTTGTGATGGCCTAGACAGTCTCCCAATCTATCATAAGTCATTTGGGTAGGATAAATGGTAGAAATTAATTGCCATTTATCTCGTATTTGATTTTTGAGGGGTCTATACCATGGCCATCCCACCCAGGGATAGTTTCTTGTGGCCATCCTTGGGTGGGACGACCATGAACAGTTGCCATCCTGGGGTGGATGACCATGGCTACATGGCCCAAAACTTCCCAAAAGTAGGGTAAACCTTCCCAAAAATGGTTAGGACCCCTAATTAGCCCCTAAGGGTTGCCCAATGGGGCCATATGATGTTGATAATAGTGGCGTCATTGCAGTATTATCTTATTTACGTAATTTTAGTGTCTACACATAGGGGCAAATCAAGGGTCGGAATTATTTTTTAGTCTGTAGAGGTGAACCGTGAATCTATTCTACTAGAGGCGAACTTATGATCAAAAAGTATGGTTAGAAAGCATAATCAATTTAAATTTGATAGAGGGTACAAGATGCTAGAAAAAGAGCATGAAGAAAGATAAGATTCACATAAGGAGAATAAAACTTACCCCCAAGCTTACTCATAAAAATTTGAGATCGATAAATCCCAATTGTGAAATCACTCTATATCAACTTGGAAGACAAAGCAAAAGATAGAAAGTGTGGTCAAAGCATTTGGGAGGGATGATAGAGGTTTAAATATCTAGAAACAAGTTAAGGAGGCTATGGGGCATAATGAATTTGGTCCCTATTTTACTTGGGATGAATTTGTGACCTATAAGAGTAGACCATGAATTTTCTCTATCAAAATACATAGAGCCAAATGGGAGGAAACATGCTTCTAAGCTATATAGGAGGTGGTAATGTTGTAATGGCAAGTAAAGAAGACTAGGGGAAGTAAGCAACAAAGTTGGATTTTATTTGCCTTGGTCTTGCGAAGAATTTGTGATTGATACTGTCCAACCATGAAATCATCTTATGTGAAGGAAAAAGGTAGAAATCTACCAAACAAGGAGGCTTCAAGGTTGAAATGGTGAGGTAAAGGCCAAGCTAAGCCTAGCCTGTATCTACACAGTGACTTGGGAACATAATTATTGTTGGTCAAAGAATTTGTCTAATGGAAATTTTTATGCACCCATAGACCTTGACCAACATTGAATGACCAGGGAGATTTGAAAATTGTAGCAACCAGTTTCCAGAGGCAAAAATAGTTGCTCCAACTGTATAATCATGACTTGCTAACATAACAAATATTTGTCATACTAAGTAGTACTAAGCATGTTGTTCGCATCTGGTTCATTGATATTCGTTGATTATTTTTAGTTGAGCCACTCTATAACCTACGTAATGACCACAAACTTAACCATGTTTCTGAGATTATTTTGACATGTGATCTCATCGAACAGGTTTCCTAAGATGATGGCAATCCATGTGTAGGTGGTCTAGCACTAGATCTGATTGAGTTGGCTACCAAACTTATATGTTGTGATATCATGATGTTGGGTATCTAAAACCTTGGGGGATCCTAGTTGGGTACAAAGCCTCAAAAAATATCAACACTTGCTTTCCTTGTGATCCTGTAATCTATGGTATCAAGCTGAATTTTTGGTATCCCTTTAGGCATTGATTGGGTAAAAATCCTCTAACATCCAAAATTGGACTTTCAATCATGTTGAATATTCGACATCCTTCTATGCTCCGATCAGATACAAATCATCTAGTAGCCTTCAGACTTGTATTATTTCCCTCTAATTCTCTATTTTTGGATTTTGATCTTTAGGTGAAGAGTGTGCAACTTGATGAGCCTCAGTCAGGTGCAATTCTTACAGTGGCACTAATACTTAGGCTTCCTCCTATAGTAGGTCGAATATTTGGCACCTCACCAGGCTTCAATCGAGTGCAAATATCTTGGTACTTCCCTATAGTTGGTCGAAACTTTTGGACCTCCTCAGGTTCTGATCAGGTGCAAATCTCCTAGCATCCTCTAGACTTGGTCATTTTTTCACCTTTCTTTGCTTGGCTAGTTTTTGGTTTCTAGATGGAGATTTTGGGACTTTTGTGGATCTCAATCAAGCATAGATCTTTCAGCGACTTCTATACTCTAATCTTTCATTGACCATCTTTTGCTAAAGGTATATTGTATTGCTTCATAGTGCCCAACCACTATACTTAATTTTGCACCTTCACATTGAAGTGCTTGTGGGTGATGATTTGCGAATACCCACACTTTTGGTGACTCACAAGGACTTTTCATCTCATGGAAAAAGAACTTAGACTGACTATCCATATACCATAGGTAAGTGGCAAAAAAAGGGCTAATACATGAGACAAATTACTAAAGCCTTTGCAATTGTTAAGGGGATAGTGAACAAAATTACGAATATGGACTGGATAATGGATTCCATATTAAACCTCACAAGTGGTAAGTGATAGTGGGATGAAGGTGATGAAACCAAAATTGAGCACGAGGACACCTGAAGGATGGGACCTTTCCAAGAGACTCAAGCTAGGATCCGTAGGAAAAACTATGAAAATGAAATTGCAAGCAAAAATATGTACAAAAGCAACAAAAAAAAAGGAAGCAAAAAAATTGGAGAATATCTAAAATATGATATGCACCCATAAAAATGGAACTTAACGAGTAAATTTGGTTTTCACTTGTGCAATTTGTCACCTCATCATCATTTGTAATCTAGGTAGATTCTACAAGTGCCATTGGTCTGACTTGGGATAATCTAAGCATTGAGGTGTGTCCCATCTTCAGTATCAAATATCTGATGATAATTTATTACTGCTACCCTATTTTACAACTACCCCTCGATTTCCCTTTACACTTGTTGCATTGGGCTTCAGAGTCATTATGTACATCCCAATATTAGAGTGAAAGACCCTCAAGTAGTAGTATATTGCTTGTTCATTAGTTGGACACAGACCTTGTAGTACTCTTTTCCATGTTTGGATGAATCTGATGTTGAAATCTATTATTTCTTCTTGTGGGTGCCTTTGGATGGTAGTAAAATCTGTTAGCAGAGAGAAAGGGTTTTCTTGTTCATTAAATTCTTTAATCAACTTGTCAGTCAGCCCATCCCAAGAAGATATAGTTAGATTTGGTAAGGTTCTAAACTGGTAAGACATATTCCCTTTCAATGACATTACCAAGAGTCTTATCATGATATCCTTATCCTGAATACTATGTATGGTGGCTAATGTTGATACATCTTGAAAATTAATGTATTCAATTTTGGTGGTACCATCATACGTTGGTAATGCTTTCAGAGCTATCGGGATAATAGGATTTTGGATTGGTAAATTCATAGATCCCATATGATTCTAGGTCGGGTGATTATGAGCATTTAGATTCTGATTTACAACCATTATTTTTGGTGTAATAGGATGGACTATCAGAGTCAAATTGGAATCAATGGGATTGGCTATAGTGTTTAGATCTACAATAAGGACTGGAGAGTGCGGTGAAATAGGTAGGAAGCTTGGATGAATTCTAAAGCTACCAAACTATAATTCTAGAAACTCAATCGGTTCTTCTAATTTTCTAGTTGCTTGTCTTGTGATCATATATCTAAGAATCTAGGCAAGACATCTTAATAAAAGGTGGATATGCAAATATTTTTTGGGTAATGATAGATTGAATCGCTAGGTGATAGAAGTGGATAAGACAGAGTACCACCTAGATCTATTTAGGTTTTAAATTCAACTGGTCATAGAATATAGGTCTCTAGATCTGAGTGGAGTCGCCAGGTGATTCTCAAAACATTTGATAATAGAGGATATCACTGATCCTATATCAACTAAATACGGGACCCTAGAGTCCCACTAAGCGTACCAAAAACTATTTGTCAGAGAATCTATCTAATGGAAAGGTTTGTGTGCCCATAGACCTTGACCAACATTGAATGATCAGGCAGCTATGAAAATTATAGCATTCAATCCCAGAGGAGGCCGGTTCCTTGAAGTCCCAACTAACTATTCCTAAATACGAAGGGAAAAGGGTGTCGAAAGAAGAAAAAGCAACTAAGCCAAAAATTAAATTGGTGCAGATTAAGCTGCATCAAGACATGCATATTAAGATATTTCATGACCAAACTAAAAATGCCTAAAAAACTAGCTAATTCTATTACCACCTACAAAATAATTAGTCATAATGTTTTATATCTAATCAAACTATAAATTCCAGAACCAATAAATGAACATGAGCACAAATTCAGGATTCAGAGTAAGTCCTATGAGCATCCAATAGGCTTAAATTAGAAATAAGTAGTTATCATACATACATGCTCTGCAAATAGAATAAACCAAAAGCTAAACAACAATCCCTTTGTATTGACATGTAAAACTTCCTTATTACGTATGAATTGTAAAAGCCTAAGAGATGATCCATTTTCATTATACATTCTAGTATATATAGATATTTTACAATATCAAATCATCATTATCTTAGACATGGATTGCTATTATGTCAGAGGGAGTGCAAACCGGTTGGACAGTTTGGAGTTATGGTTGCTCCAACTGCCTAATCATGACTTGCTAACCTGGAAAAAATATGTGTCATATTGAGTAGTATTGAGCCTACTATTTACATTTGGTTTATTGATCTTCGTTGATTATTTTTAGTTGAGTTTCCCTATAACCTGTGTGATGGCCACAAACATAACCATGTTGCTGAGATTCTTTTGATAGGTAATCTCATTGGATAGGTGTCCTAAGATGATGGCAATACCTGTGCAGGTGATCCAATGCTAGATCTGATTGAGCTAGTTGACAAACTTATATGCTATGATATCATGATATTGGGTATCTTGAACCCCGAGGGATCTTGGCTGGGTACAAAGCCTCTGGAAATATCAACACTTATTTTTCTTGTGATCCCACAATCTTTGGTATTAGGTCAAGGTTTTGGTATTCCTCTAGGCATTGAACAGGAAAAAATCTTCCAGGCATCCAAAGTTGGAATTTCAAGCAGGTTGGAGATTCAGTATCCTTTTAGGATCTAGTTAGGTAAAAATCATTCGGTAGCCTTCAGACTTGTATTATTTCCCTTTAATTTACTCTTGTTGGCTTCTAGTATTTGGGCGAAGAGTGTGCAACTTGGTTACTCTTGATCGAGTGCAATTCTTCTAGTGGAACTAATACTTAGGCCTTATCCTATAGCAGGTTGAGCATTTGGTACCTCATTGGGCTCCGATCGAGTGCAAATCTCTCGATAATTCCTTGTAATCGACCAAAAATTTTGGACCTCCCTGGGCTTCGATTGGGTGCAAATATTCTAGCACCCTCTAGACTTGGTCATTTTTTACCTTTATTTTCTTGGCTATTTTTTGGTTTCTAGATGGGGATTTTGGGACTTGGCAGATCCTGATCAGGCATAGATGTTTTGACAACTTTTGTGCTTTGACATTTTCATCTGTCTTGAATCTATAGCAATGGGTTGACAATTTGGTCCCTTGCCAACTTTCATCCTGGTACATATCTTCCAGCATTGTTCACACTGACCATTTTTTGTTGAAGGTATGTCATATTGCTTCATAGTGCCCAACCACTCTACTTCCTTTTGCACCTTCACATTGAAGTGCTTGTGGGTGATGATTTGTGAATACCCACAATTATTAGAGCAAAAATATGAATTCAAAGCTAAAAGAGGAAATCTATGCAACATAAACTTATACTAGCTAGCAAATTACAAAAGGAAGAGCAAAGAAAGGGGAAAGGCTACAACCAATAAAGGAGTGGTGCTCTATGATTTGGAAAAGCAATTTATTCAAATTCTCCTCAAAAGCAAGTGCACTTCGATAATTTGAGCTACAATTTTGTAAGATTTTTGTTACCATGAGAGTGTGTTGTTGAAATGAAGGTCCAGTGCCTCTATTTATAGAGTTTTAGGGTATGGAGGGAGAGAGTGAAATGCATTGATTACAATGAGGAAGAGGTGGTTGAATTTTAATTTCACAAAGGTAAGAGGGGAGGCACCTAGGGAGCTAGTTGTAGAGAAAGGACACCCAAAAATGGTGCCATAAATGGCCTAAAATCCCAAGGTGGACAAAGGATCTAATATTTGGAGTCCTCGAAGATGTGATTTCATAGTCGGTAATGGTCAACTGTGAGTTTGTAGATATGACCATTGAAGGTCACATTAGGCAAAAACAAATGATGCTAAGTGGCTCTTTGAAAATTAGTCGAGAAGCGATCAAAACACAATTTCACGGTCCGTTAAGGAGGAGCACAAATTTTTTGAGAGTGAGGATGAATTAAAAGGAGATGATGCAATTTCCTGGTCCATAAAGGAGGAGCACAAATTCGCTAAAGATGAGAAAGAACTCAAAAATTAAGGATTGGGGGATACAAAATTGTATTTACAATTTTGAAGGGACTTAGGCTTCTAAGGGAAAATTGACTTATTTGGTTGGGTCAATTTTTGGTGTCTACATTTTTCCCCCTCTTTGATGCATTTATGGTATAATAAATCTATCAAAAAAAGTTGTAGATACCTTCAAATTTGTAAAGGAAGGTACTTAAAAAGGTAAAAAAATTAGGCAAAGGGATGGTATAAAAATAGTGTTATTTTGAACAATTTGAACATTTTGCATGCTTTACGATTAAATAATGACATCAATGCCCCCAGGGTTGGGGTGCCCCCTCAAGTTTCGAAGGGAAAATTATATTTTTGAATAAACTCAAAATGGCAAAGGAAGAAATGAGGTAGAGAAATGGAAAGATAAAAAGAGAATGGGAGGTAAAAGGGAGGGAAGGGTGAAAAAAATAATTTTCACCACAAGAGAAATAGGAAAGGAGCTCTGGAGAGGATATGGAACTTCCTACACATTGTTCGAAGATTGTAAGGGGTGAGGTAGACACACTGGATGAGCAGGATTGGGTAAGATTCAAAACTTTCCTAATAGACTAGGATTAGGAAGTAGAAATATACTAGATTTGAAATTTTGAATATTTTTTGGATTGTTTAAAGAAAATCACCATAAATCCTAATGCGATTTTACGGGTCCTCCTATGAAATCATTGGGATTCACAAAATCATAATGGGATCCACAAAATCATGTAGAGGGTGATAGATGAATTTGTAGGCTGCAAATTCTAACTATGAATTCTCAATTTTGTACTTTGTAAAAATAGGGCACGAAATCGTAGAGGAAGAGAAAGAAGAAAAAGATAAATAGAAAGAAAGAGAGAGAAATAGAAAAAAGAGAAAGAGAAAGAGAGAGAAATATAGGAAATAGGAAGAGAAATAGAAAAATAAAGGAAGTAGAAGATTAGAAATGTAGAGGATGATGATGTAGAGAGTGATTTAAATGATATTTAAGGGTACTTTATTTTTTTATTTAATTTTTGATGACATTAGATACTAATAAAAGTTTTTTTTTTGCAGCTAGATGTCTTGGAGTCTATGGAGTGGAGGCCATGTATGTTGGAGACATCCTCAAGAGAGCTAATAGCAAAAAACAAAGGGGTTTTGAGGATGGTGGAATTGCTATATGTAGCAGAGACCTTGAGTAGAGTATGATAGAGCACTCTTGACAACTTTGATGGAGATATGGTACCCTAAGTCTTCAACATTCAAGTTATCCATTAGAGAGGCTATTGTCACACTAGAGGATCTGTGGTGGATTTTGAAGATCCCAATTAGAGGTTGAGAGGTATATAGAGAATTGAGGTAATAAGAAGCACTGTAGAGATTATCAGAGGGTCCATATCATGAGCTTTAGAGTAGAGGTTTAAAAATGGACAAGATGATAGAGTGGTATGACATATCTAATCTCACATGTGTACTCTATGAGGTGGTGGTAGGATTCCTAGTGTGTCACACTAGCAGGATATACATACCATGGTCATGGATGACAATAGGGATCAACAAGTGTGGTTTGCATAGGGTCCTCTATTTTTGGCTAGACTATACAAGATGCTGTACAATATCATATAAACGAGAGGTCATGATTTTGCCTATGCAACCCTCCTTTAGGTTTGGTTTTAGGAGCACATTGCTATGCGACATCTATAGGGGTTACCAAGGCCATTGTTGAGTCCAAAGAGGATAGTAGCATACTAATGGATGCACCATTTTGAGAGGGTGCAACAAAATTTTATTGAGTCCTTAGTATTGGGGAGGAGGGTAGTAGACAAGATACGAGACAAGAAGATGATATGACAATTGTGGTATCTACACATTGGGTGGGAAGAGGATAAATTTGAGCTGGCATGGGTTCAATGGATATATTGGGTACGCACAAACCAGGACGAGCGAGAGTTGCATAATTTTGATTGGGTGTAGAGTTAGTTCAAAATACTATAATATATACTAAATATGGTGATTACTGGTATCAAAGGGTGGCAAGGGACTTAGCAGGAGTACGTGGGTGACCTAACCTCACCAATTTTATGGAGGAGAACATTGATGTCCCATTATACATTGATATAGGGGTGGATGATGTCAAGGTGGTTGTGGGATGCAAACGATGGTACAAGAGTGTCATGTCGATGAGGATCTCAACAGCGGTACCAATCTAGAGGCATAGATTATGGAGCAAGAAATACAACTAGCATTTTGATAGGCAGAGGTAGGTGGAGGTCATAATAGTGATCATCATGGCTATAAGAGTAGATAAACATAGAAAATATAAATAACTAGAATTCAAACTTAAGATTTCTAAATTTTTTAATTTAATTAAAAATATGTGTAAATATATTTTTTTGATTGGTAACAGGGGTTTTGAAAGGGTCCCGTAACCTTTTACAAAACGAAGACTATCCGGATAAGCCCTCCAAAGCAAAAAGAAACCAAAAGTATCACCCCTCTATGGGTCATCAGAGAAACAAAAAGGGACTTGAAAGCCCATGCAGGGGCACAAAGAGGGAACCCACAACTGGCACTGAAGAGGCCCACGCAGGGGTAGCCAAGAAACAAAAAGAAAAAATGAAAAGCACTTAGACCCATAACAACCAAACTAGTTGTTGGGGTAACCAGAGCCCCAAAACTTGTAAAAAACTTCATTTGCTGATTAAAGCTCTAGGAAACAATCTACATTAACAAAAATTGGGAGTGGATCTCTTACCCCTAGCAAAGGGCTGAGAAGGATTTCCAACACCCATATTCAATAAATACTGAGAGCCATTGGCAATCTCTGACTCTATCTCTTTTTCCTCAGAGCTTTAATTGATGGTCTCCCAACATTACGCTCTACCCCAACATCTAAAAATCCCTTTTTAAGACTTCTTAGATTAGGGTAAATAAATCCCTTTGCCAAGAAGGGTTTTGAGGGATAATTATGAATTTTGGTTTTAGGTTCCAAGGACCCGAGATTCTCAGAAATAGGGATGGGGATATCGTCGAATAGAGAAGAAAATGGTTTGAAATAGGGATAGGGGGGCAAACCTTAAAAGAATAAGAAAGGTCTGAGCACATCAAGGGATGTTTGGAGGGAGCAACAATGACATCGATGGAAGCCTAGGACTTATGATGATGCACTTATTGGGCTTTGACGATCGTGGGTACCTCCTCAGGAGGTGTTTGGAGGTTGGGGATCGAGGCGGAATTTGGAACTGTGGCCAAAAAGGGTGAATTGGAATGTCACTGGGAAAATTGGTGTTGACAATGCCCAACTTTGGGATAGCTTGAAGGATATTTGGATTTAGGGCATTGTGAACAGAGATGACCTTGTTTGGAGCATTCATCACAAAATGCAGGTTTATTTTCATATTTTATAGCTTGAGAGAAAGTACTTACCTTGGATATGATATTTATTGAAGAATGGAGGGTAGATTCAAGGTTTGTATTGACGCACATACGAGCATAGAACATGCAAGTCCTAGATTTCATTGTCAGATCAAAAGTTATAAGATCTTTGATGTTTCATGCAATTCCTCTAAGGATGTCTTCATGCCAGAACTAGACAGAGAGGCCTAGGAGGCATACCCAAATAGGTGTAAAGTTGATGTTCTAGATAGTTGAATCGAACTCAACACTCCATTTTTGTAGAAAAAGTCCTCGTCTTTCAAAAAACCATGGTCTGCCTATGAGAATCCAGCTAGAATCACTGGAGTTGTTGAGCCAGATGAGAAAAAAAACCCTAGGGAGAGTGATCAACTCCAAATATCCTATGGGATACCAAGTGGATAAAGCCCACCTATGGATCGATTCCATGTCAGGTTGTAACCCCAAAAATTTGCCCACTAGAGAATGGGAGTTTTGGGTAATCATAGAGGACATAAGCTCAGATGGGATTCTTAGATCTCCATCGGATGGAAGCAGATCAACCCTAGGTTTGAGTGGATTAGGGTTTGAGGGAGAGAAACTCTTCACCATATCCGCAAAGGAAATGACTTTCCTAGAACCACCTTCTCCTGATCCCACCACTACTATCCTCACCGTTGGAGGGGTACTCTCCTCAAGAATCAGTGAATATTCTCTCTCAAAATCTGCTAGGGTATTGACCACCAATTTAGTTTTTTCTCAATCTATTGATTTGGTTGGTGTTGTAGGGTCTAAACTGTCAAAGTTGTTCCCAGATCTGACCCCATATTCGTGGGTTCCCACTGGAGGATTGGAAGATCCACCTTCAGTCTACTCGATGGAGTCCACCATGGACCCATGATAGAGTGACCCATCTTCCAAAAAATGATGGGTTCGTTATCATTTGAGTGTGCGTAGAAAACAACTATGTTTTCCATTGAAGTTGCCTTGTCCACCGATCCACCTGTACCTCCGAAGGTGTTCGCTTCTGGATCGGATCCACCATTGTCACCTTCATTAGCGTCGTCTTCACCAAAACTGTCGCCTTTGCTTGTGTTCACTATTGTTGCTGCCATACGATCAACCCTTCAAAAATCTAATATAATATTTTCATTTGTGAAAGATGTAAGTATAATTAATCAATTATATTTCCTCTCTTCTCATCCTTTCTACTTATTCCTTCAATTTATTAATATAAAAGCTAAACTCTACTATTTCTCTAATTTATTAATATAAAGGCCAAATAATATTTTATATTATTATTATGTGTAAATAATTAAACCTTTGTCCCATGGGGGACAGCGCAACAGTTTGGGCTTTGATTCTTCTTCGAAAGGTCCAAGGTTCAAACCATAGCGTGGGCGAGTTCGTGAGAGGGTGGGTGTGTGGTGGTTGTGTGTTAAATTCCCTATTGGTAAGCCGGATTTACAAGGAGTTATTGTTGGGAGAAGACTGCTCAACTTTGTGCATTGGTCGTATGGATTTCTCACACTAACCAAATCCAAAAAAAAATTGAACCTTTAAATTATTATTATTATTATTATTTAAAGCGAAAAACCCCTTGCGAGGCCGCCTTGGTCTGAGAGACCACGAACAGGGGGTTCTACACCGTCAAAGTCACCCGAGAGTCGCACCCGACCCTGCCCGCACCAACATTATCAATTGGATTTTTGATACCCAATTCAGCTTTTTGGTAGGGTGGAGATTTGAACCTGGGACCTCCCTTGGAGGATTGCCCTCTCCTCTCCAACTCACCTACAACACCTGGGTAACCTTTAAATTATTTTAAATTAAATAAATTAACATAAAATATTTTTAAATATATTTTTTCATTATTTAATTCTATAAAATATAAAAAATATTATTAAATATTAAATAATTATAAAATAATCTGCTAAATATATATATCAAGTTGTTTTAATAACTTTCAAATAATATAGTTAGACATTTAACACATACATACATGTATTAATGTGGAACAAAATTTCAATTATGAAATATATTACTAAATTTACATATTACATTAATTAGTAATTAGTTAGCATATAAAAATCATTTTAATTTGATGATGTTAAGAATAATTAATTTAAAAGAAAAATAATAATTAATTTAAAAGAAAAATAACATTATTTATATTTATATATATTTTTTAATTTTTTAAGTTAAAAATAATATTCATAACGTTAAGAATAATTAATTTAAAAGAAAAATAACATTATTTATATTTATATATATTTTTTAATTTTGTAAGTTAAAAATAATTAATTAAAAAGTTATTTAATGTGAAAATATTATAATAAAAAAAAAATCAAAGTTCATTTATAAGAGGAGATTTAGGTTTAAACCTTGAGGATGTTCAATTTAGAGCAAGGTAGTAGTTTGATCTGAGTTGGCTGAATGTGCACCAGCTTGGCTTGACCTGAGTTGGCTAAGTGTGCATCAACTTGACGTGAGTTGGCTGAGTGTGTGCTAGCAGTACCAACCCCCAGCCATCGGGAGTCTCCCTTGCTCCCCGAAGGCGAGGTAAGAGTTATAGTGGTTTAAGGCAGTGTGCATCAACTTGACGTGAGTTGGCTGAGTGTGTGCTAGCAGTACCAACCCCCAGCCATCGGGAGTCTCCCTTGCTCCCCGAAGGCGAGGTAAGAGTTATAGTGGTTTACGGCTGCGATCTAAGCAATACCACTTGACCCTGTAAGTTGTTAAAAAAAAGAGGTAATTGTAACTAGTTATCTCACGACTTTGAAAACATGATACTTCCACGATATTTCCAATGTCAATATGGGAAGAGGGCGTCTTGTTTTTTCCACACGATATTTCCAAGCAATAAAGGAAAGAAAGTATCATCTGATCTTCTCCTCCCTCAGTTACGGTCTCTTCCTCTACATTTTTTCTTCTCATTTTCCAACGACTATTCTTTATTCGTATCGTTCATAAATGCAGGTGGCAATGGCTTTGCAATTCCATCTGAGAGCGAGTTGCTTCGTCCGATTCCTCCATTAAATTTAGAATCTTTGTTGATTGTCTGCTTCCCTATCAGCGTGTTTCTTTCCTGCTCCTCCCTCCATTCTTCGATTCTCTATATCTTGTTGAGCTCCATGGATCACAACCCTCATATTGTGAAAGTAATGGACCCAAGCCTCTACGCCGCTTCTGAATCGAGGGATGTGAAGGCACTCGAAAAGTTGCTGCCTGACCTTCTCCATGGCCTGACCCCTGCACGAAACAACGCCTTGCACATAGCTGCCTATCATGGCCATTGGAATTCGTTAGAACGTTGCTTTGCCTATGCAAAGAAAATTTTGAAGCAGGAACAGATTTTGTTAGAGAAACAAACAGGGAGGGCAATAATGTTTTACATGAAGCAGCCAAAGGAGGGCATGATGAGGTGGTGAAATATTTATTAAACGAATGTGCTGATCTCGCCTCCCAACTAAATGGCGACGGGGAATTGGCACTGTTTAAAGCTGCAGAGGAAGGTCATATGAAGCCCCTTGAAAGACTGTTAGAAGCCACGCCTCCTGAGGAGAAGTATTACAAGAGATCCGATGGACAAATGTCTCTTCATCGTGCCGTGGCCAGACAACGTAAAGGTACCCCATCTCTATTATTCTTGATTTGATGTGTGTGAGCATACCTTTAATATTGAGAGATGCGCTCTTGATTTTATAAACGTCGAAACTTAATAAGCCGGCAGAGCTGGTTGTCCCCAGCCTCTCCTCTCGAGAAAAGGGGCCGAGATGTTCAAGCTACGAAAGACTCCAATAGTCCATTTAAGTCGGTCATGACCGATGACGAAGATTCCCCCACCCCCCTTACGTCCTTTTTTTCCAATGCCGAGTGCCCCCCGGGGCTTTGCCATTTAAAGGGCCCTGCCCTGCCCCACCGTTCAAAAGGGTTCCCTGGGTTCGAATCCTTCCTTAACAGCTTTTTTCAATTAGAGAAAGTCTCGATCGGGAGGATCGATTGAAGAAAGGGTCCCCAAGAAAGCCTTATGCCAAATGCTTGCCCAGTCGCTAACTCCTCTTTCAATTTATGTTTACTAAAATACTAAATAAAAGTTTGTGTTAACATAAATTTATTGTTTTCATACAATTTTCATTAAAGTTTTGAGTTTTTTTTTTTTAAATACAAGTTCAAACACTTTTTAACTCCTCCTTACATTACACTCTCATATGCCTACAAAACATTAAATTTACACTCTCATATGCATACATACAAAACATTAAATTGTCTTTCTCAAATGGAGCTCATAATCTTTCTATTTTATAGGTGTTATCGAGAAGCTTTTGGATAAAAGACCTCAACTTGTTAATCAGTCCGATATACATGATAGAACACCGCTGCACGTTGTTGGGCTACGCTTTTATGAAAGAATTGCTGGGAAGATTACAAAAAAGCTTATAGAAAAATATATGTATTTGAAACCAGACATTCCTTTATGTTATGGAGTTGATGAGAATAAACAGTCCCCACTTCATATAGCAGCCAGAGAGGGGAATGAGTTTGTAGTAAAAGAAATACTAAATTACAGGAAGGATTGTATAGAAATGGTAGACAAAGATGGCAAAAATGCTTTACATCTGGCAGTGGAAAATGCATTTCAAATATATGACAGGTTTGGGAAGAGTCTTAAGGAAATGATATCATCCTTAATACTCCGCAGATTGATTAACTGTGCTGACAATGGTGGAAAAACGGCATTACACATAGCATGGGAACAAAGAGAAAAAGATCCACCACTCTTCATGGCAGTGAGTGATTTTTATTCAATAAAAAAAAATTTATGATATAACCTTGAATGCATTATTTGTAGTAGGTTTTATTTCATTTATTTACGATGAAAATTTTAATAAATGATGGCTGATCATAGGCTATCTCAAAAGACAAGGTGCAACTTCATATATCTTGGAAGACAAAACCATAGAGATCTCACCAGCGCCACTGCTGTATAATTCCAACATGCTACTCTACCAGGGAACTTGGATACAAATGTCCCACCTACCCCTGCCTTGATTAACGTTTCTCTTCAAGGCGTTTGTGATATTTGACACATTAGCCTTCGTTTATTCTGCTGCATAAGCAATTATGCTCGTCTTTTCACGACACCACCTGTCGACATACAATCGTATAGGGATTTCATTAATTGGAGCAGCGGTATCGCTGGCATTGACATTTGGATCAGCCATTCACCTGGTTGTGGCACCCAAGGGTTTATGGTTGGCAGTGTTTGTATGGGTATGGTGTGCAGTTTTCCTATACGCATATTGCAAGTAGCATACTTGGGAAAGTTCCGCTTGTTCAGCGAACCTGTATTTAAAACCCTTGGTCCCATTTTTGGCATCCTAACAGTGGTGTTTGTGTGCCTTTTAGAGAGTGTTGCTTCGATCTTTATTTGATTGACACGTGTAGTGTTGGTGGCCATAAGTCTGGCGATAGCCCCTTTCCCTTGGATGGCTCGGCAAAGAAGGTGTGTTCTCCGAGCACTAGATTATCTTGAAAAACTCTTAACTTAAACATCCAATTAAAGTGTTGCATGCTATTCTCTTCTCATTGTTGGAGTTAATAGGTTGTAAATTTAAACATCACTCACCTGTAAATCATGTTGTTCCGAAAACAAATTCAAACGTAATGATAATAATAATTCATATCATATTTATGATTATTTTTTAAATGAGTTTATTAGGGTCAGTTAATGATAATAATAATTCATATTTATGATTATTTTTTCAACCAATTTAGAGGTTTCTTATTTTTTAGGTTCAGACTTTTGAATCTTACTAATGTAGTAAGCTTACAGTTATTTATAATTTTTTATAATAATTAACAATTAAACATTTAAAATTTTATTTATGAATATAAAAGGTATTATATAAAAGTTTATAATAATTTTTAAAATTAAATTAAAATATTATTTTTATTATGAAGTGAAAATTATTGTTATTTGTTATATTCATTGTATTACATTATGATTATTAATAATTAAAATTTTGGAAATTTTATTTATGAACATAAAAGCTATATATATAAAAGTTTATAATTATGTTTAAAATAATTTAAAAATAAAATTAAGTATTTATTTTTTTATTTAGTTTTTGTAAGAAACCTTTATGACCGACGTACAAAGCTGAGCAGTCTCCTTCCAACCATGACCCCTCGTAAAACCGAGAGTTGTACTTATCAATAGAGAACTTAGCACAAAGTTACCACATACCCACCCCCTCACACACTCGCCCATGTTGCAGTTTAAATTAAGTATTCTTTTTATTATAAAATGAATAATTATTGTTTGTGTTATATTATTTGTATTATATGAATTATTTTTTAAATGAGTTTTATTTGTTTAAGAAGATATATTATTTGTTTAATAATATAATTAAAAAATAATTATTCTTTCTATCATTGAAAATTATACCTTTTACTTAACTAATTGTAATTAATCAAAATAATAATATATTTGTGAATTATGATTAATATAATAATTTATGACAATTGTTATATTGATTGTTTGCTAAAAAAGTATAATAAGGCAATGCTATATTTTACATGTGATGCTTTCAAAGGTTGCATGCTTTTTAAAATTAATTTTAATATTTTAAATGGTTAGTACTATGATAAAGCATCAAGTAAATATAATAAGAGAATTCTTTCCACCTTAAAAAATTGTATCTTCCAATCCTAAGCAGCTAGGTGGATTGGTAAGTTATGGCGCTTATCAAGAAGAGGTCTAGGTTCAATTTGGGGCATGCTTGTTTGTAAAGGTGGTAGTCTAACCTGAATACATTGAGTGCACGCCAACTCGATGATGATGGTACCAATATCAAGTAACTGATGGCCAGTTCATGTTGGGTTAAACAACAACTAGATGGAATAGGGGTTATAGGGGGCAGCCCCAAGATTTGAATCTGCTTGGCAATGGAAAAGAACTATGGTTATATGTTTAAAAAAAACTATGCCTTCCATTTAGCTAAGATTTTAAATTATGATTAGTAAAAAAACATTATTTTAAATTATGATTTATCAAAAAATCAACAAGCCATGGCAACTATTATATTGGAAATAGCATTCACTAATAGGATACCTTATGATGGAAAAAAAAATTAGTCGAAATTGACATTTTTTAGAGGACTACCCAAACTATCAAACTCATTTCGGCCATATCTCACTCATTCAAACTCGAATTGAGCTGAAATTTTGAGGGTAGATGCCTGAAAAACCCTAGAACGTCTCCAACAATTTTCATATCATTTGGAGTAACACAAATCCTAGCACATCCCTATATGTGAATGAGATATTTGGCAAGTGGCTATGCGAGGGTTTCATATAGGTTGAGTGCAAGCAGCTCTAGAGGTTTGTTTTTAGGGCCTTCGAGCCTTAGTGGCCAATATTTTTATGGTTTATGCTCAATATTTTAGCAAGAAATGTTGCAAGGGATCCAAGATGGGTTAGAAATTTATCTTTCAACAGATCATACTATGAACTTGAGTGACAACGACTTCCAATTTGCTGCACAAAAGAAAAGTGAAAATCATACCCTTCCACGGCGTCTAGGGTAAGGATTAAAGAGATCATAAAACAAGTTTTAAGTATTTGATCAAAAAATGGCACATATCTCAAGTGAATCTGGTGCTAAGGTGCACCCACAAAATAATTCTACTGTGAAAACCCCTGTTAAGGGTAAGAATTTCAAAAAATCGGTCCCAAAAATGAATTTTAGGGATGCCTTTCGTGGTGGACAACCTCAACCCAATGCTAATATCAATCTTAAGGCTTCCCATAAACCTCTAAGAATGCCTAAGATTGATCCCAGGAAAACAAAGTCAGGATGTCTTAAAGCAGCTGATGGAACTCCTATTGTTAAGCTTGATATGGGTAACATTCAAACTGGCATTGAATATTTGGAAAAAAAGAGGACTAATTTGTCGGTTCATGGGTTTTCGTCCGAGTATATCTGATTTCAAAATTTGGGCTGCAAAAATATGGAAAACTAAAGGTGAGTTATAAATATCTATTTATCCAAATGGTTATTTTCTTGTTTTATTTGCTAATAATGAAGATAGAGAGAAAATTTTTCAAGGGGGTCCTTGGTTTTTGGAAGGGCAGGGCTTTTCATGAAGCCCTGGCATACTAAATTTAAAGTTGAAGAAGGGATGCCTTCTATAGCTCCCATGTGGGTTAGACTCTTTGGCCTCCCTATTGAATTTTGGAATCCCACTGTTTTTTCTTCAATCGAAAACTCTTTAGGAACTTTTATGATGACTGCTGATTGTACTAAAAATTTTGAACATATTATTTATGCTTGGATTTGTGTTTTAATGGATTTTGAAAAACCCCTACTTAAAAATATCACATTACAATTTGGGGAAGACACTTGGGAGAAAGTAGTGGACTATGAGAACATTCCTTTTCGTTGTAGAATTTGCCATGAATATGGTCATTTGGCCGATGTTTACCCATATAAAATTCTTGACCAAAAGAAAGAAGATATAAACTCAACAAGTTTCCAAATACCTAAGAAGAAGAACACTTAGAAAAAACTAGTTATGAAGGATCAATCAAAGTCATATGCTAATATGTTTGAAATTCTTTCCATAAATGATGTCCCAAGTGAGGAAGAGGAAATAATGGAAACTAAAATCTTAGAAACACAATTTAAATATGAAGGGAAGAACTCAGAGACAAACCAACAAATCAAAGGTTTTCAACAAAAAAAAATGAGAAAATTTACACAAAAAAAACAATATTTCATGATGAGCAAGGTGCAGCAATAGTATTGTCATTGTTGTCAACATAGTTAGACAGATCGGTTGATGCAGTGGACAGGAGTTAAGAGGATCTTCAGAGTATGTACAATGATTCTCCAAAATATAGAAGTGGCCCATTTGAGAAAAATCAAAAGAAAATCACAAGGAAGAAAACTGTCGCGATATCGCGACATGTTGAGAAGAAAGAAAACTGTCGCGATATCGCGACATGTTGAGAAGCAAGAAAAACTGTCGCGATATCGCGACATGTTTAGAGAGAAAGATCCAGAAAGAAAACTGTCACGATTTCGTGACATGTTTGGAGAGAAAGTGCAAGCAAGCAAAACTATCGCGATTTCGTGACATGTTCGGGGAGAAGGCGCAAGCAAGAAAAACTGTCACGATTTCGCGACATGTTAGAAGAGAGAGAAGAAGAAAGAAAAACTGTCATGATTTCGTGACATGTTAGAAGAGAGAGAAGAAGAAAGAAAAACTGTCACGATTTCACGACATGTTAGAAGAGAGAGAAGAAGAAAGAAAAACTGTCACGATTTCGCGACATGTTAGAAGAGAGAGAAGAAGAAAGAAAAACTGTCGCGATTTCACGACATGTTGGAAGAGAAAAAGACAAGTAGAAAAAGTGTCACGATTTCATGACATATTGCAAGAGAAAGAGGAGAGAGAAAAATGTGTCGCGATTTCACGACATGTTTCATTTGGTCAAAGGAAGAAAGAGGAGAGAGAAAAAGGTGTCACGATTTCACGACATGTTTCATTTTCACGGTCCAAAGCGAAGAGAAAGAGAGAGAGAAAAAGGTGTCATGATTTCGTGACATGTTTCATTTTCGTGGTCCAAAGTGAAGAGAAAGAGGAGAGAGAAAAAGGTGTCGCGATTTTGTGACATGTTTCATTTTTGCGGTCCAAAGTGAAGAGAAAGAGGAGAGAGAAAAAGGTGTCACGATTTCGTGACATGTTTCATTGGTTCGAAGCGAAGAGGAAGGCAAAGAAAGAAAAAGTGTCACGATTTCATGACATATTGCAAGGAAGGTTGTACGGATGAAAAAGTGTCACGATTTCATGACATATTGCAAGGAAGATTGTACGAACGAAAAAGTGTCACGATTTCACGACATGTTGTAGGAGAGAGAGTCCGAGAGAAAAAGTGTCACGATTTCGTGACATGTTGCAGGAGAAAGAGTCCGAGAGAAAAAGTGTCATGATTTCGTGACATGTTGTAGGAGAGAGAGTCCGAGAGAAAAAGTGTCGTGATATCGTGACATGTCGGGTTTTCGTGACCCGAAGGCAAGAGGAAGAGCAAGGAGAAAAAGTGTCGCGATATCGTGACATGTTGGGTTTTCACGACCGAGGCAAGAGAGAGAGTAAGGAGGAAAGTGTCGTGATATCGTGACATGTCGTTTTCATGAAGAAAGAGGAAGAGCAAGGAGGCGAAAGTGTCACGATATCATGACATGTTGTGTTTTCGTTGGTTGAAGCCAAGAGGAAGAGCAAGGAGGCAAAAGTGTCACGATATCGTGACATGTGTTTTCGCGGGTATGAACCAAGTAAAGCAGCAAGGAGGCGAAAGTGTCGCGATATCGCGACATGTGTTTTCGCGGGTACAAGCCGAGAAGAGGACAAAGAGGCAGTAGTGTCACGATTTCGTGACAGGTTGTAATGGCACGAGCTAAAAATAGAACCCAGCCTAATTAAGATATGTAACCGTTAACTGAAGTTACACAATAGTTACAGGGGACGTTACAAAAGAAAATCATGCAGCTAAAATAAGAACAGTGAACTGGAGTCAGAACGACAGTTACAAGGTCAGTTACGGAGTGAATGCATCGAGCGACGATTAAACTAAAAGTCATGCGGTAGAAGACCAAACAAAGAACCATAACTATTTATAGGATGCATGAAAAGAATACCTAGTGAGATAAAGGAAGTTGAATATAGAACTTTCTATTAATAAGATGCATGTGAAAATATGGAAGCTAAAAATATAATAGACAATTTGGTTATAAAAGGAGGTCTACGCGGAGAATTAAGTGTGGCTCAAAGAGGGTGAAAGTGCTGCCGAAAGAGTGTGAAAGTGTTGCTGGAAGAGAGTGCGCAGGAGGTGAGTGAGCAGGGTGTGTGCTAGGTAAAGAGTGGGCAATGTTGAGAAAGCAATAGACCAGTCAGGGTCTTGTAAAAGTGAAGGCATCTTTATGTCAATCATCTAGAATTAGAACAGAAGTCCAAGTTGGTGCTTGGCATCAGGGGTTGGTGCTCCTTCCAGTTGGTGCTGGTAAATCAGGGGTTGGTGCTCCTTTATATTGGTGCAGATAAATTAGGGGTTGGTGCTCCTTTCTGTTGGTGCAGATAAATCAGGGGTTGGTGCTCCTTCCAGTGGGTGCTGGTAAATTGATTGTAAAGTTGGTGCTTTGCAAAGACTGGATTTGGATAGGAGTCCAAGCAGTCTATTTTTGAGGAGTAGCCAAAACTGGTGAACCTCGTTACATCTTGTGTTGTGGAATGCTCTCTTGTTACATTTGCTTTATGTGATTTTAAGCTTTCATTGTTTTGGCTTTAAGAGTTAAAGTTTTAAGTTATAAAGAGCCACACTGATTCACCCCCCTCTTAGTGTCATTGTGAGACTAACAATTGGTATCAGAGCTAGTTTCCCTTGACAGGCTAAATCAGCTAGGGTTGATCTTGGAAGTGAGACAATGGCAGGTGGTGAAGGATTCTCATCAAACAAAGCACCATTGTTGGATGGAACTAATTACACATTTTGGAAACTCAGGATGCAGACATATCTTTGTGCTTTGGGATATGACATTTGGGATTCGGTAGATAGTGGATACACAATACCCACCACTTCTCCAACCGATGTTGTCGGTAAGAAATTGTTTGAGAATAACTCAAAAGCAAAGAATGCCATCATGTGCGGATTAATGGACAGTGAACTAGTAAAAATTATGGGTTGTAAAACGGCAAAAGAAATATGGGACAAACTGAGGAGCATTCATGAAGGAGATGATAAGATCAAGGAGGCCAAGTTACAAACGCATCGAGCTCAGTTCGAAGCATTAAAGATGAATGACGATGAGAACATAGAGGCATACATGCTGAGGGTTAATGGAATCATTAATGCGATTAGAGGACTCGACGAGAAAATGGAAGATGTTGTCATCGTGAAAAAGGTACTAAGATCTCTTCCCAAAAGATTTGATTCTAAAGTTTCAGCAATAGAAGAAGCTAAAGATCTAAATACATTTAGTATGGATGAGATGCATGGTTCTTTGACTGCATATGAGATGAGAATAGGAAAAACCAAACCAACAGAAAGAGAAGCTACTTTTAAAGCACATAAAAAGATAAAAGCAAAACAAGAATCTGAGGAAGAAGAGACATCAGATGAAACAGAAGCAAACTTTGTTCGAAAACTAATAAGGGGAAAAGGAAAATACAGAGGAAAGCTACCATTTAAGTGTTTCAGATGTGGAGGCATTGGGCATGTTGCAGCTAAATGTCCACTTAATGAGAAGGACGAAAGTGATGAAGGATCGCACCAAGAAAGAAGTGACTGGAAGAAAAAACCAAATTTCAGAAACAACCACTTCAGGAAGAAAAGTTTCATCTCCAAGAATGTCAGTTCATCAGAAGACAGCTCTAGTGAGGATTCTGAAGAGGAAACAGGTGAAGCTCTTTTCATGGCATTTGAAGAAGAAGAATCAGAAAAGGAAGAAGAAGTGAACTCTGAAGTATGTGGTGAAAACTTTGAGGCTGAAGTAGATCTAGAAGGTGAGTTGATCTCTGCACTTGAAGAGTTGGGTATAGAAAAGAAAAAGAACAAAAGACTATCCAAGAAGTTGGAAGAATATGAGGGTGATATTGAAGATCTCTTCTTACAAATTCACAAAGCCAAGAAAATAGAAGAAGCCTTGAAGTCACAGATCAATGAGAAAGAGATTGTTTGCTACAAACAAGAAGAGGAGATTATGTTATTGAGGAAACAACTAGAAGAGGCCAATACAAATCTCAAATTTGAGAAGAGCACAGAGATGCTAGATAAAATGATAAGGCAACAAAGAAGCCCCTTGTGCAAGCTTGGTCTTGGATATGAAGTTGAACAACCTTCATCTCCTAAATCTACAGAGAAGAAGAAATCCATTGCTGAAGGATCAAAGCAAGAAAAGCCTGAAGCTGAATCCTCAAAAGGAAGAAAACCTCAAAGGAGATCTACAGCTAAGCAACCACAACAAAAGAGGTTCTATCACTCTCACTTTATTCATAATAATGCTTTTAATGGCAATTGTTTTAGATGCAACCAGTATGGTCACAAGGCAATGTATTGTGGACTGAATAATAGATCAAAGAGTTATGCTGGTAGAAATACATCTATTATTTTGGTTGAACACCATGTGCAATGTTTTAAATGTAATGGTCATGGGCACATAGCAAGGTCTTGTCCAAATCTAAGGCAAGATAGTAGATTTCATCAGACGCAAAGAATGCAACACAGACAGGGAAGAAATCATGTGCATCAAAGAAAGGAAAAGAATCATCCATCAAGGATGTACAAGAGACAACCACCCAAGAGAAATGTTCAAGTTCACAAAAAGGTTCAAAATAGGGATGCAGGTGAAAACCTTCAGCCTAAGTTCAAGAAAGACTGGAGAAAGAAAGAAGAAAGGAAATCGTGTCTCCTTGGACAGAAGGAGATTACTCCTCTATTGCACTAAGCAGCTCCAGGTAGCACATCCTCAGGGGGAGCAATGTTAAAGTTTTATTTTAATGCTCCTATGTATTTGTGTAGTTATCTAAGGATGAAAGGAAAGTAGTCGGGGAGTTGTCGTATAGTTGTCAAAGTGTGTTTTCAGTACATTTAGTTTGTGGAAGTGTCGTGAAGTGTGGTGATTAAATTGAGAGTTGTCATTATTGGTAGTATTGTTGTATGTCATTGTTGTACTGGTGATGGTTCTTACTGCCACTGTCAAAAGTTAAGGATTATAACAGTTCAGATGATTTGGTTGGTTTTGTGGTACTGTGTTTGATGCTTGCACAGAGTTGGCAGTAAAATTGCAGTGTTGGTATAGTGTTGGACAAAAGTTGGTACAAGTGTGAGTCACTTGTCAATTTTGTTGACAGATGTGAAATCAACGTTTTGAATGGGAAGATTGAAGAAGAGGTTTATAATGAGCAGCTAGATGGTTTCCAGCTTGGTGATGATTGGTTGAGTTGATTGATTGAGCCTTTGAAGAAGTCCTATGGGAAATAGTTGTGGTACAATGTTTGATGCTTACACAGAGTTGGTTGATACATGCTTCGACTAGGGTCTGTGATAAAGGGATGTTCATTGAGGTGATTGGTTGAGTTGAGTTGAGATTGGGATCTGAGTATAGAACATATTGAGTCTCTAACAATTCTCTTTATGCTTCTATGAGATCGAGTTGATATATGAGATTGAGAATTGAGTATAGAACATATTGAGTCTCTAACAATTCTTTTTATGATTCTATAAGATCTGGGGCAAGTTCTTTGTGAGCTGCTATTGACCAGAGTCTCAATGGATAGAGATCCAGCACCAACACAGTTGAAGATAGATCTGAGTGAGGGACCACATTCTCAAGGGGAGCATTTATATATTTGATTATCTTTTTGCTCATATTTATAATTTTTGCTAACTGTCATAACGTGTGCCTGAGAATGTTGTGCATGGACTCAGGGGGAGTCTACAGTAGCCCTTTGGTATTATTGTCAAAGGGGGAGAAGAATTACAGGAATGTGCATGTGTGTTGCCAACAATTCCAAAGGGGGAGATTGTTGAGCAAGGTGCAACAAAGTATTGTCATTGTTGTCAACACAGTCAGACAGATCGGTTGATGAAGTGGATAGGAGTTAAGAGGATCTTCAGAGTATGTACAATGATTTTCCAAAAGATAGAAGTGGCCCATTTGAGAAAAATCAAAAGAAAATCACAAGGAAGAAAACTGTCGCGATATCGCGACATGTTGAGAAGAAGGAAAATTGTCACGATATCGTGACATGTTGGAGAGAAAGAGAAGAAAGAAAGCATCACGATATCGCGACATGTTCGAAGAGAAAAAGAAGAAAACTATCATGATTTCATGACATGTTCGGGGAGAAGGCGCAAGCAAGAAAAACTATCACGATTTCGTGACATGTTAGAAGAGAGAGAAGAAGAAAGAAAAACTGTCACGATTTCGTGACATGTTAGAAGAGAGAGAAGAAGAAAGAAAACGTCGACGATTTCACGACATGTTAGAAGAGAGAGAAGAAGAAAGAAAAACGTCGCGATTTCACGACATGTTGGAAGAGAAAAGAAGTAGAAAAAGTGTCACGATTTCATGACATATTGAAGAGAAAGAGGAGAAGAAAAGTGTCACGATTCGACATAAGGAGAAAGAGAGAGAGAAAAAGGTGTCGTGATTTCATGACATGTTTCATTTTCACGGTCCAAAGCGAAGAGAAAGAGGAGAGAGAAAAAGATGTCACGATTTCGTGACATGTTTCATTTTCACGGTCCAAAGCGAAGAGAAAGAGGAGAGAGAAAAAGGTGTCGTGATTTCATGACATGTTTCATTTTCATAGTCCAAAGCGAAGAGAAAGAGGAGAGAGAAAAAGGTGTCACGATTTCGTGACATGTTTCATTTTCGCGGTCCAAAGCGAAGAGAAATAGGAGAGAGAAAAAGGTGTCATGATTTCATGACATGTTTCATTTTCACGGTCCGAAGCGAAGAGGAAGGCAGAGAAAGAAAAAGTGTCACGATTTCGTGACATACTGCAAGGAAGGTTGTACGGATGAAAAAGTGTCATGATTTCGTGACATATTGCAAGGAAGATTGTACGGACGAAAAAGTGTCACGATTTCGTGACATGTTGCAGGAGAGAGAGTCCGAGAGAAAAAGTGTCATGATTTCATGACATGTTGTAGGAGAGAGAGTCCGAGAGAAAAAGTGTCGCGATTTCATGACATGTTGTAGGAGAGAGAGTCCGAGAGAAAAAGTGTCGTGATATCGTGACATGTCGGGTTTCATGACCCGAAGGCAAATGGAAGAGCAAGGAGGAGAAAGTGTCGTGATATCGTGACATGTTGTTTTCGTGGCTAGGAAGGAGAGAGAAGAAGAAGGTGAAAGTGTCGCGATATCGCGACATGTTGTGTTTTCGCTGGTTGAAGCCAAGAGGAAGAGCAAGGAGGCGAAAGTGTCGCGATATCGCGACATGTGTTTTCGTTGGTTGAAGCCAAGAGGAAGAGCAAGGAGGCGAAAGTGTCGCGATATCGTGACATGTAGTGTTTTCATGGGTATGAACCAAGTAAAGCAGCAAGGAGGCAAAAGTGTCACGATATCGCGACATGTTGTGTTTTCATGGGTACAAGCCAAGAAGAGTACAAAGAGGTAGTAGTGTCACGATTTCACGACAGGTCGTAATGGCGCGAGCTAAAAATAGAACCCAACCAAATTAAGATATGTAACCATTAACTGAAGTTACACAGCAGTTACAGGGGACGTTACAAAAGAAAATCATGCAGCTAAATTAAGAACAGTCGAACTGGAGTCAGAACGATAGTTACAAGTCGATTATGGATGAATGCATCGAAGTTAAACGAAAGTCATGCGTCGAAGACCAAACAAACAATCGTAACTATTTATAGGATGCATGAAAAGCTACCTATATTGTGAGATAAAGGAAGTTGAATATAGAACTTTCTATTAATAAGCTGCATGTGAAAATATGGAAGCTAAAAATAGAATCAAAATTTTGTTATAAAAGGAGGTCTACGCGGAGAATTAAGTGTGGCTCAAAGAGGGTGAAAGTGCTACCGAAAGAGTGTGAAAGTGTTGCTGGAAGAGAGTGCGTAGGAGGCGAGTGAGCAGGGTGTGTGCTGGGTAAAGAGTGGGCAATGTTGAGAAAGCAATAGACCAGTCAGGGTCTTGTAAAAGTGAAGGCATCTTTATGTCAATCATCTAGATTCAGAACAGAAGTCCAAGTTGGTGCTTGGCATCAGGGGTTGGTGCTCCTTCTAGTTGGTGCTGGTAAATCAGGGGTTGGTGCTCCTTTCTATTGGTGTAGATAAATTAGGGGTTGGTGCTCCTTTCTGTTGGTGCAGATAAATCAGGGGTTGGTGCTCCTTCCGGTTGGTGCTTGGTAAATTGATTGTAAAGTTGATATTTTGCAAAGGTTGGATTTGGATGGGAGTCCAAACGAGTCATATTTTGAGGAGTAGCCAAAACTGGTGAACCTCGTTACATCTTGTGTGTGTGTGATGCTCTCTTGTTACATTTGCTTTATGTGATTTTAAGCTTTCATTGTTTTGGCTTTAAGAGTTAAAGTTTTAAGTTATAAAGAGCCACACTGATTCACCCCCCCTCTCAGTGTCATTGTGAGACTAACATTTCAAATGTCAAAACTTCAAATAATGCAGGTCCCAATATAAACTCTGTTGAACCATCTAGTAAAATTTTGGCTATGTACGAGCATTCTTCAAGGTTATAAGCCATCTCAGATTCAATTGGAATAAGTCAAGAAATAAGGGAAAAAAATTAAAGATGGATTCTAATAAAAAAGTAGGTCGCAAGACCAATCAATATCATATGGTAAAAGAAGGTGAAAAGCTTGTAGAGGAAGGTAAGATTAATGCCCTTCCCAACTTTTTTAGCCCTGGTATTAATTAAGATCATCACTTGGAATATTAGAGGACTCAAGGGGAGTCTTTCAAAACAAAATGAAATTAGAAGAATGATTCATATAAATCATCCACATTTTGTTTTCCTTCAAGAAACAAAGATTTCAATAGAGGATATGGACTTAATTGCCAGTAAAATTTGGCCAGTTGGAAAAGTGGTTTCCCTCAGTTCCCAAGGGACTTCGGGTGGCATTACTTGTCTTTGGGACCCAAAAGAGGTAGTTATTCACCATATGGTTGGCATTCGGGGTTTGTTGGCTATAGCTATTCAAAGTAGACATTCCAACCAGACTATGTTCTGCATTACTGTTTATGCTTCGACTTCTTTGGAGGAAAAAATAAGACGGTGGAAGGATATTACTCATATTATCTCTCATTTTCCTAAAGCTTGGATCTTGATCGAAGGAGATTTCAATACCATCCTCTCTCTGGATGAGAAAAGTAGGGGAAATAGAAATTTGGACAAAAGCACTGACCTCATGAGCGAATATATTGCAAACCTCCATCTTGTGAATACCCAACCAAATAATGGCCTTATGACTTGGTCTAATAGAAGGTAAGGCTTAGCTTGTATAATGGAGAGATTGGATAGGTTTTTGCTCTCTAAAAATTTCTTAATCCATGGTCACATTCCTAAAGTGAAGACTCTTGATAATGCTAGTTCGGATCATTGGCCAATCATGGTGGAAATGTGGAAAACCAATGTGAGTTTCTCTCCTTTTTGTTTTCAATTAATGTGGCTTAGAGACATTTCCTTCAGACCTCGTGTGCAACAATGGTGGAAGGAAGGTAAACCTAGGCATGGGACTAAGATGTTCTATTTTTCCAAAAGACTATAATACATTAAATCCAAAATCAAGACTTGGAACTGGAAAGAGTTTGGGGATGTTCATAAAAAAAACATGAAGTTATTGCTCATATTGAAAATTTGAATAAGAAAATCCATTTAGATGGCCTCACAGAGAAGAAAAGTGCAGATGAAATTAAACTCACAACTCAGTTAGAGGAATGAGAAAAAAGAGAAGAAATATTATGGAAGCAAAAATCTAGAACTCAATGGCTCAAAGAAGGAGATTGAAACACAAATTTCTTCCACAAATCTCTTCTAGCTCGAAGATCTCACAACTTTATTTCTTCCTTAAAATCAGATTCTAGAGATGTTGTTTATACTTGGGATGGCATGAACTCTATTGTTGATTACTTTTCCAATATTTTTGCTACTACTCCTCTTGACTCAGCTTCACAACAAAATGTTCTTCAATCAATCCCTTCTCTTATCACTTTCAAGGAGAACTCTATTTTGACTGCTCTTGTTACCATCAATGAGCTTCAACAAGTAGTTTTTAAAATGCAAAAAGTAAAAATCACAAATCTCTTCTACCAAGAGTTCTAGGATATTCTTCATGTTGATTTATTAGAGGTGGTGGAAGAATCCAGGAAAGCCAAATAAATTTTGAAGGTTATCAATAAAACTTATATTACTCTTGTTCCAAAAGCTCAAGAGGTTGATCATATCTCATATTTTAGACCTATTGCTTTATGTAATGTTCTTCTCAAAATCATTACTAAAATCATGGTAGAAAGGTTGAAGCCTCTTTTGCATAAGATTATTTCCCCAGAGCAAGGGGGTTATGTGGAAGGACATCAAATAGTAGATGAGATAGTTCTTGCTTAGGAAGCCATCCATTCCATGGATATGCAAAATTCTCCTTCCATGTTCATTCGTTTAGACTTATCCAAAGCTTATGATAGAGTGGATTGGCACTTTCTTATCAAAATTTTGAGGCAATTTGGTTTCTCTAAGGATTGTATGGATTGGATTATGGGATGTATCTCTTTAGTTTCCTACTTAGTTCTTATCAATGACAATCCTTCTCATTCTTTTCCAGCTTCCAAAGATATTAGGCAAGGTGACCCACTATATCCTTATTTATTCATCATTCTTGTTGAATGCTTGGGTAGGACTATAACCAAAAATAGAGAAAAAAAAACCCTTGAGGGAGTTACCATTGCTAATGGAGCTAGAACTATCTCTCATCTTCAATTTTTTGATGACTCTACTCTTTTAGGTAAAGCTACAGTTAATGAAGCTTCTAATTTTAAGCAAATCATTAGCTATTTTTCTAAGGCTACTGGGAAGTTGATCAATGAAGACAAATCTAAAGTTATTTTCTTTCACTGCTCTGCTAGACAAGAATCCATGGTCTTGGATAAATTAAGATATAATAAGACCTCACTTACAACCACTTATTTAGGTATTCCCATAAATATTCAAAGGCAGAAAAATAAATATTGGAATTGGTTGTTGGACAAAGTCAAGAAGAAAATTGGAAAGTGGACCAACAAGTGGCTTTCTTATGGAGGTAGAATCACCTTGGTAAAATCAGTCCTTCAAGCTATTCCTATTTATGTTTCTTCTATTTTGAATATCCCAAAGGCTATTCTTCAAGAATTGGATCAAATCAGTCATCGTTTCCTTTGGAGTGGTACTAAGGAGAAAATAAAATGGGCCTTGGTGAAATGGGATACTTTATGTCTTCCTAAGAGTGAAGGGGGGTTAGGATTCCAGTATTCAATTAATAAGAACAAAGCTTTAGTTGCTATATTGGAGGATGTTGCATAACCCCAATGCTCTTTGGGCCAATAATCTCCATGCTAAATATGCTGAGAACAAAAGTCTTGAAGACCTTGTTTGCTACCAACTTCCTACCAAAGGTTCTCCCATTTTAGCAGTTCTTAAGACTGGTGAGGATTTGATAAAGAAAAAATTATTTTGGATCATTCATAATGGTCAACATGTAAATTTTTTGATAGATTCTTGGGATGGTCACAAGCCTTTGATAACTCATTTTCTTGATTGGAGGCCTTGGATGGAGGAGCTTCACCGAGCTAATTGGATAAAGATGGCTAATTATTGTTGGTACCATACTGGTAATTCAAATTTTGGTAGATATTGGATCCCTATTGAGTACTGGCCTATTTAGATCCCAAAAAGGCAAAGACAAGATATCCAAGGCATCCTTCATATGAGATCCCTCTCTTGGTCCCATGAAAAAGATTGTTTTGGTTGGAACAACACTACTAAGGGTTAGTATTCAGTTGCTCAAGGTTATTTGAACTTATGCCATAATAATCCCAACCATTCTTCTGACATATTTTCTCGATTGTGGGATCAAAAGCTCTGGCCTAAGGTGAGGTTCTTTAATTGGATTTTATTGCATCGTAGGGTGCTTACTGGTGAGCAACTTATGAATCATGGTTTTCATGGCCCTTTTAGATGGGAAATGTGTGAAGAGAATGTAGAAAATATCAACCATATTTTTATTGAGTGTATTTTAGCCTCTGAGATATGGAGAAGAATGACAACTTTACTTGGCTTACAGTGGTCCCATTTTTTTACTTTTGAACAGCTTTGGAGAGATTGGCCTAATCAAGAGGGTGTTGATCATTTTATTAGGTAGTTAGTTTGGATGGGTTCTACCCTTCTTCTTTGGAATATTTGGAATGAAAGGAACAACTAAATTTTTAATCAAGATAGGAAGGATATTCACTATATTAGGCAAAATACCATAGCCAACTTAGTTGAATCAGTCCATCAACTCCTTAATCACCCCCAAAACTCCCACCAAAGATGGGATCAAGTGATGCAAATATTGAATATTAAATCTTCTAAGGGCAACCAACTTAAATGGAATGTGAGTATTAGTAATATGGATAGGACTAGAAATTGGCAACCTCCTCCTAAGGATTTTGGAAAATTCAATACTGATGGAGCCTCTAGAGGGAACCTTGGAAAAGCCAGTGTGGGAGGAATTGGTAGACTTTCAGATGGCTCCCTGGTTTTTACTTTTGCTGAGAATTTGGGTATTCTTTCCAATAACCTTGTTGAGGGGTATGGTATCCTCAGAGGCCTTCAAGATGCTACTAAGTTTGGATGGGAAAAGGTGTTAGTTGAGTCTGACTCTCAACTTATGATTAATCTCTTGAAGACTCCTAAGAATCATAAGGTGGATTGGATAATAAAAAGAATTATTGAGAAGATTCATTTAATCCAGATGGGATTTTTGAAAGTTGATTACAATCATGTGGTCAGAGATCAAAACAAGAGTTTTGATGCTTTAGCTAATTGGGCTTTGGACAAAGGTGATCTTACTTGTTATGGCCACCCTCCTATTTTAAATGTTTTCACCTTTTAAAATTGAATATCTTAACTTTAATAATTTTAAAAATTCTAAGTAATTATTCATTAAACAAATGATTTGATTTAGCACAAGTTAACATTCTTAAATTCGTTACATAGAATTAAAATGTGAGCCATATCATATTGCATCATGTTTTTATTGTTGCTACATTATTTTAACAAGTCACATAATAGTATTTTATTTTTCTACAATTATATATATATATATATATAAAGTTTTCATTTGAAAAATTGAGCTCATGTTAATATTGATAATAATATGAACTAAGGTTTCAGATGTTATGGCAGAGGCTTGGAGAACATTTTCATACAAAAAACACCATCAAAGAGGATCAATCTTGTTGAAGGGTTTTTTAATAGTATCGATCACGGTCAAGAATGGGGGACATAGGTACTTTGGTACCAAATCTTCCAAAACAAGGAATATCATACCGTGAGAAGTTATGTGGTACCCAAAATAACTTCAATGACTATCCAAAATAGGTAAGGACAATCATAAACACCATGGAGAAGCGATAAAAGGAGGATTCTCTACCAGGAAAGGTGAATGGATGTTTACTACAAGCAATGGAAACACCAGTATTGGAAATAGTTGAGGACTAGATAGCTGAGGATATAGTTTATAAGACAAAATACAACCTGATAGGCAAATTCATAGGTTTCAGATCATCTGTGCACTTCCTTCACACGTGGATAAGGAAACAATGGCATCTAGAAGGAGAATACAAAATTCTAACTCTCTCAAATGGGTATTTTTCTGTAGAGTTCACATCAATGGTAGACTGACAAAAAGTATATGAGGGAGGGTCGTATCATCATGGGCTAGTAGGACTATTTCTACAACCATGGAATATGGGATTCAACCTGAGGGTGGAACCTATTGCGGTACCAATATGGGTAATATTATTTGCCCTTGCCCTTGAATTTTGTAAAGAGGAGGTGCTCAATGCAATAGGAAATTTACTAGGTCATTATCAAGGTAGATCAAGAGAAATAATTTTAGGAGGATCGACAATGTTTGCTAGGGTTTGTGTAGAAATAGACCTCAGTAAACCTCTTTCGACAAAGATAGACCTAAAAATAGGATATTTTTTCTAGAACCAAAAACTAGATTATGAGGCTATTTCATTTAGATGTCGGGTGTACCATGCTTATGGACATCTAGCTAGAATGTGCCCAATAGTTAAGAATCATTAATTTGAACAAGAGCAAATATTAACATGGAGGATCATACTCCTCAAAAGAAGGTAAATTAGAAGGAAGGGAAAGGGCCAATAGACTTTGAGGGCTTCCAAAAAGTAATAAAAAGGTCAAACAAAATAAATTAGCACAGTAACCAGAGACAAGGAGAAAAAGCAAGAAGAACAAATAATATATATGATTTATTCAAACAACTAGGAAGCTTGGAAATATAAGGGGATTTTCAAATGGAAGGATTAAAGGAGGATACCTAGCAATTCACACTGGTATATCATGAGCAATACTTCAGTATAGTGTCAAAAAACAACCAAGGAGCAGAACCAGACATAACCTTTCTCATGGAAGAGGATATTCAACCCATGAGGGAGACCAGAGGAGGGGAAATAGAGTAGGGGATAGTTTTAACTCAGGAAATAGAGATAAAATAAGAAAATAAGAACAAATACCACCCTAATTTAGGGATTCATCAAGTAGAGAAGTAACAAAACCTAAACAAATCTATAGGGAGGAAGTCAAGTAAGGAAAATACTGATAAATAGGGAAGAGATTTGAGCCAGAATGGAAAGGTAAAATCGATTGTTGATTTTCTCTCCTAATTCTCAATTATATTAATTACTTGGAATGTGAGGGGTTTAGGTAGTCATCCCAGATAAAAGGTAGTCAAAAACATTATCATAGATATAATTCTAGATATAGTTTTGTTATAGGAAACAAAAATGCAAGGAGAAAACTTACAAGAAATAAATAGGAGGATATGGCAAAAAGGAGAGATCCTTACTCAATCTACACAGGGGAAATCAGGTGTATTAGCCACTATGTGGAATCACCAACTATTTCTAGCGATAAGGGGGCCTCTACGATAGGGGTATTGATGGTCCGGTTACAAAATAGGAAAAATGGAAAAATTGGACTATAGTTAATTTCTATGGATTACAGACAATCAGAGCATATAGGGATCAATGGGTAGCCATCCATACATTCAGATACAACTACCTAGAGGACCAATGGATTGTGGGAGAAGACTTCAATGCAAATATTAGAATAGAGGAACAACAAGGAGGCAAATCCATGTTGGAGGAAAAGGATAGTTTTTTTCATCAATAACATGTCAAATGAATCTAATAGATATCCTAACTATGGATAGCTCCATGACCTGGACAAATAGAAAAAAGGAAGGGAAGATAGTCAAATCTTGCTTGGATCATTTCTTCATGGGAGAGGAATTATACCTGCATACCAAGCATCAATCGAAGGTCATGGATAGGATTTCTTCAAATCATTTTCCAGTAAGCCTTACCATAGAAGAAGGTAATCATAAAGTTATAGGAACTTTTAAATTTGAACTATGGTGGCTGAAATATGAGGAGTTGGTAGACCACATAAATGAGTGGTGGGAATTGGGGAAACTAATATTTGGGACAACCCAATTCAAACTTCACAAACAACTAAAATATGTTAGGACTCAACTAAAGGAGTGGAGTAAACACAAGAAGGAACTCACTAGAATCTAAAAGAATGAAATCAAGGGTCATAGGGAGAAGATTTATCAGAAGATAAGATAAGGAACTATTACAGAAGATTTGTTACAACATGAGGCACAAATCATTAGGAGAGAGAAATCTTTGGAGGAACAAGAAGAGGTCTATTGGAGGTAAAGATCCAGAGTTACATGGTTAAATGAGGGATATAAAAACATAATTTTCTTTCATAAGATAGTCATAGCTAGAAGACAACAAAATAGAATTACAGGTCTTACAGATATAATGTGTCAGGTAAAAACCAGTGGAAGTGAAATGAAAACTATAGCAAATCAGTACTTCCATACTCATTTTAGTAGCATTTAAAATTTTAATGCAATATGGAAATAGTAGATACTAGAGGCAATTCCATAATTAGTCAAACTAGAACATAATAAATTATTAATGGAGGAAATTTCTCGAGAAGAAACATCGCAAATTATATAAAAAAGCAAACAAAAAATACCCCAGGACCAGATGGATTTCCCATTGAATTTTATTAAAAAATTTGGAAAATTGTGGGCCAAGTAGTGGTGGAGGCATTAGAGGAAATCAGACAAAGTAAGCAAATGTTAAAATCCTTAAATCATACTTTTTTCACTTTAATTCTTAAGGGACCACCTAGTGAGATAATTAATAATTATAGGCCTATTTCACTCTGTAATGTAGTATACAATATATTAACAAAGCTTATGGCAGAGAGGTTAAAACCTTTTTTACCAAATCCGATTTCAAGTGAGCAAGGTGGTTTTGTTGAAGGCAGAAAAATTCTATATAGAATAGTAGTGGCACAGGAAGTGATACACACAATGCCCAAGCAAAATAACCTGGGTATGTTTATTAAACTAGATATTTCTAAAGCCTATGATAGAGTATATTGGTCTTTTTCCCAAAGGATTTTAGAAAAATGGGCTTTGCAGATGAGTGGAGAGATTGGATAAAATCTTGTACATAGACCACATCATTATCAGTTCTGGTAAATTGCAATACCTCTCCCATGTTCACAATAGGAAGGGGATTGAGGTAAGGGGAGCCTCTTTCCCCTTACCTTTTTATCCTTTATGCAAAAGGGTCTAGAGAGACTATTAAAAAAAGGGAGACAAGAGGAGAGGCTAAGAGGTCTGAAAATCAGTTCTCAGATTGAGATAAATCACATCCAATTTGTAGATTATACAACTCTTATTAGTCAAGCTAATATCCTAGTAGCAAGAAACATAAAAGAAATTTTAGATGGGTATACTCAAGCTACATGGCAAACTTTTAATGAAAAATATCAGAGTTTTTTTTCAAAACAACGAAGAAGTTGAGAGAAAAAATTATACAATTGTTGAACTTCATGGAAATGCCTTTACCCATATAGCATTTAGGAGTACCTCTATCTTCAAAGAAAATAAAAAGCAAGGAGTAGAAAGGGCTGATTGACAAACTTCAAGATAAGTTGAGCAATTGGACACACAAATAGCTAAGCTTGGGATGATGGCTTACAATGATTAAATTTGTGCTACAAGCTATCCCAATTTATAAATTTTCCATACTTCAGGCTCCAAAGAAAATTTAAAAAGATATTGATATATACACAAGAAATTTTTTGTGATTAGGTGCAAGGGAAGAACAAAAATTAGCACTAGTTGGGTGGGAGAAGATATGTCAACTAAAATACAAGGAGTATTGGGGATAAGATCATCATCCCAAATCATCAAGGCACTAGCAAGGAAGTTATATTGGAGATGGATTACAACTACTAGGGGATTATGGAGTAGACTGTTACAAGCTAAATATTACCTAGGAGTGGCCGAGAAAGATATCCCAAGACACGAAGTGGAAGGAGAGAGATCTGTAGTATGGAGAACATGGAATCAGGCTAGGAGTTATTAAAGCCATACCTAAATTGGTAGCTAGGGTATGGAAAGGAAGCCTTATTTTTGGAGGATTCAAGGAATTAAGATCAACCAATTATTTAGACATTCCTAGATATGAAGATTTGGAAAGTAGAGCTCCAAAAGGTAGGGTGGTGGAATGCCTCTTCGTATATGAAATCATGGAATCAACATGTACCATACTTAATACAATGAAAACATCCCTGAGAATGGCTAGTGAGGGGGACAGAGGAACTAACCAAAAAACTAGGAGACATCTCCAAAGACACCCAATTAAGGATGATTCTATGAGGGATATTCTTGGATGGGGAGGAAGCAAGATGGTAATATATAAGGCAAAGGATGGATACAAGGTAGTTTGTGGATATGAGATTACCCTAGCACCACTTCCATGGGTATTTTTCTGGCAAAAGGAAGTATGACCAAAAATTAACATTTTATCATGGCTGATTAACCATAGAAAGTGCTTGACATTTGATAATCTAAGAAAAAGAATTTTTTACAGGCCTTACAAATGTGTTATGTGTGGAAAATCAAAGGAGACCTTGAATCACCTTTTTTTTGGGTGTTCTTTTGCTAAATACATATGGATAATTTCATGGAGGCAGATGAGATAGCATTGGGAAATTTTTAAGAGCCAGGAAATCTTTTATGAGAAATGAAAATAGTGCAACTTTAAGATAAACAATGAAAATAGCATGGAAGTTAGGACCTAGCTTCATATGGTGGCAGTTATGGCTAGAAAAAAATACACGTATATTTAGATCAGAGCACATAATAAGGAAGCAAGTATGGGAGAGTATCATGAGTAAGGTAATGGAAACATTGTCTATTAGATTATAGGAGGAAACAAACATAGAAATGGAGGAAGTGACTATTTTATAGAGCTTTGAAATAACTGTAAAAAAAACAATTAAGGGTTGAATGCACATGTGAGATCTCCTAAAATAACATAGAGTGGAGACCTCCTCCCATAGAGTGGGTGAAGGCAAACATAAATGGGGCTTCTACTAAAAACCTTGGAAAAGCTGGTTTTGGCATTATCTTACGAAACTAGAAAGGAGAACAGGTGTACTAGAGAGCAGAAGGTATGAGGCAGAAAACAAATAATAAAGCAAAAGGACAGGCGATCTTGTCAGCATCAATGATATCTACAAATCTACATTTACATAAGCTATGGATAGAGATAGACTCTCAAATATGGGTTGGAATCTTGGATTTTATAAGATCCTTTTAGGTGCTAGGAATTGGTGAGAGAAGGAAGGTGGAAGCAATTCAAAAGATTTGGAAGATTTTTCAGGATGTTTTTACTACACATATCAAGCGAGAGGGAAATAGAGTGGTCAACTATTTATAAAAATGGGGGAAATAACTGGAGGAAGAATAATATGTGGACTCTTAGATGAAAGATCAGATAAACTAGTACCAAAGAATCCAAGGGATGTGAGAGGTGGTAAAAATAGATAGCAAAATAGGAAGAGTAGCTAGTGATTCTAATGAATTTATTATAGTTAGGCCACTAAGTGAAACAACGTTAAGATAGAGGGATGGGTAATTTTTTAGCCAGGAGGGATTGGTGGAGGATTTTTTTCTCCCATATTTTCTGTCAAGCTCATTTTACTTTGTAATAAAGTTTCTATAAATATAATATATTTTTCCTTTTTTCAAAAAACATTAATAATAATATATTTTTTATTATTACTTGTAATAATTCAATTTTAAATAAACAATTATTTAAACAATTTAATTTTATACATAAATATGAGATAAACATAAAGGACTTGTTTTCAAGTTATATATGATCAAAATTTACAATATCATTGTGTCAGGGGTTAATCCCTTTCACATTTGAAATATGCTTACATAAAGATCCAAAAAATCATGCATTACACAACTCAAAATTAAAAAATACCTTCATATATGTATGTATTTATTTACTTAAAGCAAGATAGGATGCTCTATTATAAGGAAGGGATGGCATCCTCAAAGCCTACATTTATGAAAGAGTATAAATGGGTGTTCAAGGTGTGCAAGGATGTAATTATAATGCACTCCAACTATTGGTCAAATATCTGCCTAATTGATAAACACTGCATTTATGCACCCTAGATACGACGAACATTAAAAGTTCGGAGGAAAGAGACGTCCTTCGTGCCAATCTCGAGAGAGGGTTGGTTCCTGAACTAATTCTAAAACTGGTTGAAGACTAGAGATGTAGGAAATAAATTGGAAATGATAGAAAGAGATGGGAAATATGGCCATAGGCCGAAGTGAAGAATTTGAAGTAGACTAAATAGCAAGAAATACGCCCAAGCAAGAAATAACATCTAACAAAAGGAAGAGCAGCAGAATTTACTTGCGATCTTGCACTAATAACGTCCAAAATGTTACTCCAACATTCCCTCTCTCAATAGCAATACTTAAATCCGAGTATAGAATTTAAACTTAACATCAAAAGATAAAGGTGGATGTAATATAGAAGCGCAACACACAAAAATATATCATACACAAAATCACTCACAAATTCAAAAGCCTAAATGCCTTGTATTAATGCAAAGAGCTTGGAGATATCTCTCGCAAAATGTCTAACCCCCCTTTACAACAAGATTTGCTTAGTATTTATAGAGGTTTCCGTCTCTTTCATTTAATACATGTGAGAGAAGAATGTTCTGGTATCAAAGACAAAAACCAAAAAAAATCTCCTCGATTTCTTGGAAAATGCATGCACTTGAGAAACAAATTCTAGAAAATCTAAAATTCGGACGTAGAGGCGCATGACAAGAGAAATCATTAAATTCTTCAAAACACGTTTGGTACATCATGAAAACTTATTTCTCCTCGCCTTTGTCCTTCTGATTCCCAAAATAAAGTTATTGAGGGCGCCCTTCATTAAATACATGCAATTCAACATTTGACCAATTCCTTGTTCGCCTTAAATTCATCTTCGCCACATCAAATGCGCGCGTGATCTTCATTAAGCAGGTTTACCCCATGAAAGGGTGAACGAGATGTTTGCCCCTAAGGAAAGGTGAACGGGACTCTTCATTGTTGAAAGTAAGTTCGCTCCTGGTATGGATGAATGTCATGTTCGCCCCTCGACCAGGGCGCACAACATTTTCAGGCGCACAGGCGACCAAGCACCCCAAGGCATGTTTGCCCCAAGAAAGGGTGAACGACACGCTCACCCCTAAGGAAGGGTGAACATGATTTCATACTTAGATATTTTTGCCAATATATTTTCAAAATAGGTTCACCCCAAGAAAGGGTGAATGAGGCGTTTGCCCTTCCTTAAGGGTGAACGTAAATATTCATGAATACATAAAGATTTTTTCAAAGTGTCTTTAGGACTTTTCTTCATTATTTCTGGAATACAACATATCATACTTCTACATACTGAATGGAAAGTATACTATCGCTTCATATAGAAATTAATACAAAATTTTCCCAAAAATCCCAATGAAATACAAAATGGCCAATATTTCTTGGTGACTCACAGGGTATCCAACTTGCATGGATGCAAGTGATTCCAGGCCTTTATCTAGGGTGTAGAGTTCTTTTTGCCAGCTGTTGCTACTTTCTTTGTTGTGGAAGCTTTCTTCTTGGACTCCTGTTGCATGCATTCTGCTTCTTCCTATTCTGTCGTGGCTGCAAAGCGAAGTACTTCTGCACGTTTCACCTCTTCTACTACCTTTGTCACTGCTTTGGGATCCACCACTACTTGCTCTTCTTGCTCTACAATAACCTCTGAAAGGGGCTCATAGGTGCAAACAACCTCATGTCAAGCTTTAGTATTTAATAAGCAAGGAACACGAAGGGATTCATAAATGAAGCAAAGATTTTGCATGTCCATCAAGCTGAGGTGCTTCGAATGCTAGGCTAATTCATAAATAGACAGCTCCACACGTGTATACTTTTCAATCAGAGGCAAAACTTGCACTTTAGTAAGGGGATCATTTAAGGCGTTAATGTCTGTAGTATCTTCAATAAATGCACTCCAAAGCTATTGCAATTGCTCCATCGAAAGAGGTTCACCCCATTCATCTAGGAAGGTAGTGAAACCCAGTCGGTCGATAGTCTCAAAATGAGACATCAAAATAATATGCTCCCAATCAATAGTATTGAGGATAACTTGCCCTTCATTTACAAGTTCCATGAGCTAAAAATAGCTCCACAGGGTTATGCGTGCTCGGGACCAGGCATAATCCATCTCATTAAGAGGGCAAATATTCAATGACGTATTCAACAATGCTTGTATCTTCACAGCTGTCTCCATATAGGGCAAAAGCAACTCCTCCATTAAATCAATCATTTGTTGCCCAAGTTGGATTTGTATCCTTGCTTCCCATAAATACTGCAACACCTTGACAGCTTGTGTGGCCAACTTGGTAGAATTTCAGACAGAGCCAAGGTGAATATCTCTTACATTGTCATGTGAAAATCCTACAACAGGCGTGGCTTTGGCTTCTAGTTGCTTCTTGAGTTCTTTGACCTGCTGCTGAAGATTATGCATTTCAATTCTAGTGGCATCACACTCCTTCAAGTGCACCTGGACTTGATTGTGCAAGTATTCATTTTCAATGGTCATCTTCTCTTCTGTCGCCCTACTCTTGGCCAAGGCGCTTTCAAGCTCCAACACCTTATTTTGTACTTGAAAATATTTCTCTTTATAATGATTCCCATGCAAATACATTGAAATCATATCAACTTGCATATTACCTATTTTTTCTGTGGGATTAATCCGCATCAGATCTTAAGCGATAGTCACAAAAACATAGTATTCAGGCTGCAATTCACCTTGAGGTTTTTGAACCAACGGAGTGAATGTTGTCATATGAGCCTCCTTGGAAATTGGATCAAAATCCACCTTCTTTATTGGACGCATCAACGCCAAAGCCTCCTTTCGTCGCATACTCTTCAACCATTGGGAAGAGCTCAGATGCACCCGATTTAATTTTTCAATGTCTGGATGCTTGCAGGCTACTTGTACATCTGGGACAGTCTGTAGCTTCAAAAATGGTGTAAATGGAACAAAATATTCTGGGTGACCAGGCCCAATGGACATGGATGACACAGATTGCAATGAAGGAATGGACATGGGAGTGGTGGAAGGAAGAGAAAGGGTGAAGTGGAAGACATAGGTACAACTGCATTTATACTAATTTTAGATGGAACTTGGATGCTAACAACTATAATACCATAGGAAGTGATGACTGAGGTAAGGCGACAAAAAAAAGGATTTACCCCCAATGCATACGAACTAAAAGGAACGAAAGACGAGGGAGCGGGAATGAAAGAAGGAGCAACAGTGATTTTAGAAACGAAAGAAGTCGAAGCGGAAGAAGAAACTTTAGAAAATGAAATGAAAGGACTACCAAAAGGTGGAGATATAGAAAGTAGAGAAAATAAAAACGTAATAGATGGAAACAAAGAAGAAATAATTGTGTGCTCTATGAGAGAGAGTGAAGAAGAGGGAAAATATGATGTACCTTCGGGCACGGGCACCACTTGTTCTATAGATGAAGGAGGTTTTGCAACTGCCTCCTCTTCTTGATTTACCTTTAGTTCACCAACATTTAGGGCCATCCCCTCATCCAAAATCTCAACATGAGAATCTTCATAAAGCTACTCTTCCTCTTCCTACTGCGCCATTGGAAATATTTGTGCTACAGAAGTAGGAAGTTCAACATTGGGTGAAGGCATTGCTACCAAAATAGAGGCAACTATAGAACTTAGTGCAGCAAAAATCATAGTACCAGAGAACATGGGTGTTGTCATAGTGGAAGTAGTAGTTGTGCTAGTTTGGGACCGTTTAGCTGCTTTAGGAAATGGAGGTGCCATCAGTCATTTCTACTATTTGGGTACGGTAACCTCCTCCTGAGGGTGCTTCATCATTTGTGATCACATTTTGAATACATATTATTGTTCTTCTTATTCTTCTTCCTCTTCTTCTTCGACCTTATCCTCAACTGTGGTATTTTCCTCCTCATGTTCGCTATCACCATTTTCGTACTGCTGAAAGCTTTGTGGTAAAACAGTGGCAAAAGCAACGGGCTGATAAGATTTCATAAACTTATCATAAACTTCAAAAAATTGGGTATCAAGATTCATACCATAAGCATTGTAAGGCTTCCTCCTATGAACGCGCATCATCCACCAATTCATAATTTTCTTTTTCGTCCAATCAGGATTCGCTTCTTGGATAGTTGTGAACAAACCCTGAGTAGGAATATGCGTTGCATTATTTTTTGGATTATACTCCACTTCTTGCTCATAGTAATCGTACCATGGAGGAAGGGAGGGCATCTTCTCTATATGCCAGTTCATGTCTGGCTCATCAAAATTATTTTGTCACCTTTGAATATTCGGGTGCAGGCAACAATGAAAGGATTTCGTCTTAATAAACTCCAAAAACTTTTCGAGTGGGTCATAGCGCCAACGCTGCGGTAATTCAATTAAACCTAGGTCTTGAAGAGCCACCATCAGCAGGCAATTTTTCCCAACCTGATTCACTTCTATACTTCCAAACTTGAAGGGCATAGTACAATTTTTCTTCTTTTTTCATTCGGAGCCATATATATCATTGATATAATCCATATGGTGCACCACTTCCATTGCAAAAACATGCGTAGGATAAAAATAAGGCAACAAAAATGTTTTACCTATATATCCAAAAATTTGAACTACCACACCTTGAGTGAGAAAAAATATATCACCCTCTTGCTTCAAAACAACTGCATCTCTCAAGTCGCGAGGCACTCGATCGTAATTGCCATAAAGAAATTCAATGGTGGGGCTCAAAAAATAGCTATTAAAGTTGTATATAGACTCTTTCTTTGTTAACACTTGAGTCCACTTATAAACTGGCAGAGGATCATTCTTTTTGTCCATCTGGGTAACAACAATTAAAGAAAAATATCACTGCATCTAAAAAAATAAGAACCATACTAGCAGTGACGTATACCAGAATGATCTAGATTTCCCTTCCTGCAATCTCTATAGCTATGAATTTATTCTTCATGAAATAAATTTGACCCAATAAAAATAAATCATATTTCCACCCTGCCTCATAGTAATGGGCGAATAAAACTCTGCCTTGGAAATACATTGAGCCATAGTTGCCTGCCATTTATGCATCGTTTCATCTGAGGGCAACCCAGCAATTCAAGAAAACATGGAATAGATGTCTTGGCACTTGAATTTTGAAAGAAGTTTAGGTAAACTTGGTAGCTGCCCTAGTTGTGGATCTTTAACAAGCTGAGTTTCCATGAATTATCTCATTGTAACTTTGGAGACATACCTATCCTCTTGTTCATCTGTATGGATATTTTTATTTATTGCATAATTCAGTGCACCTACCCTATAGGCGAAAGCCTCTTAGATACTCATCTGGTGTAATTGTGAATAAAATCTCTTGTCTGGCATTTAGGATGGCCATAGTAGAGGAGTCATAAAATTGTGTAGTTAACTGAATAAGCTCAGGGCATGGATGTACAGGTGAACAAAGATACCATGAAAGTTGTGAATTGTGAGGCATTGTGAGCCAACTATTGTAGGAAACTCCCTGACTTACTATAGCTTTGACATCTTCCCTCAATTGATCAACTCCTTTGTGCATGATCAAACAATCACCAATCTCAGCCATATTATCTTCATAAGGATCTAGGCCAACATAATAATTTTTTCGGGCTTTCTTAGCCCGTGAACTTCTGTCTATTTTATTAGCGGGATTCGCTTCTATGACCTCCTGTGCCTCTATTGATTTTTTTCCATGTCTACCCATTTTTCCAAACCAAAGCAATGACTCTTCTACAATTCCCTACTCTAAAATATCAAAAATTCGTCTACACTTCAAAGCACAAGATACAGAGAAGCTTAAGATTTTTTTTAAGAATCAAGGTGAAAACAAAATTAGCCTTTTACCTCCTAGGATTTATAGAGTCGCTACCAGCTACTACAGTAATTACATAATTAAATGCAGGCGCTCCTTCAGGGACAAATATTCTTTGAAAAGCTGCTCAAATTTCCTTTCCAAGACGTAAAAATATTTTCTTTTCTGGTTTGTCATCGGACCCTCTTGAAAAAATGTGCCCTCTACGCTACGAAATATTATAGAAATATCTGCCCCAATGCTAGAAGCTTGTTAGGGAAACCAACCTGTCCATTACTCATTCAATCATTAATTTTGACTGCTACCTTGGAAAAATCAATTTGAATGCTTCCTCCATTCAGAAATCATTACTTGAATTTATCGCCCACTACTTTCGATTATCGCCACGTACTCCTTGGGAATATCTTCTTCAGCAATAAAAACCCTCTCACATGCTTATGAATCCATGGGTGCATGTGTTTTAAAATCTCATAGCGTGCCTCCTGAAAAAATGGTTTTTTTTTCTAAAAAAGAAAAAACAACTCCTTTTTTTTTTAAAGGATGTCATCCAAGTACGTTCGCCCTAAAGATAGGTGAACATGATGTTCGCCTCTTTCAATAAGCGCATGAAAAACTCTATCACTTCTTTGCCAATACTTGATTTTTTCCTTCCTTTTTTTTTTCTTTTTCGGGCGAATGGCGTCTTAAACATCATTTCTTCTCTTCTTTTTTTTTAGAACATATTCATGACTATGCAAAATTATTTAAAATGCATGAAAATATTTACATATATACAGGATTTTACTTTTGATTCGAAAACTTACTAAACATAAGCCTTCATATGAAGGCCATTCACTAGGATAGGGAGCTCATACCCTTCTATGTCACAAAGTTGGAATGCATTAGAAGAAGTGATAGTAAAAATTCAAAAAGGTCCTTCCCATATTGCATAAAATTTTTGATGTTTTCCTGGCTTCGATTTTTTCTCGTTCCACTTTAATACCAAATCGCCCACCTGGAAGCTTCGATCAGTCTTTTTTTCTTGAACCACTTCTTCATATCAGCAGCATGTTCTACGAAAGTATGGTAAGCACTCTCCCTCTCTTCTCCTAATTGTAATAATTGCACCAATCTAGCCTCCATTGGATCATTTTCTTCGTTATCATCATGAAACATATACAATGCTTGGAGCACAGGGAGCTCATTATAAATGATTAGGAAGGATAGCTTCTTTCCCATACACCAAAGTGTACAGGGAGGTATTTATTGAATTTTTCACTAAAATACGATCAGCCCAAAGTGCCTGATTTAATAACAAATGTCAATTCTTCTTATTGTCACCCATTATTCTCTTCAAAATTTAGAGCAGATTATTGTTAGTTGACTCAACCAATCCATTCCCCTGTGGGTAATAGTTGAACGAGATCTTCAGGTAAATTTCGTATCTACTAGAGAATTCTATAATTTTGGCTCCAATGAAGGGAGTGCCATTGTCAGTGACTAAAGAATCTAGTATGCCGAAATGAGTAATAAGGCTTTCCAAAAAAGAAATAACAGTCACCTAATCTACATTTTTGGTAGGTATAGCTTCTACCCATCTAGTAAAATAGTCTATCGTCGTCAGAATATATTTATGTTCGACGGAGGAATGTGGATCTATAACCCCTATAAAATTGAGACCCCACTACTAAAATGGCGCTTCCACCTGGATTGGATGTAGCGGTGATGCTCCTTTCCTAACTTGACCCACATATCTTTGATAATTGTCACACTGATAGCTTATCTTATGTGAATCAGCGAACAGAGCGAGCCAATAATACCCTGCTCGAATAATTTTTAGAGCCATAGGCCTATTTGCATAATTCCCTCTTGATAGCCTAGAATGGAATTCTTCTAGAATATTCTCTTTCTTAGAATATTTTACACATCTAATAAGTATACCATCAATGTTCTTATAATATAGGTCGTTGGGCAATAGTACATACCTGAGCGCTTGTAATCTGAACCTTCAACATTGTGAGGAGTTAATGTGGCTAGGACACCTTTCAAAAACAAAATACTCAATGAGTTCCTTAGTCCATTCTTTGCTGACTGCTGCACTATTTGCACAAATTACATCTTCGTGACTTGTCTCAACAATAGCGCTTTTGGCCAACTCCTGGCACAAAGCGCATCCATAAACTAGTTTCATTGGTTTAATTTCTACATCATACTCCTGGATCTTCGAGATCCATCTAGCCCTTTTATCACCCAGTTCTCCTTGAATTATGAATTTTCGAACATCAGGATGAATGACATAAATCATAGTTTTACTCTGAGAAATAAAGTGGTGAAACTTCTTCAAGGTCTTCATCACTGCATAAACATGTTTCTCTATAAAGTTGTACTTTTCTTGATGTGGTGCTATAACCTAGCTTATAAAAGTGATAGGTTGTTCTTCACCATCATGTTGCTTTTGTGTTACTACTGTAGCATAGCTCTCTTGCTCACCCAGTGCATAAAGTATAAATTCTTTGGAATAATCAGGGTTGATTAACACTGGGGCTTGAGTAATTCTCTCTTCGATTTCTTGAAAAGCCTGCTTCTTGGCTTCTTTCCACTTAAATTCCATGTTTTTCTTTAGGATCTCGGTCATGGGCTTGACAACTTGGGCAAAATCAGCAATAAACTTATGCTCGAAGTTTATCTATCCAAATAAGGACTACAAATTTTTCTTATTAGCTGGTAATGACAAACTCATAAGCACTTTCGATCGTGTAGGGTATATGGCCAATCCTTCCTGTGAAATCACATGTCCCAACAATTTCCCTTCCTTTATCGTAAAAATTGACTTCTTCAGGTTTATAGAAATCCCATATTCTTAACAATTCTCGAATATTTGCCTTAGATGGAAAACAAGATGATGTAGTAACAATAGTATGAAGCTATATTATTCATCATAATGCAAGTATATATAGAATTACATAGGAATCTCACGTAGGTTAAGTGGTTGCAACAATCTGCCAAACATGGCCAACCACTTAACTACTAGTTAACCAAATGCTAACTATGGATGTCCACTAACTGCTAGAAGACAAACAAGATCTCTAATAGTTAACTAACATCTAACAACATGCTAACAACCTATTTCTAACATGGGCATACTATGCCTCATGTGAATACAAAGTGCAAGAAATAGGAATAATAAATAATAATAATAATTAACTTAGGCTTAAGTGGATAAGCCTAAGTTATCCTCAACACTCCTCCCAACAATATAAGCATTGGACCCCAATGCTCTCAACAAATGTGGAAAGTCATGGGCCATCTCATGGTGAGGAATCCAGCGAGCCATGTGTGGAAAGTGACCGCAATGAGCAAAAAGGTAAGTAGTGGAAGAACCCTGTCCCGTGTGATGAGTCTTCATCTCGAAAACTCTATCTAAAATGAGTGGAAGCTGACGATCAGGTGCCACTACTGTTGTAGGACTGAAAATAGGATCAGGTACCAAAAGAGGGTCCTGAAATGGTGTCTCTGGAAAGCGACGCTCATCCAAAGGAACCCAAACTCTGCCTCCAACCTGTGGTGAGTGAGGATTGTGATGCTTTCGCACCACTCCCTGTGGAGTCTCCTGCAAGTCATGTGGTATCTTGCCTAGAAGGCTCTGTCGGTGCTCAATAAGGGAAGTAACCTTAGCTTGCTCCTCCATGTGTGCAATGGTGGGAGTGGGCAAATCCAAAGGTAACTTATGTGGAACAAGTGGTTTAGTAGTTGTAGGTGTACCCAAAATTATACCAATGGAATCAATGGTATCTTTCTCATGAGTGAGAATGGTGGGTTCCTTAACCACTTGCTCTTGTGATTGTTCATCATGTGGGAGTGAAACTTCTTCCTTTGCATGTTCCTTAGGTGGTGTTTTTTCTTCATTTTGTGTGGGAAAAATGCTAGTAGGAGCCAAAATGAGTGCTTGACTTAATGGCTTCCTTACTTGCCTACAACTTAACATAAAATTGGAAGTAGGTGTAGTGCTTTGTATCAAGTAGTTTTTACCATGCAACTCCAATGTGTAGGTGTTCTTTTTAGCATGATAAATAGCATTCCTATCAAATTGATAGGGTTTACCTAGCAAGAGTCCACAACAATCCATATATGTGACATCACACCTAACTTTGTCCACAAACTTGTCACCAAAAGTAAAATTCAAGGTGCAAGTATGGGTGATGTTGGATGTGGAGTCTACATCTTTCCACCCAAGTGCATAAGGTTGGTGATGTGGTTTGATGGGAAGTTTCAACTTCTCCACAACGGACTTCGCAATGAGGTTCTTTTACGATCCGTTATCAATGATACAATCAACATAGAAATCATGCATCAAGTGGGCTCTAGTGACAAACAAATGATCACGCCCCCCTTGAGCAAACACATTGGACATTAGGGTAACTTTGTTCAGTTTACCCTTTAAAGCAGGATATTCTTCTTTTGTCCCTGTAGCCAAAATGGGACCATCTTGTGGTTCCTCATGTGTAGGTTGTACAATTAGGGATTTCTTCTTCTTAAACTTCTCAAAAGTATAGCATTTGGATTTTACATGTCCATGCTTTTTACAAAAGTCACAATACAATGAAGAAGAAGAATATTTAGCATGAAAGGAAGAAGAATGTGCTTTAGGAGAAGTGGGAGGAGAAGAAGAATGAGGGGAAGATTGAGAATTGTTCTTCACCTTCTGTTGATGTTGATTCCCGCCTTTGGAAGAGCCCTCTTGTGATGAATGAGACTTTTGATATGCACCAACTTTCTCCTCTGCAAGAATGGCATGATTGAATGCCACATCCAAGGTGAGGAAGACATTGAATTTGATCTCCCTAAAAATATGATCTTGCAAGCCATGAGTGAATTTATTAATCAAATCATCTTCTGAATCTTTCACACCAAGAAATACCCTCAACCTATTAAATTGGAAAATGAAATCAGAAACTAACATTCCATAGGTTTGCCTCAATCTATACCACTTGGTAGTGAGGTCACATTGGTAGTTTGGTGGAAAGAAGGTGTTTTTCAGAATTTGAGTTAATTCTTTCCAAGTCATGGTGGCATTATGACTCTGTCTTTCTACAATGAGAACTTTTGCTAAACCTGTGAGTTTTAGTGTAGCAAATGTGGCTTTCTCATCCTCCAAAATTTCAGCATAAGCAAACCAAGTTTGCATATCCAAAATCCATGCAGATAAGACATCGAGATCCCTAGATCCATCATACATTTTAACCTCACATTTGGCTTTGTTTGCATGATTATGGTGGATTTTGAGTTCACCAAGATTAAACTGCACAACAATGTCTCTCACTTTTTCTGCCAAAATGTCTACTGCTTCAGTGAGGTTTTCCATGTTTGTTCTGATATCATGAGCCATATTTTGCCTAGTATATGCCAGACTAGGAGGATTACAAAATGGATGCAAGAACTAATCTAGGCTTAGGAACAATTTTAGTTTCCTATGCAGCCAAATTGCCTAGATTTTACAAATTTTGCTCTCAAAAATAACAAAAATGGGCTATTTAGTGCTTTTACAAAATTAAAAATTTCAATTTTGCAATTACAATGGTGCACTAAAAATGCTGAAAATTAGCCCTTTTACAATGCCAAAATTTGGTTAGGAGGCAAAAATTATCAATCTGCTGAAAATTTGCAACACAATGCAAAAAATTTGGTCAAAAACGGACCAATAACGAGAAAGATATCACCTCTTGAAGTTTGCTCTCCTTTGCTGATTTGGGCGCCAAAATTTGAATTTAAAAAAAAAAAAATTCTCCCTCCTGGGTTTTCTCGCCGAAATTTGAAATTGCGCCAATTTTTTTTTTTTTTTTTAAATTGTTTTAACCCCGAGTCAAAACCTGATACCAATGATGTAGTAACAATAGTATGAAGCTATATTATTCATCATAATGCAAGTATATATAGAATTACATAGGAATCTCATGTAGGTTAAGTGGTTGCAACAATCTGCCAAACATGGCCAACCACTTAACTACTAGTTAACCAAATGCTAACTATGGATGTCCACTAACTGCTAGAAGACAAACAAGATCTCTAACAGTTAACTAACATCTAACAACATGCTAACAACCTATTTCTAACATGGGCATACTATGCCTCACGTGAATACAAAGTGCAAGAAATAGGAATAATAAATATAATAATAATTAACTTAGGCTTAAGTGGATAAGCCTAAGTTATCCTCAACACATGATCTGTTCTGCAATGTGAAAACACTGTCATATCATCAAGATAAATCACAATGATTTTATTTAGCAACTCACCAAAGGTGGCATCCATGGCTCTCTGAAAATTAGCTTTGGCATTTGAAATTCCAAAGGGCATCCATTGGTAAGCAAATGTGTCCCACTTAGTTGTAAACAATGTCTTGTATTGATCTTCATATCTAACCCAAATTTGATTGTACCCAGAAAAGCCATCCAACAAGTAAAATCTCGGAGCACCAGCCATGACATGAAGAATCTGGTCTATCTAAGGTAGAGGATAGTGGTATTTAAGTGACGCCTGATTTAAATTTTGAAAATCGAGGCATAGACGTATGTCCCCATTCTTCTTCCTTACAGGAACCAAGTTTACCACCCAAGTGGAATGCTTAATAGGGTATATGATCTTCACCTCAAGAATCTTTAGTAATTCTAATTTCATGCGAACCTCAATCTTGGGATTAACAGGGCGCAACTTCTGTCGAAAAAGCTTTACTCCTTCTTGTAGCTTGATAGTATGCTGAATCACGCTCTTGTCATATCCTTTCAAATATTGATAACTTCATGCTACTATATTTGGATATTCGGAGCATAGATTTCTAATGCCCTCAATCTCATCTAGTTCACAATCAATACCAATCTTGATAACTTTTCCTGGCTCCAACTATAATTCTCTGAATTCCTTAGCATCCACCTTAATCCTATGCTTATCAGCCCTATCGCTTTGATCAAATAAACTTTCTAGCGAAATCAAACCTCGATGAATGTGATTATTTTTTAACCGAATCATACCTTCCCTTTCTTCTTCCACAAGAATCCTATCTTCCACACTGGCAGCTTCTTTTAGCAAAAAATTCACTATTTTCTCATCAATGTCAAACACCTACCAGTAGAGGTTCTTATCAGGAATGGAAGGTCTGTAAATCACCCTTACTTTCTTGGGCTTGCGAACCACTTGCTCAACATGAGAATAATTAGCACCCAAGGAAGCTAAAATGTTAGCATGTGTATTTTTTTCTTGAGGAATTACCTAAATGTTCAAATATTTAAATGCTTCCAAAATATCCCATACTATGTTGCGATAAGCCTTCAAGTAATGTTGCTTTGATACACATCTATTTGTAACTTGATTAACAATAATCTCTTAATCACCAAAAATATGCAGTTGTTTGATTCCTAATTTTTCAATCTTTTTTAGGCCAAGGCATAGCGCTTCGTATTCAACTGTATTATTTGTACAGCTCCAGGTCAATCTGTAGGAGTACATTTTTTGTATTCCTTCAGGTGAAATCAACACAACACCTGCTCCTACCCCATTCTTACAGCGAGTGCCATCAAAGAAAAACTTTCATAACTGATGCAAAACAGGTTCTAGGGATTCAAGGATTTGCTCTTGGGACTTCTTTGTCTTCTGAATTGAATAACAACCAATATCTATTTTGATCATAGCATTGAAATCTGTCAGCAAGAACTCATCTTCCATACCAAGCTCCTGGGGTATTTCTTCAACCAATTCAACTTCCTCCAATTCTTCGATCATCACATTCACCACACCTGGGACTTGTTCTGCCTCCTCGATATTTTCAATATGAAAATGGGAGGGCTTCTCATTATGAATATGAATTTGCCTACCTTTGAAAAAAATATCTAGATGTAAATAATCTAGAGAAAGATAACCTCCTAGCTTAGCTGTAAATTCTCTTGAAAGGCACATGCTAAAGTAGGGCTCTAAATCAACAACCACCACTTCCTGGATGACGGTAATCTACGTCATGCTATGGAGCACTATTGGAATATCCTTGATTACTCCAATAGTCTTAACTGGCATACCATCCAATTGTAAAACTCTTGGGCTGCTTCTTATATATTCCATTCCCATTACTTCGCATACTACCTTTGGCATGACAGTAGTGGTAGCACTAGAGTCGATCATACAATTATGCACAATCCACCCTTTTATTATCAAAAATAATTAAAATGGGGGAGACCGATTCTTCCCTGTTGCTGAAGTGGAGAGTGCTTGAGCCAAGACTGTTTGTAAATAATCCTTCTTTTGATCTTTGGCAGTCTTCAGAGATTCTTGCAATAAATCAATCTACCCAGGTAATTGCAATGCATCAAATAAGCTAATCCTTGCCATAATTTTCTTCATTTCTTCCATGATATTGTAACCACGAGCAGGTGAGATATTTTCTTCTAAAGGCCTCTCATATTTGTCTCGGTACTATTGCGTAGTGTCGGCTCTTTGCATTTTCTTCAATGAAAGATACTTGAGTCTTTCCTTAGTTTCACTAGGAAATGGAGTAGTAGCGATGCGTTGCAAAGTTGAAGGCTGAACTTGCACCTTATCTTGTGCTTGATCAGGTAATGCATTTTTAAATTTTTTAGCATCAAGAATTTTTGTCGGGGATGCCTACTTTTCTTCTTGTGCTTTTGGAGCCATAGGTACTTTTAAAGGTTGCAATTTTTTAGGATAAACAGTCATTAGCTTCTTTATAGACCCATTAAGGACTGAAACTTGCTCTGGGGATGACACCATACAATTACACTCTATCTCTTGAATCATGGTGACTTGCCCACCCGAAGGAATTTTTGTTAATGTCTAAAAATAGTTTAGATGTACCATACATGTGTCTTCATCATGAGGATCATTACATGTAGAACACCAATATGTCCGTTCAGATACATTATGATCATCATTTGATTGGATCATGGTATTTTTCTCAAGTCCCTTGTTGATAGATACTTGTTCTTAGGTTATGGGTGGAGTCTGAAACCTTCTTGATCGAAACTCAACCTCAGCCTACTTCTTCCTCATAGTAGTAAGCTCATTATATATCATCCTCAAAGTTGCATTATTGGATTTTACTTCTTGTAACAAGGCCATGGGAGGATCTGTATTGGATGAGGAAGTTGGTGTTGGAAACGACAAGGGTGTTGGTGGTGCAGGTAATGGTAAGGGCATTGGGGGTGCTGGAAATTTTGGAAAAGAAATGTCTGAAGGTTGTGATGTTACTGACGGGACAGGAAATTATGGAAAGCTCATAGCAGATGACTATGTAACAGGGATAGGAGCTATTTAAGGAGAGCCTGAATTACATGAAGGAACAAGATACATTGATGGCATAGGCTACAAAAATGCATTAGAGTAAAGATATTATGGTATATCAGGGAGGATAGACATCGTCACCTTCGAAGGAAGCCTACCTACAACAATCAAATCTGACTCTGCATTTTGAGCTTGTGTATAGAGATCGAGGAATGCAGTCACATTGTCCTAGCACATTGCCATACCAATATCTGTATTGAGTGCTCGAAGATAATAAAATGTTGCTTGCTCACGAGTTGGTTGTAAACCATCTGGGACCCTCTGCCAACTTTGCATAAACTGAACATTGAAATCTACAAGTTCTTCTTGCGTATATCTCTGTATTGAGGTGAACTAGTGCAACAAAGAATATGGATCAACTTATTCATAGAAATTCTTAATAAACAACTCTGCCAATTGATCCCATGAGGTAATGGTACCCGACTACAAAGATCGATACCTATACAATAATTTCCCTCTTATTGACAGGACCAAAAGTTTTATTTTCACATCCTCATCAGTTATATCATGAATAGTTGCAAGAGAGGCTACATCTTGGATATGTTCATATGCAGTTTTCCCAGTGCCATCATATGTGGGTAAAGCCTTCAAAGTAGCTTGAGGTACGAGATTTTGTGCCTGCAAATTCAGTGCTCCTGAGCTATTCCAAGCTAAAAAATGCCTTGGAAGTTGTTGATGTGGTGGAGGATTCTAGGCCATGTGGATGGGAATATGAGGAGCAGGCCTAGGGACGTTCATGGTTGTACTAGGTGGAGGCTGAGGGAAACTTGTGGCAGTACTTACAGGATTCACAGGGGCAGAAAACACACCAGCTAACCGAGAAGATGAAACAGGTGGTATGGATGAGATATGCAATATGTTCATCGAAAAGTGTTTATTTGAGGATGCTCTCCTAGCCTTTGAATGTCTAGTTCATAAAATCTAATTTGATTATTAGGATTTTTGGCTTTTGATCTTGTATTCATGAGAAAACAACTTTCTCTGTCCTCATGCTTACGAAGTTCTGGGTAAAAATTGAGTCACCAGATGCTCTAATCTCAAATATACAGGTGAACACCAAACCTAATTCTACTAGAAGTGGAACCTTAAGAGTCCCATCAGGCGTGCAAAAAACTGATGGTCAAATATATGCCTCATTGATAAACACTGTGTTTATGTGCCCTAGATACGACGAACAATGAAAGGCGAAGGAAAGAGACATCCTTTGTGCCAATATCTAGAGAGGTATGGTTCTTGAACTAATTCTAAAACTGGTTGAAGACTAGAGATGCTGGAAATAAATTGGAAATAACAGAAAGAGATGGGAAATATGGCCACAGGTCGAAGTGCAAAATTTGAAGTAGACTAAATAGCAAGAAATATGTCCAAGCAAGAAATAACATCTAACAGAAGGAAGAGAAACATAATTTACTTGCGATCTTGCACTAATAACGTCCAAAATGTTACTCCAGCATTCCCTCTCTCAATAGCAATACTTAAATCCGAGTATAGAATTTAAACTTAACAACAAACAAGAAAGGTGGATGTAATATAGAAGCGCAACACACAAAAAGATATCATACACAAAATCGCTCACAAATTCAGAAGATTGAATGCCTTGTATTAATGTAGAGAGCTTGGAGAGATCTCTCAAAAAATGTCTAGCCCCCCTTTAGATCAATATTTGCTTAGTATTTATAGAGGTTTTTGCCTCTTTCATTTAATACATGTGAGAGAAGAATGTCCTGGGATCAAAGACAAAAACCAAAAAAAATCTTCTTGATTTCTTGGAAAATGCATGCACTTGAGAAACAAATTCTAGAAAATCTAAAATTCGGACGTAGAGGCGCATGACAGGAGAAATCATTAAATTATTCAAAACACCTTTGGTACATTGGAAATCATGAAAACTTATTTCTCCTCGTCTTTGTCCTTGCGATTCACAAAACAGAGTTACTAAGGGCACCCTTCATTAAATACATGCAATTCAACATTTGACCAATTCCTTGTTCGTCTTAAATTCATCTCTGCCACATCAAACACGCGCATGATCTTCATTAAGGAGGTTTGCCTCATGAAAGGGTGAATGGTACATTTACCCCTAAGGAAATGTGAACAAGACTCTTCATTATTGAAATTATGTTCGCTCCTAGGATGGGCGAAAGTCATGTTCCCCCCTCGACTAGGGTGCACAACATATTTCATGCACGCGGGAAACCAAGTACCCCAAGGCGCATTCCCCCCAAGAAATGGCGAATGACACGTTCGCCCCTAAGGAAGGGCGAACGTGATTTCATACTTAGATATTTTTGCCAATATATTTTCAAAATAGGTTTGCCCCAAGAAAGGGCGAATGAGGCATTCACCCTTCCTTAAGGGCAAACGTAAATATTCATGAATACATAAATATTTTTTCAAAGTGTCTTCGAGACTTTTCTTCATTCTTTCTAGAATACAACATATCAGACTTCTACATACTGAATGGAAAGTATACTATCGCTTCATATAGAAATTAATACAAAATTTTCCCAAAAATCCCAATGAAATACAAAATGGCCAACACCAACTAATCTAGCTTTTCTTAATTGCATAAGAAGGACAACCAAATGCTCTAATAAGATATGATATTTTATGGTCCTTTTAAAATTTGTCTCTACATTATTATTGTTGCTTTAGTTAATACATAATTATGTTCAATAATTTTTTTATCTTCATGTACTTTTATTATGGGGGTGTTGCATCAAGTCTCAAACATGGGTCACCTTTCATAGCAATTGGTTATACCTAGAGTTGACTATGAATGTCATTGTTATGGAGATTAGCTATCACATGAGAATGGAAAACCAAATGTCAATATCAATGGAAACCACCTAATTTTTGTCCTTTAGATCCAAATGTAGGCTATGCTACCCATGAAGCCTTATCTTGCTAAATGCTAGATAAATTGATGGTATGTAAGCAAGGATAAAATAACTTGACCATTTGTTTTAGAGATGCATCGATGATCTAGGACCATATAAATAGGTATTGATGGTGCATTTTATCATATATATTAATGATCCTTGATATATTTTCACACCTTATGAGATGTAACCTCTCCTTTGAAACTCTATACAATTAACAAAATTATTTTTATGCTATTAGCCATAACTTCATATCTATCAGATTTTGTAAGGCTTCCAAATTCTCAAGAGAATATCATTGCTCTTTGAAACCTCTTCTAATCTCTTCATTATGTCCTATACATATGAAACATTACAAAAATTACTCATAAATATTTACGAAAAAACACAAGATAATATAATTAAATGTATATTTACATTAATATTTCTTATTTTTATAAAAAAAATATATATCCACTTGGAACACAATCAACTAAAACTTCACAAAACAATTTCAACAACTAGAAAAGATGCAATAATTTTTCTTCTTGGAGCATGTAATATCAATGACTCTATGATAATAAAATAGATGTCATTGATCACTTTCATTATATTTGCCCTATACCCATATGATAGTATTTAAACTTAGATCTATATCCTCCTATTGGTAATCTCACTAGATCTAGGGTTTGTTCTATTATTCAAAAATATTCCAAACCTAGAAACTATTCCATAGGTAATTACTCTAAGCAACCTAGGTCTAACATTTATATTGATTTGAGTGAGAAAATTTCAAAAAATCAAAAGGATCAAAATGAAGGGTGACTCTATTGAAGAATTAAACTCAGTATTATATTCTAAATACCAAAGTATGATGGTTTGTTGAAATTACCTAGTTATTTGTCAAAAAGTGTGCTTATGTAATTCTTGCATCACTTTCCCTCAAAAGGTTCCTAATATTTCTTAAGTAAATTTTGATCAATCCTCTTATTGATCTACTGATTCATAGTTTCCTTGTTGATGAAACATAATGCCATCCATCCCCATCTACTAAGTCTCTATTCTAATGATTCACTAGAATTTTCTAGTGATTCCCTTGATTCTTTGATGATATAATAATGACATAAGTGTCATATTAGTGATTAAGAAATATTTTTTTGTCTAAGGTTGGAATTTATAAATTTATCAACATGTCAATGATTCATTGTCAATTCCCTTTGAGTTAAAGCACTCTAATATAGAAACATGTAAATGATTAATCAGGTGCACAATGGTATGAGTAGTATAAATTCAAATTTTGGATGCCTTACCTATAAAATAGGTCAACTATCCAACAAATTATGATATGACAATCCACCATACCGAAGTGATAAATCAGTAAATGTCAAGCTACACTATAATAGTAAACTAGCCTATTTCTATCAATTTAATAATAGTTAGTCAACCCATGATAAGCCAACCAATTGTAAAGCAAGTGATTACACCCCAAGTAAATGTAGCACAAACCTATGCAATGCTTAAAGCACCTAAAGTGAGTGGTTATTGTCTCCCTACCTAAATCATAGTGATGAATAATCCCCTAGAGTATCCTTAGCATAATTCTTAGGAAACATACTCCCTTGAGATAGAGAAAAGATCTAAAATGATAAGGGAAGATTTAGATAACAATGGACCAAATATTCCTATGGTGGAGTACCCAACCTTTCATCAAGGGGTATATCTCCTGTGATCTAATGAAATACTTAAAACTAAATACAAGGGTTCTATAGATAAGGAATCAAATGAGGAAGAATATTGTAAATCATTTGATCCTTTCTTAGATAAAAATTCAAAATCCATAGAATAATATGAGGTGTTTAGTTTTCCCCCACAAGGAGAAGGGTATGTATTAGAGGATATTATTGAGACAAAATATTAAGGGTTTGGTTTCCTCTTTGAGGATGTAATGCTATAGAGGTAGCAAAGAAAAACATACAATCAAATCATAAATAATTGATGCTCCCTTTGATCATGAATTGGAGAATACAAGAGTAATGGAAAGAGGAATTGGGTTAGGAGAAGTGGAAGGGAATATTATAAGATATGAATATTTGACATGTGACTCCTTTTTCATTTTACTTCTTATAATGGTAAATTCCATAATAAATTTACCAAATTATTCTAATTTCATGTGAAATCCAAATCAATGCAACACCTCAAGCACCTTAATTTAGCAAACGTCATGTACCTATCCAAGATTCTTTCGTGTGTGAACATCATAAATCATCATAGGAAGATGAAATATTTACTCTCCTATAATATGAGGTATTTGATTTCTCTATAGATGAAGAGGATCCTATGGAAGAAGTAGTGGTGAGTCTACAAGTAGAGCATGAGGTAGTTTTGTCAAGATGATGTTGATACTAGATTCCATACACAAAATTGAGGAAGAATGGAGCCAAAATATGAAACATACAATTTTGTCTTGAAGAAAGCTAAGTTTGTAATATTTGTTCAAATATCATGGGGTCCATTTTGTGAATAAATATGCATCTTTGAGGATGAAAGCATAGAAGCAAACACCACTCAAAAAATAGAGAAGTACTTGCATATGACTCATGAGATTACCCAAGTGATTTTACGTAAATGGGCTACATTAATAGCAGAGAGGACATGATTCTAGAAATGAGAAATTTTTACTAAACTTTATATTCCAATAATTTGATTCTTTAAAAAATGACATTGAGGTTATTAAGGAACAACATAAATGAACCACCACTATTGAGTACTATTGTGTTTCTTGGTTGCATAAAGGTGAGAGCTCAAAATGATAGACAATGTCAAAATTTGTCATGGAATAAAATAAAAGGTGAGAACAAGTGGAACATGTGGATTCCCTTGCTCCTAGTGATGGAAAATGATGGGCCTCTTTCCTCTTCCCTGACGGTTCTTGTCTTTTATGCTCATATCCTTATTTATTAGGTGGTCTCCCCTATTTCAAAGACCCCATATTTTCTATTTTTGACATTGTTTATCTAAAGAAGATAGTCTCCATTGATCTCAATGTTAGTTCTTCTCATTTTATCTTTGGGAGACAGTCTCTCTTGAAGGTTTTTTGATGTAAAAGGTTTGAGGATCCTTTCAAAACCCCTTTCTCCAATCAATCAAAAATTAAATAAAATATGAGAAAGCTACCACAATTATAGATATTTTAGTGCCCACCTGCACTTTCCACTACTTTAGAGATAAAAGAATATGAAATTTCCAATTTAGTTGTCATTAGTCGATGGATTAGAAAGGGATGATAAGAGAGAAAGTAGTTCTACCTTTCTAGATTGTGACATGCGCTTAGTGTTTTGATTATTTTGGTGAATAAATGTATTATCTCCCATGCATTTATGAGAATATGAATTGTGGTAGTCACCTTATAAAAGGACCTCTATATGCACCATTATTGTTACCTAACTTGCTATGCTTATAGGTGTTGGAAAATTCTAAGCTAAAACATCAACATCAAAAGGATGAGCAAATATTTTCCTGAGCTTATGAATGGGAATATATTTCTCTTAGTGAATGAACACTTATTTATGTGAATATAATTTTCTCATTTTCCCTTATTTGATTTCTTCCCACCCCCAACAAAAAAAACCCACATCACCTCAATGAAAATATCATAAGAGACACTCAAGTACCCATTTCTTTCCATCAATTTTCCTCAAGATTAGTTGAATCTCTCCAAGATAATGGCTTATTTCCTGAGAAGATCCCAAAGATCTTATTGTAAATTTAACAAATAAATTTATATAAATAAAGGAATTGTTGGCCACTTTAAAGGGGGTTGCCTTGGAATTGCAAGCCACTTATAGAGGGCTTCCTCCTTGAGCTTAAATAATAAATTATTTATTCTTCTTCTTGATGCCTAAGTTTTATGTCCATTCCTAAATTTATATCAAAACTAAAGCTATATTGGTGACGGAACGTCATGGTTCATGTTATTAATTAATAATATAATAATTATTTGATTATTAATATTAAATATTAATGTTAGGATACAGGAGCCTAACATGCCTCCCTTCCTGGAAAAAGCTTTGTCCTCAAAGCTAAGATTGAGAAAATTGTTGTTGAAATTGATGAAGCGCTTTGTTATACTTACAATGGCACTGAGAGGGGGGGTGAATCAGTGTAGCTCTTTAATCATGAATTAACAACTCTAAAAATAGCAGCAGTTAAAACTTATAAACAGATATAGCAAGTACATCAAGAGAACATCACACAACACAAGATTTTAACGAGGTTCACCAATGTGGCTACTCCTCAAAAATGACTGCTTGGACTACCATCCAAATCCAGCCTTTGCAAAGCAACAACTTTTACAAATAGTTTACCAAGCACCCACTGGAAGGAGCACCAACCCCTGATTTATCTGTACCAACAGAAAGGAGCACCAACCCCCGATTTGCCAGCACCAACTGGAAGGAGCACCAACCCCTTATGCCAAGCACCAACTTGGACTTCAAATCTGAAACTTAGAAGAATGATAGTAAGATACCTTTGCCTTTAACAAGACCCCGACTGGTCTCGCTTCACTTTTTCGTCCTGTGCACTCTGCTCTCTCTGCGCTATCACTTCGCACAATCTATTGCTTAACTGTCGAACGTTCGTCTTCTCCCCTTTGTGCACTCTACTTCCTTTGTGATCTTCGCACTTAGAATGATTCGATGAATTGCACTCTGCACACTACGACCGAACTTCGCACTCTGTGCACTATCTCCGAACGTCGCACTTCTCAACATACCAAACTCTTCAAAACAGCCTTCCTTTTATAACAATATTTTCAAGATCAAAAACCTAATCTTAGTCGACTGTAACCCTAATCTTAGTCGGTTGCAAACCCTAATCTTCATCGACTGCAAACCCTAATCTTTGTCGTTGCAAACCCTAATCTTCGTCGGCTAACATCGGTCTTCGTCGGCTTCAACTGCCTCTGTAACTCTTCTATTGTTGTTGCCATGAAAACACATGTCACGATATCGTGACACTTTTGCCTTCTTACTTTCTCTCTCCTCCTTTAGTCACGAAAATGCGACATGTCACGATATCGCGACACTTTTTCTCCTTAGCACTTTATCTTGCCTTTGGGTCATGAAAACCCGACATGTCACGATATCATGACACTTTTTCTCCTTAGCGCTTTCTCTTTGCCTTCGGGTCACGAAAACCCGACATGTCGCGATATCGTGACACTTTTTCTATCGAACTCTCTCTCCTGCATTATGTCATGAAATCGTGACACTTTTTCTCTCAGACTCTCTCTTTGCAACATGTCACGAAATCGTGACACTTTTTCTTTCGGACTCTCTCTCCTGCATTATGTCATGAAATCATGACACTTTTTCTTTCGGACTCTCTCTCCTGCAACATGTCACGAAATCATGACACTTTTTCATCCGTACAACCTTCCTTGCAATATGTCACGAAATCGTGACACTTTTTCGTCCGTACAACCTTCTTTGCAATATGTCATGAAATCGTGACACTTTTTCATCCGTACAACCTTCTTTGCAATATGTCACGAAATCGTGACACTTTTCCTTCGACATGTCCAAAATCGTGACACTTTTCCAACTTGTTCTCTTTCTTCGAACTTGTCACGAAATCGTGACACTTCTTCCTGCTTTCTTTTTCTTCCAACATGTCTGAAATCGTGATCAGCTTTTCCACTTGCCTTTTTCTCTCCAACATGTCACGAAATCGTGACAGTTTTTCCACTTGCCTTTTTCTCTCCAACATGTCACGAAATCCATTTTTCCACTTGCCTTTTCTCCCAACATGTCATCGAAATCGTCGTAGCTTTTCCACTTGCCTTTTTCTCTCCAACATGTCACGAAATCTGACAGTTTTTCCACTCCTTTTCTCTCAACATGTCAAAATCATTTTTCCTCTTTTCTCTTCCAACATGTCGCGAAATCGTGACAGTTTTTCCTACTTCTTCTCTCTCTTCCAACATGTCACAAAATCATGACAGTTTTTCCATTTTTCTCTCTCTTCCAACATGTCGCGAAATCGTGACAATTTTTCTTGCCTGCTGTATATGTCGCGATATCGCGACACTTTTCTTACTTGTCTTTTTCTTTGATCTTTTTGCAAATGGGCTACTTCGGTCTTCTTGGAAACTCACTGTCCATACTCTGAATAACCTTTGGACTCCTGTCTTCTGCATCTGACTAGCCTTTGAACTTCCTGTCCACTGCATCAATAGATCTATCTGACTGTGTTGACAACAATGACAATATTGTTGATGCACCTTGCTCAACAATCTCCCCCTTTGGAATTGTTGGCAACACATGTGCAATTTTCTGTAACTCTTCTCCCCCTTTGTCAATAATACCAAAGGGCTACTGCAGACTCCCCCTGAGTCCATGCACAACATTCTCAGGCACAATTTGTTACACTTAGCACAAATTATGATCATGAGCAAAAAAATAATCAAATACTCAAATGCTCCCCCGAGAATGTGATCCCTGTAGCTAGTCAATTCTTGGGAAGTGTGACCACTCCCAATTTGTTTTGAAGGTACTCAAACACTTCCTTGGGCAATGGTTTTGTGAAGATATCTGCTACTTGTTCTGTGGTTGGAACAAAATCCAATTTAACCTCACCTTCTGCAACTTTCTCCTTCAAAAAGTGATACCTGATGGCAATGTGCTTTGTGCGTGAATGCATAACTGGATTCTTGGAGATGTTAATGGCACTGGTGTTATCACACTTAACTGATATTGGTTCACTGAAGCAGATACCAAGATCTTTCAGGGTTTGTTTCATCCACAAAACCTGCGTACAACATGTTGTCGCTGCAATATATTCTGCCTCTACTGTTGATAAAGAAACTGACTCTTGCTTCTTACTGTGCCATGCAACCAATCTGTCTCCAAGATAGAATGCACCTCCACTGGTACTCTTTCTATCATCTACACATCCAGCCCAATCTGCATCTAAATATGATATAAGGGTGAAGTCTTTACCTTTTGGATACCACAACCCATACTCCATAGTACCCTTGAGATACCGAAGAATCCTCTTTACTGCTGTCACATGAGTCTCTTTGGGATTGGCCTGAAAGCGTGCTACCATGCATACTGCCTGCAAAATATCTGGTCTGGTAGCTGTCAGGTACAGTAGGCTTCCAATCATAGATCTGTACATGGTTTGATCAACAGGTGGAGATTTGTCATCTTTGCTCAACTTGCAGCCTGTCGTCATGGGAGTGCTAATTGGCTTACAATCCTCCATTGTGAATTTCTTTAACATCTCTTTTACATATTTAACTTGAGAAATAAATATGCCCTTCTTACTTTGATTAACTTGCAAACCGAGGAAATATGACAGTTCACCAATCATTGACATTTCAAATTCTTTTTGCATCTTATTTGCTAAATCTTGACATGACTCATCTTTGCTGCTGCCAAATATGATATCATCTACATATACAACAAGAACAATAAGATGCCCATTTTCTGTTTTGACATACAGGTTACTATCCACCATACCTTTCTTAAACCTTTGTTGAGTGAGATAGTTGTCTAGTCTTGCATACCATGCTCGGGGTGCCTGTTTTAAGCCATATAAAGCTTTCTTCAACTTGCAGACAAAGTTTGGATTATCACCAAGTTGGAACCCATCTCGGTTGCTCAATATAAACCTCTTCTTCAAGTTTCCCATTCAAAAATGCTGATTTCACATCCATTTGATAAACTTTGAAATTCTTGTAGATTGCTAAAGCCAGAAACATTCTGATTGCCTCTAGTCTAGCTACTGGTGCAAACGTTTCCTCAAAGTCAATGCCTTCAACTTGTGCATACCCCTTGCATACCAATCTTGCTTTATTTTTGACTACCTGTCCATCTTCATTCAATTTGTTACGAAAGATCCATTTAGTCCCGATTATGTTTTTGTTCGTAGGTCTAGGTACTAACTCCCAGGTTTTGTTTTTCTCAATCTGGTCTAATTCTTCATTTATAGCCTTCATCCAACCTTCATCTTTGCTTGCTTCAACAACATTCTTGGGCTCAATGTTGGATAATAAAGAGTAGTTACTTGCTACTCTTCTTCTTGTTTGAACACCAACTTTGGGGTCTCCAATTATTTGATCTCTAGGATGATTTTTCTGCCAGCTGCCTGTTTTGAATTTATTATTCTCTTCTGCTTCTGAATCACAACTTACATCATCTAAGTCAATTTTTTGTATCTTTTCAATTTCATTTTCCTCATCTCCTTCAATAACCTCTTCATAAATTGGGTAGTTCATTTCATAGCTAATTACTCGTTCTTTACCTTCATCAAACTTAACATCAACATTGTCCACAATTTTCTTTAGCCTCTTGTTGTAGCATTTGTAAGCTTTGCTTCTTGGTGAGTAACCAACAAAAATACCTTCATCTGCTCTATCTTCAAACTTGCCAAGATTGTCTTCAGTTCTTTTGATATAGCACTTGCTGCCAAACACTCTGAGGTATTTTGTTGTTGCCCTTTTACCGAACCACAATTCATAAGGAGTTTTGCTTTCATGTGTTCTCAGCATGTACCTATTTTGGATATACACCGTAGTATGGACTGCTTCTTTCCAAAATCTGTCTGCTACTCTACTTTCAGCCAACATAGTTCGTGCCATTTCCTGCACAGTCCTATTCTTTCTTTCTACCACCCCATTTTGCTGAGGTGTCCTTGCTGCTGAGAACTGTCTCCTAATACCGTATTTTTCATAGTATTCTGCAAACTCCTCTGAAATGAATTCTCCACCTCTGTCTGATCTTAAACATTTGATCCTCTTTCCTATTTCATTCTCAACCTGGTTTTTGAAGATCTTGAACATATCAAAAGCTTCTGATTTATGCTTCAAGAAGAATATCCATGTCATTCTGGAATAGTCATCAATGCACAACATAAAATATTTGTCACCATTTATGCTTTGTGTTCTCATGGGTCCACATAAATCAGTGTGTATTAGTTCCAACGGTTTGCTTGTGTAGTATTCTTTAGTTTTGAATGTGACTCTAGTTTGCTTCCCCTTTTGGCATGAAGCACAAATGTTGTTTGCAGGTTTGCTGATGGTGGGAATATCTCTTACAACCCCTTTTGAGGTGATTTTTACTAGATTATCAAAACTGATATGACCAAGTCTCTTGTGCCACAACCAATTTTCTTCTTCCTGTCCAATAAAGCAAGCTCCTTTTGAAGTCTCTAAGAGCGTATACAGGTTACCAAATGTTCTTGACCCTGTTGCTATCAATTTTCCACTGTTGGTTTTTCTGACTTCACAACCCTCGCTTCATAAAGACTACTTCATGACCTTTATCACAAATCTGACTTACACTCAATAAATTATGTTTCAATCCATCCACAAATAAGACTTCTTCTGATTTAATCCTTCCATCACTAATTTTGACTGAGCCTTTGCCGACTATCTTGGCTCCATCATTATTTCCAAATTTTACTGATCCTCCTTCATATTTCTGTAACTTATCAAATTTTTGTTTGTCACCTGTCATATGACTAGAGCATCCACTATCTAGTATCCATGGTACATATTTATTCTGTGCTTTGAATGCAGTTTGAATGATTAAGGATTCCTTTTCTTCCTTCAGTCGTTCTTTTCCTTTCCACATTGTTTTGATAGTAGTTTTGGGCTCTTGTTTTGTTTTTCCCTTATCAGCAGCTTGTGCATGTTTTACAAGAAGTTTTCTATTTTGTCTCATCCTGTTTGGTTGAACTTTTCTTCCCTGAAACTGATTTGATGAAAATGTGCTTCTACAGTTTCTTGCAATGTGCCCAAAATTGTGACAGTTATAACATTCTACTGTGTAATTCATCAGAGGAGAAAAAGCATTTCTACTGGTGAAATTCCTTGGTCTAACATTGTATTTGCAGTCTGAGATTTTATGTCCATAGCCATTGCATTTAAAACAGAAACCAGAGAAGGGATAATTGAACCTGGGAGATGGTCTTTGCCATGTTGTCGTAGGAGCCATAGGTCTTCTTCTTCTTTGATGTGTGACATTGGTGAATCCATCATTGTCAGTTCTCCTTTCGTGCCTGGCATTATTGCTTTCTTTTGCATGAGGCAATTTCCCTTGATCAACCTGTTTCTTATCTTCATTCTTTGTGGATTCTACATTTTTGGCCTTTGATCCACTTGATGATTCTCCTTCGATAAAACCCAGACCAAACCTGATGCCTGTAGGTCTTTGGTCATTTATGATCTTATCCAGCTTCATAGAACTTTCTTCACGTTTGTGATAACAACTGATTTTCTTGTTCATCTCTTCTAGCTGCATTCTTAGACCAATAGTCTCTTCTTCTAGCTTGCTGCAATAGTCTATTCTCATGGTTATTTGTACTTCGAGATCTTCGAAGATTTTCTTAGATTCTTCTATCTAAACTTTTAAGTTGGTTATGATTCCATTTGCATCCTCAAGCTTTCTTGATAGTTTCTTATTCTTTTTCTTTTCTATCTCCCACTCTTCAAGTGCGGATATCAACTCACCTTCTAAGTCTACTTCAGCCTCGAGATTTTCACCACAAACTTCAGAGGTCACTCCTTCTTTTTCTGATTTAACTTCTTCAAATGCCATAAAAAGAGCTTCATCTCTTTCTTCTTCAGACTCTTCACCGGAGCTGTTTTCTGATGAACTAACATTCTTGGAGATGAAACTTTTCTTTTTGAAGTTGCCTTTTCTGAAATTTGTTTTCATCTTCCAGTCACTTCTTTCTTGGTGGGATCCTTCATCATTTTTGTTCTTCTCTTTCAGTGGACATTTAGTTGCAAAATGCCCAATGCCTCCACAGTTGAAACATTTAAATGGAAGCTTCCCTCTGTATTTTCCTTTCCCCTTTTTCAATTTTCTAACAAAGTTTGCTTCCATTTCATCTGATGTCTCTTCTTCCTCGGACTCTTGTTTTGTGTTTTTATTTTTAAGGGCTTTGAAAGCTGCTTCTCTGTCAGTGGGTTTAGATCTTCCTATCCTCATCTCATATGCAGTTAAAGAACCATACATTTCATCTATACTAAAATAATTTAGATTTTTAGCTTCTTCTATTGCTGAGACTTTGGAATCAAACCTTTGAGGAAGAGATCTTAATACCTTTTTCACGACAGCAGAGTCATCGATATTCTCGTCGAGTCCTCTGATTGCATTGATGATTCCATTAACTCTCAACATGAATGCCTCAATGTTTTCATCGTCATTCATCTTCAATGCTTCGAACTGAGCTCGATGTGTCTGTAACTTGGCTTCTTTGATCTTATCATCTCCTTCATGAACACTCTTCAATTTGTCCCATATTTCTTTTGCCGATTTATAGTTCATGACCTTTACTAGTTCACTGTCTGCTAATCCACACAAGATGGCATTCTTTGCTTTCGAATTGTTTTCAAACAGTTTCTTTTCATCCGCTTCTTTTGGAGGAATGATGGGAATTGTGTATCCACTAACTACTGAATCCCAGATGTCATATCCCAAAGCACAGAGATATGTCTGCATCCTGACTCTCTAGAATGCATAATTAGATCCGTCAAACAATGGTGCTTTGTTTGATGAGAAACCTTCACCACCTGCCATTGTGTTATTTCCAAGATCACCCTAGCTGGTTAAGCTTGTACAGGGACTTAGCTATGATACCAATTGTTATACTTACAATGGCACTGAGAGGGGGGGTGAATCAGTGTAGCTCTTTAATCATGAATTAACAGCTCTAAAAATAATAGCAGTTAAAACTTATAAACAGATATAGCAAGTACAACAAGAGAACATCACACAACACAAGATTTTAACGAGGTTCACCAATGTGGCTACTCCTCAAAAATGATTGCTTGGACTACCATCCAAATCCAGCCTTTGCAAAGCAACAACTTTTACAAATAGTTTACCAGCACCCACTGGAAGGAGCACCAACCCCTGATTTATCTGTACCAACAGAAAGGAGCACCAACCCCTGATTTGCCAGCACCAACTGGAAGGAGCACCAACCCCTTATGCCAAGCACCAACTTGGACTTCAAATCTAAAACTTAGAAGAATGATAGTAAGATACCTTTGCCTTTAACAAGACCCTGACTGGTCTGCTTCACTTTTTCGTCCTGTGCGCACTCTGCTCTCTCTGCGCTATCACTTCGCACAATCTGCTGCTTAACTATCGAACGTTCGTCTTCTCCCCTTTGTGCACTCTGCTTCCTTTGTGATCTTCGCACTTAGAATGATTCGATGAATTGCACTCTGCACACTACGACCGAACTTCGCACTCTACGCACTATCTCCGAACGTCGCACTTCTCAACATATCAAACTCTTCAAAATAACCTTCCTTTTATAACAATATTTTCAAGATCAAAAACCTAATCTTAGTCGGCTGTAACCCTAATCTTAGTCGCTAAAACCCTAATTTTAAACCCTAATCTTTGTTGGCTACAAACCCTAATCTTCATCGGCTAACATCGGTCTTCATCGGCTTCAACTGCCTCTATAACTCTTCTGTTGTTGTTGCCATGAAAACACATGTCACGATATCGTGACACTTTTGCCTTCTTACTTTCTCTCTCCTCCTTTAGTCACAAAAATGTGACATGTCGCGATATCGTGACACTTTTTCTCCTTAGCGCTTTATCTTGCCTTTGGTCACGAAAACCTGACATGTCACGATATCGTGACACTTTTTCTCCTTAGCGCTTTCTCTTTGCCTTTGGTCATAAAACCCGACATGTCATGATATCGTGACACTTTTTCTATCGGACTCTCTCTCCTGCATTATGTCATGAAATCGTGACACTTTTTCTCTCAGACTCTCTCTTCTGCAACATGTCACGAAATCATGACACTTTTTCTTTCGGACTCTCTCTCCTGCATTATGTCACGAAATCGTGACACTTTTTCTTTCAGACTCTCTCTCCTGCAACATGTCACGAAATCGTGACACTTTTTCATCCATACAACCTTCCTTGCAATATGTCATGAAATCATGACACTTTTTCATCCGTACAACCTTCTTTGCAATATGTCATGAAATCGTGACACTTTTTCATCCGTACAACCTTCCTTGCAATATGTCACAAAATCATGACACTTTTTCTTCTCTACCCCCCCCCAACATGTCACGAAATCGTGACACTTTTCAAACTTGTTCTCTTTCTTTGAACTTGTCACGAAATCGTGACACTTCTTCCTGCTTTCTCTTTTTCTTCCAACATGTCACGAAATCGTGACAGTTTTTCCACTTGCCTTTTTTTCTCCAACATGTCACGAAATCGTGACAGTTTTTCCACTTGCCTTTCTCTCTTCCAACATGTCGCGAAATCGTCGAAGTTTTTCCACTTGCCTTTTTCTCTCCAACATGTCACGAAATCTGATAGTTTTTCCACTTGCCTTTTCTCCCCAACATGTCACGAAATCACATTTTTCCACTTGCCTTTCTCTCCCCCAACATGTCACAAATCTTCTTTCTCTTCCAACATGTCGAAATCACTTTTCACTTCTTCTCTCTCTTCCAACATGTCACGAAATCATGATAGTTTTTCCACTTTTCTCTCTCTTCCAACATGTCGCGAAATCGCGACAGTTTTTCTTGCCTGTTGTATATGTCGCGATATCGCGACACTTTTCTTACTTGTCTTTTTCTTTGATCTTTTTGCAAATGGGCTACTTCGGTCTTCTTGGAAACTCACTGTCCATACTCTGAATAACCTTTGGACTCCTGTCTTCTGCATCTGACTAGCCTTTGAACTTCCTGTCCACTGCATCAATAGATCTATCTGACTGTGTTGACAACAATGACAATACTGTTGCTGCACCTTGCTCAACACGCTTCCCAAGTAGTATTTGCACAAGTTTAATATCACTTTTCTATAGGTAAGGATATCTTTAAAATCAAATATTTAGTGGTGGATTTCCAAAAATAATAATAGGATCGTAACGACGACAGGGAAGCAACCCTTGTGGTGCCTCAATTAATCTGGAGTGATGTGTCAAAAGTTGTTGTAACTCTTCCACTTTAGCCTATTCTTCCCTTGTAGAATTAAGGGAAAATAATTGTGCATTCACCCTTTTACCTCCTTTTTTATTAAGTTTTCTTATGCATGAATAATGCACTATTTGTGAGGAATGTGCGTGTAGTCCTTTTAGAGTGTATGTTTGGCCTTCAACGATGAATTGCATACATAATGTTCCAAAATCCCATAGTATTACCCCGAGCGTTCGCAACCATTGAGCCCCTAAAACAATATCACTTTTGCCCAACGAAAGCACATACATGACACTTATCACGTAGTTTCCCAAGGTGAGCTTGATATTTTGATACTTTTCATGAAATTTAATCCATACCCCAATACCTATTACCACCTCAAAGCTATGGAAAGGTCATACATAACAATTAGCCTATTCTATCATGCTTGGATCAATAAAATTATGAGTACTTCTTGAGTCAATGAGCACAATGGGATTTTGTTGTTTGAAGTACCCTTGAACTTTCATAGTTTTTGGAGAAGGAAAACCTACGAGAGCATTGAAGGAAATTTTGGGGATTTCTTTATTGTTGTTATCAGGTGCATCATTCACTTCTTGTATATTGACCTCATTATATCCTAGTGCATCGGTCACTTCTTGCACATCTACCTTATCTTCTCCCTCTGTGGAGTGACAAGGATCAAGTACATTCAACAAATACAATATTTGGGTAGTGCATCTATGATTGGGCCCATATTGCTCATCATAATCATAGTAGAGGTATTTCAATTTTTGCTCCTCCATTTTCTTTAGGTTGAGATAGTTAATCAACAAGGGTTGGTTAGGTTCTGCGGCATCACATATGACAGGTGATTGTTTAATAGGTTGTTTCTCATGGTGATGTTGAGCATTGAATTTATCTTCAACTAACTTGGCTAATCCAATGACTGTAATTAGGGTGTGGGGATGGTACATCTCCACATCTACTCTAATATCTTCTTACAATCCATGGATGAAGCAACTTATAAAAAAATATTCATCCAACCCTGTGGTGTATTTGGTGAGTTGCTCAAATTAAGTCTAATATGCATGCACTAAAGTTAATTGAAGTAGGTCCTTGATTTGGAAAATTTTGTGATCCAATTTTTCAAAATTGAGGTCATTAGATATTTTTCTGTCTACCATTTGGGTAATTATATTTTAAAAGTGACGCCAAAATGTCGCTTAAATTGGTGCAAAAATTCATCGTAAAAAATTGCAACAAAAATTTGACGTAAAAAATTTCAAAAATATGGAAAAAATTTAGTTTTTTAATGAGTTGGAATTTCCAACAGTCAGATTCGGTTAAATTCTAATTTGATCCAATGGCTAGTAATTTCCAATGGTCACATAAGGGTATAGCTAGGGAGGTGAGTGGACGAGTGGGGTGGTGTACAGATGGTAGTTCGGACTCGTAGGGTGGACAAGACAATCCAAGCCACGCGAATGGAGTAGCACGTGAGATGAAGACAAAGGATGCAGAAACATATAGGACATGTGGAACGGGTCAGGAGGGACAAGCGAACAACTAGTCAGGACACGTGGCATAGGTCAGGAAGGACAAGCAAACAATTAGCTAGTACGAGGACATAGTGGGAAAGTGAGTCAACTAGCAAAAACTTGATAATGCGATAAGGTGGAGATACAAGACATGACACAGTGGACTGACATAGGATAGCATGTATAGGATAGTTGGCTGGAAGGAGTGAGGAACTCATGGTTGGGATACTATAGGGGAGGTGTACGAAGAACTACGTAGATAACTCAAGACTGACAGGGAGACACAAGATGAAATTGGATAGATGATGAACAATGAAATGATAGTTGATATGAGATGTGGTGGAGATAGGGTAGATACAAAAGAGATGACACGTAGTGTACTGGGTCGAACACAGGATTTGGGGTGCATGGGCATGGCTTGGGAGATGAAAATCCCAGGTGATGGAAGGAGAGCGGGTTAATGGAAAAGAGGGCACCTTTGAATGGCATGGTCATGTGAGCATGTGTGACCAGTATATGCTTGTCACAATTACTTATGAGCATCGTGAAATATATAAAATGAACCAAATCGGTAGCACACTGAATGTGGTACAAATAGTCCCAAAAAAATGTAAACCTCTTTTGCCTGTTAGTGATGCTATAATGAAGAACTCGCTGGAAGTGGTTGCCAAAACTCTTTAAACCTAATTGAACATATTTTTGCACTGTTGAAAGCTAACGCATTCTATCACGTGTCAAGCGATTGGTCATTTTTCACTACATTTTAATTGGCCAAAAGTGAAATCTTAGGTAATTAAGTTTAATTTTTCCATGGGTAATATTTTTTGTGTCTTCTATGTGAGGAGTTTTATCGGTCACCTTGAACACACTGAGTATATGATGGAACTACAAGATTTGAATTGTGAATTCTCCTATAGGATCATATTAGGAAAATTTGAATTATATTTAATTTAAATTGACACTGAACTGGGATGATAATGATGTGGAATTTCTGAGTTGGGAGATGTAGTGGAGTAAAAATCCATTGGAAAAACTTTATAATGTATGGCCCAAAAACTTTACCTTCAAGATATATTTTGGAACCGAAGGATGTTTTCAATGTTTGCTTTGATAATAAATTCTTTATCCAGAATAGTGTTTTGAAATATATATTTTTTGCACCATATAAGCTATAAATCAATTACACGTGCCACTTTTATGTTTGTTATGGGTGAATTAGGGTGAATGTTAGTCAAAATTTAACTGTGAAATTTTCACTCTAACTTCGATGATAAACCATCAGTTTTTGATGAAAACGTCCACAATTTTCTACTGTGATTTTACAACGTATTTTTGATATGATAGTATTCATGGTGAGAAATGAGAATTTTTTTTGTTGAACCTTGTATCCTACCATTCATAGCTTGTTTAGATTGTGTCAAAAATAAACCCTTTTGCATAGCTTTCCAGAATGAAGCTCGATACCAAATGAGAAGACCCCAAAGATCTTATTGTAAATTTAATAAATAAATTAATATAAATAAAGGAATCATAGGCCACTTTAAAGGGGGCTCCCTTGGAATCACAGACCACTTATAGGGGGCTCCCTCCTTAAACTTAAATAATAAATTATTTATTCTTCTTCTTGATGCCTAAGTTCTATGCCCATTCCTAAATTTATATCTAACCTAAAGCTATGTTGGTGAAGGGACGTGATGGTTCATGTTATTAATTAATAATATAATAATTAATTGATTAATAATATTAAATATTAATGTTAGGATGGAGGATCCTAACATGCCACCCTTCCTAGAAAAAGCTTTGTCCTCAAAGCTGGGATTGAGGAAATTGTTGTTACAATTGATGAAGCACTTCCCAAGTAGTATTTGCACAAGTTTAATGTCACTTTTCTATAGGCAGAGATATCTTGGAGGTCGAATATTTAGTGGTGGATTGCCAAGAATAATAGCAGGATCATAAATATGGTGGGGGAAACCATTGTGGTGCCTCAATTAATCCAAAGTGATGTGTCAAAAGTAGTTGTAACTCTTCCAATTTAGCATGTTCTTCCCTTGTAGAATGAAAGAAAAATAATTGTGCATTCACCCTTTTGCCTCATTTTTTAATAAGTATCCCATGCATGGAGAACACACTATTTGTGAGTAACTTGCATGTAGTCCTTTTAGAGTGTATGTTTGGCCTTCAACAATGAATTAAATGAGATGCCAACCTAGGAATATAATGGGAAAAGAGATGTTAATAATATGAGATGACAACCTAGGAATATAATGATAGTAAAATAGTTCCCAAGATCTAGATCACTTTTATTGATTAAATTTTTTTTCCTTTTAACCCCATGGCCTAATGGATGAGGTAGTCTAAGATAGACCTTGTTTATAGTCATAGAAATTATTGTCAACATTAAGGTTAGTAATTATACCTCAAGTTAGAAGACCTTTGATGAATCAATAAAATGAGGAATAAAATAATATAGAACCTAAAGATAAATGATTTATAAGATGTGGAATACATATTAGGAAAAGAGTGACACGAATAGGAGTTGCTAGTCTAGAAGTACAAATTACTTCCACTATATTCTCTACAACCATATTTCTTTAACTTTCAATCCCCATTTCTTTTATTCCCATTACTATCATCTCTTCCCCCTTTATTTATTATATTTCTCACTTCTTGAATCTTCCTAACAACTTTTATTTTTCCCATCCCACTTTAAATAAATGCAAACCTAGTCTTAGGGTCACTAGAAATTTCATCTATCCAAGATTTAGTGCCCTTTCACATATGATTTCCAACCTAGGTTTTCCTATCATCATCAACAAGTTAATCATCATCCAAATTTCCTTTTGTCTCCCATATTGCGAAAATTATTGCATTACTCTATATGTCCTCATCCCAACCCCTTATATCACCCAACACTACCTATTCAATGTCATAATTCATGTTATCATTTCAAACTAGAATCATCACCCTCATTGGTCCAATAGTGAAGTTTTTTGACCTGACACTTTTTTCCAAGAGCACTAAAATCGATAAAACAAAAAGTATTCAAAATTACATGAAATTTTTAGGATAAATTATAATAAATAATGAGTACTCAAAAAACTTTATTTCACAAAAAAAATACCAACTACAAAAAAATTTGAGATCTGCAATGCATTTTGAAATCTAGGCAGAAAAAACTAAAAACCATTTTTTAGAGGTGAAAACAAAGTGCTTAATATATGTGAAATGGGGTATGTGATATATGGATGAAAAGTGCTTATTAATATATTTCCAATAGTGTATCACATTTAACAACCGAAGCAACACAAAAATAAATATTAAGCTCCAAAGTAGGTTGTTCAGACTTTTTTTGTAAAATCTAGACTGCACCATACAAGGAAATGTAGTAGGCTAGAAAAAACAAAATTTTCACCTTCAATTCATGTTTTCACACACTCCAAACTTGTACAATTTAATATTAACAATATTAATCTATCTTGGAACTCAAATATAAAGAATCTATGGAAGTTACAAACAAGGTAACGATTCAAGACTATTACAACTACAATATTCCTACACCTAGACTTGTACAAAAATGTTACAAAGTGGTTACATATTCTCTTGTTCATTCTAACATTAAATGCACACATGTCAGCATCATTTTCCAATATTATCCCCCTTGATGTTGAAAGGGATCACAAGACTATTTTTTAATTTAATAAATTGAGCTTTAGCAACACCTTTAGTGAAAATACCATCCAACTGATCATGGGTGTTGTAATACTTCAACTCAACTAATTTATTTTCCACCATATCACGAATGAAATGGTACTTCATGTCAAAATTCTTAGATCTTCTATGGTGGAAGGGTTCTTTACCAACTTTATGGCACTCAAATTGTCACAAAAAATTGTAGTAGGACCACTTGGTTTTTCACCTATCTCATCCAACACTTTCCTGAGCCATAAGTCCTAAGCATTGGCTGAATTGACAAAAATGTATTTAGACTTTGTTGAAGAGAGTGTAACTGATCCTTGCTTCCTTGATCTCCAAGTTATCAACCCAGATACAAGAGAAAAATAATTTTTGGATGTATACTTTGGATCATCCAAGTTGCTGACCCAATCTGAGTCAATGAAACCAACTAGCTCTATCTCTTCAGTAGGCTAGAAATGTATACCAAAGTCAATAGTACCTTTAACATACCTTAAAATTTGCTTTGCAGTCTTCAAATGTAAGAGATATGGCTCACTCATATACCTAGAAACAAGTGAGACAACATATGTAATATTTGGTTTGGTATTTGTGAGAAACATCAAGCTCCCAATAATGCTCTTATAATTGGTCACATTCACATTTTCAACCCCATCATCTTTGCATAGCAATTCATCATGAGCAATGGGAGTAGGTACTGGTTTACAACTATCCATGCAATACTTTTTTAGCATATCCTTGGCATATTTAGTTTGACAAATGAAGATTTTATCCTTACTTTTATGCATCTCCATGCCAAGAAAATAGTGCATCAGTCCTATATCCTTCATTTCAAACTCACTCATCATGGCAGCCTTAAATTCATATTTCAAGTTGGAACTACTACCCATATAAATAAAATCATAAAAATACAAACAACAAGCAAATCATTACCTTCTTTCTTGAAGTATAGGGTAGGTTCATTTTTTCTTCTCTTGAAGCCACTTTGCTGAAAGTATCCATCAATCCTATAGTACCATGCTCTAGATGCTTTTTTAAGGCCATACAATGTCTTCTTCAACCTGTAGACATGTTCTTCTTTACCTTTCACCTCAAAACCTTGAGGTTTTTGTACATACACTTCCTCATCTAAGTACCCATTCAAGAAGGCACTTTTTACATCTAAATGATGTACAGTCCACTGCTTTTGGACAACCAAACCAAGTACCATCCTTATTATTTCTTGTCTAGCTAAAAGAGCAAAAGTTTCTTCATAGTCAATTCCATACCTTTGTGTGAATCCTTTAGCTACAAGTCTGGCCTTGCGTCTTTCAATGCTTCCATAATTGTTATACTTAGTCTTAAATACCCACTTAGAACCCACACATTTCCTTCCCTTGGGCAGTTCTACAAGCTCCCAAGTGTCATTCTTCTCAATGGAATTGATCTCCTCTTGCATTGCTTGCATCCAAACCCCATTAGTACAAGCTTCTTCATAATAAGAAGGTTAAAAATCAGCAACAACCATCAAAGAATAATTAAAAATCTCTATTTTTGGCTCACCTTCATCTTCATTACCATACATGTACATCTTCTCAAGCCTTTGAACAACTTGGTCAATTTTTTGAGCTTGGCTTCTAGTAAGTCTTATATGGAAATTTTTGTACAAAATTTGAGTAGGAGGATGAATTTGAAGTGCCTTTTTCTCCCTTTTTGTCTTCATAACATCTAAAAATATGTGTGGAGAATCATAACTTGAAGATGGACTAGAACTGCTTTGTTTGGGATTGTTTGAAGAGCTGGTTGGTGGACTTGGTGGAACTAATTTTAAACTGGGTTGCACATTAGAATAACTAGGCTGCACATTAGAATAATTTCCACCACTACTACCATCATAAACATAAAGTTTTTGATGACCATATCTCCCCCTTCATCAAAAATCACATCTCTAGACACCACCACTTTGTGAGTTTTTGGGTTATAAAGCCTATAGACCTTATAGCAATCAAGAATATTAGAAGCACTTAGATTATTAACCAGAATTGCATTCATCTTAATTGAAAGATTACAAAGCTTAAATAGGAGAATTACTAACAATAACCTAGAAAGCTTAGGAAGAATAATAGGGAAGAAGGAAAATAGGGAGGAAAGGAAAAATGAAGTTAGGAGTCAAACTCCCTGTCGTCCATGCCGTCCAATCCTGCTGACTCACTTGTCGTCCAAGGAGGTAAAAGGGTAAGGTCCAAAGCTTACAGTGGTAAAACAAAAATTTTACCTTTTTTACCCTTTTAACTTCCAACATTCTCCCCCTTAAAGTTGAGAGGCCTGACTATACAGTCTCTCAGCTTTATATATTGAGCTTTAGCCATGCCTTTGGTGAAGATATCTGCAATGTTATCCAAAGTGCTGCAATATTTAAGCTCAACTATCTGTTGCTCCACCATGTCTCGAATGAAGTGATACTTCATATCGAAATGCTTTGATCTGCTATGGTGGACTGGATTGTATGCCAACTGAATGGCACTTATGTTATCACAATACAGTCGAGTTGGACCACTTTGACTTTTGCCAATCTCTTCAAGGATTTTTCTCAACCATAAGGCTTGAGTACTAGCATGTGTGATGGCTATATACTCAGCCTCAGTAGATGACAATGCTACAACAGTTTGTTTCTTAGAACTCCAAGTTATTAGTCCTGACCCTAGACTAAAACAGTTCCCTGATGTAGATTTCCTATCATCTACATTGCTGCCCCAATCACTATCACTGAAGCCAACTAATTTCACAGAATTACACTTGTGGTAATGGATTCCAAAATCCAATGTACCTTTTACATATCTTAAGATTCTTTTAGTTGCTTGTAGATGCAGCTCAGATGGACTTGCCATAAACCTTGAAACTAGAGAAACAACATATTGAATATCGGGCCTTGTGTTGGTGAGAAACATCAGACTCCCAACCATGCTCCTGTAAGTGGTCATGTCAACCTTTGGTGCTCCGTCGTCCTTGCTCAATTGGATTCCATGTCCAGTTGGAGTTGCAACTGATTTGCACTGCTCCATGGCAAATTTCTTGATCATGTCTCGAGCATACTTATGTTGACATAAGAAGATCCCCTTATTTGATTGATGCACTTCCATGCCTAGGAAGTATCGCATTAAACCGAGATCTTTCATCTCAAACTGTTTCATCATGGAGTTTTTGAACTCCATATTCATTTTATTGTTACTACCCATAAATATTAGATCATCCACATACAAACAAACTATGAGAATGTCTACTCCATGCTTTAGGTAGTACAGAGTTGGTTCACTTTTGCTTCTCGTGAATCCATACTTGCTGAAATAGTCGTCAATGCGTGAGTACCAAGCTCTTGGTGCTTGCTTGAGGCCATAGAGTGCTTTTTTCAATTTATAAACAAGGTTCTCCTTTCCTTGTTCTTGAAAGCCTTGAGGTTGTTGAACATAAACCTCCTCAGTCAGGTATCCATTCAGAAAAGCACTTTTCACATCCATGTGTTGAATGTTCCATCCTTTATGGGCAGCTAAGGAAAGAACTGATCTGATTGTCTCTTGTCGTGCAACAGGGGCAAAGGTTTCCTCATAGTCAATGCCAAATTTTTGAGTAAAACCTTTTGCTACTAGTCTCGCCTTGTGCCTCTCAATGCTTCCATCAGCATTGTATTTGGTCTTGTAGACCCATTTACATCCAACACATTTTTTTCCTTTTGGAAGCTTTACTAGCTCCCATGTATCATTATTTTTTATAGAGGTTATTTCCTCTTTCATGGCTTCTTGCCATACATTTTGAGTACAAGCCTTCTCGTAGCTAGATGGTTCTAGTTGTGCACTAGTTAATAAAGCATAATTAACTACATCTCCCTTAGGATCTTGGGAGTCATCATCCCCATACATATGCAGATTTTCAAGTTTCTGCAAAACTGAATTCATTTCACTAGCTTGGCTTCTAGTGTATCTTTTCTGGTAATTTTGATCCAACATTTGAAAATATGGATGATGTTGTAATGTTCTTTTACCTCTTGATGGAGAGTCAATGTCCATCGGTGAAGAACTTATAGATATCTATGGAGAAGGACTTGGAGTGGCGTCAGATGTACTCGAAGTACTCTTGCTTGGGCTTGGAGGGGGTGTGCCTTTGTTTTTCTTGGGAGACACCTGTTGTACCTGTTGTACCTATGAAGAATTTACATCTTGGGATCCATCATCAACAAAAATTCTTTGATGACCCCATTCTCCCCCTTCATCAAAAATTACATCCCTTGAGAGAATAATCTTATGAGATTTGGGATTGTAGAGTCTATATGCTTTCGTAGACTCACAATACCCTACAAAAATGCAAGCTTGACTTTTGGGATCAAGCTTCTTCCTCTTCTCATCAGGAATGTGTGCATATGCTAAAGAACCAAAAACTTTGAAATGCTTTACATTTGGTTTCTTTCCGTACCACCCCTCATAAGGAGTGACACCATCTAAACTAGAAGTTGGACTTCTATTTAGAATATATACACTGGTTCTTACAACATCAGCCCAGTACATATTAGTTAGATGCTTAGTCTGAAGCATCGTTCTTGCCATCTCAACTATGGTGCGGTTCTTTCTCTCGGCCACACCATTCTGTTGTGGGGTATAGGCAGTGGTGAATTGCCTTTTGATCCCACTTGATTTACAATATTTCAAGAATGCATTGGAGGAGTACTCGCCTCCTCGATCTGTCCTAAGACATTTTACATAATTCCCACTTTGTTTCTCTACATTGTTTCTGAAATCTATGAAGCAATCAAAAGCTTCATCTTTATGTTTCAAGAAATAAATCCAGCACATGCGAGAGAAATCATCTATGAATGTGAGAAAATAAGAATTGTTTTCGATACTCTTTGTCTGCATTGGACCACAGATATCCGAATGCACTAACTGAAGTGGATAGTTGGCTCTCCACGCTTGTCCTTTTGGAAACTTTGACCTTGAGTGCTTTCCCAAAGCACATCCTTCATAGATCTCCTTCTGTTCGTTGATTTTGGGAAGTCCTGTCACCATAGCTTGAGAAGTTAACAGTTTCAAGCTAGCGGAATTAAGGTGACCATATCGCAAGTGCCAAAGCACACTTGGATTAGTTATAGCTACATTTGCAAGTTGAGCTCCCCCTGGCTCACCAAATTTGAGAGGGAATAACCGATTCTTGGTCATTGGGACCTATGTGATGACACGATTACAATTGTTTTTATCAAGAATGATACATTTTCCTTCATCAAAAACAAGTTTGTAATTATTCTCCATCATTTGCCCAATGCTTAGCAGATTGTGTTGGAGCTTTGGAGTGTAGTAGATGTCATTCACTTTCTTTAGTCCTTCTTTTGTTGGAACCTCCATGGCTCCAATGCCTTCGACTTGCAAAGCTTTATCATCCCCTAACTTGATTTGGGATTTATAAGTGGAATCTAGAGTAGCAAATAGATATTCTTTGCCACTCATATGGTTTGAGCAACCAGTATCCAGAATCCATGTGTCATTTAGATTCTGTTCTGATTGTCCATATGATAGAAAAATATTAGAGGTATCATCTTCTTCTCCATAATTTCCATATTGACTGTTGCTGCTTTGAGAAGTTTTTGACCAGCAGTCACGAGCAAAGTGACCTAGCTTGCCACAGTTAAAACAAGTTGTTTTGGACTTGTCACTTCCTCGTCCTTGATTTCCACTTCATCCTGGATTTCCTCCTCGACTTTGGTTTCCACCTCTATTCTGATTGCCTCCTCTATTGAAATTGCCTCCTCTATTCTGATTGCCACCTCTGTAGTTGCCTCTGCCTCTACCTCTTCTCTGGCCTCTACCTTGATCTCTTCCATGTCCTCTACCAACATTTTCATTAGATGTGAAGGCTTTATCATCGCCTCCATAGCTGATTTAAGGAGATTCTTGTAACCTCTCTTCATGAGACATTAATGACCCTATTAATGCATCAAATGTTAAAGTGGAAAGATCTTTTGACTCTTCTATGATTATGGCTATGTGATTCCATATTTGAATAAGTGTTCGTAACACTTTCTTTACAATTGTTTTAGGCTTAATTTCTTCGCCAAGAGTAACCATTTTATCAACTACTGCCTTGACTCTGACACAGTAGTCACCAAATTTTTCGTCTTCTTTCATTTTGAGATTTTCAAAATCTCATTTCAGTGTTTGAAGCCTTACTTGCTTCACTTGATCACTTCCCTGGAATCCATCTTTCAAAGCTTTCCATGCATCTTGTGCAGTTATACAAGTGGCTATTCTAGGGAATATACTTTTCTCCAATGCTGCTTGGAGATGATAAAGAGCAAAAGAGTTGCTCTTTTGTGCTTCTTTCTTTGTTTTCTTATCTGTGGCACTTAATGTTGTCCAGTCTATGGGTTCGGTGTAACCCTCTTCAATTATGTCCCACAATCCTTTTCCTATGAGCAAAGTCTTCATTTTGATAGACCAATACTCGTAGTCATACCCGTTGAACTCTGGAATTGGTAGATTGTTATGTGAGGCCATAATTACTAAAACACTCTTTTTATTTCTCGATTACAATAAAGCACTCTACTTTTTCAAATAAGGAAGAAGGAAGAAGGAAGAAGAAGAAAGAAGAGATTACAAATTTAAGTCAAATCTGACTTGATTCACTCTATCACTGATGGCTTGTTCCTCTTGTTGTGGTGTTGCTATTTCTTGAGTCACGAAATTGTCTGCTACTTCTTCTTCATCATCACTGATCAATATTATCTCTGGTGATTCTAGTTCTAGGATTTCCACTGAATTACTATAATGAGTATATTCAGATTCTTGAGGTGCAATTTCTATGGATTCAGATTGCTCAAATCTACTCCCAAACGAATTGTCTTCAGAGTCTGCCTCGTACCCTGAATCTGGATGTCTCTGATGTGAGATTACTGCATTTTGCAACTGACTAAACACAGTATGAAGCCCATAAGTTCTCACTTTTTCATCAAAGTTTTCAGCATTCTCTCTTACTAAAAGTGCACAAAGTGCATGATAACATCCTGTGGAGCGAATCATGAATTTTGCCCTTCAATATGTCTCTTTTACAAAATTCTAGTCCTCAAAGTTTTGCCTCTCTCAGACTTTTAGAAAGAAATATCTAAAGCCCTTTAGGTCTTTTACACAATCTTCTATCACCTTTTAAGCCTCTTAGTCACAATTTTGCAATTTTGATTCTGCTTACATAAATTGCCTCTTAGGCAATGTCCTTTTTTTTTAAATATATTATAAAAAAATATCTATATTTGTATTTAATAAAAAATATATAATTGCTTTAAAAAATAAAATTTTTAAAAAACAATTATTATTTAATTTTTTATTAAATATAAAGATATATATTTTTTAATATAATATAATAATAAAATTTATATAAAAAAAGAACAAATTAATAAAAAAATTAGACTCCGCAGGAGTCGAACCCGCGACTCCTATCTGCCAAGCGAAGCCTCCTAGCCAACTCGGCTACAGCTGCAGATGGAACCTAAGCAGCATACACTGCTATTTCAAGATAATCGGGCAGATTTCATACAAAAATAAAAAAATTAACTTGCAAAACCGTCGAGTTTCGAACCCGCGACCTCCTGGAGGGCGTGCGGCTTAAGGCTGGTTCCTCGAGCCAGTCGAGCTGCGTGGCCCGACGGGGAGGCAAGGGAGGCTTGCCTTCTTTATCTCGTCGTGGCCGCGCACAATGAAAAAAAAATGTTCGGGGACTTTAGTCCCACATGCGTTGTGCAAAACAGTGCGAGGCTTTTAAAAGCCTCAACACGCCCCTACTCAGTCGATTGCCTTCGGGCAATCAGTGACCGCCCTTTTTCCTCCTACTCGAGCCTATCACTGCGTGCCACGTCGTCGTTGCCCTTTGTCCGCCACGTCACCTACCACGTAGCCTATCTGCCATGTCACCTGTCTGCTCTGGTCCGTGTGTCCGCCTTCGTCCACTTGCCACGTGTCACCTTCTGGTTAGCTCCTCGATTCGCGTGCTCTCTACGGGCCTTTCTCGACCTCACCTCGGTTCGTGTGCCTTCTGTGGGCCCTCTTCGACCTCACCTCGGTTCACATGCTACGGGCCTCTCGACCTCGATCTACGGGCTCCTCGACCTCCTCGAGATCCGTGCCTCACCTACGGGCTTCCTAGACCACCTCGGGATCCATGTCCGCCTGTCGATCTCCTCGGGCTCTATGCCTCGCCAGCCTCTCGACCTCAGCTCTAGCTCTGATACCAGATATAGCAATCACGAATATTAGAAGCACTTAGATTATTAACCAGAATTGCATTCATCTTAATTGAAAGATTACAAAGCTTAAATAGGAGAATTACTAACAATAACCTAGAAAGCTTAGGAAGAATAATAGGGAAGAAGGAAAATAGGGAGGAAAGGAAAAATGAAGTTAGGAGTCAAACTCCCTGCCGTCCATGCCGTCCAATCCTGCTGACTCACTTGTCGTCCAAGGAGGTAAAAGGGTAAGGTCCAAAGCTTACAGTGGTAAAACAAAAATTTTACCTTTTTTACCCTTTTAACTTCCAATAGGCCTTAGTATTTTCACTGTAGCCAATAAATATACATGCTTCACTCTTAGGATCAAGCTTTTTCCTAAGTTCATCAGCCACATGTGCATAAGCCAAACAACCAAAAACTTTGAAGTGGTTAAAATTGGGCTTCTTTTCATACCATACCTCATAAGGAGTCATCTTCTCCAATGAGCCAATGAGACTCCTATTCAATATGTAGTCTGTTGTATGGACTTGTTGGTCAAATATCTGCCTAATTATACAAACATACGTTTGTGCACCCTAGACATGGCCAACATTGAAATACCGGAGGAAAGGAATGTCCTTCGTGCCAATCTCCAGAGAGGGTTGGCTCCCTTACTAAATCCTACACTGGTTAAGACTAGAGTTGCAGGAAAGAAATTGGAAATGATAGAAAGAGATGGGAAATATGGCCACAAGCCGAAGGTGTAGGATTGGGGACATACTAGCAGCAAGAATTCCACCCAAGCATTGAAGCAACATGTAATAAAATAAGGCAATAAAATTTACTTACAACCTTGCAGAGACAACCTCCAGGATCGCATTCCAGAACTCACTCCCTCACCAACAATGTTCAAACTCAGATGCAAAATTTAAACTTAACAGTAGATAATGAATATGAGCATGAAATAGAAATGCATAAAATAGAAGGAAATCACACACAAGATCACTTGCAAATTTAGAAGCCAAGTATCTTCTATTGATGCAGAGAACTTGAATAGTTTTTTTGCATAATGTCTAACCTCCTTTACAATGAAAATTTGATTAGTATTTATAGAGGATTTCACCTCTTTCATTAAATTCACATGAAGACAAAATATTTATAGATCAGGGACATTGGTGAGACAATTCCTCCTTGAAATCCTTGAAAATATTTCCTTGGAGGCAATGATCCAGTTTTTAAGGGTGAAATTTCTAGGAAATCAATCATATCCTGATGTCGGTGCATGAAAACTGCAAACCTGGTCATTGACTCGGTGCCTTCTTCTTTCTTTGGAAACTCAACTTCATTCGTAATACTTTGGAACTTATAAAAATCATCAGGTGACTTAAAAATAGTAGCTTCTTCACCTTGAAACTCACATTTTGGCTACTTTCTGCCCCAATCATTAAATGCCTTTCATTCACCTATATTGGGTGCCTTTGAAAAAACTATGTCGGCACTTAAATCGAATTCGCTCAAAAAATGGGTAAAAATGTTGCCTTTAAATACTTAGACCATTGCAATCCATAGACAACCCCCTTCTTCGACCTTACTGTTGTATTCGCCTTCTGATGCTTCATCTTTGAAAATGGTAAGTCAAAACTTCATATTCCTTCATAAAACATTTAACTTTTATAAATGCGCATTCACCCCAAAAGGAGGTGAAAGGCACTGTCGCTCATTGCTTCGGGTGAACGTAGCTTGCATCCCCTAGAACAAATGAAATCTCAAAAATGGGTGAAGTCACTTCCATGTAGTTTCACCCCAAAAGGAAGGTGAATGTGACGTTCGCCCCAAAGTGGGGTGAACGTCTTATTGACTTTTCAACATCCCCATTGGTGCTTTGCAATTTTCTTTGATTGCGCTTTCACCCATGGGAGGGGTGAATGGAATGTTCACCCCTCAACCAGGGTGAATGCGCTATCGACTGGTCAACGGGCGAACACGTTGCTGACTGGTCAATGTTTCCTTTAGCCATTCTTTAGATGACGTTCACCCCAAAGTGGGGTGAACAAAGTTGTCACCCCTACCTTGGGGTGAATGTACTTTATTTTATTTTCTTTGCACATTGACTTTGGGTGCCCTCAATAATTATTTTAAAAATGGCTTTTCACCCCAAAGTGGGGCGAAAGGGATTTTCACCCCTCATTTGGGGTGAAAGCACCCTGATTCGAAACTTAGCCCTTTTCCTTTTCTTTTGCTTTGTAGAAAGATTACGTTCACCCCGAAATGGGGCGAACGCATCAGTCGCCATTACTGAGAGGTGAACGCACCCTTGCACTCTTGTTCATAACAATACCAATTTTTAAAGCAAAGAAATCATTTTTGATTAATGATGAACTTCTGAAGCAGCACTTTCTGTGACCACACCTGATGATTTTCACTGAATCTTTTCTCACATTGTTATTTATAAATATTATTTCCAGGAAAGAGATGCATGAAAACAAAATTTTAATATGTACAAAGTTGTAACATACCATATAGGCCAAAAACACAACATCATAGCATATATATATCCATCGATCTTACATCAATAAAATTCATCAAAAAAAATTAATGTGGCATATTGCAAAACTGCCAATATTTCTGGCGGCTCACGGGGTATCCAGCTCGCATGGATGCAAGCGATCCCAGGCCTTTATCCATTGGGCTTCTACTGAGTCTTCTTATTGGTGGCTTTGGCTAGTGCTTTTGATGTAGATGCTTTTCTTTGTGCCTCCTCTTCTACCTTCTCAGTGGCTTCAATCTTCTGCTACTCGAAGTACTTCTACCCGTTCTGCTTCTTTCGTTGCTTTTTATGTTGTGGCCTTCTCTGCTACAGCTCATTCCTCCTATTCCTTGAGGCTTTCGGAGGTTACCTCATAGACTGCAATTGCCTCCTCCCAAGCATGTGTAGTAAATAAGCAAGGAACACTTAGTGACTCATAAACAAAATGTATATTTTGGACATCTTCCAGGCTGAGGTGCTTCGCTCATTGGGCTAACTCAAACAATGATAGCTCCATGCGTGTAAACTTCTGCATAAGTGACAACACTTGTTCCTCTATAATGGGCTCCTTCCATGTATCAATATCTAAGGTGTCCTCCACAAATTTCTTCCAGGCCGCTTCTAATTGTTCTTTCGATAGAGGTTCACCCCACTCATCTATAAAAACTAGAAAACCCATATCAACGAGAGCATCAAAATGGATCATGGAAATAGTATGCTCCTACTCTATGTCATTGAGGATATTTCTTGCCCTCTCTCACTAGGTCCATTCTCTAAAAATAACTATACAAGGTGACCTTTGTAGTAGACCAAGCATGATCCATTTCACTCAGGGGGTGAATATGCATGCTAGAATTAGCTAGAGCTTGGATTTTTACAACCATCTCCATGTAGGGTTCCAGCATCTCCTCAGTGTTATCTATCAATTGTTGCCCCATATGAATCTGTATTTGGGCTACCCATAAATAATGTAAAACCTGGACTACTTGCGCTACCAACTTCTCATAATTCTAAGCTGAGCGAAGGCGAGCCTCCTTAATTATTTTTGAAGAAAAGCCTATAGCCTGCATGGCTTTCTCCACCAGTTGATTTTGTATGGCCTCCAGTTGCGTTCTGAGTGCTTGCATCTCTATTCTTGTTGCATCCCTTTCTTTCAAGTGCACTGCTACCTATTGGTACAAGTATTCATTCTTCGTGGTTGTCTTCTCCTCTTGCGCTCTGCTTTTGGCCAAGGCACTTTTGAGTTCGATAATTTTATTCTCATGATCAAAATATCTCTGCTTATAATACTCACCATGCAAGTATACCGAACTCATATCAACCTGTATGTTGCCCATTTTCTCCATGGGATCAATCCTGGTCAGATCTTCTGTTATAGTCTCACAAACATAATCACTCGACGTCATTTCTCCTTGTGGCTTCTGGACCAGGGGAGTGATTTTGGTTGTGTGAGCCTCCATGGCAACTGGATCAAAAGCAACCTTCTTGAGCGGTCGCGCTGGAGCCAATGCTTCTTTCCATCTATGGCTCTTCAACCACTACGATGAAATGAGGTGCACCCGATTGATTTTCTCTACATCGGGCTATTTTGGTGCCACCTCAACTTTTGGCAATACTTGTAACTCCAAAAATGGTGTGAAAGGTATCAAAACTTGTGAGCGATCGGGCTCAAAGGAAGTGGAAGAGATGGCTAGAAGGGGAGGGACCGAAATGGTGGAGTGGGTGGAGGAACCAGGTTTGGCTATAGTTACGCTCACTCTGGGAGGAGCTTGCATACTTACGACCTCGGTGAAAGTGGTAGCAGCAATGGAAGGGGAAGGGCACAAAAATGGGTTTGGCCCTGATGTGAATAAACTAAAAGAAAGGGAGGCCGAAGAAAGGGGAATAGAAGAAGGAGCAGTAGTGACTTGGAAAAGGGAAGAAGAAGGGAGCAAAATGGACATGGAGGGCATACCGAAGGGGGGAGAGACTGATGCAGAAATAGATGGAAATGAACTAATAGTCACTACATGCTTCGAAGAAGGAGGGGGAAAGGAAGACGTACCTTCGAGCGCAGGCACCGTGTGTTTCGGTGATGGAAGCGGTTGCGAAATAATTTCTTCTTGTTGCTCCTCCACTTCCTCTTCAATATTAACGACCTCCACCTATGGGCTCTCCATCTATTGGTCCTCCTCTTGTTCATGAATTATTAGAAATATTTGTGCGACCATCATTGGAGCATCTATCACCAACGGAGGGGAAATAATAGTCACCGAAACAACTGGAACTATGGGAACTGTAGCAACCAAAACTACAGTAGTAGAGGAGGAAGTAGCACCGGTCCTTGGCTTCTTTGTAGCTTTCAAAAATGGGGGTGCATCTCGGATAGTTTGCTTCTCCACCAAAGGTACCTCATCAACTTTACGCTTCATCCACTGTGACCTCCATTGAAACACATACTATTGTTCCTCCTCCTCAGGGGTCTCTTCTTCAATTATCGGGTGCTCTTCTTTTGTCCCACTTTCGCCACTATCAAAATATTGAAAACTTTGGGGCAAGATCTTGGTGAAAGTGATGGGTTGATAGGTGCCAACAAACTCATCATAGGTGTCCAAAAATGCCTCATCCATCTTCAACCCAAAAGGTGATGTAATTTTCCCTCTATGAACCCGCATTATCCACCAGTTCATAATTTTTTCCTCGGTCCATAGGGGCTGGCTTTATTTTACCTGACTAAATAGTCTAGGTGGAGGAATCTGATTTTTGTACCTTGTCATATTATACTCAGCCTCCTATTCATAGCAGTCATGCCAGGGTGGCAGCGACATCATATTTTTGACATGCCACTCCAAGTCAGGTCCATCAAAATTATTGCACCTCTTTTCAATATCGGGCCGTGGGCAATAGTGAAATGTCTTGGCCTTGATTATTTCTATAAATTTACCCAATGGGTCATACCTCCACCATTGTGGTAGTTCTATCAACCCCAGGTCTTGAAGTGTCATCGTGAGTAGCCTGTTCTGCCCGACCTGGCTTACTTCTATACTACCAAACTTGAAAGGCATATTGCAAGTTGTCCTCTTGCCATGCCCTGCTCCATATACATCATTAGCATAGTCTATTTGGTGCACCACCTCCATGGAAAAAATATGTTCGGTGGCAAAGTATGGGAGCAGGAATGGCTTACCCGTGAAGCCATAGATCCTTACGACCATGCCTTGAGTCAACAAAAATATATCACCTTTTTTAGCCATAGCCACTGCTTCTCTCATCTCCCATGGCACTCTTTCACATGCACCACAAAGAAGCTCTATTGTAGGCCCAAGAAACAAATGGTTAAAACTATAAAATGACTCCCTGCTTGATAGAGTGGAAGTCCACATATATACTGGCAAAAGCTCATCTTTCTCATCCATTTGCCTTACGATGATAAACGAAAAATGTTGGTGTAGATGGAAAAAGAAATACCAGACCAGAAAGGAGGTATGCTTGAATGACGTCTCTTCTCTAGTATGTAACCTCTCCAACTGGAAATGCAGTTTTTGAGATATAAAATTAGCCCAATCAAAGAAAATCGGATTGGTGCCCTGCCTCATGGCTGACGGAGCGTAAAACTCTCCCTGGCATATGCACTGTGCTAGGGCCACTTGCCACTTATGAACTATGGAATCTATCAGTAAACCAGCAACCCACGCTAACATTGAGTAAATATTTAGGCTTTTGAACTCTGTGAGTGACTTTGGCAAGTTCGGAAGTTGCCCAAGCTGTGGCTCTTTAATCAACTATGTCTCCATGAACCGATGCATCATCACAGTAGATACATATCTGTCCTCCTACTCATTGGTATGTAGCTTCTTACTAATCACATATGAAGGAGGTTTCAACCCACAAGCAAATGCTTCCCGCACTTCATCAATAGAAATAGAAAAAAGTGCTTCTCTGTTTGCTTTTCGCACCATCCTAGTAACCAGATTATAAAATCGAGCAATTATCTTCACCAGCTTCGGACAAGGGTGTACGAGCGTACACAAATACCAAGATAACTATGCATGGAACGACATAGTTAAAGGGCTTTCTACTGTTAATCCTTGCTTTACTATGAACTCTACATCTTGCCATAGCTTCTCCATGCCCTTGTTGGTAATCACACAGTCTTCAATTTATGCCATCGTGTCAGAGTACGGGTCTAAGTCCACATTCTCATTCCTTCGGGCCTTCTTGGACTTTGACCCACCTTCTTTCTTTCTAGACTTCTTGGGCTCTATAGCCTCCTGCATCTCTTTGCTTATCTTTCCCATTATATCCCTCTGGTGGCTATTCTGAATTCTCTCTGTAATCTCTGCAACAAAAGCTTTCAAAAACACAATGACAGTAAAAATTTAAAAATTAAACTGTGAAGCTTTTACCTGTTCCTTTATATAGAGTGCCCTTCCAACCACCGTAGTAAATGCTGAATTTCCCTTAGATGATTTTAGAAGAACGTGCGCTTTGTTTCACCCACCTAGCACTGTTCTCGATGCTCTAATGGTATCAACTATTATTCATCGCAAGATCATCCTTGGAAAGTGTGCCTCCTTGCCGCATAATTTCATTGTAAAACGTGCCCTAGCTATTAAAGCTTACTTGGGAAAAATAAATCGGCCACCCAAAAACCAATGATGTGAATTCTTGCTCCTTGGGAAAACCAAATTATTTTCTAATGCAAATTCGGGTGCATATTTTGAATTAAATGCCCCGAAAACATGTATTGGTTGTCTAAACTGCTTCGAAAATAACAAATTCACCACCTACAGATTAATGGGCTCTTTTTCTCCTAACGTGGTGAAATATCAGCTCCCAAGAAAGCACAAACGCCTCCCAATGCAACCTAGGGGTGCACGTTTTGCATTAACTACCCTAGGAATGCATCATTTAATGCGCCCACTTTTTTTCAAACTTTACCATGTTCAGGGTAAAATCACCTTGAGGGTGCTCTTCATCTCCTTTCACTCCTAAAAAATCATCACACTCCAAAGAATAATGAGGGCAAAACATCACTGAAGCACACTTTGATTTTCTTCTCTTTCACCCCGAAAGTGCTCTCCACCTGATTGATGAAATTCATGGCGAATACCTTTTCTTTTAAAGCCATCTCTTCCTTCTCATTTAGCCCAAAATTAGAAAAAGCATGGATTGATTTTAGATTTTTCTAAAAAACTTGATTTTATGCTATTTTTTTTATATTCCTTCTGAATTCGGAATTCACTTGCATGCCAAATGCCTTGTATAACTTGTGCTTTCGTGCCCCTTTATTGTTATTTATATCTCTTTTTTTTTTTCTATTTTCTTCTCATTCATTTTTTTTTATAATGACGTTGTATATCAACGCCTAAACATTGCATGCATTAAAATCTAAAATGCATTCGCGAAAAATGGGCAGTGCACCTTTTACAACTCCAAAGGGCGCCACACATTTTAATTAAAACATAAGCTAAAAAAATTTAATTAAAATTATCTTTTTTTTTTATATATATATATATAATATAATATAATTTTTCCGCACTTGGGGGTGAATGAGGCTTTCACCCCACTCGTCAAGCGAAAGTGAATTTGACTCTTGACATGGAATCAGAGTCACATGCTTTGGGCCACCGCATACATATACATATTTTTTGATATTTTTTCATATCTTTTCTTATCTCTTTTTTTTATAAAGCAGTAAAAGATAAAAATTGCTTGCGAATAGAAATATGTACATATTTACAAACTGGTACCTCTTGAGTTGATCATTGAACGTAGGCCTTCAGATGAAGACCATTCACTGGAATCGGAAGATCCCAGCCATCCATATCCCGAAGATGATATGCATTTGCCAAATTTACTATCGAGACCTGAAATGGACCTTCCTAGATCGCATCAAACTTGTGGTGCTTCCTCGGCTTGGCTTTGTTCTCGTTCCATTTGAGGACTAAATCTCCCACCTGAAACTTGCACTCTATTATATTTTTTCCAAACCATTTTTGCATCACTTTAGTGTGTTCGATGAAGGCTTGATACACCTTTTCTCTTTCTTCCTCCAACTGCAATAATTGAGCCAACCTTGCACTCATTGGATCATACTCATCATCTTCATCTTTGAACAACTGCAAGGTCTGAAGGACAGGTAGCTCAATATGGGTGGGTAGGACTACTTCTTTCCCATACACGAGGGAGTAAGGAGAGGCTTTAATAGACTTCTTCACTGATATCCGATCTGCCCACAAAGCCTGATTCAACAATAAGTGCCAACTCCTTTTATTGCTTCCTAGTGTCCTTTTTAAGATTCGTAGCAAGTTTTTATTGGTGGATTCGGCCAAGTCGTTCCCTTGCGGGTAATAATTGGATGATGTCTTAAGATAAATCCTGTACTTTCTTGCAAACTCGATGATCTTAGCCCCAATAAATGGAGTCCCATTATCTGTTACAATAGCATCTGGAACATCGAAATGGGTGATCAATCCCTCAAGGAAAGAGATGACCGTAGCTTGATCTACTTTTTTGGTAGGGATGGCCTCTATCCACCTAGTGAAATAATCTATTGCAGTTAGGATGTATTTATGCTCAGCTGAAGAGTGAGGGTCTATGACTCCAATGAAGTCCAAACCCCATTGCTAAAATGATGCTTCCACTTGAATCGGGTGTAGAGGCAATGATCCTTTCCTTGTCCTGCCAACATACCGCTGACAACTATCACAGTTTCGGCTCACCTTATGTGCATCGATGAAAAGGGTAGGCCAAAAGTAGCCAGCTCTAATGATCTTCAAGGCCATAGGCCTTCCTACATAATGGCCACCAGATAGACCAAAATGAAACTCTTCCAATATTTTCTCCTTTTTTGACCCCTTCACACACCTGAGGAGCACTCCGTCTATATTCTTATGGAACAATCCACTTGGCAATAAGACATATTTAAGTGCTTGTAGCCTGAACCTTCGATGTTGTGAAGCATCAAGATGTGATGGATATTTCCCTGAGGTAAAGAATTTGACAAGGTCCTCTGTCCAATCATGATCGCTTATAGCATGATTTGCACAAATGCTTTCGTTGATGTCCTCATCCTATATTGGAGCCAATGATTCAGATGTTGCACTTTTGGCTAGTTCCTGATAAAGAGCTCATCCATGGATAAGCTTTGTTGGTCATATCTCCACATCATACTCTTGAATCTTTGAGACCCAACCCACTCTTTTGTCGCCTAACTCCCCTTGAAGAATGAAGTTTTTGACATCTGGGTGTATAACATAAATGATTATTTTGCTCTGTGAGACAAAGTGCCAAAATTTCTTTAGGGATTTCATCACTGCATACACCTATTTTTCAATGAAATTATACTTCTCCTGGTGTGGTGCAATAACTTGGCTCAAAAAGGCAATCAGCTTTTCATCTCCATCTTCTTGTTTCTGTGTGAGAACGATGGCATAACTCTCTTGCTCACCCACTGCATAGAGAATGAAGTCCTTAGAATAATTTGGATTGATTAACACTGGTGCTTGGGTGATTCTTTCCTTGATCTCCCAAAAATCCTATCTTCTCTCCTCGGTCCATTTGAAATCTGCATTCTTTTTAAGAGCTCGGTCATGGGTTTCACTACTTGAGAAAAATCGGCAATGAACTTCTGAATGAAATTTATCTGACCGAAGAATGACTGTAGGTCCTTCTTGTTAACTGGTAGTGGTAGTTTCAAGAGCGCCTCGGCCCTTGTGGGATCAATCACCAGTCCTTCTTGTGAGATCACATGACCTAAAAATTTCCCTTCTTTGATAATGAATATGGACTTTTTTGGGTTAATGGAAATCCCAAACTCTCGATATTTTTTGAACACCTACCTCAAATGAGAAATGTGCTCTTCTCTACGATGTGAAAACATAGTCATGTCATCAAGGTAAATCACAATAACTCTATTTAATAACTCACCGAAAGTGACGTCCATGGCTCTCTGAAAGGTAGCGCCAACATTTGAAAGACCGAACGACATTCTTTGATAGGTGAACGTGCCCCACTTAGTAGTGAACATCATCTTGTGTTGGTCCTCATATTTTACCCAAATCTGGTTATAACCAGAGAAACCATCTAGCAATGAAAATATTTGTGCTCCGGCAACTACATGGAGGATTTGATCAATCTGCGGTAGAGGGTAGTGATATTTTAATGATGCCTGGTTTAGATTCCAAAAATCTATGCACAACTGGATATCTCCATTCTTCTTTCGAACTGGCACTAGGTTCACCACCCATGTTGAGTGCTTAATTGGATATATTATTTTTGCTTCCAGCATCTTTAATAGTTTTGCCTTCATGAGCACCTCAATTTTAGGATTGACAGGTCGTTGTTTCTACCAAAAAGGTTTTACTCCCTCCTGTAGCTCAATGGTATGCTAGATTATATTCTTGTCATATCCCTTCAAATCATGATAGCTCCATGCAATGATATCGGGGAATTCATAACATAGGCTCTTGATATCTTCCAACTTTCTATTGAAGTACAATCGGTTTTGATTTTGATGATCTTCTCAGGCTCCAATTGCAACTCCTTATATTCCTTCGCATCTACCTTGATTTTATGCTTCTCAGCCCTATCATTTTGGTCAAACATACTTTCCAGTGAAATCAGCCCCCTGGGAATGTGATTATTCTTCAATTGGATCATTCCTTCCATTTCCTCTTCGACAAGTACTCTATCATCTGCGCTCGTAGCTTCCTTAATCAAAAAATTGACTATTTGCTCATCATTGTCGAACACTTGCCAATAGAGGTTCTTATCAAGGACTGAGGGTCTATAAATTACCCTGATAGTCTTGGGTTTCCTGACTACTTGCTCCATGGGAGAGTAATTTGCACCAAGAGAGGCTAAAATATCTGCATGTTTGTTCTGCTCCTACGAAATTGCCTGAATATTCAAGGCTGTAAAGGACTCAAACAAATCCCATACCTTGTTGCGATAGGCCTTCAAGTAGTGTTGCTTTGACACACATTTGTTTGTTGTCTGGTTGACAATGAGTTCAGAATCTCCAAATATTTGTAGTTATTTTATGCCCAAATTTTTAGCTTTTTTCAAACCAAGACACAACGCTTCATATTCGATGGCATTATTTGTGCAACTCCAAGTTAATCTATACGAATAGGTCTTTTGCAACCCAATAGGAGAAACAAGAACAATACCAACCCCTACACCATTTTTGCACCTTGCACCATCAAAATACAACTTCCATAATTGATCTGCGATAGGGCCTGAGGAATCAGGGACTTTTTCTTCAATCTGCTCGGGTTTGGTTATAGTGTAACAACCAATGTTAGTTTTGACCATTGCATTGAAATCCATGAGTGAAAATTCATCTTCAAGGTGGAGCTCACCAAGCGCTTCTTCCATAAAATCAACTTCTTGTAATTCTTCAATCATCATGTTGATTGTGCTTGTGGATTTTTCTTCCTCTTCTTCCAGTTTCTCTATATGAAAAGTAGAGGGCTTCTCATTATAGATGTGGATTCTTCTTCCCTTGAATGGAATCTCCAAATGTGAATAGTCCAAGGAAAGGTACCCTCCTAGTTTCATTGTGAACTCCCTTGAAAGACACATGTTGAAGTATGGTTCCAAGTCAACCACCACTACTTCTTGAATAACAGTGATCTACGGCATACTATGTAGAACAATAGGAATATCTTTGATTACTCCCATTATTTTGACTGGGGTCCCATCCAACTGCAATACTCCTAGACTACTTCTTGTGTATTCCATCCCCATGACTTCACATACTGCCTTTGGCATGATAGTAGTTGTGACATCGGAGTCAATCATACAATTATGCACAATCCACCCCTCCATTTTGAGTGACAAATAGAATGGGGGTGGTCTATTCTTTCTAGTGGTAAAATTTGGCAATGTCTATGCTAACACTATTTGGGAATGACTCTTCTTATATTTTTTGTAGTCTTGAGAGACTCTTGCAGTAGGTCAACTTGCCTAGGTAATTGCAATGCATCGTATAGGCTTACTTTTACAGGAATCTTCTTCATCTCCTCCACAATGTTATAACTAGAGGTACCAAGAACCTTTTCTTCTACAACCTACTCATACTTATTTCGGTATTGCTGAGTAGCCTCCACCCTTTGTCTCTTTATCAATGATGGATACTTGAGGTACTCTTTGGCTTGCTCTTTCACTTCATTTTGTTCTTGAGCTGTTGCAGGTTGTGAAGTTGATGCCTTCATCTTCTCTTGTCCTTGCTTGGGTAGTAAATCTTTCAACAAGATAGAATCTTGTTGCTTTATCGTCGAACCAGATGCTTTTGTTGGTAGCTGCACTTTTTCATTTTGTACCTTCTGCTCAGTGGGGACCTTCAGGGGTTCCAATTCCACTGGATCTACAGTCACTGGCTTCTTTCTGATCCTCGTAAGAACTGAAACTTGCTCCAAATATGGGACCATAAAATTATGATCAGCTTCCATTATCATATTAACTTGTCCACCAGTAGAACTTTTGGCTAACATCTGTACATAGTTCAAATGCACCATACACGTGTCTTCTCCATGAGGATCATTACAGGTGGAGCACCAGTATGCTCTCTCAGATGTACTAGTTTCTTCATTTGTTAACATAGTTGTGTTCCTTTCAGGGCCCTTGCTAGTGGTTGCTTGCTCCCGGTAATCGGTGGTGTTTGAAATCTCCTTGACCAAAAATTAGCTTTAGCTTGCTTCTTCCTTACTATTGTAAGCTCGTTTGACATTGTTCTTATGGCTGAATTAGCATATTGCACCTCTTGTAACAACTTCATGTAGGGATCAGGATTTGAGGGTGCAGGAGGTATCGAGTAAAGGTAGAGGCACTGATGGGGCAGGCAACGATAGTGGAACTGGTGGTGCTGGTAACGCTGGGAAAGGAACGGGTGCTGGCAACTATGGTGTTGTTGGTGCGGGTAACTACGAAAAGCTTGGAGTAGGAAGTTGTGGGATAGGAATCGGAGCGACTTGAGGTGGACCCGAGCTCCATGAGGGAACTGGGTACATAGAAGGCATAGGCTATGAAAATGCATTTGAATACAAATGTTGTGGAAGATCGGGAAGGATAGGCATGGTCACTTTCGAGGGAAGCTTACCTATGGCGATTAAGTCTGATTCAGCCTTCTATGCCTACGTGTATAGATCTGGGAATGTATTCACATTGGCCTATCGAACAGCCATGCCAATGTCGGAGTTGAATGCTCTGAGGTAGTAAAACACAGCTTGTTCATGCGTAGGCCGAAGACCATCAGGAACTCTTTGCCAGCTTTGGGAAAATATGATGTTGAAGTCCACTATCTCTTCTTGCGGATGTCTTTGGATCATCGTAAATTGATGTAGCAAGGAGAATGGGTCATCTTGCTCATGGAAATTCTTGATTATAAATTTTTCCAAATGATCCCATGTGGCGGGGAGGGGGGGGGGGTACAACAACTTTCCTCTAAGTGACAACACCAGCAACCTTACCATGATATCTTCATCTGTGATGTCATGAATTATCGCCAAAGAAGCCACATCTTGAATATGCTCATAAGCTATTTTACCAGTACCATCATAGGTAGGCAAAGCCTTCAAAGCTGCTTGGGGGACTAGATTTTGTGCTTGTAGATTCAAGGCTCCTGAGCTATTCCATGTTGGGAACTACCTTGGTGGTTGTGGTTATTGTGGTGGTGGGTTCTGAGCCATTTGGATTGGTGTGTATGAGGTTGAGGGGATGGGATGCTAGTAGTAGTACTAGCTAGACTTGATGGAGCAAAAAATACACCAACTATCTGTGAAGATGTTGAGATGATTATGAGGTGAATGAGGTGCCAAAAGGAACTAACCTAGGGTGTTCACCTAATATTTTAGTATCAAGTTCATAAAACTCAATGGGATCTTCAAGATTTTTGGCCTTCGATCTTGTAATAATGAAGCATAACTTTCGCTGCCTTCACGTTCGGAGGCTTCTAGGTATAATTGAGTCACCATATGTTCTAACTATACAACACGAAGGTGAACATCAAACCTCAATACTGTTGAAAGTGGAACTTTCGGGGTCCCATCGAGTGTGCCAAAAATTGTTGGTCAAATATCTGCCTAATTATACAAACATACATTTGTGCACCCTAGACATGGCCAACATTGAAATGTCAAAGGAAAGGAATGTCCTCCATGCCAATATCCAGAGAGGGTTGGCTCCCTTACTAAATCCTACACTGGTTTAAGACTAGAGTTGTAGGAAAGAAATTGGAAATGACAGAAAGAGATGGGAAATATGGCCATAGGCCGAAGGTGTAGGATTGGGGACATACTAGTAGCAAGAATTCCACCCAAGCATTAAAGCAACATGTAATAAAATAAGAATAGCAGAATTTACTTACAACCTTGTAGAGACAACCTCCAGGATCGCATTCCAGAACTCACTCCCTCACTAGCAATGTTCAAACTCAGATGCATAATTTAAACTTAATAGCAGACAATGAATATGAGCATGAAATAGAAATGCATAAAATAGAAGGAAATCACACACAAGATCACTTGCAAATTTAGAATCCAAGTATCTTCTATTGATGTAGAGAACTTGAATAGTTTTTCTACAGAATGTCTAACCTCTTTTACAATGAAAATTTGATTAGTATTTATAGAGGATTTCGCCTCTTTCATTAAATTCACATGAAGATAAAATGTTCATAGATCAGGGACATTGGTGAGACAATTCCTCCTTGAAATCCTTGAAAATATTTCCCTGGAGGCAGTGATCCAGTTTTTAAGGGTGAAATTTCCAAGAAATCAGTCATATCCTGATGTCGATGCACGAAAACTACAAACCTGGTCGTTGACTCGGGGCCTTCTTCTTTCCTTGGAAACTCAACTTTGTTTGTAATACTTTGGAACTTATAAAAATCATTGGGTGACTTAAAAAATAGTAACTTCTTCACCTTGAAACTCACATTTTGGCTACTTTCCACCCCAATCATTAAATGCCTTTCATTCACCTATATTGGGCACCTTTGAAAAAACTACGTCGGCACTTAAATCAAATTCACTCAAAAAATGGGTAAAAATGCTGCCTTTAAATACTTAGACCATTGCAATCCATAGACAGCCCCCTTCTTCGAGCTTATTGTCATATTCGCCTTCTGATGCTTCATATTCGAAAATGGTAAGTCAAAACTTCATATTCCTTCATAAAACATTTAACTTTTATAAATGCACGTTTACCCCAAAAGGAGGCGAAAGACGCTATTGCTCATTGCTTTGGGCGAATGTAGCTTGCATCCCCTGGCACAAATGAAATCTCAAAAATGGATGAAGTCACCTACATGTAGTTTTGCCCCAAAAGGAAGGTGAATGTGACGTTCACCCCAAAGTGGGGTGAACGTCTTATTGAATTTTCAACGTCCCCATTGGTGCTTTGTAATTTTCTTTGATTACGCTTTCACCCATAGGAGGAGATGAATGGAACGTTCACCCCTCAACCGGGGTGAATGCGCTATCGACTGGTCAATAGGCGAATGCGTTGCTGACTAGTCAATGTTTCCTTTAGCCATTCTTTAGATGATGTTCATCCCAAAGTGGGGCTAATGAATCTATCGCCCCTACCTTGGGGTAAATGTACTTTATTTTATTTTCTTTGCACATTGACTTTGGGTGCCCTCAATAATTATTTTAAAAATGGCTTTTCACCCCAAAGTGGGGCGAAAGGTATTTTCGCCCCTCATTTGGGGCAAAAGCACCCTGATTCAAAACTTAGTCCTTTTCCTTTTCTTTTACTTTGTAGAAATATTATGTTCATCTCAAAATGGGGCGAACACATCAATCATCATTACTAAGATGCGAATGCACCCTTGCGCTCTTGTTCATAACAATACCAAATTTTAAAGCAAATAAATCATTTTTGATTAATGATGAACTTCTAAAGCAACGCTTTTTGTGACCACACCTGATGATTTTCATTGAATCTTTTCTCACATTATTATTTATAAATATTGTTTTCAGGCTAGATATGCATGAAAATAAAATTTTAATATGTACAAAGTTGTAACATACCATATAATTCGAAGACACATCATAGCATATATATATCCGTCGATCTTACATCAATAAAATTCATCAAAAAAACATTCATGTGGCATATTGCAAAACTTCCAACAAGACTGCATCAACCCAATACATATTGGTAAGTTTCTTAGTTTGTAGCATACTTCTTTCCATCTCAACAACTATCATATTTTTTCTTTTTGCCACTCCATTCTGCTATGGAGTATAGGAAGTTGTGAATTACCTTTTAATGCCAACATTCTTGCAAAATTGTTTAAACTCATTAGAACAGAATTCACCACCATTGTTTATCCTTAAATATTTAATGCTACAACCACTCTAATTCTCAAAAAAATATTTAAATTCCTTGAAACAATAAAATGCTTCATCCTTATGCTTAAAAAAATACACCAAACACATTCTAGAAAAATCATTAATAAATGTAAAAAAGTAAGATTTGTTACCCAAGCTTTTGGTATGCATAAGTCCAAAAATATCATAATGGACCAATTGGAGTGGTTATGAGGCCCTCCATGCTTTCTCTTTAGGAAAATTTTACCTTGCATGCTTGCCCATTGCACACCCCTCACAAACACTTTTATATTCTTGCACTTTTGGTAACCCATAAACCATCTCTTGGGAAGTTAATATATTCAAAGTAGTTAAGTTCAAGTAGTCATATCTAATATGCCACAACAAACTCTTATCTTCTACAACAATATTAGCAATGTTTCTCCCTTGACCTCTAAATTTTAAAGGAATTAACCTATTATTGGTCATAGGGACTATTGTAACAATCCTATTGCTATTGTTCTTATCATAGATGGTGCATTTCTTATCATAAAAGACTACCCTCTAGTTATTTTCACATAGCTGCCCTACACTTAACAAATTATATTTCAAATTTGGTGTGTATTAGATATCATGAATATGTTTCTTACTGTAGACACCTAAAACACGTCATGTCGAGGGCAACAACTCATATGGGACATGCTACAAGACCATATGGAAGATCTTGGATAGACTCCAAGATAGAACAGTGGTTCTAACCACTCAATTTGGGCTTCTTGGCCTAATCAGTCTAAACCACAGCTGAGACCTACAGTCTACAGTCTGAACCATGGCTGAGACCTGTGGTCTACAGTCTGAACCACAGTTGTCACCTGCGATCTAAACTAAATTTTAGTTGGCCTTCATCCAATCCAAATAGGTTTGAACGAATATTTGTTCTAGAAAAATGTGGTTAAAGGATGGAAGCTTCCAATCTAACTGTCCTAACAACCCCTTATTGATCTTGGCTTCTCCATGAAGCCACCCCTAGCCCTTGGGTAGTCCTATAAGTACCCCTCAGAATTAGGACAAAGACATAGCAATAGAGAGAGCATTTGAGCAGTGAAGCCCTATCGAATTGTAGACTCACCTGAGTGTACTAAGAGAGCCTTGTTGCCATTTACTTGCTAATTCATCACGCATCATGACAAATTGTGTCATGGATTCCCTAAGGATCTAGAATGCCAAGAAACGTGAATTTGGGTAAACGGAGGCCCAACCGAGCAATTCAACTACCAAACCTATCAGAGGACACTAAGACGACCTATAGTAGGGTAAAATTGACACACTTAATTTACCTAAACATCATAAAAATTATTAAAAATTATTCAAAATTTACCTAAAAGTTGGCTAAAACGGTGAGAAAACAATCTCCTTGTTTTCCACACCAATAAACCAAAAGTTGTTTGACCGTTGGGAAAAATCGCCCAACGGTCAACAAAATCGCTTGACGATCGACAAAATCGCCACCCAAAATAGAATTTTAACAAATTTGCTAAAGGATAAAATTTGTTTTAAAACCTCTTACCTGGTTTAGCCGTCGTTCGGATCAGGGTTGTTGGAGAACATATTGAAGGTGACAAACATAGGAGGGATCAAAACCTCCTCCATGTTTAGTCTAACCTCCCAACTTCCTCAAATCCCTCCTTGGCCTATTTAATCTAGGACCCTTTCCCTTTCTCTCCCTGGCTGGTTGGACTCTGATCCCCTGAGATTGTTCTGAACTCCCTTGAGGATCCCTCGCATCAATTTGTTACGTAATTCCACCTCTCAACATCCCTATTTTCATTTTTGTCATTGCAGGTCTCAGTTATAATCACCCAAAATATTATCATAATCGCCTAGCAATCGAAAAAAATGATAGGCAATTTCGATAGAAGTGACAAACGATTTCATTAGAGAGTAGGTGATCCTGTCTTCAGATCAGCTAGGGGTAAGGATTCAAATCATTGTTTGCATTTCTTTCCCAATTTTATGTTTGTCTATGCATTGCATCATGTCCATTTAATTTATTACTCAGATTTAGATATTGCATCTTGGTGTTCACCATCATTCCAATTAATTGCATCATGAAATCGGGATCATAATCGCATGAATCCATGGCATACTAGGTTGAATTTTCATCATAGTATCTCATGTCATTTCATATCCATTTGCATATAGAAATTAAAACATATCTGTGACTTGGAGTACGAGAAACTATTATAATTTGCAAGAAATATTGTTCTTTGTCCTCTATTTTCTATCAACTATTTTGTTGTAGGATTGCGACATAATCGCCTATGATTTTGTTAAATCGAAGGTGATTTTGTCTAGAACACAGGTGATTCTATCTGGAATAGAGGTGATTCTATCAGAAATAGAGGCGATTATGTCCTGCTACAAGCCTCAGAATCTTCATCAAACATCCGGGTCAAGTAAGGTTTATAATTTCTTTTAGCCCTAGTTTTAAGCATTGCATTTTATTCTGTATCCACTATCTGCTATTTTCATTAAATAAAAATTGCATATAGATAGTTTAGTTGCATAAAGGCCAAACTTAGGTGTATGTGAATGATTTATAAAAATAATACATCAAACATCTTCCAAAACCTAGGTATGGAAACTGTCATTAAAAGTTTCCTGGTGAACCCTTAATTCGTCAAAAAATCACCACAAGAAGGCACACTTAAGTGCCTCTCTTTCGAGGTGTAGCTCTACTATTTTCCCATTCCCCTATGAGGCGTGGATCCATCAACCTAGAGGAAAGGAGTGCAAAAATTTTAGGCCTACATTCTTTGGTGAACCCGACGTGAAATACATAGGCATTTCTTCTGATTTCAAAAACAAAACAAAAATCAAACAAAAACATTAGTTAAAATGCATAATTTTACATTCCATAGATGGTAGATTATAAAATAAGGAGAGTCGTTCACATAAATGTTGAACTATTACTAGTAAACCAAGAATTTTCTTCATTTAGTGTGCCATACCCTGAGATTTGTAGAAGGTTAGAAATTATAGGAGCTAAAGAACTCGAACTTAAGCAAATTCTAAGGTTTGACCTATCCAGAATCCTGGATCCCTATAGTGCACCTTCCTATTTCGACCTCCAGAGAGCATGTGATAGGTGGTTAGCTGAAAAAAGAGCTATAATTACTCCAAGATTTTATTCCTTTGAAGATTATCTAGAAGATGCAATAGTAGTACATAAGTTCTTATCACAAGTAGAAAATCAAGAAGTTGTTTTAGATGATAGAAGAAGATTTAATAGTGTTCCTAGAGCTGTGATTTATAGAGAATATTGTCATGAGTTATACTTTTACACGTCAAACTTAGAAGTTGATTGTATTACACTAGCACACTTTGTAATATTTCTAAAAGAACATTTCCAATTCGAAGAAGAACATTACATGACACCAGATCAACTTGAACCTATTAACGATATATATAGAATTTTTGAAGAAAATTAAGGCGTAATATTATATAAGTGTGTTTGCTTTATTGTTGCCATATAAAAACCAAGAAAAAATAAAAAAAAAAAACCAAAAACTAATCATAGTATTTTGTTTATTTAGTTAGGTATATATATAACATATATACCTCAAAACCTAGCACATATATATATATAATATATATATATGCAAAAACAAATTTATTTTAAAGATAAAATGCCTATATTAAGAAGTGGTAAACAAGTAGACAACAATAATATGGAAGGCCAAGAACAAGTAAATGATGAAGATAGACCACTCATTGAAGAAGACACACCTTCAGAAGATGAAGGTGATAATGGGGAAGAAGAAACACAAGACCCTAATGAACCCATTTTAGATGAAAAGGGACATTTAAAATTTGAATCTCTTGCAAGTTTTACTCAATTCATGAAAGATCATATAGAGGAATTTGGTCAAGCAGTACACATGGATAATATAGGAGAAGGATCTATGGAAGTAGCCTTAGCAAACGCTTTTTGAATACATACAAATCCATTGCCTTATATGCCTTCAACAGACCAAGAGGATGATCAAGCAGGACCATCTACTCAAAAAATGATACCTTTGAATCAAAATGTTCCAAAACCAAAAATGCAATCATCTAATATGGCTATTAGCAACACTAAGGTAAAATTTAAACAACAGAAAGCACCATTTGCTTCCATTCTCTCTCAAGATCTAAATCAACAAATATCAAATCAACAGCAAAAAGCTAAACAAAAACAATATACCAACTATCAACAAAACACTCAACAAAATGTAGTACCTACAAAAACTTTACACAACAGTATTCCAGTTGGAAATCTTCACACAACAACAACACCTTATTATCAAAGCCACAACAGTATGATGCAACCAAACCAATTTGGTGGACCACAACAACAAGGGCTCGAAGCTATAGTTAAACAACTAGCTTCTCACCTAGATCAAATTGATCCATACCGTCCCTCTTATAGCTATAAAGAAATGTGCAGTCAACCTCTGGATCCCATAGTTGTAGCACAACCTTATCCTAAGCATTTTCCCATGCCTGTCTTCCCGATATATAAGGGAACTGAAGATCCTATAGAGCATCTTCGCATGTTTAGAATAGCATGTCATGATGTTTCGCATGATGACTTGTTATTGCTAAAGATGTTCCCTAAAATTCTAGGAGGTATGGCCCTAGAATGGTATTACCAATTACCAAATAATTCTTTAAGGAATTTTGAGGAAACAATAGAGACATTTGTGCACCATTTTAGTGTCTATATAGAAAGGCATGTGACCATTAAATATTTATACAACTTGAAGCAAGGAAAATATGAAAGCTTTGCTGAATTCTTGACAAGATGGAGACAACTTCTAGGCAAATTACACTTTGTGTTACCTCATCAGGAAATGTTGGATATATTTATAGGTAATTTGCAAGAACAATTATCTTATGAACTTTCTACTACTACAGTAACAACCTTTGACCAAGCCATTGATCTAGCAAGGAGGGTAGAAGATGCCCTCATTAGAAGAGGTCAATTTAAGAAGAAATATGAAGATAAAGCTGCTAAAAATCAATACAAAAATAAACAAGTAGTGGGTGACGGAGTTACTGACAGTAGAAATAATTCAAATGTTAATCTTACAGAAGCCATAAAGAAGTTTGTATTGAAGGCTCCTAATAAACCACCAAGGGAATTTACAAGATTAAATCAACCTTTACATATGGTTTTACCTCAATTATTAGAACAAGGATTGATATGATTACCTGAGATAAGACAACCTGATACAACTGTAGCTGGATTCAGAGCTGATTTACACTGTAATTTTCATAGAACGGATGGTCATTCAACCAAATCTTGTAAATGATTAAAACATATGATACAAGATTTAATTGATAATGGAAAAATGGAAGTAGAAAAATTTGCACCAAGAGATGCTCAAAATAACACGTAGAAACCTCAAAATCAAAATGCAAATCAAAGTTTGGATATTTTTCAACATCCTTTACCAAAGCATGGTAAAGAAGTTGTAAACCAAGTAGAACACCATAATGTTCCTCATCCAACTCGATATGTAGGAACTATAAGTGGTTTTCTACCCCATCAAAACTTGCAAACATCATGTATAACTACAAAATCTCAAGTTACTATGAGACCCTTGAAAAGATGCCAAATTACACCTTTAGAAAGTGATGAAGAAAGTGAAACAGGTAGTGAAGCAGAAATTGATTCAAACAGTTCAGAATATGAATCAGATCCTATCACACCTATTATGGATTTATCAGTTCTGGAAGAACCATTTCCAAGAAGGGTAACTACTAGACCATCATCTCAACAATGGCTTACAAATGAACAAGCAGAAAGTACTAGACCCCATTTTGGTAACCCACGACATAGTAACATTATAGGTACCATTGGAGTTGTCACAAGACAACAAGCACAAAACCAAAATTCTCAAGATCAAAGTGAGAAAGCAACCCCATTTGTATTAAAAGCTCCTACCAAGGGAAATAATGTGTTAGGTTCACAACAAAGATCACCTTATGATATCAACGAACAATTAGCTACCATTACAGCTAGAATTTCTCTTCTAGACCTTTTAAGAACTTCTTCCATGCATAGAGAAGAACTAATGAAAACTCTAAGAAAAATGATGGTACCCGAAGATATTGAACCTAACGCTGTAGTAAATGTTGTCACTTTGGATGAAACAAATTTCATAGATTTCAAAGACAAGGATATACCTCCTCAAAGTATGTTTGGAGATAATCCTTTGTACATTACAACAATGATTGGAGATGTAGGAGTTAAGAGAGTTCTAATTGACAATGGATCTTCATTAAACATATGTACATACAATTTCTTTCAAATATTTGGATTCAAGAAAGAAGATATGAAAAATATTGAAATGATTATTAAAGCATTTAATGATGAAACCCAAGAAACATGTGGAGTCATGAAAATCCCATTGCAAGTTGGCCCAAGGATTTTGGATACGACTGTGTTTGTTGTACCTTGTTTTGCATCGTACAACATTCTTTTAGGTCGACCTTGGATCAATGCAATGAGAGCAGTACCCTCCACACTACATCAATGTGTTAAGTTTGAATTTAAAAATCAATTAGTCACTATTCATGGTGATCCTAGGCCTTTTGATATGTGTGTTGTGGTGAAACCTGTAGGGGTTCCATTTTGTCCTGCTATGTCTGTTGTTCATCCTAGTACATCTCCATCCTCAAAACCTTCTAAATCTAAATCACCTTCTAAATCAACATCATCCAAAACACACTCTAAATCACCAACAACAGTAAATTCTACATCATTATCATCATCACCTGCTAAAAATATACCTAATCCATTTCCTAAGTCTATAGTGCCAGAATTACCACCTGAACCTACAATGTTTAAATTTATAACATCTAAAGAAACAACTAAGGAAGATAAACCATCTACTTCATATGCCATTTCGGATGAAGTATTACCGGATTTATCCTCAGTCCTTGCAACTACAGAAGAGGTTAATTTTGCTACACAAGATTCGTTGGTATTATCCAAGTTACCACCATCTCCCCGAACATTAGGTTTGCCTAAGAAAGGGAGCATTTGCCATATTGGAAGCTGCGCATTTGTATATGCGGGATATGATTGGGGAAAATTTTCAATTCTACATATTAACATTGATCAAGAAGGATTTGCTAGATGCTATTTTTCTAATGAATATGAAAAATCAAAACCAATGATGTATAATATGGGTTATAGAGGTAAAGGTTTAGGACCCCATGAAAATGGGATAAAAGAACCTTTAGAAGTCATGGATTGGCCGGTTCGATGTGGTCTTGGGTATATTCCTACAAAAACAGAACTATTTCCATATAAATATGATGACCATCTTATAACATATCAAGAATATATGGATCAAAAAGAGCTCTCTAAAAAGGTACATACTTGTAATATGTTAACTATGGCTTATCCAGAAATGATTGCTTCCATGGATGAATGTTTAGAAGGAGATATTTGCCATGATATATCCATTGAGGAAATTTTTCAAAATAAGTTCTTCTTTGATGGATCAATGTCGTGTATAGCTCATATAGAATCAACTGATCCACAAGAAGAGTTAGCTAAGTGCACTTTAGAAGAATTACAAGAAATGGGGGTGTCACCTGCACCTCCTAATTTTGAAAGAGAACTGAATATTGTTGTAGAAAATTTTATAAAAATTAACATTGGAACAGAAGAAAATCCTCGCATGGTCAAGATTGGATCTGAGCTAAGTGAAGAAAAACAAAAATTATATATTGAATTTCTTACAGAATATTTCGATGTCTTTGCTTGGACATATGCGGATATGCCAAGATTAGATCCTTCTGTAGTTGTTCACCATTTAGTAGTGCACCTGGATGCTAAACCTGTAAAACAAAAACTTAGAAAAATGCATCCAAAAGTAGCATTACTAGTTAAAAGTGAACTAGAAAAGCTTTTAAATGTCACATTCATACAAGCTATCGATTATGCAGAATGGATATCTAATGTTGTCCCAGTCACCAAGAAAGAAGCTACCAAAATTAGGGTTTGCACAGATTTTAGAGATATCAACGTTGCATGCCCTAAAGATGACTTTCCTCTCCCTAATATGGATCAAATCATAGATTTCACAGCTGGGAGTGGGATGTTGTCTCTTATGGATGGTTTTTTAGGATACAACCAAATTAGAATAGCTCCTGAAGACCAAGCTAAAATAACCTTTATAACACCCAGGGGAACTTTTTGTTGGAAAGTCATGCCCTTTGGTTTAAAGAATGTTGGTGCAACATATCAAAGAGCTATGACATATATTTTTCATGATATGATGTATGAAATTTTACATGATTATGTTGATGATATCATTGCTCATTCTAATAAAGAAGATGATCATATTAAATATTTAAGAAAAGTGTTCGACAGATTAAGAGAATATCTTATACGTTTAAATCCAGATAAATGTGTGTTTGGAGTAAAATCTAGAAAATTATTAGGAGTCATTATTTCTATGCGAGGTATAGAGATAGATCCTTTAAATATTAAGGCTATCCATGATATGCCACCACCTAAGAACATATCAAAATTAAGAAGTTTACAAGGAAAGTTATAGGCTATTCGTCGCTTCATTGATAAACTAGCAGATAGAACAGAACCTTTTCTTAAATTACTCAAGAAAAATACTTCCTTTCAATGGGATAAGGAATGTCAAGAAGCTTTTGATAGTATCAAACAATATCTTCTCAACCCTCCAGTGCTTGTTCCACCCAAACTAGACCGTCCTTTCATTTTGTATATTTCTGCTTCGAAACTCGCACTTGGAGCTATGTTAGCTCAAATAGATGATGAAAAGAAAGAACGAGCCACATATTACATAAGTAGAACTTTGATAAGTTATGAAACAAGATACACTCCATTGGAAAAACTTTGTTTAGCAGTTGTGTTTTCTGTGCAAAAATTACGTCATTATATGCTTAGCCAGAAAACATATGTCATTGCAAAATCTGATCCACTAAGGTATTTAATGAGTAGACCATACTTATCAGGACGCACAACTAAGTGGGTTCTTGCTCTTAGTGAATTTGAACTCACATTTATCGGCCAAAAATCTATAAAAGGCCAAGTTATAGCAGATCAGTTAGTTGTTGCTCCTATAGAATCTACTCAACCCATGAACATTGAATTTCCTGATGAATGCCTTAATTTAGAAGAGGATCATTCAGAAACTTGGACATTGTTTTTTGATGGAGCTAGATGTATGAGCGGTGCAGGTGCAGGAATCATATTAATATCTCCTTAGAAGCACCTAATACCATTATCTTTTAAATTATAGTTTGCTTGTACTAATAACACTACAGAATACGAGGCCCTAATCCTTGGATTACGAGCCGCTTTAGCCTTAAAAATCAAGATTTTGTTGGTTTTTGGAGATTCTCAACTCGTGATAAATCAAATTAATGAATTTTATCAAACACGAGATGAGAAATTGTGACCTTATAAAGAATATGTGGTTAAGCTTATTTCATTGTTTGAAAAAGTGACTTTAGAAGCCATTCCTAGAACTAGCAACCGTGTTGTCGATGCTATGGTTGCAACTGCCTCTTTATTGCCTTTGGAGTTGGATGATGAATATGCTACTATCATTATTTGCAAACTCCAAGAACCTGCTTCTTCTAAATCTTGCTTAGAACCATTGGATGTATTTTTGATTAATGAGATTACCCCAGAACCTTGGTATATAGATATATTTAATTTCCTGCAAAATGGGACTTTCCCTGAAGGATTAGATAGAAACCAACGTAGGTTATTACATAAGCGAGTTGTCCGCTTCGTAGTTGTTGGTAATACTTTATACAGAAGATCCTTTGAGGGTATTTTTTTAAGATGTCTAAACCTAGAAGAATCTAAGAAAGCCTTAAGTGAAGCCCATGATGGATCCTGCGGAGGACACTTTAGTGGAGGCACCATTGCTAAAAAGCTCCTTAGAATGGGTTATTTTTGGCCTTCCATGGAAAAATATGCCAATGATTATGTGCGTCATTATGACAAATGTCAAAGACATGCTGACCTTGTCCATGCTCCTGCTCAGGAACTCCAAACCATAGCTTCTCCTTGGCCCTTCTCTAAATGGGGTTTAGACATTATTGGTAAAATTAATCCTGTCTCATCTGATGGTCATAAATTTATAATAACTGCAACAAAATATTTTACAAAGTGGGTGGAAGCCATGCCTTTAGCTTCTTGCACAGGAGTCCAAGTCTCTAAATTTATCTTTAATCAAATCATTTGTAGATTTGGAATTCCATCTAATCTCATCTCTGACAATGGTACTTGCTTTAAGAACAAAGACATTAAAAAATTGTGTCAAAAATATAAAATTCAACATAGATGGTCTACTCCTTATTATCCACAAGGAAATGGCCAAGCTGAAGCATCCAATAAAACATTAATCAAAATACTAAAAATATTGGTTAATAAAATAGGTCGTGACTGGCATATACAATTATATCCTACCTTGTGGGCTTATCGAACTAGTGTTCGTACTCCTACGGGTGCATCTCCTTTTGTCTTGGTTTATGGTGCTGAAGTTGTTTTTCCATTCGAATTAGAAGTTCCTTCTTTAGCTCTTTTACTTCAAGATGCGAAAGTTGGAGATGAATATCGTGCTGGTAGATTAAGTCAGTTAGAACTTCTAGATGAAAAGCGCATTCATGCTTTAGAACATCTTCGTGCCTACCAAGACAAACTTAAAATATCATATGCTAAGAAAGTCCATAACAGATCATTTGAAGTTGGAGATTTAGTCTTAAAAGAAAATCAAAAAAATACAAATGCAACAAAAGACCTTAAAGGTAAATTCGAGCCCAACTGGCTTGGACCATACATCATCACTGCCAAATTTGGATCAGGTGCATACATATTGGCTACCTTGGATGGAAAATATCTCAAGGAACCCATGAATATCATGCACCTAAAAAGATATTATGCATAGATTCAAAAGTTGCATCACTGTAAATAGTTGTAAATAATTTTTCATGCATTTCAAAAATTTATCAAAACAACCAAAAAAAATCACAAAATCCAAAAAACTCCAAAAATATTTCTACAACATTGTTTTATTTATATCTCTGCATTATTATCTACTAAAATTATGAGTAATATTTTATATTATCTCAGATAAAATTCAAAATTTATCCTGAACCATGCACCAAAAATTTTGCTAAATTAATAATTTTGATTTTTGTTGTTTTGATTATAAATCTCTCCTATATCAAAGAACACTATTACTTCACTAAATAAATTCTGAGTTTGTAAATGATTTTGCTACTTTTTGGAACCAAGAACACACTTTTACACATTAAAATGATTTGTTGCAAATTTCGAAAAATGATACTACATAGTGAATCTTAAAACCTTAAGCAAAAGGTTTCCCCTGCTATCCTATCATGTGCATGGTCTAGAATACTGAGAAATTGGCAAAAGGACAAGTTCCTTCCTACCCAAATAAATCCCTTGCCCCACGTCTAATCTGGGCAAGTATCCTGAGAGAAAAAGAAAACAAAAGAAAAAGAGAGCAAAAGAAAAAAGAAAGAAAATGAGAGACAAGAAAAGAGAGAAAAATCAAAGAAAAATGTTCCAAAGCAATAAAATCCCCTTGTTCAGAAAAGGGCAAGAAATCCCTACCTTATAAATATGAAGAAAAGGAGTATGGAACTTGAATCCCTGGAATTTCTCAGTTATTCGAAAATCATGAGGTAAGCCCCATAACAGGAGATTTGTGCCCAACTTGCTTGACATTGGGTAATTCCTTTTCACGTGGTGATATGTCTGTCACATTAGCGACCTTCTTTTGTACAGACCAATGTTCGCTTATGGAATAGCTAGCTTTTGGTGGTTTGATTTGCATAGTAGTTCAGTCCCTATGCATGCACAAAATCATGGTTAAAGAATACTTCACATGCACACACATTGGTTCATTTAAGTTTGCTATATCATTTTCTTACTCTAAATCGGTAAATAAATTTTGTAAAGCACACACATTTGTTATTCGAGAGATTTTGTATCATTATGATAAGATCAAAATAGATAATGAATGCACTTCACACACATTGGTTCTAGATAAATTTGAATTTGTCTTTGAAATAAATTAAAATATTTCTTTGGAATTTTATTAGATAAATATCATCAATTCTTTTATCATTATTCATCTTAAATAAAAAATACAAAAAAAAAAAAAACATTTTTTTTTAACTATTCATCTTGCATTTTATTTTCGTGACGATGGCATTATTCCTAAAGCAATTAGGAATTCCTTGCTTAGCGAAAACCATATTTCTAATTTTTATGTCCAAAATAGTTTAAATAGTTCAAATTTCCTATCCAACATTTCTAAAAACAAAATTTATATCATCTTGCATCTTCATTTTTTGACTTTCGCGATGATGACATTATTCTTAAGCAATTAGGAATTCCTTGTTTAGCGCAAGTCATCCTTCTAATTTTTCATACCTCAAAATAAATGTGTACATTTCTTTACAAAATTATAAAAACTTTTGTACATGTGATATAATGATCTATCAAACATTAATTTTACATTTTAAAAACAAACAAAAATTATATAGCATCCTGCATTTTCATCTTGATTTTCATGATGATGACATTATTCTTAAGCAATTAAGAATTCCTTGTTTAGCGCAAATCATCTATCAAATTTTTCATGCCCGATCAAATAAATTTCACAAAATATTTATCACATATTTTGTTCCAAAACAACAAAACAAACATACTTCATTTTATCATCAAAAGCCTTGAGATCTTTCTCAAGCAAACAATCATTTTAGCAATTTCAAAATACTCCTCACAAACAGGATTAGCTTCGTGACTTAGTGAGCATTGAACTCCAACAACAGTCACATAACAACATAACATCCTTCGAGGTATATTGCTAAAATCTATTTAACCTTGTCATCATTCCAACACTCACATGTTCCAAAACATATTCTCAAAACACACCAAATCATTTTACATCATTTTATTTTAAAGGCATGATTAAAGACATCATTAGTATCCACAAATTAAAATGCAAAATTAAATAACACACCATCAAAAACACATGAAAGACAAAAGATAGCTATATATATCATCATCAAAAGTACACATACAAAAAGGGTCGACTGATATGCCACAATATCTATCATTAGCATACTCAGTCATCAAAATAAATGCTAATTAAAAACTTACCTTCACCCCTCACCGTACTAAATCAGCCCAGTGAGTCGCTTCCGCCATTGGTCTCTCTAGAACAAGTTTCTTTTTCTAGCTAGTAAAAAGTAAAAATGAAATAAACTTTTCCTCCCCTTTTTACTATTTAAATCAATAGAAAAGTCTTTCGAGTTTCTCACTAATTCAGTGAAATTAATGTGAAACTCGAAGGGGGCAATGTAATAAACTATTAAAATAGTAAATATTGAGCTATGAACTATAAATGCATTCAATTATTTTCTTCTACCTTGAAAAACGTGTCATTTCATCTTTAACAACTTTTTTTCAAAAGATCACTAAAGAGGGGGCAAAATGTAGTAGGGTAAAATTGACACATCTAATTTACCTAAACATCATAACAATTACTAAAAATTATCCAAAATTTACCTGAAATTTGGCTAAAACGGTGAGAAAACAATATCCTCATTTTCTGCGTCAACAAACCATAAGTTGTTTGACTTTTGGGTAAAATCACCCAACGGTCAACAAAATTGCTTTACGATCGACAAAATCGCCAAGCGATTTTGTCCCAAAATAGAATTTTAATAAATTTTCTAAAGGAATTTTTTTTTTAAAACCTCTTAACTAGTTTAGCCATCGTTCGGATCAGGTTTGTTGGTGAACAAATTAAAGCGATTTTGTCCCAAAATAGAATTTTAACAAATTTTCTAAAGGAAAAAATTCTTTTTAAAACCTTTTACCTGGTTTAGCCATCGTTCAGATCAGGGTTGTTGGTGAACAAATTGAAGGTGACAAACATAGGAGGGATCAAAACCTCCTCCATGTTTAGTCTAACCTCCCAACTTCCTCAAATCTCACTTGGCCTATTTAATCTAGGACCCTTTCCCTTTCTCCCCCTGGCTGGTTGGACTCTGATCCCTGAGATTGTTTTGAACTCCCTTGAGGATCCCTCGCATCAATTTGTTACACAATTCCACCTCTCGGCATCCCTATTTTCATTGTTGTTATTGCAGGTCTCAGTTATAATCTCCTAAAATATCAGCATAATCGACTGGCGATCGATAGAAACGACAGGAAATTTCGACAGAAGTGACAGGTGATTTCGTCAAAGAGTAGGCTATTTTGTCATAGAGTAGGCGATCCTGTCTTCAAATCAGCTGGGAGCAAGGATTTAAATTACTGTTTGCATTTCTTTCCCAATTTTCTGTTTGTCTATGCATTGCATCATGTCCATTTAATTTATTATTTAGATTTAGATATTGTATCTTGGTGTTCACCATCATTCCAGTTAGTTGCATCATGAAATCATGATCATAATCGCATAAATCCATGGCATACTAGGTTGAATTGTCATCATAGTATTCTCATATCATTTCATATCTATTTGCATATAGAAATTAAAACATATATGTGACTTGGAGTATGAGAAATTGTTATAATTTGCAAGAAACATTGTTTTATGTCCTCTATTTGCTGTCAACTATTTTACTGCGATATTGCGATATAATCCTTGCGATTTTGTTAAATCGAATGCAATTCTATCTAAAATAGAGGGGATTATTTTTGGAATAGAGGTGATTCTATCTGGAACAGAGGTGATTTTGTCAAAAATAGAGGCGATTCTGTCCTGCTACAAGCCTCAGAATCTTCATCAAACATTCGGGTCAAGTAAGGTTTATAATTTCTGTTAGCCCTAGTTTTAGGCATTGCATTTTATTTTGTATCCACTGTCTACTGTTTTCATTAAATAAAAATTTCATATAGATAATTTAGTTGCATAAAGGCCAAAACTTAGGTGTATGAGAATTATTTCATAAAAAGAACACATCAAACATATTTCAAACCTAGGTATGGAAACTATCGTTAAAAGTTTCCTGGTGAACCCTTAATTTGTCAAAAAATCACCACAAGAAGGCACACTTAAGTGCCTCTCTTTCGATGTGTAGCTCTACTATTTTTCCATTCCCATTTGAAGCACGGATCCATCAGCCTAGAGGAAAGGAGTGTAAAAATTTTAGGCCTACACGACCCTTGATCATCAATTTGACAAGGAGGATCAAGACCACAGCCCTAGAATTTAGAGGGTAAAGTTACTTTGTTGCTCGTCGCGGTTTATAGTGTAGACCGCTCATCCAAGCTGCAGTTTGCAACAGGTGATAGATCTCCTTACTGTTTTCTTTCCAATATGCTTAATTAGATTAGATTAGTCATTTTAGTGGGTTAATTCATGTTTAGAGATAATCTGACCAGTATATTCAGGGTTTAATCAATCTTGTTTTCATTATAGCAAGTAAGATATTATTGGCTTCTTTTCATGCTAATGTGCTTAATTTCATGTAATTGATCCAATAGATAGATACTTGTACTTCTTTCTTTCATGTTTCTAACAATATTTATGAATATTGCATAAGTTCAATATGTTTTACTCATTTTCTTGACTTCATAATTGTTATGGCATCTTTATGCATATCTTACTCAAAGGGCCTCATCATGAGAGGCTGTATATCTGTATGATGCTTTTGTGTTGTTTATTGACCATAGGAAAGCAGGTTCGAAGGAAATTCAATCATCTAATTCCTTCCTCAATGTGAAGAAGAGGGTCAACTCCACCCTAGAGCAGTTCGTGTCACCTTAAAGGCTTGAAAAGTGCATTTTATCCTTGAGAGGATTGTAACACTGTAATTGCGTATCAAAAAGGGTATCCCTAAGAGGGATTCATTTATAAAACATGAATTTATTCTAAGAGGAATAAAGATGCATTTCATTTAATTGCTTTTGTCTTTGTCAATTTGTATGTGAATGTCCGTTTTGTTTCATTTTACGCAATTGCAATATCGGGTGCACGCCTTTATGGTCGTACAAAAGGCGATCATGGTGGAACTCCACAATTTATGCAACTAATTTTTGACCCTAGTGTCTTTTTGATATCAGGTGCAAACCATAGGTTTCAGCTGTGGTCTCATTGTTGGCTTGCAACTTCAAAACATGGGCTACAGTCTGAACCGCGCATCAAACTTGCGGTTCACAGCAGACATAACAGACAATAGGGATCCAAAGCTTGATCAGATGAGGACCTAAGGTAGGCCTTATTTTTCACTCTATAATTTTTTATTCTGTTTGTGTTTTCCAGAAAGCAAAAAAGGGGAAATCTAATTAAGACACTAAAAAATGGAAATGAAATAGGTTTTGGGGTTTCTTTTCTGAGTTTGGCTAGGTGTTTCTAGGAATAGCGGACATCTGAGTGCAGTCCACCCTAGAATCCAGCATGCTAGGTTTAAATTGTGTGTTGGTTTGCATGCTTGAGGCCCAATCAGAGGCTATATCATCATAATTTGTATTGTCAAGAAATAATATAGGATATAGCATACATTCTCTGAACTAAAATGCTTATTTTTACATATCATATAGGAAATAATCATTCATGTTGTATTACGCATTTTTCTTTCTATGCAAATATTAAAATGAACCACACACACCATTTTTCACTTAAACGCTAGTGAGTTGGGAGTCACATCCAACCACTAGTAGGGTTCGATTATGGTGGGCGTAATTTCCATATGTTGGCTCAAATCCTACGTACCCTTGGATACTAGACCAATACCAAATCCGAGAACCTTTCGTACCCTGGAAAATTTGCATGTATTCTCTTCGGAGGGTATAACGTTGACTAGGGAAAAATAGGTGAGGATTTGGGGGGACCTATGCTCCCTGACCGTGTGTGGGCTTCATTACCACACATTATAGGTTGGATTACGTGACTTGGAGTTCATAGCCAAGTTTTAGAGCTATGACTATACAAGTGAAAGCCAATTAAACTGAGAGTATAATTCAAAAATCTTTCAAAACATAATAAGAAGTTATTTACTGATACAACAAACTTGAAACAACATCAAATAGTCTAGGGCTCACTTTTAAAAGTTAATACAAGATAAACACCATTGTATATCTCGTTTGTGTAATAAAAAATAAATCTAGACACTAGGTACACCATGGTGGAGACACGGGGTGGTCAGCAAAGGCATAATCCCGATGCCAATTACCAAGCCCCGATAGATTCACAATATTATATGGCGAATCCTCACCCACATGCACTTCCTAAATGTTGTTCAATGAGCATTAGAGGAGACAACTCGACACGAGGAGAACCTATTGAGCATACCCTCGATAGAGAAGTTTTTGTGCATTCTTCTAGGCACATAATAGAGTAGGGAGCCTCTTAGAATGAGGGTGTTCCACTCAAAATTCATTATCGACATTGTGTTGCACGCGCATCCATAGGGTCAGCCAAAGCGTATTTTATACAAGGGTCCAATTTGGTACCCCTACATCATAGGTCTACAGGAGGATCCATGGCTCCACCTTTGGAGTACAAACAGGATCGGGACCTGCCCATTCAAGGGAATTCAGATAGGTTCATCACTGAGCATAGGCCTATGTTGACTCCTGCATGTAGTGAACATTGAAATATCATTATTGATATGGCTAAGGTGGGAGCCAATGGCACACCACCGCATGAGCGGTGGAGATCTAGATAGTTGGATGGCTTAGGTACCATCCTTGAGTAGCTAGGCTATAATCCTTCGGCTCCACCCACTCATGCCCCGAGTGATCATAGTAGGAGTTCCATTAGGAATGCTAAAGAACATGGAGAGGCTTCCAAGAACCCTCATGTGACACATCCACCATCTATGCATGGTGGTACACAGCACAAAGCTCAACAGGACGTCCATATCATCTGCATGGACAAGGGAAAAAGTATCATAAATTAGTTAGATGAGTACAGAACCCATAATATCACTCACACATAGCATGCATACCAGAGGTCTATCATGGCCAATCACCTTGATAGATCATACAGACTGGTATCTAAGCAATGACGATAGCTCCTCCAAGATCAATTGGAGGATGCTCGCTTAGAAAGGCAACGCATTGAAGAAGAGAATATTCAATTGCAAAGGCTCATCAGACAAAGACTATATGAGCAGCGCATGCATGAGGAATGCATCCTTGCCCAAAAGGAGTGCATATAGTAGGAGGATAGACTATCCAGGGTTGGTCTATACACTCACATAGAGAGTAGGGAGCGCATTCAAAGAAAGGTTTTTTCACAAGCCGATGTGTAGCAGGAGCGTAGAGATGCTCATACTCATATTAGTGCCCAACACAGGAAATGACAACCATCATTCGAAGATCAGGGGCAACAATAATATGAGGAAGTTGAGGGAGATGGAACCGAGCAAGAGTATCCTGAGAACTCCCAAGTTGAGAAGGAGGAAGAGCCATGACCTCCACCTCGACAGAGAATGAATGTACCTCCAAGACCGCCCCACGGTAGCTTAGGGAGGAGGACTTTCTATCCTCGGAGGCTTATAAAGCCTTAGCAACAAAAGTAAAAGTGATCGAGAGGCAAGGTGTGGCTATTCAAAATCTGACATTAAGAAATATTCATAATGAGCCTTTGGACCCCTTGATACTTGCTCCTGCCTATCCTGAGTATTTTGTTATGCCCAGGATAGATAAATTTAAAGGTGACGAAGATGCGCAGGAGCATGTCATAGGATTTTTAGACGCCTATTTCTAAATTACAAGAAATAATCCTTTACTTTTGCACACATTCATCACAACCCTCTTAGGCCCAGCCTGAGAGTGGTTCAATCAAAAAAAGAGGTACAACATTACCAGTTTTGAGAAACTAGCTGATGCTTTCCTTGAATGCTTTTCTTTTAGCATCAAGAAACATGCTAACCTTTCTAATTTGGCTATGTTATCTCAGCGCGATGACAAGCCAATTGAATAGTATGAAAAGAGGTGTAGGAGGTTAATGGTGAAGTTGCCATTCCCTATTCCTACTATGGAATTGAACCAAATGTTTACTAAGAGTTGTTCCAAACACATCCCATTATTTTTGCAATTGTAGTAGTATCCAACATTCGAGGAAGCTTTAGTGCAAGCCAAAGTAATTGAAGACATCAAGCCGCAAGAAGGCAACTTGAAGCTTAACAACATGAAATAGGGGCTCAAGAAGAGCTCCACAAACATAAGGGCAAGTAGACCCACATCAAGCAAGTGGTGCTAAACCTCCAGAGGGAGGATAAAAGGTAGCAAAAGCAAAATTGTCAGGCTCAACCTCCTCCTGCGTAGTATGAAAAGCACAATAATAATTATAAGGGCGAACAATGCCCACCTCACCAATTCATGCCTTTGACAGAATCGTTGACATGGATATTCCATCAATTGTGTGAGGCCAAGGCAATCAGATTACCCAAAATCAAGATGGTCGATCTGATTCAACCCAAGTCAAAGGGGTACTAGGATGACCTATTTTACATCTTTCACCGTTCGAAGGATCATGACATTGAAGTATGTTGGTCCTTCAAACATATTGTGCAAAATATGATTGAAAAATATGATCTTGTAGTAATCTTCTAGTGCCTGACAACCAAAACATGGGGATTTACAAAAATCCACTGTCAAACCATGAGGCATCGCGTAACAATGTTGGTCATGTCAACCAGGTGCACGTCAAACCATCTACCCAGGGGTTCGTAGGTATGGTTAATGTTGTTATGATGCATGGGAGATATGAGCAGTTGAATCAACCACACTCTCCCATAAGAATACAAGCCACGCTAAATCAACAGTTAGCTCATAATATTCTAGGCCCACCAACTAGACCGGTGGTGACCATATAGAGCAGGGTGGTTCAAAAATTGTAGACAAATCCTGCTAAGTTGTCTATTTATGAGTTAATATAGCAGTCCTCCAGGCATAGGGAGAATCTCATTGATATTCTGAGCTCAATTAAAGTATAGTCCTAGGATGCTCAAGCATTTACTAACTTTGTGGGACACGTACAATAGTGTTAGGAACCGACGATCCAATTTTATGATCACAAAATAAAGATAGTTCCTACCGATACGGTTGACCCATCATTGCATATCATTGCATGTGTCAACCATGTACCATTCAAAAGGGTCTTTATTGACACTGGTTCATCGATCAACATCATAACGACCAAGGCGTTGAGTCCCTTGAAGCTGCCTAAATCATATATTGTACCCACTGCATTCACGTTGAGAGCATTTAACAATGCATTATGTTTGATGGTTGGCACGATTGTCCTACCTATTTAGGTAGGCCTAAATACCATCCCTATGATGTGTCATGTGATCGAAGGCATCATGCAGTATAACATCCTGCCTGGTAGATCTTGGATTTGAGAGATGTGTTGTGTTCCCTCTATACTACATCAATGTGTGAAGTACATTCACGAGGGACAAGTTCACATGGTGCCATTAGACGGAGAACCATTTAAATTCATGAACATGGCTAATTTTCCAGGGGGTTTCATACTCCCATCAATGCACCTAGATGTCCGACTAGCATCGTCGGTTAAGAATATAGAAGAAAAACAAAGAGCATGTGCTCAACCATCGATATTTGTATCGCACATATCTAAGCACACTACTACTACTTCCTTGAAATCGAGTGCATCAGCAATGCTTCGGGATGAGAGGAATCTAAAGGTGAAAAGGGGCAAGAATGAAAAGAAACATATACCCAAACTAATCCCTGATGAGGCTCCCATTCCTATGGAAGTGGAGGAAGCCCAAGACATAGCCGAGGAGGTACCTCAGCCTGCCTCACCTGCATCGTCAGTAGGGTCATCCACATCACAGGTTACTATTCACCTAGACAACATAGGGTTAGGAGAGTATATTGTGCAAAACATCACCTTAAGACCGATTCTGGAGATGACACAAGAGATGGGCTGACCCCATGCTCATCATTTTTGGTTGGATCCATGGTGCCATTGGGAGATCCACCCAATCATATGAACTTCATCTATGTTGGGCTAGATCAACTTCCCATGTAAACACCCATGGATGAAGATGATGACGAACCATTCACAGTGAATGTTCGTTATCTATCCAATCTCGAATATGCCAGACACATTTTTGAATTATATCATTGGCATGGGTACAGCCTTGGTATTTTTGAACAAGGGTGTAGGACTCTACTCGAGCCATGTTATCAGTTAGCAAATGATAGGTTTGGGTTAGGATTATAGATATGAGGATAGGATGATTTACTTGCAGCATCATTAGATTGTTTGTATCTCAATTTGTAGGACGATTTAGATTTCAACCCATATCACCCTGATCCTTCTGCGTTCTAGAGGGATAATCAGATGGTGTCTTATGTCACCATAGCTCCACTAGAGTCATATCACAAAGATACCTTGGTGGATAGCGAGATCTCACCTAAAAATTAGTTAGAGGATGAATCTGAACCGATTGATGAGGTGGTATCGTATTTATGACACTTGTACCCAATTTTATTGGACAACGATGATAGTGATCATGATGTGACTTACATGGGGCCGCACTTTCCAGAGCGTCCCATGGTAGTGAATAGTGGTGAAGGATTTTATTATGACAGTGACGACGAGGATGAAATGAAGAGAGCCTATCTAGGACCTCCTTACCTATGTCATCATAATGCACCTTATATGACTGAGGACATGCACAGAGAAATCAATCTCAATCCTTGCCTTAGGGGAAGACCGTCGAACTTCGAGGTAATCTATCATATGGTGTTTCCTAACTTGTCTGTGTACATGGAGCTCATTGAGCCGAATGATCCCATATTGCAATCATTGCATAGAGAGGACCCATTTATGCCTATGTCGTTAGAACCAGATATCGAGTATGAGGACTACATTTATTATGTAGAATTTTATCCATATGGTCTTGGAGATCAATTCAATTACATCAATATGGTATCCATTTATTTGACCACTCCACTTTGCAATCCAGTAGATCTATCCAAACCATTGCATTTAAATGTAGATGTTATCAACTGGGATCATGTTGACTTGCCTGTAAATCCTAAATATTTCTTCCCTAAAGAAGAAATGTTGTAACTATTTCATTTTGCACTAGGTTGTGCTTATGATGTCTATCATGTTGAGGATGCTTCCAATGTGGAACCTATGAACCCAGTCGATGACATCCACCTGATTCCTACACCTCATAAGCTTGGGGATGGATTGCATATGTCAATAGAGGAAACCTTTGATGTGGATATCAGTAACGATCCCACCAATCCAAGGAAGGCTAAATTTGGAGAGAGTCTCACTCCATATGAGCGTGCCATCCTCACCCCTCTACTAAAAGAGAGACCTAATATTTTTTATTGGACTTACAAATATATGCCAGGTCTAGACTCAAAATTGGTTACCCATAACCTTTCGCTAGATCTATCAAAGAAGCCGATCAAGTAGAAGCTTCGAAAAATGCATCCAATAGTAGCCTTAATGGTGAAAGATGAGCTACAAAAGTTGTTGGACGTAGAATTTGTAATCTCCATCGACTATCTAGAATGGGTGTCCAATATGGTGCCCATAGGAAAACCTGATGGAAGGATCTGTATTTGTACGGATTTCAGAGACCTGAATAAGGCAACACCCAAGGATTCATTTTCATTGCCGAATATCGATGCTCTTGTAGACGCAACTACAGGTCACGAAATTCTCTCCTTAATGGATGATTTTTTTGGTTATAATCAAATTCAGATTAAACCCGAAGACCAACATAAAACCATGTTTATAACACCATGGGGAATATTTTGCTATAAATTTATGCCATTTGGTCTTAAAAACGTTGGTGCCACATATTAGCGGGTTATGACATATATATTTTATGTCTATATGCATAAGATCCTAAAGGATTATATGGATGACTTGTTGGTCAAGTCATTACTACGTGTTGAGCAAGCATAGGTCTTAATGAAGGTCTTCGATCGCCTGATATAGTATAATGTCAGGTTGAATCCTAAGAAGTGCATGTTTGGCATAACTTTTGGTAAGCTCTTAGGATTCATCGTTTTCAAGCGATGCATCAAAGTTGACCTAGCGAAGGTCAAGGCTATCTTCGAGATGCATCCCCCCACAAATATCAAAGAGCTAAAAATCCTTCAAGGCAAGGTAGCATCGATAAAGTGATTTATCGCTCAATTATAGGATAAATATTGACCCATGAATCGAATGCTATATAAGGGGGTCCCATTCAATTAGGACAAGGACTATCGAGCAGCTTTTGTTGAAATAAAGCAATACCTGGTGATGCCACCAGTGCTAGCTCCACCAAGGCCAGATGTGCTATTTTTGCTATATATATCGATAATCGAATTTGCATTAGGGACCATGTTAGCCCAAAATAACGTGCAAGGTAAAGAGCAAGTCATATATTATATTAGCCGAACCTTGGTGAGTTATGAGCTAGGATATGCATATGTGGAGAAATTGTGTTTAGCAATAGTGTTCGCTACAAAGAAATTGTGGCACTATATGCTAAGTCATACGACATATGTTATATCAAAACAAAATCCTTTGCAATACATGATGAGTAAGACATATTATAACACACGTATTACGAAGTGGATCATGCTACTGACAGAATTCAATCTGGAATTCATAAGCCAAAAGTTCATTAAGGGATAAGTCATAGCTAATCATCTGGATAAGGCACCGTTGTCGAATAGTAGGCCTCTTACCATAGAGATTTTGGATGATGTAGTTTTTATCGTATCCGAAGCTCCCAAACCCAAAGAACCAATGTTGATATGATATTGTTCTTCGATGGTTCGAAGTGCGAGCAAGAAGGTGGTGCAGGAATAGTATTTTTCACGCCGTAAGGAGCTCCAATGCCCTTGTCATTTAAATTAGACTTTTCATGCACCAACAACAATGCTAAGTACAAAACCCTACTGTTGGTCCTTAACACAGCCATCGCCATGAACATTAAAATATTAAACATCTTTGGCGAATATTTGCTCATAGTCAACCAAGTTAAGGGGCTCTTTCAGTGTCGATCTCTCATACTGAAAGCTTATAAATATCTTGTTGTTACATATTTGGTTAAATTAGAATGGTATGACATCGAAGCAATCCCTTGTTCATCAAATAGGTTCACAAACACCATGGCATCTTTGGGATATTTAATCCCTCATAATCCGTCTACTGATTTCACTACAATTCATGTTAAAACACTTTTACATCCTGCAATGGAGTGCGAAGCCTTTGATAATAAAATGTCATTCAACATGATTAACGTGGAACCAAAATCTAAATGGTTCTATATAGCTAAAGACTTTCTAAATAAGGTACCCTGGGGGTCATTAACCTCTCAGAGTTCGACGGGAAGTGGTACTACCATTCAACATAAGGTTGTTTTCCAGTCTGCATTTGCAAAAGTAAATACATAGGGGGAGCAAGTCACCTTGGCAGTCGATTTTGAGGTTTGTCCAAGCTGGATGTCACAAATCCAAGACTTCTTTAAACTTGCTCTGATCCCATAGGGATTATCGCATGCCTCAAGATGCACATTCAAGCAAAAAGTGACTAAATATATCTTGATAGGAGACATTTTATACTGACGAGGTTACGATGGAGTTCTCCTTCATTTTCTAGATCCTCAAGAGTCATCTTGGGTGATTTCACAAGCTCATGACGGTACATGCAGTGGCCATTTCAGTGACATGGCCATCGTCAAGTGCATCCTTTGAATGGGTTACTATTGGCCCACTATGGAGAAGGATTGCAATGTATATGTCAAGAAATGCATCAAATGTCAACATCATGCTAATCTTACACACTTGCCATCATAGGCCTTACATCCCATCCAAGCGGCTTGGCCATTTTCTCAGTGGGGATTCGATCTCATAGGTAAGATCTCTCCCCCATCATCGGGTCAACATATATTTATTATCATAGCTACTGAGTATTTCACAAAGTAGGTGGAAGTAATACCCTTAACAATGACTACTGGAGCTCATATAGCAGATTTTATACTCGAGCATATCATATGTCATTTTTGGATTCCATCCAAGATAGTTTTGGATAATGGAATGTCCTTCAAGAACAAAACTGTGAGAGCTTTGACATCTAAGTATAGAATCAAACACAGTTTTGTGACTCCATACTATCTGCAGGCAAATGAGTAGGTTGAAGCTTCAAATAAGACAGTGGTTTCCATCTTGAACAAGATGGTACAAGAACACCACAAATATTGGAATATCCAATTGTCCCTTGCATTATGGGCTTACAGGACAAGCATTCGGACACCCACTAGGGAAATGTCATTTTCACTAGTATATGGCATTGAGGCCATTATGCCCTTGGAATTAGAAATTCCAATGTTGCATGTCGCATTGAAAGAGTTCATCGATGATGACACGGCACAGAAAGCTTGACTGGATAAATTGATGCTACTTGATGAATGTCACGTGAATGCCCTTGAGCATCTCTGCAATAACCAGGATCGACTAAAACGGGTTTATAATAGCAAATTCCATTAGAGAGAGTTTGAAGTTGGGGATCTTGTCTTGAAATAGAACCAACAAAACTCTAATTTACCACCTTATATGCAAGACAAATTTACGACTAATTTGCTAGGACCCCATATCATATCTAAAAATATTGGTTCGGGTACCTATCGCCTAACGTCACTAGGGGGTGTTGAAGATCCTGAAACTCTCAACATCATCCATCTTAAGGTGTTCTATGCTTGAGAGTGTAGCAAAAGGCTCCAAGGGTTCCTAAAACCGCTTGGTCATGTCAGTAAAAAGCTTTGAGAGTTTACTTAAAATTGCTCGGTCAACCCCAAAGGCTCTAGGGTTTGCTTAAAATCGCTCGATCATGTTAAAATGCTCGAAGCCCATCTATGAGTAGTTTGGTCAATCAAAAGGCACCAAGGGTTTCTAAAAAACTACTTGGTCAACCCAAAGGCTCCAAGGATTCTTAAGAACCGCTTGGTCATCCCAAAAAGCCCCAAAGGTGCTCATAATCCCTTTGGTCAATCCCAAAAAGCTCCAAGGGTTCCTAAGAATCGCTTGGTCAATATAAAGGCTTCGAAGGTATGTACTCATCGTTTGGTTTGGTCATATATAAAGGCTCAAAACCAATAAAAATTATAAAATCTAAAAAAATTGGTAAAGCATAAAATCCAAAAACATTTGCATTTGCATTTGCATTATGTATTTTTATTTACACATGCATTCATTTCATCATTGCATTGCATATACACATTCTTCATCTATTGCATTCTGCATTAGAAGGGATTATGTTCTGAAAGGTGAGTGATTTGCAAATAGGATTAATTGAATTAACGTTGAATCAAACGTTACAAAGCTTAAATACAAGGTAAATAACCTATTCGAGAAAGAAAGGGGGGAAAGGAGAAATTGGGGGAAAAGAAAGTTAACTTGAGTTCTCTTGCCGCCCAAATGTTGCCGTCCACTGTCGTCCAGGTAAGGTAAAGGTAAGTTACCTTTACCCCAAGTAAAATCAAATATTTTTAACTTTTACTAATGGTAATTTCCAACATTCTCCCCCTTAAAGTTGAGAGGACTAACTATATAGTCTCTCAGCTTTATAAATTGAGCTTTAGCCATGCCTTTGGTGAATATGTCTGCTAGATTATCCAAAGTGCTACAATATTGAAGCTCAATCGTCTGTTGTTCCACCATATCTCTTATGAAGTGATACTTCATATCAAAGTTTTTTGACCTTTTGTGGTGGATCGGATTATATGCCAACTGTATGGCACTTATATTATCACAATTCAGTTTGGTTGGACAAATTTGTTTTTTTCCAATCTCTTCAAGGATTTTCCTCAACCAGAGGATCTCCATCTTCTTTGCTTAGCTGGATTCCATGTCCAGTTGGTGTTGCAGCTGATTTGCACTGCTGCATAGCAAATTTCTTGATCATGTCATGAGCATAATTCTGTTGACATATGAAGATCCCATTCTTTGATTGATGTACTTCCATTCCTAGAAATTATCTCATTAATCCGAGATCCTTCATCTCAAACTGATTCATCATGGAGTTTTTGAACTCCATATTCATTTTATCATTACTACCCATGAATATTAGATCATCCACAGATAAAAAAACTATGAGGATATCTACTCCATTTTTTAGGTAGTATAATTTTGGTTCACTCTTGCTTTTTGTGAAACCATATTTGTTGAAATAGCCATCAATTCTTGAGGACCATGCTCTTGGTGCTTGCTTGAGGCCATATAGTGCTTTTTTCAATTTATAAACAAGGTTCTCTTTTCCTGGTTCTTGGAAACCTTGAGGTTGTTGAACATACACCTCTTCTGTCAGGTATCCATTTAAAAATGCACTTTTCACATCCATGTGTTGAATCTTCCATCCTTTATGGGCTGCCAAGGAAAGAACAGTTCTAATTGTTTCTTGTCGAGCAACTGGAGCAAAATTTTCCTCATAATCTATTCCATATTTCTGAGTAAAACCTTTAGCTACTAATCTCGCCTTGTGCCTTTCAATGCTTCCATCAGCATTGAATTTGGTCTTATAGACCCATTTACATCCAACACATTTTTTTCCCTTGGGAAGCTTCACAAGCTCCCAAGTATCATTCTTTTCAATAGAGGATATTTCCTCTTCCATGGCATCCTGCCATATATTTTCGATGCATGCTTTTTCATAGCTAGAAGGTTCTAGGCGTGCAGCGACCAACAAAGCATAATTGACTACATCACCCCTTGGTTCATGAGACTCATCATCCCCCGACATTTGAAGATTTTCAAGTCTTGACAAAATGTCATCCATCTCACTAGCTTGACTCCTAGTGTATCTTTGTTGGAAATTCCTATCCAACATTTGAGAAGATGGATGACTCTGTAGTATGCGCTTTCCTCTATTTGTCTCTTTCCTTTGAGAGACTGAATCAATATCCATCGGACTTGGAGCGCTTACAGATCTTTGGAATCATTTTGGAGAATTTGGGGGTGCCAACAAATTCCTTCTTGGACTTGGTGTACCACTTGATGTACTTGATGAAGTTTCCTGATGTGGAATCTATGGAGGAGGACTGCTTTTCTTGGGTTGTACCATTATGGGAGGTACTGGTGTGGTACTGTCCGAATTAGAGTCAAAATCAACAAATTTTTTATGACCCCATTCTCCCCCTTCATCAAAAATTACATCCCTGGAGATAATGATTTTATGTGTCGTGGGATTGTACAATCTATACCCTTTGGTTGAATCACAATACCCTACAAAAACACATGCTTGACTCTTTGGATCAAGCTTCTTTCACTTCTCCTCAGGAATGTGTGCATAAGCTAAAGAACCAAATACTCTAAAATGTTTGACATTTGGTTTCTTATCGTACCATCCTTCATAAGGAGTGATACCATCTAAACTAGAAGTCAAACTTCTATTTAGAATATATGCACTTGTTCTCACTGCATCTGCCCAATAGTTGTTTGTGAGATGTTTTGCCTGAAGCATTGTTCGTGCCATTTCAACAAGGGTGCGGTTCTTTCTCTCGGCCACACCGTTCTGCTGTGGGGTGTAGGCAATGGTGAACTGCCTTTTTATCCCATTTTGCTTACAATAATGAAGAAATTCATTTGAGGAGTACTCTCCTCCTTTATCGGTGTGAAGACATTTGACATAGTAGTCACTTTTCTTTTCTACATTATTTATGAAGTCTATGAAGCAATCAAATGCTTCATCTTTGTGTTTCAGAAAATACAACCAACACATTCTAGAATAATCATCTATGAATGTTAGAAAATAAGAATTGTTTCCAAGACTCTTTGTTTGCATTGGACCACAGATGTCCGAATGTACTAGCTAAAGAGGATAGCTTGCTCTCCACGCTCTGCCTCTTGGAAACTTTGTTCTAGAGTGCTTTCCCAAAGCACATGCTTCGCATACCTTTTTATGTTCTGGTATTTTTGGTAGTCCTGTCACCATAGCTTGTGATGTTAACATTTTCAAGCTAGCGGAATTGAGGTGACCATATCTCAAGTGCCACAATTCACTTGGATTTGTAATAGCAATGTTTGCAAGTTGAGCTCCCCCTGGCTCACCAAACTTTAGAGGGAACAACCTATTCTTTGTCATAGGGACTTATGTGATGACCCGGTTACAATTGTTTTTATCAAAGATTGTACATTTTCTTTCATCAAAAACTAATTTGTAATGCTTCTCCATCATTTGGCCAACACTTAACAAATTGTGTTGTAGTTGTGGAGTATAGTATATCTCATTCACATTTTTAATACCTTCTTTTATGGGAACTTCCATAGCTCCTATGCCTTCAATTTGCAAGGATTTATTATCCCCTAACTTAACTTGAGATTTGTAATTTGAATCTAATGTAGCAAAGAGATTTTCTTTGCCACTCATGTGGTTGGAGCAACCAGTATCCAGAATCCATGTATCATTTAGATTTTGATCTAGCTGTCCATAAGAGAGAAAAATATTTGGTGGACCTTCTTCTTCTCCGTAGAATGAGCCATATTGACTGCTTTGATCTTTTGAAGACTTTGACCAGCAGTCACGAGCGAAGTGGCCTTGTTTCCCACAATTGAAACATGTTGTTTTAGGCTTATTACTTCCTCGTCCTTGATTTCCACGGCCTGCATTGCCGCTTTGGTTCTGATTGGCTCCTCTGTTTTGATTTCCACCTCTATTTGGATTACCTCCTCTGTAGGAGTTGCTTTGGCCCTTGCCTCTTTGTTGTTGTCCTCTACCTCATCCTCTTCCTTGTCCTCGTCTTACACTTTCATTCGAAGTGAAGGCTTTGTCATCACCTCCATAGCTTGTTGAAGGTGCACCTTGAAGTCGCTCTTCATGTGATGTTAATGATCCAATCAAACTATCAAATGTAAGAGTAGAAAGATCTTTGGATTCTTCAATTATGATTGCAATGTGATTCCACTTAGGAAGAAGTGTTCGCAACACTTTCTTCACAATTGTTTCATTTTTTGTGTCTTCACCTAAAGTTTGCATCATATCAACTACTGCTTTAACACGAACACAATAGTCTCCAACTCTTTCATTGTCCTTCATTCTGAGATTTTCAAAATCTCTTTTCAAAGTCTGAAGCCTGACTTGCTTTACTTTATCACTTCCTTGGAATCCTTCTTTCAAGGCATTCCATGCATCTGTAGCAGTTAAGTAAGATGCAATTCTTGGAAAGATACTAGGATCTAATGCTGATTGAAGATGGTATAAGGCAAATGAATTATTTTTATGTGCATATTTGTAGATCTTTTTATCATTTGCACATAAAGTAGTCCAATCTGTTGGAGCAATGTAACCGTCTTCAATAATATCCCATAGTACTTTTTCGATGAGTAATGTCCTCATCTTGATGAACCAGTACTCATAATTATCCCCTCTGAATTCGGGAATTGGTAGATTATTATGTGATCCCATTTTTTAATCTACTAAAACAAGAAACCTCTCTTTTATAGTCTTATTGCAAAAAGACTTTACAAACTATCAAGCCCTCCTTGATTTACAATCATGGACAACTCAAACTTGTTCAGCAATTACAAAATTGTCAGCGACTTGTTCATCATCGTCCATCGATCAATATTATTTCAGGAGAAGGAGGTTGAAGGATTTCAACTGAATTACTATAATGAGTATATTTGGATCCTTGTGCAGCAATTGCAACTATGTCAGATTGTTCAAACTTGCTGCCGAAGGAGTTATCTTCTGAATCGGCTTCGTATCCTTGATCAGGATTTCTCTGGTGTGCAATAACCGCGTTTTGCAACTGTGAAAAAATTGTATTAAGACTTAGTGTTTTCACGCTCCTATCAAAGTTTTCAGGAGTTGTTCTCAGCAACAACTTGCAGAGGGCATGATAACAACCTTCCGATCTTATCATTTAAGAAAATTTCCCAGAAATTTTCTTTTACAAGGATTTCCTCTTAGGAAATAGTAAAAAAAAAATTAACTTTCCAAGTTTTTTTTTTTTTTTTTTTTAAACTTTACATATATTTCCTCTTAGGAAATTTCAATCAATAAAAAACTTCACATTTATTTCCTCTTAGGAAATTTCACTCAACTAAAAAAAAAAAAAATTTATAAAAGCTAATGAACAGTTTAAAAAAAAACTAAAAAAATATATATATTTTTTAATTTTAAACTTATTCCTTAGTTTTTCTTTTGATTAAAAAAAATTTAATTAAAAAAAAATTGATTTTCTATCGACCCCGTCGAGAGTCGATCCTGCGACCTCGCGGGTCTTAGGGCTGAGGGTAGCCGCTGCGCTACCCGGGCTGATCCGGGAGCAACGCGCGCTCCCCGCCTCTTGACTTTTGCGTCGAGTGCGAAGCAAGTTTTGGCTTCGTGCTTCGATGCAAAGCTTTTATATTCTTTGGGAATATTAGTCCCACATCGCTCACAGAGCGATGTTTTTGTTGTTTAAAAACAACAAAGCACGCAATGTGCTTTGACTACCTGCGGGCAGTCACCAATGCCGCAGCCTTTTGCCACCGATGATGCACGCGCAGATTGACACATCACCTTCTCGGGCCACGCACCAGTGCCACGTTAGCACAATTTGTAGATCGCCACGTCACCTTCTCGGGTCGCGCACCAGTGCCATGTCACCTTGCCTCGTCAGCCTCCTCGGGCCACATGCCAGTCTCACATCGCCATGCGTCGTGCCACGTCGATCTCACACCTCGGGCCACGTGCAGCAGATCGCCACCTCAGCTCCGCCTTGGGAATCACATCGATGCCACGTCAATAGTGCCTCGAGAATCGTGCGGATCTGCTGCCGGATCGCGTGCTCCACCAATGCCTCAAAAAATGTGCCAGTCAGCTCCTACGGGCCGTCTCAGGATCCATGCCGCCTCGGCTCCTATGGGCCGCCTCGGGATCCATGTCACTGCCTCGAACTACGGGCCCCACCGCCTTGGGAATCACGTCGCTCTGATACCAAATGTGAAAAGTGAGTGATTTGCAAATAGGATTAATTGAATTAACATTGAATCAAAGGTTACAAAGCTTAAATACAAGGTAAATAACCTATTCGAGAAAGAAAGGGGGGAAAGGAGAAATTGGGGGAAAAGAAAGTTAACTTGAGTTCTCTTGCCGCCCAAATGCTGTCGTCCACTACCGTCCAGGTAAGGTAAAGGTAAGTTACCTTTACCCCAAGTAAAATCAAATATTTTTAACTTTTACTGATGGTAATTTCCAACATATGTTTGTCAGTATTACAAACGATGCCACATTTGTGTTTTAATCATGCACCTTTGCATTTATCATAATCCATCATTCATGTGAGTAATTGTATTTTTCAACACAACCCATAATGTTGCTATGAAGAATATACTAGGGTTTTTTGGTCACTCAACCATACCTAGAGGTATTATCAAGAGTTGATAGAAAGCTTGCTTTGCTTTTGTAGATAAGGTCTAGTTAGTATAGCCCTTAGCATATCAAAATTCTATCACTAATCAACAAATTAAATAATCTTAATAAGGACTATGGGAAGATGAAAGCCACGAAGCAGGACCAGGTATCCTGAGGTGAAAATAGTTCTTCTTGCTTATCCCCTTGTGTAGACAATACAATAAATGTTGTTAATTGGCAAAAGGACAAGTGTATTCCCTACTCAGAATCCCTTGATTACGATAAAATGATCAATATCCCAGAGTGATATCCCACATCAATCCTCAAGATTGATACCCTAGATCGATATCATAGATTGACATCCCAGATTGATATCCTATATTAATATCATAGATCGATATCCCCGAAATAGTTCTCCAAAGAAAAATCCTCCAAAGAGAAGTTTTTGAAGAAAATTATCAAATATAAATCCCAAAAAGTGAAGATCAAATGAAAATCAAAAATCAAAGGTCAAGTGAAGATCAAATGAAGATCAAAAATCAAAGTTCAAATAAAGATCAAATGAACATCAGAAAACAAGTTCAAATGAAGATCTAAAGAAATTTTAAAGACAAAGTGGAATCAAAACCCTTGCACAACTATATATGAGCAAGTATCCCAAAAAAATTGAAGAGAAGGAGGAAGCAAACTTGAATCCCTAGAATTGCTAGCACTATTGTACCTTACGCATGATGATATGTCTGACGTATTAGCACCTCGCTTATGTACAGACCAATGTTTGAATTTGGAAGAGCTAGCTTCAGGTGTCCTGTATCACCTAGTGGTATAGTCCAACTAAAATCTAAACCTAAGATTGGATAAACACTTATGGACCCCCAATCTTAGCAATGGTTTGAAATAATCTTGCCTGACATCGAGACATGCTTGTGCCTTATCTAAATATATTCATGTGCACACACAAGGATAATGAATAGTTAGGGCCTATCCTAGCAAAAGCCTTACATTTCAGAAGTCTAGTATGGTCAGTATAAAATTTTTGATAAGTCAACTAGGGTTTTTGAGTCTCATGGAAAACCTTAAAAATTTCTCTAAATAACAATAAATATCAAATATCACAAACCATCAAAGGTAAAAGTCATTTCAAATCATCATCATTACATTGAGCATAATCAATATATAGGGTAGATACCGGATGGATATCAAAAATGATATTTATACGGCCACTGACTATATTGTGCATATTTTTCAAAATTGCAAAAAGAAAATAGAGTGACATATTATATCATTCGTATCATAACAGTGCATATCATTGCATTTCATATATGAGTGATTAATTGCTTAAATTTTTGTAATGAGGATTTTCAATTACATTCATGATTTTTACACATTTTGTGGTGTCATCCATTAGATTGTTAAACATATATTGCATTCATTCCTTATGTTTTAAGTGATTAAAGCATACAGGTCATTTACATTAGATTACCATTGTGTAAATAAATCATTACATATATTACACCAGCATAGCATGACATCATCACAAATTAAATGCATACAATAAATCAAAATTAAATATACGTTTAAAAGTAAACATCGCATCCATATGCATCCATCATAAATAGCATATCTAAACATCTAGATCATTGCATACCATCATCAGCATAAATTAAATAGCTATCTAGTGCATGAAATCCATACATCACATAAGCATAGCATCAATATAAACATATGCATCCATGTGCATAACATAAACATAAAATTAAAAATACACAGGTACACATAATGAGCCAAAATGATCAAAATCTCATATATATATATATATATGTGTGTGTGTGTGTGTGTGTGTCCAAACATGGGTACATGGGGGGTACATCAAAAATGCTCGTAGGCTACAATTGTGTAGATCCTCGACCTTACACGTAAAAATAGTGCATCATAGTATCTCAACATGTATACTATAGAGGGCCTATGCCCCCAACCTGAGAGTCTCCACCATCACCTTTGCTATCCTTGTGGCTCCTGTGTGAGTTAGCTTTGTGAGTAATAGAGGACCTATGTGTCCTCTCAATCCTGTGAGTCTTGTGGTTTGAGCTTGTGGATGATTGCATTGTAGTCCTGGTCCTGGTCCTCTAGGACCCTAAAGCATGAGGATCCTTGAGAATCTGCCCACCTGTCAATCTGATATACCCCTCCAGCTAGGATATGCGAATTACCCTTGCATAACATCGATCGTTCCCCTCCTCTATGAGGGAAGTGAGCCACCTAATATATGTCATGGGGTCACGACCTCATGATAGTGTGGATAATGGTATTGTGGGTGGTGTTATGATAGCATGAGAAGATGAAGGATCTCCCCTTTGAGCCTGGGCCAAGTCCCTCTCTACTATAGTTGTACCCAGTCATACCTTTGCCATATCATGTGCACTAGTGAGCTCCTAGACTCGCCCCTCCATTGCTATAGCATTCGTCATCATAGTTATGATTTCCTCCTAGGCCTGTTGTAGCTACCTCTCGCTATGAGAAAGCTTTGCCTCTAGCATGGTGATAGATATCTCCCTCTGCAGCATCTGGGACTAAAGTCTCCTAACCTGACTCTAAAAATATGCAACCTAGGCTAGCAACTACTCCACATTGCTATCTGGAGGTACCTCACCCTCATCTAGGGCCTCCTCTTCAGTCTTCATCTGTGGTGCATCTTCTATGGTAGCCTCTACCTCCATCCACACTCTATACATTGGTGCACTCTACGCCAATCTGGGTCAGCCTCAGCCTCCACCCTGTCGTCTATCCGTTTGAGGGGCCCAGATCCTTGCCATTGTAATAGGAACCACCAAGTTTTATATGCAAGGATGATCCCAACCCTAGCAATACCCAACTCTTAGAAATTGTCAGCCTCATCTCCCAATGGTATCAGTTGAATCCAAGGTAAACCTGTCTCCAGTACCAGTCTCCTATAGATGATAGGCAGCTCTAGGATATCTTGCACTAGCCCAACTTTCGTAGGACTCATAAGTAGAACTGGTACTCATGAACCTCGGCCTTGTAACTGAGTAGCTACCTATCTCATTGAGTCTAGAATATCCGCTCACCAACCTCCTCCCATGTAGGGTAATCCATGTATGGATGACACTTTTCATTTGATATAAGTGTTGCAAACCTTCCAATATAGTGCTCTATGTCCCCAACATTGGACCTACTCTGGAACCCCTCCTCGTTAGGCCAGCATGCGGCATAGCACTGATGGTCATCATAAATTGAAGTGATATCTAGGGGTAGCTCTACATGTCACTTGATCCTGATGTGCTACCAACCCCAGATCTAAATAATTAAACTATAACTAATCCCTATTTGACTCCTGTTGGTGATATGGTAGAGCTCTCAGTACAAATAGCACAATAGAGTACTCCCCCAAGCTAGGAGTAGTAGATCATCGATAGAGCTCTGTGTGATCCTCCTGACACTAGACAGAAGTTTCCAAGGAATCCTCACACTAGATGAGTCTAGAAGCAAAATCTACATGACCAAGTCCATGAAGACTACCTCTCTGACAAAGAAGACACCCTTCCTCTGCCAGTAATCGATATGGACACCTCTGTGGTCGATCCTGCCCTAGGCATCCTAGCTCTGATCGTCAAAGATAAAATCAAAAACTACCCCCTTACTCTGAAAGAAGGAGGAGGTGATGGCCTCACCATTAATAGGGATCCTAAATATTTGGTAGACATCCTCTAGTGTAACAGTCATTTCACCTATCGACAGGTGAAATGTGTTGGTCCATGCATTTCAATAGCGGACCAATGCAATCATGTAGAATTGATCTACCCTGATAGTGGGTAGATCCAAAACGTAGCCAAAGACAATGGCTCCAAACCACTCCTACTCTAGATTAGTAAGCAATGGGCAGAGGGTGCGAAGGATGTCTGGATCCCTAGCTCTAGAAGTCAATTTTTGAAAAGAAATAATGCATAAGGAAAAAGCTAGCTAAAAACAACTTAAAAAGAGATAAATGAAGCTAAAAATATAAAATTATGCTAAGCATGATAAAAAATCCAATAGTACATCTTAGGAGTGCAATAACTGGCATTAATTGCGAAGACAATTAAAAAAAAATTAATAAATTTGGAATTTTTTTTAAATAGGGAACCGTAGGTCAAACTTGTAATTTGCATAACGGTCAAATTATTTACCGTTGTAATTTGAATCTAATTGTAGTTGATACCTGAGGTCCCCAATATGTCAAAGGGGAACCGCAGCTGGTAGCTGCGGTCTAGGAATATGACCCTTTTGGGGTCATTTCCTAGCCAAGAAATCAAAAAAAAAAAAAAAAACAACAAAAATAATAATTAAATCCTAAACTAGCCTAATCTAAGGTGAGGTTCATTGCCAACAGTTTAGTGAGATTGATTTAACCCATTACTTAATATGGTTGATTTTTAATTGGTAATGAGTGTGAGGACTCGGTTTTGAGTTACCTTACCCGCACTAAGGCCTCTACTAGTAGACGGTTGTCCACGGTCTGCCATCGGGAGGTGTGTAAGGTAGTGGGTGTAAGTTTTACCAACATTTTGTGTCAAGTTTACTCTCACACCTCTTAGAGCTCTGTAATTGTAGTCCTTGTCAAAGAATAATGAGAAATTTTGAAAATGAAAAATTTTAAAACCTTTTCCTATTTTCGTCAAATCGCAACTAACACATGCGGTCCCAAAATTAGGGTTTGCCAATCGTAGATGCGATCCACGGTTCCCAAAATTTAAAATTTCAACCATAGGCTGTAGACGTGGTTTGCAACTGGCATTAAATACAACACAATCATATCGTGGGAAGGTCTTAAATAACAAATCAATGTCTACTAAAAGATCAAAATCTCAATAAGAGCAATCAATTTAACACATTCGATGATTTTTAAGCACCACGATCAACTAAAAAATCAAATTAACCAAAAAAATCAAATAATTTAAAGCCAAATGCACCTCGTATTCAGTTATTTACCCTAGACACTTGGTGGTTGCAGTGACTAATGCTCCATGCAATATGGAGAGATGAGTAAATAACCATAAGGACATTTGGGATAAAATTATCATCGTTGATTTGATATGCTTCTTTTCAATTCTAAAGAAGGCCTTCAAGGTTGGACCGCTCCATGGAAACGAAGCGTTTCATGTCATTTTCCCTATGACATCTTTTCAGCAAATCATCAATAAATTGATTCAACATAAAATCTAATTAGCATTGTATCATTTGATTTCCTAAGAAGGCTATTGCAGCCCGACTGCTCCATGGGATAGGAATGTGCAATTACTATTAACAGTTGTCATCATACACTGAACTAGGCTTAGACAAATAATTAAATGCTTAATTCTAAGTTTGTGCAAATCATTCATTATGGTCAAGCGACCTCTTCACTTCATACATTGGCATTACCCTCATTGACTCGTCACTTGAGGGGGTATTCATAATATCAAATCATAATCAAAGTCAATAGAAGATCCCTGAAATTGTAGATCCCTTGATCTTATCAAAATTGTGTTTATTCTTGCGAATCATTACTAACAACTATCATAAGCTTACCCCTTTGCTTGGGGAAAATAGAAAAAATGACAATTTATTTGTATCTCACCTCCTTTCGGTTATATAGGCCTAACTCCTATTGTAGCACCAAAGCTACCCGAATGACCGATGATAAGTGCAAACCCTTTCAAATTAAGCCTCCAAAGAGTTGGAATCAATGATTCCAAGATGCACATCCTTTTGCTGGACCTGGGGCATCTAATGTTGATCCAACTAATGATCATCATATAACCTTTAGAATCATTTTAGGTGGTGTATTTTTTCTCACGTGTTGTTTGATCTCACAACGCATCTCAAAAGGGGCATCTGTAGACACCTAAAACACGTCATGTTGAGGGTGACTACTCATATGGGACATGCTACAAAACCATATGGAAGATCTTGGACAGACTCCAAGATAGAGCAGTGGTTCTAACCACTCAATTTGGTCTCCTTGGCCTAATCATTCTGGACCACAACTAAGACCTGCGATCTATATTCTGAACTACGATTGAGGCTTACGGTCTACAGTCTGAACCGTAGATGTCACCTGTAGTCTAAACTGAAGTTCAGTTGGCCTTCATCCAAGCCAAATCGATTTGAACAGCCATTTTTCTATAAGAAGGCAGTTAAAGTATGGAAGCTTCCAATCCAACTGTCCTAACCACCCCTTCTTGATCTTGGATTCTATATGAATCCACCCCTAGCCCTTGGGTAGTCCTATAAGTACCCCTTAGAATTATGGCAAATACATAGCAAGAGAGAGAGCATTTGAGCAACAAAGCCTTGTGAAACTATAGACTCACTTGAGTGTACTAAGAAAGCCTTGTTTCTAGTTACTGAAGAACACAAGCTTATACTGTTCACCCCCCCCCTATCAGTATAAGCTTGTGTTCTTAAATTGGTATCAGAGCAGGTGCCTTCAGAAAGTTTAACAACTTGAAGGAAAAGCTAGTAAAGAACACAATGGATTATTCAAGTGGCAATGCAGCACCTATTCTTGATGGATCGGATTTTGGTCTTTGGAGTGCAAGGATGAAGGTTCATCTAATGGCACTTGGGAATGAGGTTTGGGAAGTGATTGAAGATGAGTACATTATTCCTAAACATGGTCCTAATACTAAAGAAGAAATGCTCCTACATCACAACAATTCAAAAGCAATGAATGCAATCCTGAAAGGCTTACAGAAAGCAGATCTCACCAAAGTGATTCACTGCAAGACAGCTAGTGAAATGTGGAAACAAGTTGAAGGTGGTTCATACAGGTGATACAAATGTTAGAAAGGCCAAGTTGAGACACTTCAAAGGTATGTTTGAACAACTCAAGATGAATGATGATGAAAATATTAGTGACTACATGCTTCGTATGGATGAGGTTGTTAACTCCATGAAAGACTTAGGTCTTGAGCTTGCTGAAAATGATGTTTGTGATAACATTTTAAAATCTCTTCCTAATAGATTTAGTGAAAATATTTTTGCTATTGAGGAAGCTAAAGATTTGGATAAGTTGAAAAAGGATGAGCTCCATAGTATACTTGCAGCATTTGAGTTGAGAACTCAAGTGAAGGTTGATGTTAAGAAAGAGGCGACTTTCAAGGCTACCAAGGAATCCAAGGGTAAATAGCTTCAAGATAGTGATGAGTCTTCTAGTGATGAAGAGGCATATTACAGCAAGAAAGGCAAGTTTTCTAGAAAGCACAAAAGTATGAAAAATATAAGATGTTTCATTTGTGGAAAGTTTGGTCATTATGCTACTAACTGTACTGTTCCCAAGAATGAAAGTGATGAAGATAAACAGGATTCTAAGAGCAAGGATTTTGAAAAGCACAAGCATCACAGGAATATCAAAGATGAGCACAACAATCAAGGAAAGAGGTATTCTCACAAGCACAAGAAGAGTTTCTACCTAGACAAAGCAAGTAAGTGTTCTAGTAGTGATAGTGAAAGTTCTTCAAGTGATAATGAAAATGAGATGTTCATATCAGAAAAATAGGAAGAACCGAAACATAGATTCATTATCATGAAATGTCTTAGATGTGGAAATTTTGGTCACCTTGAGGATGATTGCACAAATAATGATTTGGTTTCTAGTATGTATGAGGATGCTTCAGAAAACTATAAGGAAGATGCATGTATGATCTTTGAAAATGGTAGCACCTCTAGTGATAAGAAATCTGAAAAAGGCTTTGATGATTCAAAAAGTAAACAAATAAAGGATCTTGAAAGTGAACTTATTAGTGCTCTTAGTGTTTTGGAAAAGGAAAGAAAGAAGAATTCTAGACTCAAGGATAAGTTAGATGAATGTTGTATGGAGAGATATGATCTTATAGAAAGTCTTGACTTCTCTATAGCTAAGACACAAGAACTCAAGTATGAGTTAGAGTCTAAGGTTCTTAAGTATAATGAGTTGGAACAAAAAATGGCTTCTTTGAAAGATGAAACTAAAGAGTACAAGGATAAGCTTTACAAGTTTCAATATAGCTCCAAAAAGGTTAAGTCACTCATCAAAGGTCAAAGAAAGACAACAGATAAAATAGGCCTTGGTTTTGTTAAGCCACACAAGGAACAAGTTGGAGAGTCTAGTAAGAGACTCCAAAAGGAAGAGAGTTCTGATAAGGGAAAGTATTTTAGATCATGAGTCCTTGAATGATAGATGCATAGAAATAGAAAACAGAATTCAGAATGAGAAGAAGAAGTTTTCAGGACCCAAGAGGTCAAATAAAGGAAAGTTTCAAGGCGAGATGTTTTGCTTGTCACAGGTTTGGTCACATGGCTTCACATTGCATGGCTCAAGTGAAGAAGGTAAATGAAAATTTTAGAAGTGCTAGTTTCTTTCAAGGGTATTGCTACTCTTGTCAATAGTTTGGGCACAAGGCAATTTATTGCAAGGCAAATAATAGGAACAGGTTTGGCCAGAACAAGTTTGGTCAGAACTGGTGGATTCAAATATTAGGTTTACCTCAAAGAAACAACATCGTCAAGTGTTTCAAGTGCAACAATGAAGCTCACACAATCAGATAGTGTAGAGCTGAAATTCCAGAATACAGGAACAGGAATAGTGGCATGATCAGGTCCAAGGATCAAGGCATGGACAAGAATAAGGATGAGAACAAGAACAAGAATAGTGACAGGAACATGAATATGGCCAAAGAGTTCAAGAGAAGGCCCGACAAGGAAGTTATAGACGCTGATGATGATCAGTGCCTAATGGGAGTTTTACTCCCACCTAAGAATTAATCACCTCATCAGGAGGTGGGGGAGGGACTAAGCTAAGAGGCCCATTCTTAGTCCCAAGCCCCAAAGGTGACCCTTTGCCATTGATGACAAAGGGGGAGAGATATGAGTAAGGGGAAGAGCCTCAAGACAGGGGGAGCTGATTTCTTTATAGCAATGTTGAGTTTCTGTGTTGTTGAGAAGCATGGTTTGCCATCAATGACAAAGGGGGAGATTGTTGGTAATTTTGGGTTTGAGATCCTAGCTTCTTGTCTATGAGTTGTCATTGATGTCAAAAGGAAATGGCATTAATGTTAAGAGGATGTGTTGGCTTCAAAGGTGGAAGATTCCAAGAGAATCCGGAGAGATTCCATTGGCAATGGTTTTTATTAAAACCAATGGAGGTTCTCTTTATTATTTATTTAATTATTATTTAAAACCCTTCAAGGTTTTAATTAATTAATTATTTAATTAAGGGAGAAATTATTTTTAATTTATTAAAAATACTTTAAGGGTTTTTAAACCCTTTAGAAAGCAAATTTTGATTAAATTCGAAATTACTTTTCTTTGCAGCCAACGTGTTCTAAAGTCCACGTATGGACTATAAATATGAGAAGGTTCCTAAGGTTAAACCCTCTTGGAAAATCAAAGGCAATTAATTGGTTTGGCTGCGATCGAATGTTTTGTTTACGCTACGAAAGAGGAGAGCTCATGGTTTGAAAAGCTTTCGAAAAGCTTGATCGTTTATGTGGAAGGAAGTCCATCTTGGACTTCGTAAGCCCCTTGTGGGCTAGTGGCAGCGAAGGCTACATTTGGGCCTTGCATAGGCGGAGGTCTGTGTTTCGATCCCCATGGAGGGAGTTGTGCATGGATTAGTCACGTTTTTATTAAAACGTGTTTTTGTGCCGCGAATTTTAGTTTCTTCAAGGGCAGCCATTATAAGGTGTGATTATTTTCTTGATATGATTTTTGGCATTGTTTAGCATTGTTTAAAAGACATAGGAGAAATAAGGGGATAGTTCTTTGGTTGTATTTTTTGAGATTAGTATTTTGCTATGCTAAATTTAAAAATGGAGATATAAGGTGTAAGTTTTGATTGTTGATTTATTGGCATGTTATGGTGGTTGTGTTTAAAGAAGTGGAGCTAAAAGGTGTAATAAAGGAAGTTTATATTATTGCTCATTTCTTTTTATTCTAACCCTAACTTGGTTGGAAGTTTTAGAGTTGTGTGTGGTGACAGCTTGAATATTCAATTATCTTCTACTCCAATAAGGTATGGGCACATTCTTCTTATGAGTATGATTGGTGTATGTTTTCTAAAATAAGGTTGGAGTGAAAATGTATTCTACTAGGTATCCTTTGGCTAGGTGTAAATCCTATTTTCTGGTTTGTTGAAGACTACTTATGCATTGTTATCCTTAAGGAGAGTTTTTGGTGAATGCATAATTTTTGGTTTGAGATAGTGGAAGCTTTGTGCACTAGGGTTTATATTTGTGAGTCTAGCTACTTGCATTGAGTTGGTGGAACCCTTGGTTGGCTGTTTTGAGTTTGATGGTTGAGTTGCTTCCATAGAGGTTGTTTGATCAAGTTATTGCTTTACTTGATTCATGATATTTGGATTACTCCATTGAGTTGATTTGAGCAAGTTATTCTTTGCATTTGGTGATATTGTGTTGGTGGCTATTTTGTTCAAATATCTTTGGAGGGAAAAGGATTTCTACTTGTTTCATTTTCTTGTGATGATTGGTTGAATGCTTCAAGGTTGATGTTGATTTGAATGGTGTTGGTTGACTAAACCTTGTTTGATGAGCATTGTTTTTGAAACCCTAATTGATGGTGAAAATAACATGAGTATCATTGTTATGTGATTCTTTGCATAGTTGGCAATTGTTGGGGTTTCATATTCTTGAAAGAAAGCATTCTATCCTATCCATTTTAGATATTGAGTTGAGTTTTTAGATTTGAGATTGAGATTGAGATGAGTTGATTTGAGTTGAGTTTTGAGATTGGGATTTGAGTATAGAACATATTGAGTCTCTAACAATTCTCTTTATGCTTCTATGAGTTTGACAAATCACATTGGGTCTCTAACAATTCACTTTGTGATTTCCTACTAAGAAATTTTTTCTTGGTGAGCTTGCTGAGTTTTTGGACAGGTTCCAGTGGGGACTTGTGAGCAGTTTTTGGACAGGTTTCGGTGGGGACTTGTGAGCATTTTTTGGACAGGTTTCGATGGGGACTTGTGAGCAGTTTTGGATAGGTTTTGGTGGGGACTTGTGAGCAATTTTGGATAGGTTTCGATGGGGACTTGTGAGCAGATTTGGATAGGTCCTAGCAGAGGACTTATGAGCTGAGTTTGATAGTTCTATCAGAGAACTTGAAGACAGAGGTGCATTGGTTCTATGAGAAGAACTTGAGGACAGATTTGGCAAGTCTTTGAGAAGGCTTGTATGCGGAGGATTGATTTGTTCAAGAGTTGGACAGATCCGACGAGACGAGAGGAAGACTTGTACTAGACCGATTGACTATGTTTGGTATAGGTTGTTGAGCTTCGTGGACGTTATCATAGAAGGCGGAGGTCTCTTAGGCTAAGCATTGAGGACAGGAGGTCTTCGGTGGAAAGGAGTTCCATGTGCTGGCAAGAGGTAGAGGCAGTTGATCTTCTGAGGGATCATTTCTAGAGCAGAGGGGAAGGGTACACTATTCCTAAAGGTCCTAATACTAAAGAAGAAATGCTCCTACATCACAACAATTCAAAAGCAATGAATGCAATCCTAAAAGGCTTACAGAAAGCAGATCTCACCAAAGTGATTCACTACAAGACAACTAGTGAAATGTGGAAACAGTTGAAGGTGGTTCATACAGGTGATACCTTCCCCAATCAAAATTTATGAGCCTCTGCTCAAAGGAGATACCTTCCCCTCTGCTCTGTAAATGATCCCCTCGAAGATCAATCGCCTCTACCTCTTGCCCAGCACGTGGAACTCCTTTCCATCAAAGACCTCTTGTCCTCAATGCTTAGCCTAAGAGACCTCTGACTTCTATGATCATGTCCACAGTAGCTCAGCAACCTGTACCAAACACATTTAGTCGATCTAGTACAAGTCTTCCTCTGTCTTTCAGATCTGTCCAGCTCTTGAAAAAATCAATCCTCTGCATACAAGCCTTCTCAAAGACTTGCCAAATCTGTCCTCAGGTTCTTCTCATAGAACCAATGCACCTTTGTCCTCAATTTCTCTGATTGAACTATCAAACTCAGCTCACAAGTCCTTTGCTAGGACCTATCCAAATCTGCTCACAAGTCCCCACCGAAACCTGTCCAAAACTGCTCACAATTCCCCACTGGAACCTGTCCAAAACTACTCACAAGTCCCCACCGGAACCTGTCCAAAAATTGCTCACAAGTCCCCACCGGAACTCGTCCAAAACTCGCTCACAAGTCCCCACTGGAACCTATCCAAAAACTCAGCAAGCTCACCAAGAAAAACTTTCTTAGTAGGAAATCACAAAGTGAATTGTTAGAGACCCAATGTGATTTTTCAAACTCATAGAAGCATAAAGAGAATTGTTAGAGACTCAATATGTTCTATACTCAAATACCAATCTCAAAACTCAACTCAAATCAACTCAGCTCAATCTCAATCTCAAATCTGAAAACTAAACTCAATATCTGAAATGGATAGGATAGAATGTTTTCTTTCAAAAACATGAAACCCCAACAATTGCCAACTATGCAAATAATCACATAACAATGATACTCATGTTCTTTTCACCATCAATTAGGGTTTCAACAACAATGCTCATCAAACAAGGTTTAGTCAACCAACACCATTCAACTCAACATCAACCTTGAAGCATTCAACCAATCATCACAAGAAAAGGAAACAAGTAGAAATCCTTTTCCCTCCAAAGATATTTGAACAAAACAGCCACCAACACAATATCACCAAATGCAAAGAATAACTTGCTCAAATCAACTCAATGGATTAAGCCCAATATCATGAATCAAGTAAAGCAATAACTTGATCAAACAACCTCTATGGAAGCAACTCAACCATCAAACTCAAAACAACCAACCAAGGGTTCCACCAACTCAATGCAAGTAGCTAGACTCACAAATATAAACCCTAGTGCACAAAGCTTCCACTATCTCAAACCAAAAATTATGCATTCACCAAAAACTCTCCTTAAGGATAACAATGCATAAGTAGTCTTCAACAAACTAGAAAATAGGATTTACACCTAGCCAAAGGATACCTAGTAGAATACCTTTTCACTCCAACCTTATTTCAGAAAACATACACCAATCATACTCATAAGAAGAATGTGCCCATACCTTATTGGAGTAGAAGATAATTGAATCTTCAAGTTGTCACCACACACAACTCTCAAACTTCCAACCAAGTTAGGGTTAGAATAAAAAGAAATGAGCAATAATATAAACTTCCTTTATTACACCTTTTAGCTCCACTTCTTTAAACACAACCACCATAACATGCCAATAAATCAACAACCAAAACTTACACCTTATATCTCCATTTTTAAATTTAGCATAGCAAAAGACTAATCTCAAAAAATACAACCAAAGAACTATCCCCTTATTTCTCCTATGTCTTTTAAACAATGTTAAACAATGCCAAAAATCATATCAAGAAAATAATCACACCTTATAATGGCTGCCCTTGAAGAAACCGAAATTCACGGCACAAAAACACGTTTTAATAAAAACATGACTAATCCATGCACAGCTCCCTCCGCGGGGATCGAAACGTAGACCTTCGCCTACGCAAGGCCCAAATGCAGCCTTCACTGCCACTAGCCCACAAGGGGCTTACAAATTCCAAGACAGACTTCCTTCCACATAAACGGTCAAGCTTTTCGAAAGCTTTTCAAACCACGAGCTCTCCTCTTTCGCAGCGTAAACAGAACATTCGATCGTAGCCAAACCAATTAATTGCCTTCTATTTTCCAAGAGGGTTTAACCTTAGGAACCTTCTCATATTTATAGTCCATATGTGGACTTTAGAACACGTCGGCTACAAAGAAAAGTAATTTCGAATTTAATCAAAATTTGCTTTCTAAAGGGTTTAAAAACCCTTAAAGTATTTTTAATAAATTAAAAATAATTTCTCCCTTAATTAATTAAATAATTAATTAATTAAAACCTTGAAGGGTTTTAAATAATAATTAAATAAATAATAAAGAGAACCTCCATTGGTTTTAATAAAAACCATTGCCAATGGAATCTCTCCGGATTCTCTTGGAATCTTCCACCTTTGAAGCCAACACATCCTCTTAACATTAATGCCATTTCCTTTTGACATCAATGACAACTCATAGACAAGAAGCTAGGATCTCAAACCCAAAATTGCCAACAATTACTAATTCATCACGCATCATGACAAATTGTGTCATGGATGCCCTAAGGAACTAGAACGCCAAGAAACACGAATTCGAGCAAATAGAGGCCCAAGCGAGCAATTCAACTGCCAAACCTATCAGAGTACACTAAGGTGACCCTTGATCATCAATTTGACAAGGAGGATCAAGACCACAATCCTAGAATTTGGAGGGTAAAGTTACTTTGTTGCTCGCTGCAGCTGACAACCGTGGTTAACAGTGTAGACCGCTCATCTGAATTGTGGTTTACAACAGGTGATAGATCTCCTTACTGTTTTCTTTCCAATATGCTTAATTAGGTTATATTAGTCATTTTAGTGGGTTAATTCATGTTTAGAGATAATCTGATTGGTATATTCAGGATTTAATAAATCTTGTTTTCATTATAGCAAGTAAGATATTAATGGCTTCTTTTAATGCTAACATGCTTAATTTCATGCAATTGATCCAGTAGATAGATAACTGTACTTCTTGCTTTTATGTTTCTAATAATATTTATGAATATTACATAAGTTCAATATGTTTTACTCATTTTCTTGACTTCATAATTGTTATGGAATATTTATGCATATCTTCCTCAAATGGCCTCATCATGAGAGGATGCCTATTTGTATGATGCTTTTGTATTTGTTTCTTGACTGCATGAAAGCAGGTTCGAAGGAGATTCAATCATCCAATTCCTTCCTCAATGCGAAGAAGAGGGTCAACTCCACCCTAGAGTAGTTCGTGTCACCTTAAAGACTTGAAAAGTGCATTTTATCCTTGAGAGGATTGTAACATTGTAATTGCATATCAAAAAGGGTATCCCTAAGAGGGATTCATTTGTAAAACATGAATTGATTCTAAGAGGAATAAAGATGCATTTCATTTAATTGCTTTTGTCTTTGTCAATTTTTATGTGAATGTCCATTTTATTTCATTTTACGCAATTGCAATATCAGGTGCATGCCTTTATGGTCATACACTTACCTTCCTTTATGTTCCATTACACCTTTAGCAGCCACCTCCAAAGCCTTGTCATCTCCAAGTTTGATCTTTAACTTGAAGGACTCATCCATGGAAGCAAGAAGCTCCACATTTCCTGTCATATGATTGGAGCAACCAGAATCAAGTATCCAAGTCTCTTGAATATTCTTATCAACCTTATTATATGATAAGAATAGATTTTGAATAGAAAATTCTTCATCATAGTGGGTTGTCATGTTTTCTTTTTTAGCCTTTTGTCTACATTCTCTCTCATAATTCCCATACTTGTTGCAATGGTAACATTGCACATTCCTCTTATCATTTTTGTCTCTGCCTCTACCTACTGCTTCTCCTCTTCTACCACCTCTTCCTCTTGAATAATTCTGATTTTGACCTCTTCCTTGGCCATTTCCATGTCCACTAGAGCTTGCTCTATCACCCTTTGAAATTGTAGCTTTAGAAACAAATTCCTTCTCATCAACTGCAGTAATAGTTTCCCCTAGCCTCTCCTCATTCAACATAAGAGATCCTATCAAATTAACAAACTCAAGAGTAGACAAATATTTGCTCTCCTCAACAATAATGGTTACATGATTCCACTTTGGGGTAAGTGTTCTCAAAATTTTCCTAACAACAACCACTTTGTCCAGTGTTTCTCCAAGAGTTGTCATTTTATTGACAATAGCCTTTACCCTTACACAATAATCACCAAAACTCTCAACCTCTTGCATTCTCAAATTTTCGAACTCTCTTCTAAGAGTTTTTAGATTCACTTTCTTGACTTGATCACTCCCTTGGTAACCATCTTGTAATGCCTTCCATGCATCAACAACTATTTTACAGCCTGTTATTCTTAGAAAAATACTTTTCTCCAATGCAAATTGGAGAATGGTAAAGAGCCAAGAAATTCCTCTTTTGAGCTTCCTTCTTTGTTGTTCTTTTTTTGTTGCAAGTGTGCTCCAATTTTTTGGTTCTATTTACCCATATTCTACAATATCCCATAGACATTTTCCCATTAGCAAGGTCTTGATCTTAATGCTCTAGTATTCATAATCAACTCCATCAAACTCAAGGATTGGCAATGAGTTAGTGTTCTTGGCCATTACACCCAACAAACAATGTTCCTGCAAAAAATATTACAAACAAATTGATAAACTGTTAGCAATACCTCGCTCTGATACCAAATGAAGTTTTTTTATTTAGACCTTTTTCTTGAGAGCACTAAAATTGATAAAACAAAAATAATTCAAAATTCCATGAACCTTTCAGAGTAAATTCTACTCAATAATGGGTACTCAAAAAACTTTATTTCACAAAGAAATACCATCTACAAAAAAAGTTATGAGATCTCCAATGCGTTCTGAAATACAGGCAAAAAAGACTAAAAACCATTTTTCAGAGGTGAAAATGAAGTGCTTAATATATGTGAAATGGGGTATGTGATATATGGATGGAAATTGTTTGGTAAGATCTTTCCAATAGTGTATCACATTCAACAACCAGAGCAAAAAATAAATAAATATTAAGCTCCAAAGCAAGTTGTTCAGACTTTTTTGTAAAATCTGGACTGCACCATACAAGAAAACGTAGCAGGCTGGAAAAAAACAAATTTTTCATCTTCAATATGTGTTTTCACACACTTCAAACTTATACAATTCAATAGTAATAATATTAATCTATACTGGAACTCAAACCTAAAGATTCTATGGCAGTTACAAACAAGGTAACGGTTCAAGACTGTTACAACTACAATATTCCTACACCTACACTTGTACAAAACTATTACAAAGTGGTTACATATTCTCTTGTGCCTTCTAATCCAAAAATGCACACATGTCAGCATCATTTTCCAACAAATAGTAAATATATACAAGGATACTAATTCTATACAATTGCATCAAAAGAGTCTAAGGAAATCCAAATTACTCCAAAGAAGCATTGCATCTTTGATTTCAATCAATTGTTTCCTCATCAGGTGATAGAAATACCTAATAAGAAGGACATAAAGGGAAATATTAGGTATCATATAGGAGACAAGGAAGCATATTCATAAAGACACTGTCAAAATTTGTAGCATTTATCAAACCTATGATCCCACAATATCCATTGGTAAAAGGAATAGGAAATTGTTAATAGTGTAGACACTTAAAATGCATCATGTCGATGGAGACTACTCATATGGACATTCTAAAATACCATATGGAAGATCTTGGATAGACTCCAAGATAGAGCAATGGTTCTAACCACTCAATTTGGGCTCCTTGGCCTATTCAATCTGAACCGTATATGAGACCTACGATCTACAGATTGAACCATGGTTGACACCTGTGGTTTATAGTTTGGACCGCAGTTGTCACTTGCGGTCTTAACTAAAGTTCAGTTGGCCTTCATCCAAGCCAAATCAGTTTTAATGGCCATTTGATCTAGAATAAGAAGGTTAAAATATGGAAGCTTCCAATCCAAGTGTCCTAACCACCCCTTCTTGTTCTTGGCTTCTCCATGAAGCCACCCCTAGCCCTTGGGTAGTCCTATAAGTAACCCTCCAAAATAGGGCAAAGATATAGAGAGTGCATGGGATATTAGAGCAGTGAAGCCCTGTCAAATTGTGCACTCACCTGAGAGTATTGAGAGAGATTTGTTGTCAATTCCTTTGCTAATTCATCAAGCATCATGTCAATTTGTGCCATGGATGCCCTAAGGAGCTAGAATGCCAAGAAACACCAATTTGGGCAAACGAAGGCCCTATCGAGTAATTCAACTGCCAAATCTATCAAAGGACATTGAGACAACAATTGATCATCAATTTGACAAGGAGGATCAAACCCACTGTGTTAGAGTGAAACATCAATTGTATTCATGTACGAGAAGGATTAAATAATACATTTGTAGGCCTATAATAGCTCGAAGGTTACGAAACCATCCGATGCTGAAATAGAACTTGTTATAACAAATAACAAGTTATGCCTAATTTACAAGATATATGAAATATAATGTAATAACAACAATATACTAACAAATATACGCTAACATCCCCCCTTATTACATTATTTTGGTAATGATATAACTATTAGCTATACTAACATCCCCCCTCATTACATCATTTTGCAATACAAAGAGAGTTGTGAAACAATTCAAATTTGACACGTGCAAGTGCCTTAGTGAAAATTTCTACAACTTGAGCATCGGTGGGAATGTGCTGAAGCTAAATTCGGTGCTTCGAAACTTCATCTCGAATGAAATGACATTGTGTGTCAATGTGCTTTGTTCTTTCATGATGGACTGGATTCTTGACGAGGTTCAGAACACCCTGATTATCACAGAACAAGTGTATTGGAGATTTGTATGGATGACCCATACTTGTCAGAATGCGATGCAACCATATCACTTCGCACACAACTTCACGTGTGGCGCAATACTCTACCTCTGTTGATGAAATATCAACCACCTGTTGCTTCTTGTTGTGCCAAGAGACAAGACCGGATCCTAGATGAAAAATATATCCTGAAGTTGATTTGCGATCATCAAATGATCCGACATAGTCGGAGTCCGTGTATCCTTGCAAGAAGAATTTGTTGTTCCTCTTGTATTCTAGGCCATATTCCATTGTGCCATGGACATAGTGAAGAACACATTTTTTTGCTTTCCAATGAGTGGTCTTAGGCTCCTGCATGAACCTCAAAAGATAGTTGACAGCAAATACGAGATCTAGCCTAGTATTGGTCAAATATATGAGACTCCCAATCAACTGTCGATAGAGAGTACCATCTACCTGAGGTGAATCATCATATCGCGATAACTGAAGTCCAGTCTCCATCGGAGTTGCCATTGGCTTGCAATAAGTCATGCGATATTTTTCCAACAATGTCTTGGCATATTTTTTTTGAGACACTTTGATGGAGTGCTCCTTCTGGTAGAATTCCATACCAAGATAGTAATGGAGAAGTTCGAGATCTGACATCTCAAAATATTGACACAAGTCTCTTTTGATAGTAGAGATCATAGTTTTTGAACTCCCTGTAATGAGCAGATCATCGACATAGAGTACAAGCAACACTATCTCAGAACCCTGTTTCTTGAAATAGAGGTTTGCATCTGACGGACATCTCTTAAAACCATGTTGTAGGAGGTGATTGTCCATTTTTATATACCAAGCTCGAGGAGCTTGTTTTAGGCCATATAAGGATTTGACCAATTTGCAAACTTTTTGCTGTTGGCCTTCCACTGCAAATCCTTCTGGTTGAGTCATATAGACTTCTTCTTGGAGATCACCATTTAGAAAAGCACTTTTGACATCCATCTGGTGAACTTTCCACCCAAATTGTGCTGCCATAGCACAAATAACTTGAATTGTTGTCATCTGAGCAGTAGGTGCAAAAGTTTCCTCATAGTCAATGCCTTCCTTTTGAGCATAGCCCTTTGCAACAAGACGGGCCTTATGCTTATCAATTGTCCCATCTACTTTGTACTTGACTTTATACACCCATTTGCAGCCAATGGGCTTATTTCCATGTGGCAGATCGACAAGCTTCTAAGTTTTGTTTTTCATCAAAGACTTATACTCTGCATCCATAGCAGCCTTCCATTGAGGCTCACCGAGAGCAACTTGTACTGATGCAGGTTCAAGATCGTCTATGGAAGACATAAACACCTTATCACTATCAATATCCATATCTTATGTATCTCTCACTGGATCTACAGAAAGTTCTTCAAAAGATTGACACAGATCATCAACCCTAGTATTCTTTGTTGCAGCTTTCTCCTTTCGAGCCATGCTACGAGTACGAGGCCTATCCAAAGTCAAATCTGGTGGAGTAGATAGCTTAGAGTCTTTGATTGTATTTGTATACCACTTTGGATTCTTCTTCTTAGGTGTTGAAGAAGATCCAGAAGAACCTCCAACCTTTGATGAAGGAGATTTAACAACCTGAGTTTCCACAAGGTCTAGGTATACATTTGATGTGTTTGCTGATGTGAAAGCCTCATCAAAAACAACATCTCTACTAATGTGAATCTTCTTGGTCAAGGGATCAATCAAACGATAACCCTTAGAGTGCTCATCATACCCAAGAAGAATACACTTCAATGTCTTCTCATCTAGCTTCTTCCTTTTCTCTTTTGGTATGTGCATGAAAGCTTTACATCCAAAAATGCGTAGATGAGAAATGGAGGGTTTCCTACCACTCCATGCTTCCTATGGAGTCATTCCTTGTAGGGCCTTTGTGGGTGCCCTATTCAATAGATATACTATTGTGGTGACAGCTTCTGCCCAATATAGTTGCTCAAGTCTAGCTCCTAAGAGCATGCAACGAACCATTTCCATTATGGAACGATTCCTCCTTTCAGCAACTCCATTTTGCTGAGGAGTATAAGCAGTAGTTAACTATCTTGTGATCCCATTTTCTTTCAAGAATGCAAAAAATTCTTTAGAGGTGAACTCCCCCCCTCGATCTGAGTGGAGAGTTTTTATAGAAGTCCCTGACTCCTCAACAGATTTCTTGAATTGCTGAAAGAAGCCAAATGCTTCAAATTTCAGTTGAAGAAAAAATACCCTCATCTTTTGTGAATAATCATCCACAAATAACTGAAAATACCTCTTACCCCTGTAACTGTTGGGAGTGAAGGGACTGCACAGATCGGTATGAACCAACTCCAAAGGTTTATTTGCTCTTGTAGAGCTCTTTTCAAAAAGCACTCTATGCTGCTTTCCTGCCAAGCAGTTAGAGCAAACTGGTAAAGTGGTAGAAAGGGAAGGAAGACCCTTTACCATCTCATACTTACTTAACTCAAGTAAGTAACCAGAACTCAAATGTCCATATCTCTTGTGCCATAGGGAAGTTGCCTCCTTTGTAGAGACCTGTCATGGCAACATGTGGGGTAGAGATAGTATCTAAGGCAAATAAGCCATGCTTATATGAAGCGGTTGCAATGTTCTTACCCCTCCTGGTAATAGAACAACACTTCTTGCCTCCCTCAACACTAAAGTTCACAACCATATCTTTGTCCAAAATTTGTGTGACTGACAACAAATTGTTTGCCAATCCTGGAACATAGAGAACTTTATCAATCTAACACTTGCCATCAAGAAGAGTGACTGAAATAGTGCCTTCTCCCTGAACCTTGTAGGTTTTATCATCAAAAATAGTGACAGGTTTTCCCTCTTTGGCCTCAAAAGACTCAAACCACGATTTTTCACCAGTCATGTGCTTATCGGCTCCGGAATCAACATACCATATAGGATCCATCTGCTTGGACACTGTGGTAGTCATGAGAACTTTATGGGCTCTCTTAGAATCTGTGTCAGATTCTTCAACAACAACATTCACTTGTTGTTTGTTCTTTTGTGGTTTGTTTCGGCCTTTCTATTTTGATTGCTTATTCTTATGCCAACATCTATTTGTATCATGACCTTCTTTGTCACAGATCTTGCAATATCTCTTTTTATGTTGAGGTTGTTGAGTTTGTTTCCCTTTTGAATCCTTTTGTGAATTCCCTCCCTTCTAAAAATTACCCTTCTTCTGGTTCTACCCTTTCCTATTGATGTAGAGAGCAGTGTTAGAAGAATCATCTCGTTGTAGTTGGCGTGCCTCCTCCTCTTGAAGCATATTAACCTTTTTCTAAAAAAGTAACTTTTCGTTGTGATACCTGAAGGGAAGTGATCAACACCCGATAAGAATCAGGTAAAGCTCTCAATACAACTGAAGTAAGGAGCTTGTCTTCAACTGGTTCTCCCAAAGAATTCAACTTTGCTTTCAATTCAAAAACTCTGCAAAGAAAGAACTCAACTGTCTCACCCTGCTTCATGCTTAGACTGTGTAATTGAGATTGAAGAAATAGAATGGTGGAATCATTATTTCCCTCATATATAGTATTAAGGGCATCCCATGCTGCTTTACTAGTTGCACAGTCAACAATATGGGGTTGGACTTCATCAGACATAGCAAGCAAGATGAGCACTTTTGCTTTACTGTCTAGCTTATCAAAGTCTCTTTGAGCAGTAGATGGAGTTGTAGCACCAGCAACAAGTGAAGGTCTGGTTGTTGCTCCAGATACAACATCCCATAAATCATCCATTGCTAGGATGGCCTTCATCTTATTTTTCCATGGTGTGTAATTAGGACCTTTCAACAACTGATGAGAATCAGTCATTAGTTTTGCAGACATGATGAAGGTTCCTTATAACACCAATTGGTCCCCCTTTCGATATACCTTTTGCTAGGACGTTATACCATACAAAATACCCGCCCTTACGTAAGGGAAACTATAGGTATTTAGAAAGATCAACAAAAATCACCCGCCCTTACGTGAGGGAAACTATAGGTGATCTTTAGAGATCATACGATACATGGAACATAAGCAGTACTGAAAGGGAATCACCTTTTTGATGGCACCTACCATAGAAGATTCTTCTCATGCGTGGGGCGTAGCTTCCCCTAAACACTATGAAGAATACTTCGTCAGGATTTACGCCTAAACACAAGAACGATTAAGGGTAGTGGATGGAGTAAAAAAATGCAAAATGGCAAACTTATCTCTCCCCGACGATTTATAGAGAACAAGCTCAAACGTCGTTGTAGCAGCTATATTAGGTGGCGGATACAGTAGCGCAATCATGACAGCTTTACCTGTAAGTGCTGGCCAGAGGTATCACAAATACCGAATGCTGTAGTGCAATAAATTGCACGGATGGGTTTTAATTATTCCGGGGACTTAGGGAGTGAATTTGATTTTAAATTTTAATGTTATAGTGCAAGAAATCAAATATGCAACATACAACAAAAAAAAATGCCCACAGGAATAACCCACTAGGTGTCGGGCGCAGCCGAAAATGCACCTTTACAATAATGCCAAAATTGCTTTTCAGAAAATTACTCACTTTCCCCCTTTTATTTTTGAAAAAAAAAATACCCCCTTCGTTTTATCTTAAAAAAAAAATTTCCCCACAAATGATTTTGAAAATTATTTTATAACCTTAAAGTTAAAAAATTATATATATAATAAAAAAAAAAAAATATTAATTTTAATTTATATAGTTTTTAAAAAACCTTTAAAGAAAAAATTAAAATCAAATTAAAAATTTTAATTTTAATTTATAAAGGTTAAACTATAGAAAATAAATTAAAATTAAAAATTAAAGTTTAACTTTAGGAAAAAATAATTAAAAAAACATGTGGAAATTTTTTTTTTTACCTTTGTTGAAGGGGGGTCGGCGGGATTGGAACCCGCGACCTGCAGGCTCCCAGAGCCTTACCGCACAGTCCACCACCAGGTGGACTAGCGGGCTGATCCGACAAGATCAGGGGCCCCCTCGTATTTGAGGAGGTCTCGGCAGCCCTAATGCTCTTGCTCCTCCTCCTCTCCTTGTCTAGCAGCTGCAGGTGGCCGCGGGGGTGGCCTATAGCCTCCGCTGCTAGCGTGGCCTACAGCCTCCACTGCTACAGCGGCGGTTGTCACCACCTGGTCGCACCTACAGTGCGTGACATCGAGAAGGGGAGGGGGGGCCAACGTCGTGTGAAGCACGACATGGAAGGTAGGGAGGGGGGGCCTCCCAACGTCGCACGTAAGCACGACGTGTTGGTGAGGGAGGGGGGTCCTCCCAATCGTCACGCGGATGCACAACGTCCTCCTCCCAATCGTCGCACGGATGCGCGACGTCCTCCCAACGTCACGCGGATGCGCGACGTGTTGGGATGGGGGGGGGAGGGATGGGGAAAAAAAATGCGCATCACGCGTGTGGGGGGGGGTTTGGGAAAAAAAAACATGTCGCATGTTTGCACGCGGCGTGGGGGGGGGGTTGGGAAAAAAAAACATGTCGCGCGTTTGCGCGTGGCGTGGGGGGGTTGGGAAAAAAATGTCACGCATTTGCGCACGGCGTGGGGGGGGATCGAGCGATGGGCTGCGCGATCCTCAATCAGCCCAACAAAATTTTTTATTTTTTTTTAAATTCGTCTTCCTAGCATAGAAATCAGTGCTCCTTCCCAGCACAAAAAAATGCATCCTCCCAGCAAAATATAGCAAACAGATGTTGTGTTCCCAGCAAAAAAAAAAACTCCATTTTTTTTTTAAATTGCTGTGTTTCCAGCCAAAAAGAATTTATAGTCTCACATCCCAGCAAGCGTCTGCAAAAAAAAATTCTGCAATAGCTCGGATACCATGTTAGAGTGAAACAACAATTGTATTCATGTATGGGAAGGATTAAATAATACATTTGCAGGCCTATAATAGCCCGGAGGTTAAGAAACCATCTGATGCTGAAATAGAACTTGTTATAACAAATAACAAGTTATGCCTAATTTACAAGATATATGAAATATAATGTAATAACAGCAATATACTGCCCTAGAATTGGAGGGTAAACCTACTTGGTTGCAGGTCATAACTGTCAGCCATGGTTTACAGATCTCTCATCAGAGCTGTGGTTTGCAACAGGTGTAAGATCTCCTTACTGTTACTTTTCTAGTATGCTTAGCTAGGTTATATTAATCATTTTAGCACTTTATTTGGTAGTTTAGAGACTTTGACTAACCGGATTAAGGATTTGAGTAGATTTACTTCATTATAGCATTTATGACATTAATGGCTTATTTCCATGTTTTCATGCTTTATTTCACATAAGTAAGCCATTAGATAGTTAACTATATTATTCATTTATGCATATCTAGGAATATTTATCAATTTAACATAGATTTAACACATCTTGTATGCTTTCTTGATTTCATATGTTTATAGCATCTTTGTGTTCAATTTCCTTAAAGGACCTCATCATGAGAGGTTCCCAATGCTTTTAACGCTTCTCTATTGTTTCTTGACCATAGGGAATCAGGTCTAAAGGAGCTTCAATCATCTAATTCCTTCCTCAATGTGAAGAAGAGGGTCAACTCCACCCTAGAGCAGTTTGTGACTATTTAAAAGAGCATTAGTATTGCACCTACCCCATTGGGGGCTTCGGAATTGTATCAATTGTATCAAAATTTGGGTGACCCTAAGAGGGGCATGATTGTAACCGAGATTCACTGTATTAATAAAAGAAACATCCATTTTATTGTCATATGCAATCTTGATTCTTATTTCATGCTTTTATGTTGATTTCCATTGATCTACTAGAATAGGTGCATGCTTTTTGGATAGGTTAGAAGGCGATCACGGTGGAACTCCGCATTTCAAGTGATCTAACTGATTGTTCTTGTATTTTTGGAATTGCAAGTGCAAACCGCAGCTTCTAGTTGCGGTCTCATTGTTGGCCCGCGGCTTCAAGACGCGGTTTACAGTCTAAACCGTGCATCAGACCTACGGTTCACAACAAACACATCAGACAATAGGATTTCAAAGCTGAATCAAATGAGGACCTAAGGTAGGCCCTTTTTGCCACTTTCGGTCTCTATGTTTTGCTTATGTATTTTCCTAAATAGAAAATTGGAACCTAGATAATTAAAGATAAAATAACATGAAAACAAATTGAGTCCTTAGGGTTTCCCTTTCAAAATTTTGTCTAAGCACTACTAGGAACAACGGACCTCTAAGTGCTATTCACCCTAGAATCCAACATGCTAGGTTAAAATTGTGTGTTGGTTTGCATGCTTGAGGCCCAATCAGAGGCTATATCATCGTAATTGCATTGTCAAAAATCATTTAGGATATAGCATGCATATTTTTTGAAATGAAATGTTTATTTTTGCATATCATGTAGGAAACAATCATTTATGCTATATTATGCATTTTTATTTTATGCAAAAGAATAAAACGAACCACACACACCATGTTTCACTTAAACGCTAGTGAGTTGGGAGTCACATCCAACCACTAGTAGGGTTCAACGACGATGGGCGTAATTTCCATCCGTTGGCCCAAATCCTACGTACCCTTGGATACTAGACCAATACCGGATCCAAGAACCATCCGTAGCCTAGAAAATTTGCATGTACTTCTCTTCGGAGGGTATAACGTTGACTGGGTGAGATTGGGTGAGGATCTAGGAGGACTTGTGCTCCTTGTCCGAGTGTGGACTTTCATTACCACACATGGGGGATTTACGTGGCCTGGAAGTCACATCCAGGTTGTCGAGCTATGAGCATACAGGTGAAAGCCAATTTAAACTGAGAATATCATTCAACACTTTTCAAAACATGATAAGGAGTTCTTTACTGATACAAAAAACTTGAAACAACATCAAACAGTCTAGGGCTCACTTTTAAAAGTTAATCAAGATAAACACCATTGTATACCTTGTTTGTGTAATAAAGAATAAATCTAGACACTAGGTGCACCATGGTGGAGACACGGGGTGGTCGAAAAAGGCATAAGCCTGAAGCCAATGACCAAGCCCCAACAGATTCACAGTAGCATATGTCGAATCCTCACCCACATGCGCTCTTGAACATCATTCAGCAAGCATTAGAGGAGACAACTCGACATGAGGGGAACTTACTAAGCATACCCCTACTAGAGGAGTTTATGTGCATTCTTCTAGGCATAGGATAGATCAGGGAGCCTCTCAGCATGAGGGTGTTCCACTCGAAAGCCATTACCGAGATCGCGTTGCATGCGCATGTCCACGAGATCGATCGAAGAGTATGTTATACAGGGGTCTAAGCTAGTACCCCTACGACATAGGTCTACAAGAGGATCCATGGCTCCACCTTCAAAGTATAGACGGGATCGAGATCTGCCCATTTAGGGGCATTCGGATAGGGTCACCACTGAGCATAGGCCTATGCAGACTCCCACATGTAGTGAACATCAAAATATCACTATTGATATGGCTAAGGTGGGAGCCAATGGCACACCACCGCATGAGCGATGGAGATCCAAACAGTTGGATGGCTTAGGTAGCGTCCTTGAGAAGCTAGGCTATAAGCCTTCGGCTCCGCCCACTCATGCCCTAAGTGAGCATAGTAGGAGTTCTATCAGGACTACTAGAGAACATGGAGAGGCTTCTAAGTGCCCTCATGTGACACATCCACCATCTACGCATGGTGGCATAGAGCACAGAGCTCAGAAGGATGCCAATGCCGTCTACACAGACAAGGGCAAAAGCATCGCAAATCAGTCATATGGGTATGAAACCCATAAGGTCACTCGTATAGAGCATACATACTAGAGGCCTATCATGGCCAATCACCTTGATAGATCACACAGACTGGTATCTGAGTAGCGATGATAGCTACTCCAAGATCAATTGGAGGATGCTCGCTTAGAAAGGCAATGCATTGAAGAAGAGAATCTTCAATCGTAGAGGCTCATCAGACAGAGACTATATGAGCAATGCATGCATGAAGAATGCATCCTTGCCCAAAAGGAGCACGTAGAGCAAGAAGATAGGCTAGCTAGGGCTGGCCTATACACTCATGTAGAGAGTAGAGAGCGCATTCAGAGAAAGGCTTTCTTGCAAGCCGATGTGCAGCAGGAGTGTAGAGATGCTCACACTCATATTAGTGCCCTACAAAGAGAACGACCACCACCATTCGAACATGAGAGGCAACAAAAATATGAGGAAGTTGAGGGAGATGGAACCGAGCAAGAGTATCCTAAAAACTCCCAAGTTGAGGAGGAGGAAGAGCAACGTCCTCCACCATGATTGAGGAAGAATGTACCTTCGAGACCGCCCCCATGGCAACTTAGGGAGGAGGACTTTCTATCCTCAGAGGCTTATAAAGCCTTGGAAACAAAAGTAAAAGTGATCAAGAGGCAAGGCATGACTATTCAAAAGTTAAAATTAAGAAAGATTCACAATGAGCCTTTGGACCCCTCGATACCTACTCCTACCTATCCTGAGCATTTTGTTATGCCCAGGCTAGACAAATTTAAAGGTGACGAAGATGCACAGGAGCATGTCACGGGATTTTTGGATGCCTGTTTCCAAATTGCTAGCAATAATGCCTTACTTTTGCACATATTTGTCATGACTCTCTCAGGCCCAGCCCAGGAGTGGTTCAACCAGCAAAAGAGGCACAACATTACCAGTTTTGAGCAACTAGCTGATGCTTTCCTTGAATACTTTTCCTTTGGCATCAAGAAACAGGCTAACCTTTCCGATTTGGCTGTGCTAGCTCAGCGCGATGATGAGCCAATTGAACAGTACGAAAAGAGATGGAGGAGGTTGATGGTGAAGCTGCCATTCCCTATTCCTGCTACGAAATTGACCCGAATGTTTACCAAGAGTTGTGCCAAGCACATCTCGCTATTGTTGCAACTATAGCAATATTCAACATTCGAGGAAGCTTTGGTGCAAGCCAAGGTGATTGAAGACATCAAGTTGCAAGAAGGCAACTTGAAGCTTAAGAATAGGAAAGAGGGGCCCAAGAAGAGCTCCACGAAACATAAGGGCAAGTAGGCCCACGTCAACCAAGTGGTGCTAAACCTCCAGAGAGAGGATAAAGGGTAGCAAAAGCAGAATTATCAGGCCCAACCTCCTCCTACGTAGTACGAAAAGTGCAATAATAATTATAAGGGCAAGAACAAAGAACAATGCCCACCTCACCAATTCACACCTTTGATGGAATCACTGACATCGATATTCCACCAATTGTGCGAGGCCAAGGCAATCAAATTACCCAAAATCAAGATGGTCGATCCAAATCAACCCAAGTCAAAGGGGTACCAGGACGACCTATTTTGCATCTTTCACCGAGCGAAGGGTCATGACATCAAAGTATGTTGGTCCTTCAAGCATATTATGCAAAACATGATTGAAAAAGGTGAGCTTGTAGTACCAAGTAATCTGCTAGCGCCCAATAACCAGAACATGGGGATTTACAAAAATCCACTTCCAAACCATGAGGCACCGCACAACAATGTTGGTCACATCAACCAGGTGCGCGTCGAACCACCTACCCAGGGGTTCGTTGGTATGGTTAATATTGTTACAAGGCATGGGAGATATGAGAAACCAAATCAACCACATGCTCCCATAAGAATACAAGCCACATCGAATCAACAACCGATGCAGAATATTCCAGGCCCACCAACGAGACCGATGGTGACCATACGAAGCAGGCTAGTCCAAAACCTACAGATAGCTCCTACGAAGTTGTCTATATATGAGTTAATATAGTAGTCCCCTAGGCACAGGGAGACTCTCATGGACATTTTGAGGTCTATCGAAGTACAATCCTAGGATGCTCAAGCATTCACAAATTTCATGGGACATGTACAGCAGTTCCAGGAACCGACGATCCAATTTTATGATCACGAAATCAAGATGGTTCCTACCAATACGGTTGACCCATCGTTGCATATAATTACATGTGTCAACCATGTGCCATTCAAAAGGGTCTTGATCGACACTATTTCGTCGATCAACATCATAATGACCAAGGCTTTGAGTCCCTTGAAGCTGCCAAAATCACACATTGTGCCAACTGCATTCACGTTGAGAGCGTTTAATGACGCGTTATGTTCGATGGTTGGTACGATTGTCCTACCTATTCAGGTAGGCCTAAAGACCATCCCTGTGATGTGTCATGTGATAGAAGGAGCCATGTAGTATAACATCCTGCTAGGGAGGCCTTGGATTCATGAGATGCATTGTGTTCCCTCGATATTACATCAGTGCATGAAGTACATTCATGAGGGATAGGTTCACGTGGTGCCATCATATGGAGAACCATTTAAATTCATGAACATGGCAGATCTACCAGGGGGTTTCATACTCCCATAAATGCACCTGGATGTCTGTCCAGCATCACCGGCTAAGATTCCAGAAGAAAAACAAAGAGTAGGTGCTCAACCATCGATATTTGTGTCACATAGATCTGAGCATACTATTGCTACTTCCTTGAAACCGACTGCATCAATAATGCTTCGAGATGAGAGGAAGCAAAAGGTGAAAGTGGGCGAGAAATAAGAGAAACATATGCCCGAACCAGTCATCGAGGAGGCTCCCATCCCTATGGAAGTGGAGGAAGCCCAAGACATAGCCGAGGAGGTACCTCAGCCTACCTCGCCTACATCGTCAGCAGGGTCATCCGCACCATGGGTGACTGTTCACCTAGCCACTACAGGGTTAGGAGAATATATTGTGCAAAATATTACCTTCAGACCGATTCTAGAGACAACACAAGAGATGGGTCGACCCCATGCTCACCATTTTTTGGTTGGATCCATGGTTCCATTGGGAGAACCACCCAACCAGACAAACTTCGTCTATGCTGGGCTAGATCAGCTTCCCATGCGTACACCCATGGATGAAGATGATGATGAACCATTCACGGTGAATGTTCATTATCTGTCAAACCTCGAATATGCCAGACATATTTTTGAACTATATCATTGGCATGGGTACGGCCTTGGTCTTTTCGAACAAGGGTGTAGGACTCCGCTCGAACCACGTTATCAGTTAGAAACTGATAGGTTTGGGTTAGGATTATAGATACGAGGATAGGATGACTTACTTGCAGCATCATTGGATCACCTGTACCTCAGTCTGGGGGACGATGTGGACTTCAACCCATATCACCCTAATCCTTCTGCATTCTAGAGGGATGATCAGATGGTGTCTTATGTCACCATAGCTCCACCCGAGTCATATCATGAAGATACCTTGGTGGATAGTGAGATATCACCTGACAGTCAATCAGATGATGAAGCTAGGCTAGTTTATGATGCGGTATCGTATTTACGATGCTTGTATCTGATTTTATCGGACAACGATGATAGTGACCAAGAAGTGACTTACATGGGACCGCACTTGCTAGAGCATCCCTTTCTAGTGAATAGTGGTGAAAGAGTGTATTACGATAGTGACGATGAGGACAAAATGAAGAGAGCCTATCTAGGCTCTCCTTACCTACATAACCATAATGTATCGTACACGACCGAGGACATGCAAAGAGAAATCAATCTCAAACCTCACCTTAGGGGAATGCCACCAAACTTTAATGTGATTTATCACATGTTGTTTCCCCATCCACCTACCTACATGGAGCTCCATGAGCCGAATGATCCCATATTGTAATCAGTGCATAGGGAGGATCCAATCGTTCATAGTCCGCATAGAGAGGACCCATTTGTGCCTATGTCGTTAGAGCCAGATCTCGGGTATGAGGACTACATCGATTATGTAGAAGTTTGTCCGTGTGGTCCTAGAGATCAATACCATTCCATCAATATGGTCTCCATTGATTTGACCACTCCACTCCACAATCCAACAGATCCATCCAAACCATTGCATCTCAATGTAGATGCTATCGATTGGGATCGTGTTGACTCGCCTATAGAGCCTGAAGATTTCTTCCCTAACGAAGAAATGCTGCAACCATTCCATTTTGCGCCAGGCTGTGCTTATGATGTGTATCATGCTGAGGATGCTTCCAACATGGAACCTATGAACCCAGTGGATGACATCCATCTGATTCCTACGCCTCATCATCTTGAGGAGGGATCGCATATGTCAGTAGAGGAGACCTTCGATGTGGATATTAGTAACGATCCCACCAATCCAAGGAAGGTTAAATTTGGAGAGAGTCTCACTCCAGATGAGCGGGCCACCCTCATCCCTCTGCTGAAAGAGAGACCTAATATTTTTTCTTGGACATACAAATATATGCTAGGTCTAGACCCGAAATTGGTTACTCATAACCTTTCGCTAGATCTATCGAAGAAGTCGGTCAAGCAAAAGCTTAGAAAGATGCATCCAACAGTAGCCTTAATGGTGAAATATGAGCTACAAAAGTTGTTGGACGTAGAATTTGTAATCTCCATCGACTATCCGGAATGGGTGTCCAATATGGTACCCATAGGAAAACCTGATGGAAGGATCCGTATTTGTATGGATTTTAGAGACCTCAATAAGGCAACACCCAAAGATTCATTTCCGTTGCCTAATATCGATGCTCTTGTAGATGCAACTGTAGGTCACAAAATGCTCTCCTTAATGGATGGTTTTTTTGGTTACAATCAAATTTGGATTAAACCCAAAGACCAACATAAAACCACGTTTATAACACCATGGGGAACATTTTGCTATAAAGTTATGCCATTTGGTCTCAAAAATGTTGGTGCAACATATCAGCGGGCCATGACATACATTTTTCATGACTATATGCATAAGATTCTAGAAGATTACATGGATGACTTGTTGGCCAAGTCATTGCTACGTGTTGAGCATGCGGAGGTCTTAAGGAAGGTCTTCGATCACCTAATAGAATATAATGTTAGGTTGAATCCTAAGAAGTGCGTATTTGGTGTAACTTCTGGTAAGCTATTAGGATTCATCATTTCAAAGCGAGGCATCGAAGTTGACCCAGCGAAGGTCAAGGCTATCTTAGAGATGTGTCCTCCCTCAAATATTAAAGAGTTAAGGAGCCTTCAGGGCAAAGTAGCATCGATAAAGTGATTCATCACTCAATTATCGGATAAATGTTGACCCATGAATCGACTGCTACACAAGGGGGTCCCATTCAATTGGGATGAGGACTGTCAAGCAGCTTTCACTAAAATAAAGCAATACCTGGCGACATGCGCCAGTACTAGCTCCACCAAGGCCATAGGTGCCTTTTCTACTATATATATCGATGATCGACTTTGCATTAGGGACCATGTTAGCCCAAAAGAACGTGCAAGGCAAGGAACAAGCCATATATTATATTAGTCGAACCTTGGTGAGTTATGAGCTAGGGTATGCATATGTGGAGAAACTGTGTTTAGCAGTAGTGTTCGCTACAAAGAAATTATGACACTATATGCTAAGTCATACAACATATGTTATATCAAAACAAAATCCTTTGCAGTACATGATGAGTAAGACGTATCATAATACACGTACTATGAAGTGGATCATGCTACTGATAGAATTTGATCTGGAATTCATAAGCCAAAAGTCCATTAAGGGACAAGTCATAGCTGATCAATTAGCTGAGGCACCACTGTCAAATAGTAGGCCTCTGACCATTGAGCTTTTGAACGATGCAGTCTTCATCGTATCCGAAGCTCCCAAACCCGAAGAACCAGAGAAAAATGTTGATATGACTCTGTTCTTCGACGGTTCGAAGTGCGAGCAAGGAGGTGGTGTAGGAATAGTGTTTTTCATGCCACAAGGAGCTCCAATGCCCTTGTCATTTAAATTAGACTTCCCTTGCACCAACAATAATGCTGAGTATGAAGCCCTACTGTTGGGCCTCCACACAGCCGTCACCATGAATATTAAAATATTAAACATCTTTGGTGACTCCTTGCTCATAGTAAATCAAGTTAAGGGGCTCTTTCAGTGTCGATGTCCCATACTGAAAGCCTATAAAGATCTTGTGATTACATATTTAGCTAAATTGGAATGGTATGACATCGAGGCAATCCCTCATTCATCAAACAGGTTCGCAGACACCATGGCATCTTTGGGATCCTTAATCCCTTAGAATCCATCTGCTAATTTCACTACCATTCATGTTAAAATGCTCTCGCATCCTGCAGTGGAGTGAGAAGCCTTTGATAATAAAATGTCAGTCAACATGATTAGCATAGAACCAAAAGCTGAATGGTTCTACAGAGTTGAAGACTTTCTAAAGAAGGCACCCTGGGGGTCATTAACCTCTCAGAGTCCGACGGGGAGTGGTACTACCATTCACCATAGGGTTTTTTCCAGTCTGCATTTTCAAAAGTAAATATGCAGGGGGAGCAAATTCGTCTTAGCAATCGAAGTTGAGGCTTATCAAAACTGGATGTCACAAATTCAAGACTTCCTGAAACTTAGTATAATCCCAGAGGGATTGTCGCATGCTACAAAATGCACATTTAAACAAAAAGTGACTAAATATGTCTTAATAGGAGACATCTTGTACCGATGAGGTTACGATGGAGTTCTCCTTCATTGTCTAGAGCCCCAAGAGTCATCTTGGGCAATTTCACAAGCTCATGATGGTACATGCGGTGGCCATTTCAGCGGCATGGCCATCGTCAAGTGCATCCTTCGAATGGGCTACTATTGGCCCACTATGGAGAAGGATTGCAATGTGTATGTCAAGAAATGCATCAAATGTCAGCATCATGCTAATCTTATGCACTTGCCATCGTAGGCCTTATAGCCCATCCAAGTGGCTTGGCCATTTTCTCAGTGGGGATTAGATCTTATAGGCAAGATCTCTCCCCCATCATCAGGTCGACATACATTCATTATCATGGCTACTGAGTATTTCACAAAGTGGGTGGAAGCAATACCCTTAACAATGACCACTAGAGCTCGTATAGTAGAGTTTATACTGGAGCATATCATAAGTCATTTTGGGATTCCATCCAAAATAATATCGGATAATGGAACGTCATTCAAGAACAAAACTATGAGAGCTTTGACATCTAAATATAGAATCAAACACAATTTTGCGACTCCATACTATCCACAAGCAAACGGGTAGGCTGAAGCTTCAAATAAGATAGTGGTGGCCATCTTGAAAAAGATGGTCCAAGAAAACCACAAAGATTGGCATATCCAGCTGCCCCTTGCGTTATGGGCTTACAGGACTAGCATTCGGACGCCCACTGGGGCAACGCCATTTTCACTAGTATATGGCGTTGAGGCCATTATGCCCTTGGAATTAGAAATTCCAATGTTGCACATCGCATTGAAAGAGTTCATCGATGATGACACCACGCGACAAGCTCGACTGGATCAACTGATGCTGCTTGATGAACATCACGTGAATGCCCTGGAGCATCTCCATATTTATCAAGAGTGACTAAAATGAGCTTACAATATCAAAGTCCACTAGAGAGACTTTGAAGTTGGGGATCTTGTCTTGAAAGAGAACCAACAGAACTCTAATTTACCGCCAGATATGCGAGACAAATTCATGGCTAATTGGCTAGGACCTTATATCATATCTAAAAATATTGGTCCAGGTACCTATCGCCTAACATCGCTAGGGGGTGTTGAAGAGCCTGAACCTCTCAACATCATCCATCTTAAGGTGTTCTATGCTTGAGAGTGTAGAAAAAGGCTCCAAGGGTTCCTAAAACCGCTTGGTCATGTCAGTAAAAGGCTCCGAGAGTTTGCTTAAAACTGCTCGATCAATCCCCAAAGGCTCCGAGGGTTTGCTAAACATCGCTTGGTCATCCTAAAAGGCTCCAAGCTCTTTTGTGAGTAGTTTGGTCAATCAAAAGCTCCAAAGGCATCTATAAGCCCTTTGGTCAAATCCTAAAGGCTTCGAGGGTTTTCTAAACACCGCTCGGTCATCCTAAAAGGCTCCAAGCTCTTTCATGAGTAGTTTGGTCAATCAAAAGGCACCAAGAGTTTCTAAAAAACTACTTGGTCAACCCAAAAGCTCCAAGGATTCTTAAAGATCACTTGGTCATCCCAAAAAGTCCCAAAGGTGCTCATAATCCCTTTGGTCAATCCTAAAAGCTCCAAGGTTTCCTAAGAATCGCTTGGTCAATTTAAAGGCTCCGAAGGCATGTACTCACCGTTTGGTCAAATATAAAGGCTCAAAAACTCATAAAAATTATAAAATCAATAAAATCCAAAAAATGGTAAAGCATAAAATCCAAAAACATTTGCATTTGCATTATGTATTTTCATTCACACATGCATTCATTTCATTGCATTGCAAATAGGCATTCATCATCCATTGCATTCCATAATAGAAGGCATTGTGTTTTTCAGTCTTACAAACGATGCCATGTTTGTGTTTTAATCATGCACCTCTGCATTTATCATAATCCATCATTCATGTGAGTAATTGTGTTTTTCAACACAACCCATAATGTTGCTATGAGAGATATACTTAGGTTTTTCGGTCACCCAACCATACCTAGAGGTCTTATCAAGAGTTGATAGAAAGCTTACTTTGCTTTTGCAGACGAGGTCTAGTTAGTATAGCCCTTAGCATATCAGAATTCTATCACTAATCAACAAACTAAACAATCCTAATAAGGACTAGGGGAAGATGAAAGCCACGAAGCAGGACCGGGTATCCTGAGGTGAAAAGAATTATTCTTGCTTATCCCCCTATGCGGACGGTATGGGAAATGTTGGCAATTGGCAAAAGGACAAGTGTATTCCCTACTCAGAATCCCTTGCTTATGATAAAATGAGCAATATCCCAGAGTGATATCCCACATCAATCCCCAAGATTGATACCCTAGATCGATATCATAGATCGACATCCCAGATTGATATCCTATATTGATATCATAGATCGATACACTCAATCGATATTACAGAAATAATTTCCCCCAAAGAAAAATCCCCAAAGGAAAGTTTCTGAAGAAAATTATCAAATGTAAATTCCAAAAAGTGAAGATCAAATGAAGATCAGAAATCAAAGCTCAAGTGAAGATCAAATGAAGATCAAAAATAAAATTTCACATCAAGATCAAATGAAGATCAGAAAGCAAGTTCCAATGAAGATCAAATGAAGATCCAAAGAAATTCAAATTCAAAGTGGAATCGACTCCCTTGCTTCACTACATATGAGCAAGTATCCCAAAAAATTGAAAAATAAAAAGAGAGGGAGCAAACTTGAATCCCTGGAATTTCCAGCACTACTGTACCTTACGCATGATGATATGTCTGATGCATTAGCACCTCGCTTATGAACAAGACCAATGTTTGAATGTGGAAGAGCTAGCTTCAGGTGTCCTATATCACCTAGTGGTCTAGTCCAACTAAAATCTAAACCTAATATTGGATAAACACTTGCGGACCCCCAATCTTAGCAATGGGCTGAAAGAATCCTGCCTAACATCGGGGTATGCTTGTGCCTTATCTTAAAATATTCATGTGCACACATAGGGATAATGAAAAGTTAGGGCCTATCCTAGCGAAAGCCTTATATTTTAGAAGTCTAGTATGGTCAGTATACAACTTTTGATAAGTCAACTAGGGTGTTTGAGTCTCATGGAAAACCTCAAAAATCTCTCTAATAGCAACAAATATCAAATATCACAAACCATCAAAGGTAAAAGTCATTGCAAATCATCAAATTACAAAGTATCCAATAAGCGATACATCATTAACAGTGAGCACAATCAAGATATAGGATAGATACTGGATGGATATCAGAAACGATATTTAGACGACCACTGACTATATTGTGCATATCATTCAAAAGTGCAAAAAGAAAATAGAATGACATATTGCATCATTCGCATCATAACATCGCATATCATTGCATTTCATATATGGGTGATTAATTGATTAAATTCTTATTATGAGGATTTCCAATTACATTCATGATTTTTACATATTTTGTGGTGTCGTCCATTAGATTGTTAAACATATATTGCATTCATTCCTTATGTTTTAAGTGATTAAAGCATACAGGTTCATTTACATCAGATTACCATCGTGTAAATAAAGCATTACATACATTAATGCATACAATAAAGCAATATCAAATATGTGTTAAAGAGAAAGCATCACATCCATATGCATCCATCATAAATAGCACATCTAAACATCTAGATCATTGCATATCATCATCATAAATAAAATAGCTATCTAGTGCATGTCATCCATACATCACATCATATAGCATCAAATTAACATAAGCATTGCATCCATGTGCATCACATAAAATCAAAAATACACAAATAAATGAGTACACATAATGAGCCAAAATGATCAAATCTCATATATATATGTGTCCATAATGAGTACATAGAGGGTACATAAAAATACCCATAGGCTAAAATCGTGTAGGTCCTCAGACCTCACACTAAAAATGATACATACAAAAATGATATAGCCTATATCAAATGGAGACCCTAGCTCTGGCCTGATCCTCCTTCATCGAAGCTCTCTTTGCCTCCCTAAGCCCCATCTCTAGGAGTCTGTCCTATAGCCTGCTCTAGAGCCTACCCTGCAATCTACTCTAGTGCATGTTGTATACCCTATTAAGGTTACTATGTCTGCCTAATCCAAAGAGGCTCCGTACATGAGAACTAATCCTCGAACTCCTATGTGATCTGGCTCCATGCATACTAGAGGACCTATGTGTCCTCTCAATCCTGTGGGTTTGATGGCTCAAACTAGCATAAGATTTTTTGGTCTCTCTGATCCTGGTTCAAGAGCTGCTCTTGTGAGTACATGTGGTTCGGGTGTCTTCTGACACCTCTCCACCTATCATTCGAATGTGATCCTCCAGTGTAGAGATGCGAGTTTCCCTCACAACTGATCATGCATTTCCCTCCTCCAAGAGGGAAGTTAGCTGCATAACCTCTGCCATGGGATCCAGATCTAAGAGAAATAGGTGAAATGGAGCTATATATGGTGCCATAACCACCTATGAGGATGAAGGAATAGCCCTCGAGTCCCTTAGTAAATCCCTCTCTGGTCACCAAATCCAACTGAGTTCATGCTAAATCATGCTCTACAGTAAGCCACTGGATCTCTATGTATACCATGGCAATTTAGGCCTTGAGGAGAGGTATTTCCTCCTCATACTCCCACCACTGTCTTTACCCATGAGTGAGCTTTGTCTCTACTATGGTGAGGCTAGTATCCCTATGTCATAGTTGAGTTTGAAGCCTCCCAACCTGGCTCTATAAATTTGCCACCTAGGCTAGCATCTACCCTACCTCACTGTATAGAGGTACCTCACCCTCATCTAGAGCCTCATCCTCAGCCTCCACTAGTGGTGCATCCTCTGCCCCCCATCCACCCTCAGTTCGCAGGCGCACATTATGCCCTTGAGGATCAGGCTCTATCGCATCATCAACCCGACCGAGAGACCCAAATCCCTATCGTTGAAATAAGGACCACCAGGTATCATACACTAGGGTGGTCCCAACCATATCAACTCTAGACTCCTAGAAATCATCTATAGTGTTGCCCAATGGTGTAGGCTACACCCACTATAGATCTATCTCTAGAACTAGTCATCTATAGATAATAGGTATCTAACCATCTGTCTCACTGAGACTGGAACAACCACTCGCTAGCCTCTATCCATGTAGGGCAATCCATAAATGGATGCCACTCAATGTCACCAGGGCTCAATGTTGCAAACTGGTTGATGTAGTGCTCAATGTCCCCTGCATGGGACCTACTTCAGAACCTCTCCTCCTTGCAGGGCTGGCATGCGATGTAGCACTGACGGTTATCATCAATAGAAGTAATCACTAGGGATAGCTTTGTAGGTTTCTCGATCTGGATATGCTGCCAACCCTATATCTATAGGAGTAGACAACAACTGATGCTTGCTCGACTCCTGCTGGTAATCTAGTATAGCTTCTGATAGAGCTAGCATAGTAATGTGCTCCTCCAGGCTAGGAGTAGTGGTTGAGCCGTGGAGCTCTGGATGACCCTCCTGACACTGGCCAAAATGTTCTAGGGGATCCTCATGCTCGAGGAGTATGGAATGATAATATGCATGATCAGATGCATAAAAATAGCCTCTTGAATAGAGAAGACTTGCTCCCCATACCAGTAGCCAATATGAACACCTCCATGGTCGATCTTTCGTTGGGCCTCTAGGCTTCGATAGCTGAATATCTCATCAAAAATAGCTCCCATGCTCCAAAAAGTAGAGGAGTTGATGGCCTCGCCATAAATAGGGATCTGAAAGATCCTATAGACATCCTCAAGAGTGATGGTCATTACACCTGTCGACAGGTAAAATGTTTTGGTCCAAGCATTCCACCTCTGGGCCAACATAGTCATATAAGCTTGATCTACCCTGATAGTGGGTAGATTCAAAACATAGTCAAATCCTATAGCCCTAAACCACCCCCACTCCCTGACAGTCAGCAGTGGTCAAAGAGTTTTAAGGAGCTCTAGCTCCCTAGCTCTAGAGGTCAGTCTCTGCAAAGAGATATAGTATAAGGAAAAATCTAACTAAAGGCTAATAAAACAACTAAAAATGACCTAAAAAGAGATAGATAAAGAAAAAAATAGCTAACAATACAAAATTATGCTAAGCTTGATCAAAAATTTTAAATAATACATCTCATAGGTGTGTTATACTTACAATGGCACTGAGAGGGGGGTGAATCAGTGTAGCTCTTTAATCATGAATTAATAGCTCTAAAAATAGCAGCAGTTAAAACTTATAAATAGATATAGCAAGTACAGCAAGATAACATCACACAACACAAGATTTTAACGAGGTTCACCAATGTGGCTACTCCTCAAAAATGACTGCTTGGACTACCATCCAAATCTAGCCTTTGCAAAGCAACAACTTTTACAAATAGTTTACCAAGACCCACTGGAAGGAGCACCAACCCCCGATTTATCCGTACCAACAGAAAGGAGCACCAACCCCTAATTTGCCAGCACCAACTAGAAGGAGCACCAACCCCTTATGCCAAGCACCAACTTGGACTTCAAATCTAAAACTTAGAAGAATGATAGTAAGATACCTTTGCCTTTAACAAGACCCTAACTGGTATGCTTCACTTTTTTGTCCTGTGCGCACTCTGCTCTCTCTGCGCTATCACTTCGCACAATATGGTGCTTAACTATCGAACGTTCGTCTTCTCCCCTTTGCGCACTCTACTTCCTTTGCGATATTTGCACTTAGAATGATTCGACGAATTGCACTCTGCTCTCTATGACCGAACTTTGCACTCTTTGCACTATCTTTGAACGTCGCACTTCTTAACATACCAAACTCTTCAAAAAAACCTTCCTTTTATAACAATATTTTCAAGATCAAAAACCTAATCTTAGTCGACTGTAACCCTAATCTTCATCGACTGCAAACCCTAATCTTTGTTGGCTGTAAACCCTAATATTCGTCGGCTAACATTGGTCTTCGTCGGCTTCAACTGCCTCTGTAACTCTTCTGTTGTTGTTGCCGCGAAAACATAACATGTCACGATATCGTGACACTTTTGCCTTTTTACTTTCTCTCTCCTTCCTTAGTCATGAAAATGCGACATGTCGCGATATCATGAAACTTTTTCTCCTTAGCGCTTTATCTTGCCTTTGGGTCGCGAATACGCGATATTTCGCGATATCGTGGCACTTTTTCTCTTTAGCACTTTCTCTTGCCTTTGGGTCGCGAAAACTCGACATGTCGCGATATCGTGACACTTTTTCTCCTTGTGCTTTCTCTTTGCCTTCGGGTCACGAAAACCCGACATGTCATGATATCGCGACATTTTTTCTATCGGACTCTCTCTCCTGCATTATGTCGTGAAATCGTGACACTTTTTCTCTCGGACTCTCTCTTTTGCAACATGTCACGAAATTGTGACACTTTTTCTTTCGGACTCTCTCTCCTGCATTATGTCGTAAAATCATGACACTTTTTCTTTTGGACTCTCTCTCCTGCAACATGTCACGAAATCATGACACTTTTTCGTTCGTACAACCTTCCTTGCAATATGTCACGAAATCGTGACACTTTTTCGTCTGTACAACCTTCCTTGCAATATGTCACAAAATCGTGACACTTTTTCGTCCGTAAAACCTTCTTTGCAATATGTCACGAAATTGCAACATTTTTTCATTCGTACAACCTTCCTTGCAATATGTCGCAAAATCGTGACACTTTTCCTTCTTTGCCTTCCTGCTCTCTTCAAGTTGCAAAAATGTGACATGTCGCGAAATCGTGACACTTTTCCTTCTCTGCCTTCCTGCTCTCATCAAGTCGCAAAAATATGACATGTCACGAAATCATGACACTTTTCCTTCTTTGCCTTCCTGCACTTTTCGAGTCGTGATAATGCGATGTGTCGTAAAATTGTGACACTTTTCCAACTTGTTCTCTTTCTTCGAACTTGTCGCAAAATCGCAACACTTCATCCTGCTTTCTCTTTTTCTTCCAACATGTCGCGAAATCACGACAGTTTTTCCACTTGCCTTTTTGTCCGCCAACATGTCGCGAAATCGCAACAGTTTTTCCACTTTCCTCTCGTTTTTCCACTTGCCTTTTTGTCCGCCAACATGTCGCGAAATCGCAACAGTTTTTCCACTTTCCTTTTTCTTTGCCAACATGTCACGAAATCGCGACAGTTTTTCCACTTGCCTTTTTCTCTGCCAACATGTCGCGAAATCGCGATAGTTTTTCCACTTGCCTTTTTCTCTGCCAACATGTCGCGAAATCGTGATAGTTTTTCCACTTGCCTTTTTCTCTGCCAACATGTCACGAAATCGCGACAGTTTTTCCACTTGCCTTTTTCTTTGCCAACATGTCACGAAATCATGATAGTTTTTCCACTTGTATTTTTCTTTGCCAACATGTCGCGAAATCGCGACAGTTTTTCCTGCTTCTTCTCTCTCTTTCAACATGTCACGAAATGGCAACAGTTTTTCCAGCTTTTTCTCTCTTCCAACATGTCGCGAAATCATGACAATTTTTTTTCCTGCTGTATATGTCGTGATATCGCGACACTTTTCTTACTTGTCTTTTTCTTTGATCTTTTTGCACATGGGCTACTTATGTCTTCTTGGAAACTCACTGTCCATACTCTGAATAACCTTTGGACTCCTGTCTTCTGCATCTGACTAGCCTTTGAACTTCCTGTCCACTACATCAATAGATCTATCTGACTGTGTTGACAACAATGGCAATCCTGTTGTTGCACCTTGCTCAACAAGGTGCAATAAATTGCATTAACTACCAAGAAAATCACAAAAAATTGAAAATTTTGAAAACTTTTCCATAAAAAAGGGAACCGCAGGTCAAACCCATGGTCCGCACAATGATTAATTTTTTGACCGTTGTAATTCAAACCTCACCATAGCTGATACCTGTGGTCCCCAATCTGTCAAAGGGGAACCATAGCTAGCAGCTGCGATCTAGGAATATGACCCATTATGGGTATTTTCCTAGCTGATAAAACAAAAAAAATAATAATAATTTAATCTAAAGCTAGCCTAACCTAGCGTGTGGTTCATTGCCAATAGTTTAATGTGATTGATTAACCAATTAATTAATTTGGTTCATTTTATTGGTAATGAATGCAAGGACTCAATTTTGAATTACCTTACCCGCACTAAGGCCTCGGCTAGAAGAAGGTTATTCGCGGTCTGCCATCCTGATGTGTGTAGGGTAGTAGGTTTTAGTTTGTGTCAAGTTTAACTCTCACACCTCTCAGAGATCTTCAAGTTGCAGTCATTGTCAAGGAATAATGAGGAATTTTAAAAATGATAAATTTTTAAACCTTTTTCCTATTTCCATCGAACCACAGCTAACACCCGCGGTCCCAAGATTAGGGTTTTTCACCCACGGGTCAGACCTGCGGTTCCCAAAATTTAAAATTTTGAACCGCAGAATGTACCCACTATTTGCATCTGGTATCAAAAATAGCAAAATCCCATCATGGGAGGGTCTTAAAAGATAAATCAATGTCTCCTAATGGATCAAATTTTAATAAAAGCAATCAATTTGCAAATTTGGTGATAATCAAGCACCAAGATCCAATTAAAAATAAAATATCTGGCTAAGATTATAAAGTACATTCAACCGAGGTCTTCGCAATGACAATCCTTTCATGGAGAGTCACACCTCCCATCCAAATAAATAAATTCAATTCAAATTCAAAATATTTAAAAAAAATCAAATAATCAAAAGCCAAATGCACCTCATATTTAGTTATTTACTCTATACACTTGGTGGTTGCAGCGACTTGCGCTCCATGCAATCCAATGAGATGAGTAAATAACCATAAGGACATTTGGGGCAAAAATTTCATTGTTGATTTGATATGCTTCTTTTTAAATTTTGAAGAAGGCCTTTGAGGTTGGACTACTCCACGGGAACAAGGTGTTTCATGTCATTTCTTCTATGACATCTTTTTCAGCAAATCATTGAAAATTGTGATTCAACACAAAACTCATTGGATTATGCATCATTTTGATTTCCTAAGATGGCTATTGTAACCCAACTGCTCCATGGGATAGCAATGTGCAATTACTATTAACAGTTGGAATCATAATTTGAACTAGGCTTAGCCAAGTAATTAAGTGCTTAATTCTAAGTTTGTTTAGATCTTTCATGGTGGTCAAGCGACCTCATCGCTTCATACATTGTCATTACCTCATCGACTCGTCGCTTGATGGGGTAGTCATAATATCAAACCATAATAAAAATCAACAGAAGATATCTAAAATTCTAGATCCCTTGATCTTGTCAAAATTGTGTTCATCCTTACGAATCACTATCAACAACTATCATAAGCTTACCCCTTTGCTTGGGGAAAATAGAAAATATGATAATTAGTTTGTAACTCTCATTCTTTCGATTATATAGGCCTAACTCATATTGTAGCACCAAAGCTACTCGAATGTCTGATGACAAGTGCAAACTCTGTCAAAATTTAAGTCTTTCACCCAGTTGGAAGCAATGATTCCAGGATGCGCGTCCTTTTTCTAAACCTGAGGCATCTAATGTTGATCCAACTAATGATCATCATAGAACCTTCGACATCATTTTAGGAGGTTTATTTTTGCTCACGCGTTGTTCGATCTCATAATGCATCTCAAAAGGGGCATATGTAGACACCTAAAACACGTCATGTCGATGGCGACTACTCATATGGACATGCTACAAGACCATATGGAATATCTTGGATAGACTCCAAGATAGAGCAATGGTTCTAACCACTCAATTTGGGTTGGCCTATTCAGTCTGAATCATAGATGAGACCTAAAATCTACAAATTGAACCGCGGTTGACACCTATGACTTACAGTTTGGACCATAGTTGTCACTTGTGGTCTTAACTGAAGTTCAGTTGGCTTCATCCAAGCCAAATCGGTTTGAACGGCCATTTGATCTAGAAGAAGGCAATTAAAGTATGAAAGCTTTCAATCCAACTGTTCTAACCATCCCTTCTTGTTCTTGGTTTCTCCATGAATCCACCCCTAGCCCTCGGGTAGTCCTATAAGTAACCCTCCAAAATAGGGCAAAGATATAGAGAGTGCATGGGAGATTAGAGTAGTGAAACCCTGTCAAGTTGTGCACTCACCTGAGAGTATTTAGAGAGATTTGTTGTCAATTCCTTTGCTAATTCATCAAGCATCATGTCAATTTGTGCCATGGATGCCCTAAGGAGATAGAATACCAAGAAACACCAATTTGGAAAATGGAGGCCCTATCGAGTAATTCAACTGTAAAATCTATTAGAGGACACGGAGGTGACCCTTGATCATCAATTTGGCAAGGAGGATCAAACCCACTACCCTAGAATTGGAGGGCAAACCTACTTGGTTGCAGGTCGCGGTTGTCAGCCATGGTTTATAGTGCAGATCACTCATCAGAGCTATGGTTTGCAACAGGTGTGTTGTGGTTGCTCCACAACACACCCCAAAATTGGGGACCCACCTGTTTTACATGCTTTCCAAGAAAACTGCAGTGGCCCATAGGCTAAAGATCAAGGAAAAAAGAAAAATATCACAAAAGAGAAGAAGTGTCGCGATATTGCGACATGTTGCTCCGTCGCGGCTAGAAATGAAAATTGTCGCGATATCGTGACATGTTGCTCCGTCACGACTAGAAATTAAAAGTTGTCACGATATCGCGACATGTCACGTTTTTGCGGTTCAGACAAGCGAAGTGTAGTGGAACGAAAAAGTGTCACGATTTCGTGACATGTCACGTTTTCGTGGCCAAGAGTAACAAAATGCAGCAGGATGAGAAAATGTCACGATTTCACGATGTGCTGTGAAATCGTGGTTCATAAAGGAGAAAGAAGATAAGGCGCCAAAATTATCGCGATATCGCAACATGTCATGAAATCGTGGTCAAAGCAGTCAGAACAGGGCAAGGAGAAAAAACGTCGCGATATCGCGACATGTCAGGTTTTTGTGGCATAAAAGTGAGGAAGGAACAAATAAAAGAAATTGTCATGAAATCGCAATAGGTTGCGTTTTCGCGATCTATCGACGACCATAGAGGTGAAGATAGCAAAATGTCGCGAAATCGCGACATGTCTCATTTTTGCAATTCACGATGACTGACAAGCTAAGCAAGGGAAATGTGTCACGAAATCGTGACATGTCACGTTTTCACGACCGAGAGCAGCCAAAATGAACATAGAGGAAAAACGTCGCGATATCACGACAGGTCACGTTTTCACGGCTCCAAGTAGTGAGATGGTATGGAAAGAAGAAGAGTTGTGATTTCGCGATAGAAAGCAGCGAGATAGTACGAAATAAGAAAGTTTCATGATATCGTGACAGGTTGCATCCTCGCAGCCCGAAAGAGAAAAACGTCGTGATTTCACGACAGTTTGCATCTGCACAGCCCGAAAGAGAAAAACATCACGATTTCATGACAGGTTGCATCTACACAGTTCGAAAGAGAAAAACGTCGTGATTTCGTGACAGGTTGCATTTGCACAACCCGAAAGAGAAAAACATCGTGATTTCACAACAGGTTGCATCGGCATAGCCGAAAAAGAAAAATGTCACAATTTCATGACAGGTTGCATCTGCACAGCCCGAAAGAGAAAAATATCATGATTTCACGACAGGTTGCATCTGCATAGCCCGAAAGAGAAAAACGTCACGATTTCGTGACAGGTTGCATCTGCACAGCCCGAAAGAGAAAAGCATCACGATTTTGCGACAGGTTGCATTTTCTCGGCCCGAAATACAAAAAGGTCACGATATTACGACATGTCTCATTTTTGTGGTGCATGAAGGCAGACAAGGCTGCTGACAGAAAAATGTCACGATATCGTGACATGTCTCATTTTCACGATACAGGTAGAGGAGCAAAGCTGCATACATATATACGTCACGATATCGCGACATGCTTTTTTTTGTCATGATTTACAGGGGGGCATTATGGACATGCAAGGAAGCACTGAACACGTGGCATAAAGGTGTAAGGGTTACCAAATGGTTACAGTTAGCAAAGAAGATCAAATGTTTCGGCGCTCGAACAAAATCCAGAAATAATGAAGAGTCGGGGAAGACGTAACGAAAAGATCTGGGAAATGAAATGAAGGGTCACAGAGTGAAACAGATAACCATACCAGAAAGCTTAAAAGTAGAATCCAATGACAGATACAGGGGTCAAAAATCACAGCGGGCAAAGTTGTAGAGTTGAGGGTGATAAGCCATTCTCGGCCTGCTTTTGGAGCATTTTCCTCCACTTGTTCTAGTTTTGTCAAAACTGGAAACATTCTGTCATTGTAAACTGATACATTCTTTTTAATACAAAATTACAGAGAGTTGCATCTCATGGGCAAGAAATAAGGAGTTATTTTCTGCATGCAAGATTGAATGTTTATCTTTCCCCTTTCAGATTTTTAGGCTTATAGATGGAGTTTAATGCAAGTTGTCTTGGTTGCTTCATGCGAATGTCTAAATGCGGGAAACCGTAGTTAAAACCCTAGAAACCAGCACTTAGCTTATCTGGATTGTGCATGTTTGTAGGTTCAATAGGTTAGGTTGTATGCAAAAAACCTCATATCTTCGGTTTTGTCGAATAGGATTGCAGCATTCTGAATGTACTTTAGTTACATTCTCTTTGCATTTTATTTTCACTTCTTTATTTTTTTGCATTGTATTTCACAGGAAATTTTATTTTATTTTAATTACAGTCATTCAAATAAAAAATTGAAAATCTACCAAAATCTGAAAACAAAATAGTTTTATCATTAATATTGATTCACATCGAATTCATTCGGATCAAACGAACAATCATTGAAGTGTCAAATAAAATAAACTAGATGTGCCCCTTGTTTATAGTTACTTGCAATTACTAAGGTATTCCAAGCATTCAAATTGAACAATATTATTTGTGCAAAATGCTAACATAGCGGAGACCTTGGAGAAGTTACTTGTTTAATTTCTTTGCAAGAGGGGATTTGGAACCCAAATCCTATTGGAGAGTGTGTTTTCACAATCGGGTGAAAATACCACTCAACATATTGGCGCTAGAAGGAGGGCCGAATTGGTTTACTTTATTTTGATTTTCATACAGAAGTAATGTGTTTTTTTATTCGATTTTGAAATCATTTCTTAAATCTCATTAACGACTAAACTGCAGCATTTTTTGTGTTGCAGGTTTTCTTGGAGATATCGAGAGTTTCGTCAGGCAGGCTGGACCCACCGCGTCTTATCGCGACTAGGTCCCAAACAACTAGGGAAACCATATTCCATAACCTTACACTCACTTGTACTCCAAAAAATAAAACCAAGCAAGCTGTAAACCTACCAGATAGCCTTGTCACAAAAGATCTTTCTGCTTCAGGAACATCGAGCGGACCTACATCGGTGGTATCAATTACCACAAGCGTACCTATCGTCAGTACCATTTCCACCACTCTTGTAGGGTTGTCCTCATCAATTCTGAGTCAAATGGCCCAACCTCCAGCAGCTCCTTGGTACAAATCTAATAATATCCCTTTGAATATTGCAAGGGATATCCATGAAATCCCTAAGAAAATAGAAATATTATTGCCCATATATAAACCAGATGGCCCAAGAACTGCAGAGGAGCATATCCAAGCCTATAGGGATGTTTTGATAAGGTTGCAAGTCCAACATGAATATTTGGCTTGCATAATTTTTCCCATGAGCCTAGATCCAGTAGCCTATGAATGGTATATATGCTTGCCTACTGGTTCAATCACTTCATGGACGCAAATGGAGAATGTCTTTGTCAATCATTTTAGGTCACCGTTGGATCCCGCAACCATCTACAATCAATTTATTACATGCAAAAGGGTCCAGGGTGAACCAATCAGAACCTTTAATCAGAGATTCCAAAAATTTTATAATAGAGCAGTTTGGCATTTTGCCATAGACCCCGAGTAGCTTTACAAATCTATTTTGGGGCATTGGATCCGATGACAGCGATGTTTGCCAGGAAAAATCTATTGGCAATTTTGGGTACTTTGGGTACATTGCCTTTGCTCAAGTGTATAAGTTGTCATTGATGTCAAAAGGCATTTTTGTGTTGATATCAAAAAGAGTGTGATGTCAAAACTATCTTGAGAAGCTTCATAATGTTAAAGGGTTTTTATTAAAACCATGGTGACAAGGTTAAAGGTTTTTCTTAAAACCATTTGGACTCATTAAGGGTTTTTATTAAAACCAAGCTTAACTTAATGCAAAGGTTTTTACTTCTTGAAAAACCTTGAAGGTCCTTGTTTATTATTAATAATTAAATTAACTCAAACCTTTAACAAAGGTCTAAGTTTAATTTATTATTAATAAAATAATAATTATTATTATTTTAATTATTATTGAAGGGTCTTTTAACCCTTAAGCGACGCACATAAAGAATTCTTTCGCTGACGTGTTGCCATCGTTGGAGGAGCGCCGACATCAAACAATTAAGGAGAAATGGCTATATAAGGGGGGATGATTTTCTAAAGTAATTGTACTATTGATCGATGCAATTTCGTAGCTTTGTGTCCTCCGAAAAAGTGATGTTTTTCATTGTATTTCATTGTCCATCCATATTGAATTGCCCAAGCTTTTCTTGCGCTTGACTTCCGACAGATTGCGTTTCTCTGACATTTGATAAGACTGCGAACTATGTTTTCTGGGAGTTACGTTTTTGGACAGTGCTCATGATGATGGTGGTGGCTTGAGGAAAATGTTTACGTTTTCAAATCCTTGGCGATTGAAGGAAGACAACACATAGGATTACATTATATTTTTCATTGGGCACTTGTGCTCCAATGGTGGTGATGTGTTGAGTGAAGAAGCATTGGGCAGAGGTGCCAATTTTGACCCATGTTGTGGGCAATTTCATCTTGGTCATGATGCACGAGGATAGCAGTAATGAAAGCGCTTTAGCATTTGTGGTGGTGTTATTCATTTTCTCCAAAGGTTGGAGAACTAAGGTTGGCCAAGGTATATCTTTTATTATTTGCTTGGAGTATTTTGAGTTGACTTGGCAAATATAATTGATGGAGGTATAAGGTTAAGTTGTCATATTTTGCTTTGACATTATTTTATTGATGTTTAAAGAAGTGGAGCTAAAAGGTGTAATAAAGGAAATTTATATTATTGCTCATTTCTTTTTATTCTAACCCAAACTTGGTTGGAAGTTTGAGAGTTGTGTGTGGTGACAGCTTGAAGGTTTAATTATTTTCTACTCCAATAAGGTATGGGCACATTCTTCTTATGAGTATGATTGGTGTATGATTTGTTCAAGAGTTGGATAGATCTGACCGACAGAGGAAGACTTGTACTAGACCGACTGACTGTGTTTGGTACAGAGTTCTTTGAAGCTGCTGTGGACATGATCATAGAAGGCAGATGTCTCTTAGGCTAAGCATTGAGGACAAGAGGTCTTCGATGGAAAGGAGTTCCACATGCTAGCAAGAGGTAGAGACAGTTGATCTTCTGAGGGATCATATCCAGAGCAGAGGGTAAGGTATCTCCTTTGAGCAGAGGCTCATAAATTCTAATTGGGGGAAGGTATCTCCTTTGAGTAGAGGCTCATAAATTCAGATTGGGGGAAGGTATCTCCTTTGGGCCGAGGCTCATAAACATTGTAATTGGGAAGGTTTCCCAAAGAACTTTGAGATAACTTTTAGAGAAAAGTTTTGTGGACGTAGCCTAACCATTCCGGATGAACCACGTTAAAATTGGTGTCACTTTGTGGATGATTTTGTGCATTGTTTTGATATTGCTTTGGGTATATTGCTTTACTATTTTGAAGTATAAAGGAAAAATTAAAAAGAGGTCTTATACTGTTCACCCCCCCTCTCAGTATAAGCTTGTGTTCTTCAAAATCCTCAAGTCACCACGCTCGCCTTAGCTTACAATGAAGCTATGACCATCGAGCAGCAAATGACACCACAGGGCTATGGGTTTCCCCAGATGCCTATGATGGGACAATATGCTCCATATGGTCAAGCTCCCATGGTAAATCAGATCATGGCACCACAAATTCCAAACATGAATTATTTCCCATATCAACAACCATATCCACCAGCACCTGCCTATGCACCCATTTCGATCCAACCGATCACATCCATTCCACCTGTTCCCGCATTTTTGCAAAATAGTCAATCGACTATGCAAGGAACCAGCCAAGTTAATTCTCAAGCTATAGTTCCTTTCCCAAATCCAACTCCGATCCAAAGTGTAAATCCATATATGAATCAAATTCCTCAAAATTCGACTCAAATGTTAAATCAAGATCCCATGAATTATGCAAACCCAACGGGAACTAACAATAATGTAGCTCCATCGAAAGAGATTTATTCGGATGTTGAAGAGCTCAAGAAGATAGTTCATAAACTGAGTAATGACATGGTTCAAAAACAAAAGTATGAGTCCCATGCCCCTCACTCAAATCAAAATTTTAACAATATAGGGAGACATTGGAACACAAAGCCAAACAATGGATGAGTACCTGCCCCTATTGCCAATCAACTAGATACTTCACGGGACCCAGTCAATCCAGTTCCCTTTTGAATATTTCTAATTTTGCGTGGGAAAAGGGGTGCAGATTGCACAATACAAAAGAGCACAATGAGAGGAATTGTCTTGAAATCGCTAGATACACTCATTGTCTCCAAGCCCAAGTAGATGACCTGGAACTTGTGCCAAATGAGGATCCACCCCAACATCAAGATGATAACATTATGGTGGTGGAAACTTTATACCGTCAAGAAGGTGAAAGTGAGGAAGAAGAAGATGAAATTTTGGAATAGGAGGTGCAAGATTTTCAAGATTTTAGAAAGGGGAATCATGGATATCATTTGAGAAGTAAATCTAAAGCCCCTAAAACATCATAAACACCACCAAATAACTCTATCCTTCCTCTGGATACTAAGGCAGATAATAATCCTCCTCCTCCACTTAGAAGAGAAATGTCTAATGACGTGCAGAAGACAGTCAAATTTGAAAAATCAAAGTATGACATAGTGGAGGATCTAAAGAATTCCAAATCAAGCCTTTCGTTCTTAGAAGCGGCCAGATTTCCTAGCCAAAAAGAATAATTGATAAAGGCTCTGAACTCACCTAATCAAGTGTGGAAGGGAAAGGAAGTTGAGTCCCATTTGATTTTACGAAAGGAGAGACGGGATGTCCCACCATTCTTATTGACTCTGAGAATTGCTGGTAAGAATTTGCATAATTTTTTGGTGGACACGGGTGCCACGAGCAATCTCATGCCTTTAGATATATGTCAAATGCTAGGTCTACAGCCTGTTTCATCCAAATGCAAGGTTTTGCAATTAGACCGATCTGAGGTAAATGTGGTAGGGACCCTATATGATGTCAAAATTCAACTAAATTCTAAACCCAGGGTCCAACAAGTGGTCGACATTCTGGTTGTTAATATCCCAAGTAGATATGGAATGCTACTTGCAAGGGATTGGATGAAAACTTTGAACGGCTATTTTTCAACCGATTGCTCATAGATGTGGCTACCCTGGAAAGGAATCGCGAATCAAATCATAGTAGAAAATGAACCGAGGCTTAAGGAAATCATAACAAAATTTAATAATCCAAATGAAGTTCAGTATTCTAAACCAGAGTTGGGGGTTTATGCATTTGATGTTGAAGAAGCTACCGAAGAGCCTAAAAGGGAAACATCTCATGGTAGCTCTCTTGAGGGAAATAATTTCATATGGTTGCTTAGGTTTGATGGATCCAAATCCAAACAGGGAGCAGGAGCCGGAGTCAAGCTCACTTGCATTGGAAGTAAACCATTATTGTCTGCTTATATACTACAATTTCCTTGCATGAACAACATGGCAGAATATGAAGCACTAATTTTTGGTTTACAACTGGCGTTGAGCAAAAAGGTTAAATGCTTGAAAGTATTGGGAGATTCTGAACTGGTAGTCAAACAGATTAAATGACAATATACATGTCACGATAAGAGACTGACCTTTATAGAACTAGGGTAATGGACCTCATTGAGGAATTTGATGCTTTCGATATAGTCCTTATTTCTAGAAAAGGAAATCGCATAGCAGATTCTCTTACAGTCGTCGCGGGCATGTTAAATTCAGTTGATATAAAAAGGTGTAAAAATTTCTCCATCGAATTAGTTCCTTGTCCATCGATACCTGATAATGTCAAGAATTTCCAAGTTTTTGAAAATGATAGACACATATTCAAATTTGTCACGAACTCAGGTATTTTTGAAAACTAGGTGATTGATGAGGAGCAAAGATGGCAAGAAGAAGCAGAAAATGAAAGTGAAACTACATGTCAATCCAAAAAAATACCTAAATATAGTTTCATTAGAGAAAATGTTCGATATGGGATACAAGGCCAGAAAAGAAAAAAAAGGTTCCACTCCCCAAAGATGCATGTGATCTAATTAATCTAAGGAGTGCATACAATCCATGGGAACTGTACATCGCAAAGGCATGTACAGCTGAAGAAAGAGAAAATATAATACATGCACTAAAACACTACATGGATTGCATTGCTTGGAATTATAATGAATTGAAAACATACAACCAAAACGTCATTACACATACCATCCCTCTAAAGCCGGACTCCAAGCCTTTCAGACAAAGACATCGAGTTGTTAACCCGCTATTGGAGCCCTTAATAGAAAATGAGGTCAAGAGATTATTGGAAGCAAAGATTATTTTTCCTGTTAGGCACTCAACTTGGGTCGCTAACCTCGTTCCAGTAAGAAAGAAGAGCGGAGAGATTAGGCTATGTATAGATTTTTGAAATCTTAACAAGGCCTCTCAAAATGATAACTACCCATTGCCATCTATTGATGAAATTTTACAAAAAGTGAATGGATCTGAAATGATGTCTTTTCTTGATGGATATTCTGGATATAACCAAATTCTTATTCATCCCAATGACAGGATGAAAATAGCCTTCACAACCAAATGGGGGACGTTTGCCTACAGAAGAATGTCATTTGGACTGTTAAATGTTGGTGCAACATTTCAACGTGCCATGGACTATGCATTCAAAGGGCTCATAGGCAAGTGTATCATTGTGTATGTGGATGATATTCCAGTATTTTCAAAGAAAAGAGAAGACCATGTCAAGGATTTGAAAAGGGTTCTTCAAAGATGCAAAGAGCATGGAATTTCTTTAAATCCCAAAAAATGCATCTTTGGAGTAACAGAAGGAAGACTACTTGGTCACATCATTTCAAAAGAAGGTATATCCATTGATCCAAAAAGGATAGAAGCTATCCAACACTTGCCTCTCCCGGGTAGTAAAAAGGAGTTGAGATCTTTCTTTGGGCAAATTAATTTTGTGAGGAAGTTTATTTCAAGCTTCACTGAGATAGCCAAACCGTTTAACAAGATGCTCAAGAAGGATGTAGATGTCATATGGAAGGAGGAAAGTAGGGTGGCCTTTCAAAACATTAAGGATGCCATTTCCAGAGCCCCTACCCTCATAAGTCCAAACTATGCTAAACCTTTCTATATTTATGCTTTCGCATCGAAACACTCTTTTGCAAGTGTCTTGACCCATAAAGGTGAGGATAGCGCAAAAAATCCCATAGAATTTTTAAGTGCTCCTTTAAAAGATGCTCAATTGAGGTATTCTATCCTCGATAAGCAAATGTACACATTTTTTAAAATGGTGAAAAATTTCTAACATTACATTGTGCACAGCAAAGTTTTTGCCATTATGCCTGACTCTGCTATCAAAACTATGTTTTTACAGAACGAGCTAGGTGAGAAAAGAGGTAAATGGATTTCTACTATCCAAGAATTTGATCTTGAAATCCAACCTATGAAGCTAGTTTGAGGATAGGGACTTGTGAAGACGATTGCTGAGAATAATCCGCAAATGACATGCCAATATTCAAATGCAGAATACATTTCTAAAGATGACTGGTATGTTGACATTGTACATTTTCTATTAAACGGTAAGTGCCCATCCAATTTGAATTCCACTCAAAGAAGGGCTTTAAGACTTAAATCTGTTAATTATCTGATTAGATCTGGTGTTCTTTATAAGAAAAACCACGAGGGGATTTACTTGAGATGCCTGAATAAAGAAGAAGTTGCCAAGGTTCTGCAAGAATTTCATGGGAAATATGGAACTGGCCATGGTGTGGCAAATGCTATAGCGCATCAAATCCTGAGAGCAGGATACTATTTGCCTCACATTTTTAAATATGCACACGCTCATGTATGATCTTGCCACATTTGTCAAGTAGTTGCCAACAGAGAAAGAGACGCAGCCATGCCATTACAACCTATAGTTGATATGAGACCATTCGCACAATGGGGATTAGATTTCATTGGGGTTATTAACCCAAATTCTTCTGATTCCCATAAATTCATACTAATAGCTATAGATTATTGTACAAGGTGGACAAAAGCAGTTCCTACAAAACATGCCACTACAGATGTTGTAATAAAATTCCTTGAGGATCACATCATAACAAGATTCGAAATGCTTGATTCTATCGTTAGTGATAATGGTAAAGCTTTTGTTTCCACGCAATTTATAGATTGGGCATACGATAATAAAGTGAGTTTAAAATTTGCATCTAATTATTACCCTCAAGGAAATGGTTTGGCTGAATCCTCAAACAAAAATTTGTTGAATATCATTAAGAAATTACTGGAAAGGAACCCTCGATATTGGCACAGCCAATTAAAGTTTGCTCTTTGGGCAAATAGGACCAGAATAAAAGACTCAATAGGAAACACACCTTATCATTTGGTCTATGGACAAGACCCAATCTTTCCTGCAAACTTGAAGCTGCAAACCCTACATTTCATGCAAGAATACTTGGGAACAGATAACCACACTGAAGCCAAACTAAGTCATTTACTGCACCTCGATGAAAAAAGGGATGAAGCCATGATTCACATGAATAAACACCAAGAGGTTGTTAAAAGATGGTTTGATGAGAAGAGCTAAAATCAAGTCCTTCGAATTTTAGATTTGGTCTTACTGTGGGATAAAAGACATGAAGAAAAGGGAAATCATCAAAAATTTGATTGTCTTTGGTTAGGCCCTTATCAGATTTTGAAAATTCTAGGGAAAAATACCTTCAGGTTGAGAACTTTAGAAGGGAAGGATCTGGCATTACCAGTTAATAGGCATGTTTTAAAGCACTATTTTAGCCCTTAATTCGTAGGAGATTGGTATTATATTTTTTCGGTTTTGGTATGGATTTTCAAATTTTGTTTTTTTTTAGGATTGCTAGTCTAGTTAGGATTTAAGTTGTGTGTTTGATTTCATTTGACATGTTTGGTTTGTTTATAAAAAAAAATGATGAAAAAAATGTTTTTGAGGTGTTAACTTATGTCTTAGACTTGGAGTATATGAAACATCAAAATTGTATTGCAGAAAGCTCCACGAATATTGCAAACACATTAAAGAATATCGTTTGGAACTTGTGATGCATGAAGTTGTCTGTTTTTCACATTATGGTAAAGTAGGTGATATATGCTCCATCCGCATTTCAAAAGAAGCAATGCATTCATATCTCATGTTACATTCCACACTGCATATATATTTCATCTCAGTTGCATCTTCATGTCATGTACAATCATTGAAAAGGTGTTGAATCCTCTTAGGGTTATTACATAACATATATTAAAAGGATCCTAAGGTTGGGAACTGATGCCCGAACTATCTTGAACCAAGCACGTTCTACGCATATTAAAGAGAATCTTGAGTAAAATGGTCAAAACCATACTTGGAAGAAAAGGTGAGGCGAAAGGAATATTTTGTGTCTGTCCTATCATGCAACATAATTCTTAAAACAGTGGTTTTTACCACTCCCATAATGCGTAAAGCCTAAAATCATAGTAGTAAGGATAGGGTTAAATCCTCATCAAACTTAGGTTGAGGATCCGATTCCCCAAAGCTCTGATTTGACCTTCATGGAGTAGTAAGGATAGGGTCTAATTCTCATCTCACTTAGGTTGAGAATCCGATTCTCCAAAGCTCTAATTTGACCTTCATGGAGTAGTAAGGATAGGGTCTAATTCTCATCTCGCTTAGGTTGAGAATCCGATTCCCCAAAGCTTCTATTTTGCTCATTCAAGAATCTAAAATTCCAAAGTAAATATCTTTCATTTCTTTATTAATTTTGGATTGGAAGGATCGTACTACATGTCCCTTGCAAGGATGGGTAGTCATCCCCAAGATCCAAGAAATCAAAAGTAGAGTCAAATCATGGATTATGAGGTTAATCTCCATCGGGGCTATAGACGCCTAGTTGGCAATGGAGTATGCTCATGCGTGGCAACATGTCTTGTCTAAAAACAAGACCACTGACTACTCAAATGAACAGGCTAGCTTGACAGTTTCATCCATAACAGGTTAAATCATTTTGTTCAAGATGAGGTAATGAACTCCAAATCAGAATAGTAAGGATAGGGTTAAATTCCCATCTCACTTAGGTTGGGAATCCTATTCTCCAAAGTTCTGATTTCACTTACACTTGCACATGGGTTCAAGATGGTAGTGACACATAACCAACTTTGGGATCTAATAAATTAATTCAGTATACATATATTTATTTGGTCCTAAGAGGGTTTGACAGTTTTAATATGTTTGTTCATGATATTAGAAGGTTTGAGCCTTTTCAAATTAGGTTGTTATATCTTTAGCATCTTCATCATACATCAAATCTTGCACAAATCATTCATAGCCTTGCATGCAAATCATAAGTGAAACTGACAATGGAATGTTGATCAATTTCAAGTGATAGGGAATGAAACACATTGCACACACCGAGTTGATACTTAATGATTCTGATGATTCATGTATTTCTAATCTATTGGCATTTGTTTATATTTCTTATGCGCTAACGCCTGTTTCTGAGTTTATATACTTCCAGGTTAGGTTCTCACCAAAATGCTCAGGAGCATTTGACAGTAGAGTCACCATTTGTTGTGGCTGCTCCACAACACACCCCAAAATTGGGGACCCACCTTTTTTACATGCTTTCCAAGAAAACTGCAGTGGCCCATAGGCTAAAGATCAAGGAAAAAAGCAAAATATCACAAAAGAGAAGAAGTGTCACGATATCGTGACATGTTGCTCCGTCGCGGCTAGAAATGAAAATTGTCGTGATATCATGACATGTCACGTTTTCGCAGTTCAGACAAGCGAAGTGTAGTGGAACAGAAAAGTGTTGCAATTTTGTGACATGTCATGTTTTCACGGCCAAGAGTAACAAAATGCAACAGGATGAGAAAATGTCATGATTTCGCGACATGCTGTGAAATCGCGGTTCATAGAGGAGAAAGAATATAAGGCGCCAGAATTGTCGCGATATCGTGACATGTCATGAAATCGCGGTCAAAGCAGTCAGAACAGGGCAAGGAGAAAAAATATCATGATATCGCGACATGTCAGGTTTTCACGGCATAAAAGTGAGGAAGGAACAAATGAAATAAATTGTCATGAAATCGCGACAAGTTGCGTTTTCGCAATCTATCAGCGGCCACAGAGGTGAAGATAGAAAAATGTTGCGAAATCACGACATGTCTCATTTTCGTGATTCATGATGACTAACAAGCTAAGCAAGGGAAATGTGTCATGAAATCACGACATGTCACGTTTTTGCGATCGAGAGCAACCAAAATGAATGTAGAGGAAAAACGTCATGATATCGCGATAGGTCACGTTTTCGTGGCTCCAAGCAGCAAGATGGTATGGAAAGAAGAAGTGTCGTGATTTCACAACAGAAAGCAATGAGATAGTATGGAATAAGAAAGTGTCACGATATCGCAACAGGTTGCATCCTCATGGCTCAAAAGAGAAAAACGTCATGATTTCGTGATAGGTTGCATCTGCATAGCCCAAAAGAGAAAAACGTCATGATTTCATGATAGGTTGCATCTGCACAGCCTGAAAGAGAAAAATGTCACGATTTCGTGACAGGTTGCATCTGCACAGCCCGAAAGAGAAAAACATCATGATTTCATGACAGGTTGCATCGGCACAGCCTAAAAAAGAAAAACATCACGATTTCACGATAGGTTGCATCTGCACAGCCCGAAAGAGAAAAACGTTACGATTTCATGACTGGTTGCATCTGCATAGCCCGAAAGAGAAAAACATTATGATTTTGTGACAGGTTGCATCTGCACAGCCCAAAAGAGAAAAGCGTCACGATTTTGTGACAGGTTGCATTTGCTTGGCCCGAAATATAAAAAGGTCACGATATCGCGACATGTCTCATTTTTGTGGTGCATGAAGGTGGACAAGGTTGCTGATAGAAAAATGTCACGATATCATGACATGTCTCATTTTTGCGATAAAGGTAGAGGAGCAAAGCTGCATACATAAAAACGTCGTGATATCACGACATGCTATTTTTTGTTGCAATTTACAAGGGGCCGTTATGGAACATGCAGGGAAGCATTGAACACATGGCATAAAGGTGTAAGGGTTATAGAATGGTTACAGTTAGCAAAGAAGATCAAACGTTTCGATGCTCAAAAAAATCTAGAAATAATGAAGAGTCGGGGAAGACGAAACAAAAAGATCTGGGAAATGAAACGAAGGGTCACAGAGAAAAATAGAGGACCATACCAGAAAGCTTAAAAGTAGAAGCCAATGATAGATACAGGGGTCAGAAACCGCTGCGGGCAAAGTTGCAAAGCTGAGGGTGATAAGCCATTCTGGGCCTGCTTTTGGAGTGTTTTCCTCCACTTGTTCTGGTTTTGTCAAAACTGGAAACATTCTGTCATTGTAAACTGATACATTCTTTTTAATACAGAATTACAAAGAGTTGCATCTCATAGGCAAGAAAGGAGTTATTTTTTGCATGCAATATTGAATGTTTATCTTTCCCCTTTCAGATTTTTAGGCTTATAGATGGAGTTTAATGCAAGTTGTCTTGGTTGCTTCATGCGAATGTCTAAATCTGGAAACCGTAGTTAAAACCCTAGAAACCAGCACTTAGCTTATCTAGATTGTGCATGTTTGTAGGTTCAATAGGTTAGGTTGTATGCATAAAACCTCATATCTTCGGTTTTGTCGAATAGGATTGCAGCATTCTGAATGTACTTTAGTTACATTCTCTTTGCATTTTATTTTCACTTCTTTATTTTTCTACATTGTATTTCACATGAAATTTAATTTTATTTTAATTACAGTCATTCAAATAAACAATTGAAAATCTACCAAAATCTGAAAACAAAATAGTTTTATCATTAATATTGATTCACATCGAATTCATTTGGATCAAATGAACAATCATTGAAGTGTCAAATAAAATAAACTAGTTGTGCCCCTTGTTTACAGTTACTTGCAATTACTAAGGTATTCCAAGCATTCAAATTGAACAATATTATTTGTGCAAAATGCTAACATAACGGAGACCTTGGAGAAGTTACTTGTTTAATTTCTTTGCAAGAGGGGATTTGGAACCCAAATCCTATTGGAGAGTGTGTTTTCACAATCGGGTGAAAATACCACTCAACAAGGTGTAATGTCCCTTTTTAAGAAACAACAAACCCTCACTACGAAAATGTAGAAATTAAGTACAGCAAGGAAATAACTCAGAAATTGCTCATAAAATAACATAAATATGAGGAGAAATCAGCTAGTATCATATATTAAATATTGCCAAACCAATACAACAGCTCCCTAAGGCTGAACAGATGCAAAAACTCTTCAAAAATGGCCCCAAATACAAGCGTAGGGTTTAGGGCTGCCAACAGATTTGGAACACATGATACAAATGCTCCCAAAAATGCCATGAACTCCTCACGGATGCCTCTTTTTTGTATTTTTGATATTTTAGGGCAATAAAACCTACAATGATATTGCCAAGACCCCAACCATGCACCTCCAATGCACTATGGGAATGAGCAAGACCTGCAATCTCAACTCATGGAACCTCTAGGGTTTCAATATTCAATTCTAATATCAACATAACATGCCCAAAATGGGATGTCTCACTCCCTTATATAGGGTGAGGTTCTAATTTGTATTTGACATCTCCCAACCCTAAAATCACTTAAAGTGCCTTATTATAACATAAAAACATAAAACATAAATAAACACAACTTAAGTTATGTCTCCTAGTCACATGAACCCCTTTTTCACTTTTATAATTAAGTGTAGGAGACATTTACAAAAAATATTTATTTTTGGGACATTACAAGTCCACCCTCCTCAAATTTCTTGTCCTCAAGCAAAGTCAAAGTTGGAGCATCTAAAATTTTTGCACCTTCCCAAGTAGCATCCTCCATAGGCAAGTCCTTCCACTTCACAAGATATTCTTTGACAGTCCTACTCCTAAGCTTTCTCTCCCTTGTCTCAAGGATCAATTCAGGTTCAAGAATGAGCTTTCCTTCATCATCAAGGGGTGGAAAATCCGAAGATGGCTGAATATGTTGTCCCAAGGCCTTCTTCAAACAAGAAACATGGAAGAAATTATGTATTTTACTTCCACTTGGAAGTTCCAAAGCATATGCAACCTGTCCAACCTTACTCAACACCTTGTAAGGTCCATAAAATTTGGGTTTGAATTTTTTTGCTCCACTTCTTTTCAATGTAGACTATTTGTAGGGCTGCAACCTAACATAAACCAATTTTCCCACCTCAAATGAGCGCTCACTATGTTGTTGATCTGCATACTTCTTCTGCTGATTTTGTTCCGTAAGAATATTGTCCTTCAAAGCATTAAGAATATCTTGATTTTTTGCTGCAAAGTCTCTAGCTTTTTGGACCCTTGAATCACCAAAAATCAGATCTAAAAAGTATGGGGAATCATAACCATAAAGTGCCTTGAATGGAGACATTTTTATGGACATATGATAATTAGAATTGTAGCAGTATTCACCAAGGTGCAGCCATTTAACCCATGCCTTTTGTTGACCTGAAACATAATTTCTCAAATATACTTCAATCCATTTGTTAACAATTTTAGTTTGCCCATCAATTTGGAGATGGTAGCTAGTACTAGGAGTCAATTTAGTACCACATAGCTTAAACAATTCTTGCCAAAACATGCTCAAAAATCTGTTGTCCCTATCACTCACAATGGATTTAGGCAAACCATGCAATCTGAAAACTTCTTTAAAAAACAAATCAGCAACTTGTATGGTTGTACAAGTTGTTGAAATGGCATAGAAATGAGCAAATTTTGTCAATCTATCAACAACAAAAAATATGCAATCCTTCATGTATACCTTGGGCAAACCAGTAATGAAGTCCATGGAGATACTTTCCCATTTCTGATTGGGAATAGGAAGTGGCTGAAGTAAACCATCTATAAATCCATGTTCCCCCTTGTTTTCTTGGAAAATAACACATTCCTGAACATGCAAGAAAAAATCTCTTTTCAAACCCTTCCAATAGAATCTTTCTCTAACCTGTTTGTAAGTCTTGTAGAAACCTGGATGGCCTACAAGTGGAGCATCATGCATGGCTGTAATTAAATCTTGTTTTAGCTTTGATTCAGGTACTAAAAACACTCTTCCCTTGTAAAAAATCAGTCCTTATTTATGGCTGAACCTGTCATCTTCAACTTGCCCATTTATTAGTTTAGAACAAAAATCATTCTTTGCATATTCAGCCATAATTTTCACCTTCCAATCAAAAGAAATAATGGAAAGAGAATGAAAAGTAGGGTGCCTAGAAAGTGCATCAACGCAACTGAATTCTTCTTACCCTTTACAAACTCAATTTCAAAATCATATGATTGCAACTTTGTTACCCATTTCTGTTGTCTTTCATTCAGTTCAACTTGCCCCAAGAAGTATTTCAAACTGTTATGATCAGTTTTGACCACAAAATTGCCACACACTATGTATTAATTAAATTTGGTTGAGGCATGCATGATAGCTAGCATCTCTTTATCATAGATGCTGAAAGTTTTCTCCACATTTGAGAGCTTTCTACTCTCATAAGCAATGGGGTGTCCTTGTTTCATAAGTACAACTCCAACTCCAACACCTGAAGCATCACAAGCAATAGTAAAAGCAACAAAAAAATCAATAATAGCAAGTAAAGGAGTGGAAGTCATTGCATCTTTCAGCTTTAGAAAAGCTAAAAGAGCCTCATTGGACCATGAAAAGGCCCCTTTCTTCGTTAATTCAGTAAGGGGGGCATCCAAAGAATAAAACCCCTTAATGAACCTCCTGTAGTAACTACATAAACCCACAAAACCCCTCAATTTTGTTAGGTTGGATGGTATAGGCCATCTTTGTACAGCTGAAACTTTAGTTTGATCAACCTTCACCCCATATTTGCAAATAATGTGCCCACTCTCAAGTAAATCAATAATGTTCTTTTCAATCTCATCTTTGAAAACCTTAGGATGCCTATAAGGTTTAATTATGACAGGTTTACTATTTGCTTCCAATTCAATAACACGTTGAAAACCTCTACTAGGTGGAAAACCTTTAGGTAGGTCGGAAAATACCTTAAGATTTTTTTGTAGTAAACCTTGAATTTGAGGATGATAGGTGGCTGATTTTTTCCCTTCTGAACTGAAAATTATAGCTGCCCACTCAATGTCCTTATGCCTTATCATCTTCTCCATTCTTTTGTATGAAACCTCCAAAATTTTGCAAGAATATTTTGACCCATTTTCCTTGATTCCTTGCAACACCACATATTTCCCTTCAAGCACAAATTTTAGTTCTAATTTCTAATAATTAGTAACATAATCACCAAGTGAATACAACCATTGCACACACAAAACCATATGTGGAATACCTCCTAAGGGAAAAACAAAGAATTTCTCATCTACTTCCATGTTGCCAAAATTAATTTTTATGTTTCTTACCATTTTGTTGCATGTGATAAGATCACCATTGCCAATAGCAACACTAAAACCAGGAATGATAGTTGTAGGAAGATTCTTTCTAGTGGCAAACTTCTCATCAACAAAATTGTAAGTAGCACCACCATCTATTAAAACAATAAATTTTTCATAAAAAGATCTACCTGTTACCTTAATAGTGTGAAACGGATTCATCCCACTTAAAGTGGCTAGGGAACCTTCAGAAACTTCCTCATACTCCCTTTGTGCTTCCTCTTCCAAGGGTGTCTCATCTGCCTCATAAAAATTAGGATTATCAAAATCAGAATCAAAATGTAATTCAATGATTTTCATACCTCCTCTGCATTTATGACCTCTTTGCCAAGGAGACTTGCAAATGAAACACTTGTTTTGTTTCCTTAGCTCATATTTCTCTTCTTGTGTCAAGCGTGGGCCATTTGGGGGCTTATTAGGTGGCTGAAAACCAGATATGAAACCTTCTCTATGCGTGGGATTCCTACCATAAAAATTTCTCTCATTTCCATCTTGTTGCATGAGGTTTCCTTGCTGCCCATACTGCTATCCAAAAATTGTTTTTCTGGCTGCAAAATGTGGTCTAAAAAGTGGATTATGTGCAAAATATTTTTGTCTAGGAGGTAAAATAGATTTTAATCTTAAAGCTCTCTTAATGGCATCTTCAATAGTTACTGGTTCAAAATCTTTAACTAATCCCTTCACGGGTTTCAACAAACCATCCATAAAAAGAAAAACTACCCTCTTGGGTGAAATATTTTGTACCTGAACTGAAAGTTGTTCAAACTCCTCCACATAGGCATGAATGGATGAAGTTTGCTTCAAAGTGGCAAGCTCCTTGAAATACTCTTCCACATTACTCCTTGCAAACCTGTTCAAAACCCTGGTACAAAATTCATCAAATGTATCAATAATACCATGCCCTTGGGTTACTAACCCATGATGCCACCATGAGTAAGCACTACCCTCAAGGTGGAATGTAGCAATTTGAACTACATCAGCTTCAAAAATAGGCTCCAATGTAAAATAAGTCTATAATTTTTGAAGCCATGCCCTAGCTGTAAGACCATCTTGACCATTAAATGAGGGAATGGTCACCTTTTGATGCAAAAAGGGCTTCTTTTTCTCTTTTTTAGCCTCAACAACAGATTTACCCACAATCTTCAAATATTTATCAAAATAAACTGTTGCCCTAAAACCCTTAGATTTATTACTATAAGCAGCAAACCATTCATCTAATTCATCAGTTACCTCATTTTCCTCTGGTGGAGGTGGTGGAACAAGTAACATAGGCTTGGACGGCCTAGGCAAGAGAGGGTGTGATTTAGATGATGATTCATGCCCATTGTTGTTGCATCCCCTTTCTCCTTCCCTCCTTGTGCCATTTGGGTTGCCCAAAGCTGCCCTTAATTCTTGCTGATTTGTCTCTTGTAAGGACACCATTCTTTGCAGCATGTCAAGTAGGGCATCGAATTTTTGCTCAGTCCTATCAACTAGCCTTTGGGGCTCCTAAACCTCTTCCCTATTTGACATTTCCAAAGCGAGTCTGTTTCTCCTAATAAAATACTGATGAATAGGAGGACGATGCATAAAACCCTATCAAACCCTAAAAAGATGGAAATCTGAAATTCTGAAAATTCTGACCACCAAAAAAATCTTTTTGAAACCACAGAACTACAAATTGGTCAAAAGGGTATCCAAATCTGCAATTTTTCTTTTCTGAAAAAAAAAATCCCTAAAAATCTGTGAATCCCCTAAAAATCTATGATTTTTACTAGGGCACAACTTTTCACCACAGAAACACACTTATCACCACGAATCACAGGCTGGTAAGATTCCATCTGTAATACCCCTTGTAATGTCCCTTTTTAAGAAACAACAAAACCTTACTATGAAAATGCAAAAATTAAGTACAACAAGGAAATAACTCAAAAATTGCTCATAAAATAACACAAATATGAGGAGAAATCAGCCAGTATCATATATTAAATACTGCCAAACCAATACAACAGCTCCCTAAGGCTGAACAGATGCAAAAACTCCTCAAAATGATCCCAAATACAAGTGTAGTGTTTGGGGCTGCCAACAGATCTAGAACACATGACGTAAATGCTCCCAAAAATGCCATGAACTCCTCACAGATGCCTCTTTTTTGTATTTTTGATATTTTAGGGCAATAACACCTGCAATGATATTTCCAAGACCCCAACCATGCACCTTCAATGCACTATGGGAATGAGCAAGACTTGCAATCTCAACTCATGGAACCTCTAGGGTTTTAATATTCAATTCTGATATCAACATAACATGCCCAAAATGGGATGTCTCACTCCCTTATATAGGGTGAGGTTCTAATTTGGAGTTGACATATCCCAACCTTAAAATCACTTAAAGTGCCTTATTATAACATAAAAACATAAAACATAAATAAACACAACTTAAGTTATGTCTCCTAGTCACATGAACCCCTTTTTCACTTTTATAATTAAGTGTAGGAGACATTTACAAAAAATATTTATTTTTGGGACATTACAATAGGTGTAAGATCTCCTTACTGTTACTTGTCCAGTATGCTTAGCTAGGTTATATTAATCATTTTAGCACTTTATTTGGTAGTTTAGAGACTTTGATTGACCAAATTAATGATTTGAGTGGATTTACTTCATTATAGCATTTATGACATTCATGGATTATTTCCATACTTTCATGCTTAATTTCACATAAGTAGGCCATTATATAGTTAATTGTATTATTCATTTATGCATATCTAGGAATATTTATCAATTTAACATAGATTTGACACATCTTGTATGCTTTATTGATTTCATATGTTTATAGCATCTTTGTGTTCAATTTCCTCAAAGGACCTCATCATGAGAGGTTCCCAATGCTTTTAATGCTTCTTTGTTATTTCTTGATCGCAGGGAATCAGGTCTAAAGGAGCTTCAATCATCTAATTCCTTCCTCAATGTGAAGAAGAGGGTCAACTCCACCCTAGAGCAGTTTGTGACTATTTAAAAGAGCATTAGTATTGCACCTACCCCGTTGGGGGCTTCGAAATTGTATCAATCGTATCAATATTTGGGTGACCCTAAGAGGGGCATGATTGTAACTGAGATTCACTTAAAAGAAACATTCATTTTATTGCCATATGCAATCTTGATTCTTATTTCATGCTTTTATGTTGATTCCATTGATCTACTAGAATAGGTGCATGCTTTTTGGATATTTCAAATAGCAAAGGCATTTCCAATTGATCCTAAAAGTCTAGTAATTTCTCTAGCCAAGTACATCACCAAATTTTATATATTAGAGGGACAATATCTTCCATATGGTACATCTATAAATGAAATCACAACAAGTAATGGCTATCATATATGCTTAGGTAGTTGTTGAAGCTAAAGGATATACGAAACAAGCTTGGGATGATACACACACAATAAAGAAATTGGTAGAAGACATTCAAAGGTAGGTGATACAATTACAATATGAAATAGAGGCATTTAAAAAAGGAAAATTTGAGAGAAAATGTAGTAACAAAGGAAGAAATGAAAAAATAATTATCAAAGACAAAAAGGTCATTGGCACAAGCAAAATATAGGTTGAAGTAAAGAATAAATAAGACTGAAGAATTCAACTCAAATGTAGCATTGTGCCTAATATTTTTAAATATGATTACCAAGTTGTAGAGCCTATTGGGTATCATAAGGAGCAAAATAAATTGATGGAAGGGCCTTTCAAAGGAGAAACATTAGCAATAGGCATTGGATGGTGAGGTATTAGATGGTATAGACCTAGCTTCTATTGCATAGTGATAGGTACTTTAAGAACCTACTAACCCAAAGCAGAATACATGTGATCCACAATGTTGTAATTTTGCTAAAATTTTATCACAATTTTGAATACTATGTGCCTAATCAGATCATTCCAAGCTGCAAGGATATCAAGTGTTAACAGAACACCACATTCAACCAAAAGAAGAATCTAAAAGCAAATTGATAGCATAAGTGTACAAATAGATATGCAAAATAATGAGCATCAATATCATATATTATACATGAATAATGAACTTCCTCTACTTCTCAATGAGTACAATGAAGGTTCCTTACTTATATAGGCAAGGATGATCAACCATAGCGGTAGGATCAATCTAAGGACAAATATCCACTGTACAAAAGGAATAAGTGATATGGTCCATATATCTATAACCGCTATGGGTAGAAAGAATATCAACCCTCCAATTATACCTAAAATATCTCCATAACTCCTAGGAATAGTCAAACCTAAAAATATCCCCATAATATCTAAAAAATAAATATGTAACATCTCATAATATCTAAATAATATAAATGAAATAAGTGGGTGGGTAAAATACATGGAATAACTAAATAAAAGGAAAATAAATCACCTAGGTGAACATGAGCTAAGGTAAACAACCTACTCTAACACCCCCCTTAAGTGAATCTAGGTGCCAAAAATTAAAGTGGCATATCCATAATATGAGTCTCAGCAACAAGGCCTGATTAGGTTCTTATGTACAATGTGTATCCAAAAGCTCCTAAACCAAAATGTGGAAAACCATGTGGAAAAAAATATCCAGCTATAAATAAAGAAGAAAAAGTAGGAATGGAGCCAAGGAGTGCTCCCAACACCCCCCCTAGGACGACGAGCTCCATGCAGAAGTACTATGAAGAAGTGGATGCCTCTGCGATGAACAATGTGTCTTCCATGAGGAAGAAAGTAGCCATGAAGCATCCGTCGAATGTCTTCCCACTCCAAGTGAGTGTGAGAAGATGGGAATAAAATATAGAATGATGATGTAGAATCCTTCAAACTGAGATAAAGTGAAGAAGATGTCACCAATAAATTATGAAATGAATCTCCAAGAATATAGAAGCCCAAACCAACACCAAAATAGGGTAGAATACAGTCCCAATCAACATCCAAAAGATCAATGTGCACAAAACCATGAGTGTGCAAAAGTGGAAGAGATGTGTGAAGAGCATCCATCAAGGAAGAATCATCAATGTCCTACTGCATAAGTGATGATGAGCCCATGGAATCAACAAGAGAAAGAAGTGGAGGCTTAGAAGCCTCAAAATAATCAACATGGTCTTCAGGATCTCCAAGTGAGATTCCAACCGAAGATAAAATATTTGTATCCAAATCTTGTAGGAGTACATCATCCAATGTGAAAGAAACAAGAGAATAAACTGGTGTACAAGGTGGCTCACTCAAATAATGAGAGCACACTAAAAAAGTATCCACAAAGGAAGAAGTACATGGAGAAGATACAATGTATACATCATCATAAAATAAATGAGTGAGCTCCTCATACATGTCAAGAAAATCACATGTGTGACTCTCAATGAAGAGAGAGGTAACACACTCCAAGAAGTCATCTATATGTAAGGATGTAATATGCCATGAAATCTTTGTTGTATATGTTGCAACATCAATATGATCATCCACATAAGACAAGTGTGGAGATGTATCTTGTAAAATATCTGAAGTAGGTACTATAGCATCAACATCATCATCCAAAACATCATGAGATAGTGACTCCAAAAACAAAGATGCAATGTCACAAATGATGTTCTCCATGCAAGCAATTGTAAGAGAAGGTGCCTTGGGTAAAAAATTTCTTTTCAACATATGATAAGCAAGGTGAGGTGTGTTCTTGTGAACTCCAATAAAATTTTGAAGCTCCTCACAAACTGAATAATAAAGCATGCTAGAGATCCTTAAATTTTTCATGAACCATGTCCTATACTCCTTATCCTTCACCATTGGTTTAGGTTTTGGAGTTATGAACAAAGGATCCAAACCTTCACTTTGACATAATGAACAAAGTACCTTAAACCATGCTTCAAAAATTTCAGCATTTGCCTCTATGCTAAGTTTAAAAAAGGAAGTTTCCAAGATATCCTCAAAAGTAGAAGATCCCTCCCAAAATTGAATGCCATTATAATATGAAATGTCTAGTGTGATGTCACAAGGTGGTGAAAAATACGAGAAAATCACATCAATGCACAAATAAAGCCCCTGAACTCTAAAAGTCTCCAAAGGAATTACCAAAAGAATCCCCTCCCTCAAACTAAGTGCCTCAATGAGGAATATTGGCACAAGAGGATGCACCACAACAAAGCAAGGGAATTCAAAGACAAATGACTCCTCAAGCACAACAATGTATAGGCTCCACCAATACTGAACACCAAGTAAGCTGGTCACAAAGTTCCAAACGAAGTGGACAAACAGAAAATGAAGGAATATGGGACTTTATAACAATAGTCCATATAACGGTTCAAGTGCAAAACCCTTTTTCACAATGCAATATTGAGAGTGCAGTAATAAAATTATTGTAAATGTCTAAATATAGATCTAAAAAAATTGACAGAAAATGATTTTACAGGCCTGGAAAAACTTTTGTTGAGTAACTCCTAATATTTCTCCTGAAATGACGAGTTTACTAAAAAATGTAAAATCGTTGTACTGTAAGAATACAACTCTAAATTCTCTAAAATTTTATGGGAAGGTCTATAATATGATTTTACACATTCTGTAAAAATTTTTACAAAACTTTAGAAGTTTTGATGAAGATATACGCAGATTACCAAAAAAGTGTAGGTTTTTGTAAAATCAAGATATCTTGAAGAATACTTATCCAAATGAGCTGAAATTTTAGGCACAACTCAAATGAATGCATCTACAGATGTCCAAAACATTTCATGGAAAAATGGCATTTCTATCAGGAGATACATGTAAAATATAAAAATGGGCTGGGTTGGTGACCCTGCCAAAAAAGGAAATGCTCAAGAAGAAAAAATTTTAGGACATATACAAGGGAATGAGGCTATTGTAGTATGGGAGGAAGATATTTTAGGAGGTTTGTGATGATCTGAAAATGGAAGGAGAGACACAAATTGGCCAAAAAACTCCACCAAGTACCCGATCACAAAAACTAAAGCTTCCACACCAATCTTTGAACCTGCAAGAGAAACAACTGCACAACACTCACAAATGGATGACTACAACACCTATTTCTCTGATACCATGAAAGGAATTATAATACGATCATTCTAAGATGCAAGGATCTCAAGTGTTAACAGAACACCACATTCAACCAAAACAAGAATCTTAAAGCAAATTGATAGCATAAGCGTACAAATGGATATGCAAAACAATGAGCAACAATATCATATATTATACATGAATAATGAACTTCCTCTACTTCGCAATGATTACAATGAAGGTATCTTGCTTATATATGCAAGGATGATCAACCATAGCGGTAGGATCAAGCTAAGGATAAATATACACCATACAAAAGGAATAAGTGATATGGTCCATAGATCTGTAACCGCTATGGAGAGAAAGAATATCAACCCTCCAAATATACCTAAAATATCCCCATAACTCCTAGGAATAGTCAAACCTAAAAATATCCCCATAATATCTAAGAAATAAATATGTAACATCTCATAATATCTAAATAAGATAAATGAAATATCCACACATAAGTGGGTGGGGAAAATACATGGAATAACTAAATAGAAGGAAAATAAGCTACATAGGTGAACAAGAGCTAAGGTAAACAACCTACTCTAAAAATTGGCACAAGAAAAATATAGGTTGAATTAAAGGATAAATAATACTGAAGAATTCAACTCAAATGAAGATAGCATTGTGCCTAATATTTTTAAATATGATTACCAAGTTGTAGAGCCTATTAGGTATCATAAGGAGCAAAATAAATTGATGGAAGGGCCTTTCAAAGGAGCAACATTAACAATAGGCATTGGATGGTGAGGTATTAGATGATATAGACCTAGCTTCTAGTGCATAGTGATAGGTACTTCAAGAACCTACTAACCCAAAGCAGAATACATGTGATCCACAATGTTGTAATTTTGCTAAAAGTTGATCACAATTTTGAATACTATGTGCCTAAGAATAAGGTATCATCTAGGATATCTTGCTACCCAGGCTTAGCATCATTGTAAATCACTAGAAATATAGTATTTTGGCTACCACCTTAAAATTGCTATGAGGAATTAACCATTGGATGAAAAAAGGAGAAGTAATTTTGCAGCCCCAAAGACAATTTTTTGAACTAGGAATTTTGAGAGACTTTTCAAAAATGGCTATGTATGAAAACTCCCAATTAAACAACAAATCAATTTTTTTGACAAGTTTTTGATTTACCATTCCATTAGAAACCAAAAATCTATCAAAATCAAGAAATTCATAGGAACAACTTCCATAAGAGTAGTATGATGATAAAATGATTCCCACTACACCTAGGCAATTAATTTTGCCTTAGTCAATTTTGTGAGGCAATTATATTTTTCCTTAGTCAACTTTGTAAGATGGCTTTGATGGGAAGCAATCTATCCATAATTTTGAAGGAAATCTAAGGTAGAACCAATTATATAAAAGTGTGTACTAGATTCCTAAGGTACAAAAGAGTGTAGACCAGAGCAAAAAAGGAATAAATCAAGAATTTAACAAAATTTCAAGGAGGTATCATGTGTGAAAGAGTGTTAATTGGACTTGTCGTAAAGAATGAAGAAAGGACCATGTGCAAAAGGGCATTGACATTCTAGAGAGGTTTCCTTCCATAAAAATAAATCTTGAAAGACGCCTTCATTACTCAAGCAAAACATTCTAAGTAGTTGGTTGGTTTCTTAAAAGCACTAGCGATATGATCTATAGTACCAGTAGCCTTGATCTCAACAAAAATAATTGTAAATGAACTTTTCACTCATACTTCAAGGATACCTAGGGGAGGTAGGTGGTAGTAGCAATATTAGTTGCACATCCAAAGGCCTAGAACCCTTCAATAGTAATGATTTCGAGTCCAAATACCTCAAGGTAATCAACTAATTGAATGCAAGTATGGCATAGCACACAATAGATACTACATTTTTAATCTCCTACATAGTTTTCCAGGGATATAAATAATATTTTTTCTATTATTGTATAGGATGGGATGATTGCCTGCTAGTGCCTAATATTTGGTCCCTTGGTGAATTTCTCTTCATTTTCTCCTATGTATCAGTCTGGACTCAAACCTTGATTCATTTATTAATATAATTTGATCACTCTTGTATTGCCATATTGTATAAAATATTTGATATATATATAAGAAATTATGAGTATTTATCCCTTATCTTAGTTGTTATGTGCATTTTGTGTGAATGAGTACTTGTGTCGGTCTAAGAAAGTGTTCATCTTCTAGATGTTAGTATATGATTCAAAGTGCTTATCATCTCATTAATGCATAAAGAATCTTAGATCTTGGCGCATTGCCTCCTGTAGCTTAGGATTTTATTTTCTTTTCATTTACTTTTTTGTTATTTATCTTTCCTTTTCCCTTGACAAATGTGTTGGCAATTTTAGGTATGTTGCCTAGCTTCATGTTTGTGAGTTGTCATTGATGTCAAAAGGAGTTTGTGTTGATGTCAAAAGGAATTTGTGCTAATGTCAAAAAGAGTTTGGTGCCAAAAAGATCTTGAAAGTTCCATGATGTTTGTTTAAGGGATTTAATTAAAACCATGGTGACAATGTTAAAGGTTTTTCTTAAAACCATCTGGACTCATTAAGGGTTTTTATTAAAACCATATTGGCTTAATGAAAAGGTTTTGCTCCTTGAAAAAACCATAAAAGTCCATTTTGATTATTAATAAATAAATTAACTCAAACCTTTGAAAAGGTTTTAAGTTAAGTTTATTATTAATAAAATAATAATTATTAATTTAATAATTATTATTGAAAGGGTTTCTAAACCCTAGTGGCACTCATGTAAAAGACTTACCTCATCGATGTCAACTTTCATGGGATGAAAACGCAATGTTTGAAAGGAGCGCTGACATCAATTTGCATGGGATGAAAGACTATTAAAGGGGATTATCTCCTAAGGTTTTAAGCACCTTCGATTTGTGTGATTACCTTCAAATTCGTATTGCTCAGTGACCTTCGATTTTGGATTGCGTTGTGATTTTTGAGTCTCATTTTGCTCTATGTTAAATTTTGTATTTCGTGTGCTAGTGAGGAAGACAAATCTGGTCTATGTTAAATTCTGATTTCATGCGCCTATGAGGAGGGAAATTTTGGTTGTCTTTTACGAGAAAAGGAAGGTAAAATGATGAGTAGCGCTTGAGAGTTTCGTTGGGAACTTGTGCTCCAACGGTGGAGGTAGTTGAGTGAAGGTGCTCGCTAAACAAAGGTGTCAAGTTCGATTCGCGATAGGCGTATTTCAGTTTTTTCTTGGTCACGGTTATTGTGCACGTGGTATAGTAGTTGCCTTGGGCCACGATTTTGGAGGAGGAAGCACTTTGGCACTTATGTTTGTGTCCCACACTTCTCCTAAGGTTGGAGAATTGATTTTTGGCCAAGGTAGATCTTTTGTTGATAATGTGGAATATTTGATTTGACTTGGAAAATTATTGTTGGTAATTGGATGGAGGTATAAGGTTAAATAGAAATATTGCTTTGACAGTGTTATTATTGATTCTTAATGTTTATGTGGTAAATGCATTTAGAAGTAAATGTATTTTAGGAGTTATAAGGGTTTAAAGGAATAATTGTGCTTAATGTCATATTGGGGTTATAAAGCTTTGGAGTTATTGAGTGGATATTCTCTTGTAATTATTTTTGAGGTTGAAGTTATTTTGTGATATATTAAGTAGGAGTTATAAGGTGTAAAGGAATATTGTTGATATGTATACTTGTGAGTTTTGATTATTGATGAGTTGGAGTGCTAAGGTGTTATTAGGACTCTTATAATTGTGCATTATTCCATTGTTGCTAACTCTAATTTGTGGCAAATTGAGAGTTAGTGTTGTGACACATTTTGAGTTCTCCTTCTTCATCAAAGTAAAGGTATGGGCACATTCTTCCATGGTTATTATCGATTGATGGTTTTCTTAAAATAAGTTTGGAGTGAAAAGGATTAAATTAAGTTTCCTTATTTGGAGTGGATCTTATTTTCTAAAATTAGAAGTATTGATTATGCATTATGAGATCATGATGAGTTTGAGTTATTGCATAATTTTGGTTTATGAGAGTGGAAGCATTTGAAGTTTGCTTTAGGGTTTTTGAGTGAGAAGCTTATGCCATTGCTATAAGTTGTTGAAACCCTAATTGAGTTGTTTGGTTGTTGAGAGTTTGGTTTTGAGATTGCTTCCATTGAGATTGATTTGATCAAGTTATGTTTTACTTGATACATGAGTTGAGCTTGTTGATGAGTGTCGTCAAATATTCATCATTTAATTATTATGTGTCAATCCAGGGCGGTGTCCAAGGCTATATACGAAAGCAAGGGTTAACAGATCAATTTTTAGTTCATTTAAATCATGGATTTATTCATGGAACAGTTAGATATTGGGGTGTTTGGGGTCTCCTTTCTTACTCCTAAAAACTAAAACTAAACTCCTACTTATCCTTGTAGAATTGAAATTCACACTATTGCAAAAAAATAAAACTAAACTATTGCAAAGCTAAAAATAGCATAATTTAATTGACAAAAAATTACTAAATTGAAACTACAACATTGACATTCAAATTGGTAAATAATGAAACTTTTTTAAATTGCAGAAAATAATGTCACTTTATGAAATGGAAATAACATTCAAAAAATGACAAACAAAGTTCCACAATTTGTAACAAATTAGGCTGACAAGAAATTATGGAAATATTACAAATTCTAAAAAAAATAGAAATAGAAAGTATTGTATTAAATTCTAACCTAGATGAGTTACCTACCATGCATTCAAATGCCACATTATCCTAATAACTAACCATGCAAAAATTGTCAAATCTCTGCAGATCTGTTGCAGCCAAAAATAGCAAAATTTTGTCAGGTAGAAACCCTCCTTTGGACCTGGAAGTGACCCTTGCTTCTTGAACCAAAAGAGAGAAAATAAACTTGCTCTAAACTATTAAGTCTTCACACTCAACTCAGAAGCAAACATGAATGTCAAATATTGCACCTTTATTTCATTCTCAACAGCATGATAGCAGTGCAAGTGAAGATCTGCAGGCTACTGTGTTGCTGCAATACACAGTTACAACACTTAAAACAGTTCTAACTCTTATCACTTATTTCCTATATTCTTATATATATATGCTCAACCAAATGGGAGAATTTTATTTATACAAGTAGGGTACAACATTGATAAGGTTTTGTGTTGCCATGTAGGAATGTTACAACTATTACAGGACTATTTCCTAGAATGTAGAGATTAGGTCTATTATCTCTTATCCATTCCATCTATTGGGCTTCATCCATTGAGGTACAGGTGTTGGAAAAGATAGGGATATCCCTAAAATAGCTTCAACCACCTTCTGTTGTAATTAAATGTGCTTTTGACCCAAACTATTGCTTTTGCGCTTATTCTGGAGCTACTCCGGAATACCAGGTAGCAGAACAGAGTTTATATTAATTCATTCTCCAAAAGCACATAAAAATAGTTGTGATGGCGAAAATAGTCTCCATAAGTGCCCAGAAGACTAATTCGATTTTTTGCATGAGTTGGAGTAAAAAAATTTCAAGCCATGTTGTATATGTATAGCTGGCTAGAATTTGTATTGAAATGTTCCTATTTTTTGCATAGTCAAACTGTTGACAAAGTTTTGGCACCTTTTGGTTATTTAAAATGGTTTAAACGGTGGGAAAAGCTTATGAAAGAATCACAAACCCAAATAAATAGTAGCACCTTAATATTACAACATCAACTTAATGCAAAATATACTAAATAATACAGCTGAAATAGACTATAAAATATAGAAAAATAGTCAAAACAAGATATAAATTGTTCTTATGATTAATAACTCAATTGTTAACTCCATTCCCTTGCTTTTTTTTTTCTCCTCCTCCCAATAAATTTGATTTTGTACTAAAGATATAAAGGCTCCCAGTTGAATATCTCCTATAAATATGAGTGGCAATAAGGTTCCATTTTCAGGTAAGAAAAATTTATGCAAAAACAGTTCACAAAGCAGATTCCTCTGTTTCTCTGGACTATGCAAATATGTTTCCACAAATTCTTCAGCAGTGTCCAGTTTATATGGAAGTTAGGAAACAATTTGCATTAATTGCCAGCGGAGGTATTTTTCCTTTAATATTAGAGTATAAAACCTTGCAAGCCTTCTGCACTAAACTAAGTACTCTGCAATTTGGCACATATCTTGTATTTTTTCGTGTAACTTAGTTATATCTGTAGTTTGGGCTTCTAGCTTCTGCTTCAAAGGTTTTAAGGTTGAAATTTGTGCCTCCATCTATTGACACTACAGCATCCAATGTTCTATATCCTCATTATATTTTGTCATTGTAACCATTTGTGGGTGCCTTATAACTAATTGTATTTTTAGAGGCAAGTCCACTTGTATACCAACTTCTGATGTGTTAATAGTGAATAGATCTACTTGCAGTCCAATTTTTGTTGTTTCAACTTGAGGTGATTCAACTATAATTAATTCAATAGATAGTTTAGGAGATTATATATTTACTTGTTCTTGCACTTTCTCATGTTCATTGGCCTCCTCAACTGCTTGTATTGTTTGTGCCCCCTACTATGAATTTTTAGAATGTTCTGCAGAGGCTTCTGAATCTATCATGCTAACATCCTGCTGGAAAATTTGGGTTGTTTTTTCTTCTATTTCCACTCCTATGATGGGTGATTCTTCCTTCGGTAAGGTCAATTCTCTATGATCTTCTGCAAATTCTAATAGAATTCTGGCCAATTCATCCTCAGAACCAGTTTCTATAGACTATTGCTCCATAGTGGACAACCGAGCCCTTAGTTTATTCACCTCTTCCTAAAAATTAGCAATAATATTATCTTTCTCTATGTGAGAGGATTCATGTTGTTCAATCCAACCCATTTGTGTCTTAATGACACTTCTAGCAGCATGTAACTGGGTTTTTATATCAGGCTCTTCCTCTTTTCTTATTGATTCTTTTTTAGAATCAAAATCTTCAAAGTTTGAATAGTCAACAAGTGAGTCTGTAGGTATTTATGTATTTGTGACTGTTGTCTCTACCTCCAATTCTTCTATGTCCATATATACTTCCTCTGATCTCTCTTCTGTAAATTGTTCTACAAGAACTTCTTGCCCCTGCCCCTGCTTTGTATTTAACTGCTAAAATAGTGGTGTAGCTTCTTCATCCATTATTTCTTCTATTACTTTTTGTTTTTGAAGTCTGGAAGACCTTCGTAACCCCACAGGAGCTTTTTTAACCTTTTTAGGTAACTCTGAAACAAATTCTGATGATTCTAGAGTAGAACCTACTTTAGGCGTTTCTTTCCCTATTTGCCTTTCTTTACTTGAACTACCAGACTGCTCGACAGGTTGTGTTCGACAAATAGTTATATTCTCAAAAAATGTAACTTTCCTTATTTTTCCCATTTTCCCATGGGACCATAATTGGATCGGTTTTCCCTTTGTTTCCTAGTCCTACAGGATGGAGGTCCTCGTGGTGTGGAGGGGATTCCCTTGTCAGAGTATTTAGTTTCAATTTTAGGTTCAGATCTTGTAATTTCTACTTCATCTTCAGATTCACCTTTTGCCTCTCCTTCAGATTGAGGGCTTTCACTCTCTAATTCATTCCAGCGAGAAAAGAACCATTCAAAACTCCTAGGGTTTCCTCCGAAGTGATGCTTGTAGATGAGCTTGATGAGCCCATGGTGTTTGGGAGTGCCCCTTCCTTGTTGGTATTTTCTAGCCATATTGCTCAATTCTTGATGAAGATATAAGGGTAGATTTATCTTGACCTCCGATTTTGAATGACCATGTCGTAGATGATTCAGAATTTTGATATGATGTCCAGATAGAATAGGAAATTGTCCATCATAGGTTAAAAACCTAATAACCCACACAACTACTTCATTCTAGGGAGGTGGTAGACTAGACCGTTTAACCCCTTTACAAACATTTTTGCTCATTAAAAATTTAATTGGCTTGTCCCATTCTTCTCTAAATTGATTGACAATTTCTACAAGAGCATTCTTTCCAATTTTTACAATTTGGACCCCTTGCAAAGGCATTTCAGCAATAGAACTAAGAATTTTCGGAGTTACCTAGATGGTCATGCCGCTAATATGGATTTGGTTGTTTTTGAACGTTCGGGCAAATTCGGTTGCCAACCCTTCAGAGTGTCCATCAAAATTTTGAAAAAATAGCATAAACCCTTATGTCGTGAAGATACGCAGTGATTCAGGATCTCCCTGTAGGCAATCTATGTTTTCTGGCTCAATCTGATTCTTCTTACCCCCCATTTTTATTTTTTGTGTTCCATCTCCTCTTAGTGTCGAAAAAACAACATTGTGCCTGAGTTTGGATCAAATTATTTGTAGTTGCAGGGCAAAAATGGCTTCTGGACTACGAAATTAAAATTTTACAACACCAAAAAAATGCTTCAAAACATGTTGAAGCGGTTGAAAAATTAAATTTCTCCTTTACGTATCACGTAGCAGATTTCTATTTCTCTGAGGGAACGTGATCTGATGCATTTGATTAAATGATTATGACACATTGACGTGGCAGTCATCTGTTGGCTTATCGCAAAATGTATGATGATTCCCAAAACCTCTGTTCCCATCGTTGTGTTGAAAACATGCATCTTAAAATTTGTGCCATAATTTTTCCTTACTTCAAACAATAGGAATTATAATGCCACATGTCATTTCATTTTTATCTTTATTCATTCCGAAGTTTTTTCTTCAAGGTTTGAACAATTTTTATTCCGAAGCACACCCCTTTTTATGTTGAAGCCGCTTTTGTTAAAACAATAGTTTTTCGTTCCATAGCTTTCATCATTCCGAAGTTGAATAGAAATATTATTCCGGAGCATTATCATGTTGAAGCATTTGAAGGTAAAAAAATTTCTTGTTGTTTTCACAACTTCCATTGACTAGATGGATAACTTTTTTTTTTTAAATAACCTTATGTATGCCTCAAATACTAAGGATATTATGCACTACATACCTGATATCAACAATGTTCTAAAATAAGAAAGGCACATACCTGATATAATTATTTATCTACAATCATACAATGGTTATTTATGTTGATTCTCTATTGGCTGCTCTACTGACTAAAATAGGTGCAATCTAAAAACACGTGAAATAGAGGTGAGATTTATGGTGAGAATGAATGGAATGGTGAATAGTGAAACAATGGTGAGAATGAATGGAATGGTGAATAGTGAAACAATGGTGAGAATGAATGGAATGGTGGCGGGTCCGTGAGGCAAACATGTTGGAAAAACTAATTTTCATGTAAGCCCAATTCAGATGCGCCTCAAAGAGGTTTTCACATTCTGAATTATTATTATTATTTTTATATTTTTTTTTTTCAATTTTTTATATATTTTGATTCATGTCACTTGATTGAGTCCATCTTGGAAGAAGTGGTTTCTTCCAATACTGATACATCCAAGTTTCCTACTTGCTTGATAAACTCCTCCTTGGTTAATGGTTTGTGATATATTCGAATATGATGATCGTTAACCACCATTTTTCTTCTTGAATCATCTATTAGTGAAAGACGTACAACTCCATTTGCAAATACTTTCTCAATCTGATATTGTCCAAGCCACCTAGTCTACAATTTTCTAGGATAGTCTTCATAATGTGAGTCAAACAACAAAGCCTAGTCACCTTGCTAAAACTTCCTTTGCTGAATGTGACTATCATGCCACAATTTTCACTATGCTTGGATCAGCTCAGTCTGGTGCAATGCATCCCTCCATAGCTCATCCAATGCATTGAGCTGTAGAATTTGGTCCATCTGTACCTGTGACAAATAAATACCAACTTCTAAAGCAGTTTGAAGAGTTAGTAATTCAAACTCAATAGGCAAAAGAGGCTTTTTGCCATAAACCAATTCATAGGGAGTAAATCCAGTAGTGGATTTCCAAGTGGTGTTATAAGCCCAAATTGGTTCAGGTAACTTCTCCACCCAATTTCTCCTATGGGCTGCTACAATTTTGATTAATATCCTCTCTAATTCCCTATTTGTCACTTCAACTTGGCCATTGTCTTGCAGATGGTAAGGTGAGGATTTTCAGTGTTTGATTTCATACAACTTTGTAAAAGCTTCAACAAACTTTGAGGTAAACTGAGGTCCTTGATCAGTGGTGATAGAATGTGGGGCTCCAAATCGTAGAAATATTTGTGAATACATAAAATCAGCAACTTTATCTTCTCAGGCATGCTTAAAAGCACGGGCTTCTACCCACTTGGTTACATAATCAGTACATACCAAGATATGCACTTTCCCTTGGGAAGGTGGATCAATGGGTCCTACAAAATCTAGCCCCCACCTTTCAAATGGTTATGTACCTAATTGAGGTTGTAAAGGCATTTCACTAGTAAAAGTAGGTTCACCTATCCTTTGGCATGCATCACAATTTTTGACATACCTTTTAACATCTTTGTGCAAGGATGGCCAGTAGTAACCAGTACCCAAAATCTTTCGAATGGTACTTTTCACTGAATAATGCCCTCTTGATGGTTCATCATGACATGCTCACAGGATGTCATATACCTCTTCCTTGTGAACACACCTACGTAAAGCATGGTTAGGACTGCATTTAAACAATAAACCTCATATCCATTCAAAAGAAGAACTTTGCTTAATCAACTGTTTCTTTTTTTAGGAGTAAATTGAAGAAGAATCTTCCCTGTAGCTAAATAATTAGCTATATCTGCAAACCATGGAGATTGTACAGATACAGCAAATAATTTCTCATCAAGAAATGCATCCTCAACCAATTCCTCCATATCTACATTTGACAATCTTGACAAGAAATATGCCACTACATTAGACTTCCCTGGTTTATTGACTATAGTAATATCAAATTCCTGCAATAGTATTAACCAGTGAATAATTCGTGCACTAACCAAGGGTTTATTCATAAAATACTTTATAGTAGCATGATATGTGTGGATGAATATGAGATATCCTGTGATATAGTGTTAGAATTTGTTAATAGCATACACCACAGCTAAAAATTCCTTCTCGATTGTGGTATAATTCTTTTTAGCTCCTATTAAATTTTTACTAATGTAGTATATGGCATAGTGTTGTCCATCTTCAACCTTCCCTAATGCAGCTCCAATAGCAGTATTGGAAGCATTAGTTTGAATATGGAAGGGTAACTCCCAATTATGACCTCTCAATACAGGCAAAGTTGTTAACTTTTCCTTTAAAACTTCAAAGGACTGTTGACACCCAATAGACCAAACAAATTTAGAATCCTTTGTTAACAATGCAAACATTGGATTAGCAATGGTATTGAAATTAGTAATAAATCTGTGATAACAGCCAATATGTCCTAAGAAACTACGGACGTCAGTTTGAGTTTTTGTAGGAGGAAGGTTCTCGATGACCTCTACCTTTTTAGGATCAAATTTAATTCCATAAGCAAAAATATGGTGTCCAAGAACAATTCCTTATTCCATCATCAAGAAACATTTATCAGGATTCAAAGACAAATGATATGTTTCACAGCGTATTAAAACTTTTTCAAGTTGTTCTAAAGTATATTCAAATGTATCTCCAAACATTGTTAAGTCATCCATATAAATCTCTACACTTTCATTTGTTAGATCAAAAAAGATAGCCAAAACAGCTCTCTGAAATGTTGTTGGTGCATTACACAAACCGAAGGGTAATACTCTGTAAGCAAATTTTCCCCAAGGACATGTGAAAGTTATCTTTTCTTGGTCTTCTGGTGCAACCTAGATCTGATTATAACCACTAAAACCATCAAGGAAACAGAAAAATTTCTTACCAGCATGGATGTCCAACACTTGGTCTATAAATGGTAATGGAAAGTGGTCTTTATGTGTGACATTATTCAATTCCATGTAGTCCACGCAGACTCTCATCTTCCCATTTTTCTTTGGAACAATGACCAATGGCGAAACCCACCTATTGTCTGAAATTGGATAAATGAATCCTACGTCCAATAGTTTTTTATTTCTTCCTTAACAATATCCTTCAGAACGGGATTCAAATGCCTTTGTGGTTGTCTTACTGGTTTGACATCTTCAGTGTATATCCTATGTGTACACACATCAGGGTGAATGCCATTCATGTCCTTATAACTCCAAGCAAAATCTTGAACATATCTCTGTAAAATAGTAAATAATTTGGCTTCTTGCTCATTAGTCAACCAGCTATTAATGTTCAAAAAATTTCCTGGTTGTATCTCAATCTGCTTAATCCCTTGATAAACAGAGTTGACAACCTCATATTTATTTATTAAAGCATTTAATGGACAATGATGTGGCTACAGAGTATGAAATACTCTTGATTCTGGTGTAAATGTGATACCTGATGGGATCATTTGCATAGGACAGATGAAATAAGTCAGAAGATGATGATGCCATCCATGTGGCAATGTGAAGGAGCTTTCTTGTAGTGGAATAGATGATAAATGTCCAGTAGATTGTTCTTCATATTTCCATAACAAACAATGGACAAGAATTTGATCATCCCTAAGGCCATATTCTTGCAATTTTTTCACCAAAAAAATTTCATGTTCAAAGATTTCTCTTTCTGGTGAATTAAGTTCTTCAATATGTTCTTTTACTACAATGGTGGCCAAGGTGACAATAGTTTCATGTTCTTCATCAGACTCAGGATACCATATCTGTCTATAAAATTTGTCTGAAGATTGTGTTGGTGGATACAAGAAAATATTTTTTAGGTCTACACCATTTGAAATGGTCGTCTCACCTGACCTGCAGTCTATAAATTCAACTCTAGTGGCAAGCCAAGGTTGTCCTAGAATAATAGGATAGCCATTAGCTGAGTTTCTAGGTTGTAACACTAAGAAATCTACAGGTTATTCCCAAGAATACACTTCAATGGCAACATCCTCTAGAATTCCTTTCGGTTTAGCCACTGACCTATTTCCAAAAATGTGGTAGTAGAACTAAGGTTATTAAGCTGCAATTTTTGCATGGTTTCCTTAGTCATCAGGTTGATTGCAGCTCCTAAATCGATAAGTACATTTGGAATTTGAACTAACCCAACAGTAATTATAATTACTGGACTCCCTAGATAACCATATTTAGGGGGTACTAGTTTTCAAGAAAGCAGGTCAGCCAACTTACCTTCTACTTTTACAGTTTTAGGAAAGGCCTTCTTCTTCCTGCAAGGTTTCCTAATACACAGCTCCTGAATGGTTTTTCTAATTAGAGGTACATCCTTTATTGCATGTAACAAAGGGAGTGAGATAGACATTTTCCTCAATTTTATGATTAATTTTGATTTAGGAGCAGTGATAGTGTGGTCAAACCTTTTAGGATACGGTAGGTCTGTCGAGGCGGGTTCAATTTTTCCTTGTAAACTTTATGTTTTTTCCTCTTTTTACCCTGTTTGTGGTTTTTTAGACTTGAAAATTATTACTTTCCATCAATTTCTTCAATAGTGTGTGGTGCAGGGTCAGGTAAAACCTTCCCTGAATGTAACTGGATGTTACTACATTCAAGGACATGGACTGCAGTAGCCTCTTCAGAATCAGCTCCATAAATAGGGGTTGCTTATCTATTGTTATTGGGGTTAGCCATAGGCTGAGCTGGAAGTGGAGGTTGCTTAACTGGTTGTGTTTACTATGGTTGAACTCTTTCCTAAAAAAATTTATTAGGGGCTGGCATCAAGTGTTGATTTGGTGAGTGATACCTCTAATGCCCTTAATAGGATGGGTATTATGGCCCCCATATTTGCCCTGACTGATTTGGTACCCAAGATGGATTAACTAGATGCCATGGATGATTCCAACTAGAATGTGACCAATCTTGAGGGGATGTCCAATATTAATTATATTTTTGGGGAGGAGGTTCGGTATACGCCCATGGCATATTCCAAGGATTTTGTCCCCAATTTGAAGAAAAGCAAGTGGCATTTTGGTTTTGTATGAAGTTGCCTCCTGGCCTTTGCCCAATAGCATGAAGTTCTTCAACTTGGTTTTCTAAAACACTTCGAAGATGGGGTAAAAGGTGACATTTATCAGTTTTATGCTCCTTTGAGCAAATGCCACAAATTGTTGAAATTGAAGTCTTGTCCAAAGGACAATCTTGTAGAGCATGCTTATTTCTGCACCTAGGACAATAGATAGACAGGGGTGGGGAATAATTGGCTCTTGTATTCCTTTCTTCTAAAGTAGTGTTTAGTTGAACAAGTATATCAGTTTTCATATTAGCCATTTCCTCCATAAAATATTTTATATCAGTATTACCAGGATTCCTTTTCCTTCTTCTTTGCCTAGTGCGAGAATAATTTTTGCACAACTCTACAATATCATTAATATCAAGTTGTTTTATATCTCCTTTTCCCATTAAGTCTAATACTTCTTTAGAATCATCCTGAAAACCTCTCAGAAATATAATTTTTAATAAGTCAATTTCCATAGGACCACATCTCTTTTGGATAAAGGTAAATCTATCAATATAATCCTCTAAGATTTCATCCTCTTCTTGTCTTATCTGAAATAACTCATCCTTCCTATTTCTCACTCTATAATACTCCTGATACTTATCCAAAAATATAGTTTTCATTTGATCCCAAGTGCGGATTGAATCTAGTTCAAGGATAACCACCGCAAGGCTGCATCTTTGAGTGTAGAGGGAAATAACTTCAGTTTCTGGTTATCATTGACATAGTCATAAGTCTGACACAAAACCTTGAATGCAAACAAAAATTGATCAGGATATTCAGAAATAACTCCCCTAAATATTGGTAATACTAAGGGTGAAATTGTTTTCACAGGAGCATTCTAAGTAGGATTCAGATGAATAGGGTATTCAAAAGTTCTAACAGGAGTATTGTCAGCATCATGACCAACAATATCTCTATCATGTTCTACTTGTTCTACCATAGATTCTTCCTTAGATTTAATTTGTTCAACTAGTTCAGATGGATTAGTCTTATGGGTATGTCTATAAGCAAGTGCCTCTAAGAGCTCTTCTTGCAAAGATCCTACAATTTCAGTTGATGAAGAAGATGATTCTCTTTTAAGTCTTTTAGGAAGTTCATACATAGGCAGATCTTCACCTGATCATGAAGAACGCCTTGGTGGAAAAGATCCAGTTCTGATAAACCTTCCTCTTTCATCTCTTGGCCTATGCATTCATGTCTATTTACTAAATAAACTAAACCTCAGGTTTCCAAAAAATGTTTCCTGAAATAGGACAGTTTCTGTACTGCTAGAGCTCTCCTAACAACACCTAAGTGTTCCTCAGCAACGGCACCAAAAATGATGAGTATCGTCAAATCTTCATAATTTAATAATTATGTGTCAATCTAGGGCAGTGTCCAAGGCTATATACGAAAGCAGTGGTTAATAGACCAATTTTTAGTTCATTTAGATCATGGTTTTATTCATGTAATAGTTAGATATTAGGGTGTTTGGGGTCTCCTTTCTTACTTCTAAAAACTAAAACTAAACTCCTACTTATCCTTGTAGAATTGAAATTCACACTATTGCAAAAAAATAAAACTAAACTATTGCAAAGGTAAAAATAGTAGATTTTAATTGACATGAAATTACTAAATTGAAATTACAGCATTGACATTCAAACTGGTACATAATGAAACTTTTTGAAATTGCAAAAAACAATGTCACTTTCTAAAATGGAAATAACATTCAAAAAATGATAAATAAAGTTGCACAATTTGTAATAAATTAGGCTGACAAGAAATTATGGAAATATTGCAAATTTTGAAACAAATTAGAAACAAAAAGTATTGTGTTAAATTCTACCCTAGATGAGTTACCTACCATGCATTCAAATGCCACATTATCCTAATCACTAACCATGCAAAAACTGTTAGATCTATGCTGACCTGTTGTAGCCAGAAATAGCAAAATTTTGTCAGGTAGAAACCCTCCTCTGGACCTGGAAGTGGCCCTTGCTTCCTAAACCAAAATAGTGCAAATAAACTTGCTCTAAACTATGTCTTCACACTCAACTCAGAAGCAAACATGAATGTCAAATATTGTACCGTTATTTCATTCTCAGCAGTATGACAATAGTGCAGGTGAAGATCTGCAGGCTACTATGTTGCTGTAATACACAGTTGCAATACATGAGCATTTTATTTATACAAGTAGGGTACAACAGTGATAAGGTTTTATGCTGCCATGTAGGAATGTGGCAACTGTTATAGGATTGTTTCCCAGAATGTAGGGATTATATCTATTATCTCTTATCTATTCCATCTGTTGGGCTTCATTCGTTGAGGGACAGGTGTTGGAAAATATAGGGATATCCTTAAAACAGCTACAACCACCGTTTACCACCTTCTATTGCAATTAAAGGCGCTTTTGACCCAAACTATTGCTTCTGTGCTTATTTCAGAGCTGCTCTGGAATATCAGGCAGCAGAACAGAGTTTATATTAATTCATGCTCCATATTTGCATGAGAACAGTTATGACGGCGAAAATAGTCTTCATATGCGCCCAGAAGACTGATTCCATATTTTGCATGAGTTGGAGTGGACAAATTCCAATCCATGTTGTATATATACATCTAGCTAGAATTTGTATGGAAAAGTTCCTATTTTCTGTACAGTCAAACTGTTGATAAATTTTTGGTGTCTTTTGGTTATTTAAAATAGTTTAAACAATGGGGAAAGCTTACAAAAGAAGCACAAAACCAAAAGATAGCAACACCTTAATATTACAACATTAACTTAATGCAAAATATACTAAATAATACAGCTAAAACAGACTATAAAATATAGAAAAATAGTCAAAATAGGATATATGCACTTTAACATTTACAACATGTAAACATCAATACATAATGCATTCTATCAGTATAATTAGCATCAAAACATAACATAAGGTGTTCAAAAGTGTTTATAAGTTATCAAAACTAGTCCATGGATGAGGCATTTGCAGGCCTCATCACTTGCTCCTTTGAGATTTGATTTAATCAAGTTGTACTTTACTTGATAAACTTGGTTGTGTGGTTAAGTTGAGCATTCCCATTTGAGAGAAGTTGGAAATATCTTGAACCCATTTTTGATGCTTAGAAAGAGATTGCTTTGAGTTCTTGAAAACTAACTTGGCTAGGGTTTGATAGTAAGTTATGGTTCTATGTTGGAGGATTTGATTCCTTGATATTGCATTATTGACAATTTTTGGGTTGTGGTTCAAGATCTTGTGAAAGTATACTACTTCCATATTTATTCTGATTTGAGCAAGAGTTTGTTTTTGAGTTGAAATATATAACATATTGAGTCTCTAACAATTCTCTTTATGCTCCTATGAGATTGATTTGAGTTGAGATTGAAAGTTGAAGGATAGAACATATTGAGTCTCTAACAATTATTTTTATGCTTCTATGATATTGATTTGATATAATTGGATGAAACACATTGGATCTCTAACACTTCTCTTGTGTGTTCACATTGGGCAAGTTTCTTGGTAAACTTGCTTGAGCTAATTTGGGCAAGTTCTTGGTGAGCTTGCTAGGATATATTTGGACAGGTTCTTGTGGAGAACTTGTGGACTAATTTGGATAGGTTTTTGTGGAGTACTTGTGGACTAATTTGGACAGGTTCTTGTTGAAGAACTTGTGGAGAGATTTGATGAAATCTTGGTGAAGACTTGTGAGCTTTTGTGATTGATTTGTTCAAGCTTTTGGATTAATCTTGGGACAGATCTGACAGAGATTTGAGAGCAGATTTGTGCTGAACTAGAGGACTAATTTTGGTGCAGATTTGTGACAGAGTTTGAGAGGACTTGTGTTGGACCGACTAATTATGTTTAGTACAAGTGTTGATGAGCAGTTGTGGAGGTTATCAGTGAGGACATAAGTATCTAGAGCCAGAGCAAGGAGGACAGGACGTCTTCTATGGAAAGGAGTTTAACCTGCTAGCAGTAAAAGAGGTAGTGATCTTCTGAAGTATCATTTCCAGAGCTTTATGGGATATGACATCTCCTTTGGGCAAGAGGCTCATAAATACTTCTTTGGGGGATAGGACATCTCCTTTGGGCAGGAGGCTCAAAAATGTTTGTTTAGGGGAAGGATTATCCTCTGGATAGGAATTCCATAAACATTGTAATTGGAAAATATTCCCAAAGGATTTGATTGAGAAAATTTACTGAAATGTTTTCTCTGTGGAGTAGCCCACCTTGGGTGAACCACGTTATATTGGTGTCTCAATTGTGTGATGACTTGTACACTAGTTTGATTACTAATTTTATTTTGCTATTGGTTCATTGCATTACTTTCTAAAGTAAAAGGAAAAAGTTAAAAAGTGGTCTTATACTATTCACCCCCCTCTCAGTATGAGCTTGTGTTCTTCAATTGGTATCAGAGCAGGTTCCTTCGGAAGAGTTTCATAGCTTGAAGGAAAAGCTTGAAAATAACACAATGGATTTTACAAGTGGTAATTCAGCACCTATTCTTGATGGGACAGATTTTGGTCTATGGAGCATAAATATGAAGTTTCATCTAATGGCTCTTGGAAATGAAGTTTGGTAAGCAGTTGAGTTTGGGTACACTATTCCAAAGCTCCCTTCTACTAAAGATGAGAAAATTCTACATCACAACAATTTAAGGGCAATGAATGCAATTCTGAAATGTCTACAAAAGGCATATCTTATAAAGGTGATTTATTGTAATACAACAAAGGAAATGTGGGATAAATTGCAAGTGGTTCATATAGGTGATGCAAATGTCAAAAAAGCAAAATTGAGATAGTACAAAGGTATTTTTGAACAACTCAAGATGAATGATGAAGAAAATATTAGTGACTATATGCTTCGTATGGATGAGATTGTTAATTCCATGAAGGAACTAGGTATTGAGCTTGCTGAAAATGATGTTTGTGATAAAATTTTGAGGTCTCTTCCAATTAGATTTAGTGAAAATATTTCACCTATTGAGGAAGCCAAGGATTTGGATAAATTGAAAAAGGATGAGCTTCATAGTATACTTGCAACTTTTGAGTTAAGAACTAAAGTGGTACCTAATCCTAAGAAGGAGGTAGCTTTCAAAGCTACCAAGAAGTCCAAGGGTAAACAGCAAGAAGACAGTGATGAGACTTCTAGTGATGAAGAAGCAAACTACAACAGGAAAAGCAAGTTCTCAATAAAGTACAAAGGTATGAAATATGTTAAATGTTTCAATTGTGGAAAATTTGGTCACTATGCTACTGACTGTTCGAAACCCAAGGATTATTGTGATGAAGAAAAACATAATTATAAGCATAGGAAATCTGAGAAGCACAGGTATCAAAGGGAGAACATAAATGAGCAAAATAGTCAAGGGAAGAGGTAATTCCAAAAACACAATAAAAGTTTCTACACAGATAAAGCAAGTGTTCTAGTAGTTATGATGGAATTTCTTCAAGTGATGATAGAAATGGGATGTTGTTTCTAACAAAAAAGAAAGGAAAAGAAAAGAGGAATAGATTTGTTGTGCTTAAGTGCTTTAGATGTGGAAATTTTGGTCACCTTGAGGATGATTGTACAAATGATGGTTTGAATTATGGTAATACTATGTATGAGGATGCTTCAAAAAATTATGAGGAAGATCTTCTTATGGCTTTAGATGAAGGTAGCACCTCTAGTGGTAAGAAATCAGAAAATGATATTGATGTTTCAAAAGGTAAACAAATAGAGGATGTTTCAGAAAAGGGAGAAGTAGATCTTGAGGTTGAACTTGTTAATGCTCTTGATGTGTTAAAGAAAGAAATAAATAAATATGCTAGACTCATTGATAGGTTTTATGAATGTCATTATGAAAGAGATGAGCTTATAGGAAATCTTGATATCTCTATAGCAAAGACACAAGAACTCAAAGAAGAGTTGGCAGCTAGGTCTCTTGAGTGTAAAGAGTTAAAACATGAAGTAGCTTCCTTGAAAAATGAAACTAAAGAGTACAAGGAGAAGCTTTACAGGTTTGAATAAAGTTCCAAGAAGGTAAAATCAATCATCAAGGATCAAAGAAGGACAATAGATAAAACAAGTCTTGGTTTTGGAAAGAAATAAAAGGAACACGTTGAGAAATCGAGTATGAGCTCCCAATAAGAAGATGGTTTAGATGAAGAGAGTACTTCAGAGAGTAAGTTTTTAGATGGTAATTCAGATAGCACATAATCAGAAAATAGGAATCAGCATAAGGGGAGAAATACTAAAGGACCTATGAGGTCAAGGCAAGGAAATTTCAATGGAAGATGTTTTGCATGTCATAGGTTTGGACACATGGCTTCACGATGCAGGGCTCAAGCAAGATAGGTTAATGAAAATTTTAGAAATGGTAATTTCTTTCAAGGGTATTGCTACTCTTGTAATCAGTTTGGGCACAAGGTAGTTAATTGCAGGGTTAACAACAGGAACATGTTTGGTCCACCAGAGAGGATTCAAAAAATAGGTACATCTCAAAGGAATAACATTTTCAAATGTCATAAGTGCAATAATGAAGGACATACAGCCAGATGGTGTAGAGAAAATTTTCTAAGGTATAGGTCCAGGGCTATGAACAGAAACGGGAATAATGGCAGTAACAGGAATAATGATAGGAATAAGAATAATGGCTTGGACAAAAACAGGGATGAGAACATGAACAGGAATAGGATTTAGAATAGGAACAATAACAAGGATACGAAAAAGAACAGGAACAGGAACATGGACAATCATATCAAGAAAAATTATGGAAAGGCAGCTATGGAAACTGATGATGATCAATGCCTAATGGGAGTTTTACTCCCACCCCAGAATTAGTCACTTCAACAGGAGGTGGGAGAGGGGCTAAGCAAAGAGGATCATTCTTAGCCCTGAGCCCCAAAGGTGACCCTTTTCCATTGATGACAAAGGGGGAGATATTTGAGTAATGGGGAGAGCCTTGAATCAGGGGAATCAAATCTTCAGAGGATGGTTTTCGATTGGTTTCGGCTTTGACGATTGGCAAGTGGTTTCAGTAGTGGTTTTCCATCAATGACAAAGGGGGAGATTGTTGGAAATTTTGGGTATGTTGCCTAGCTTCATGTTTGTGAGTTGTCATTAATGTCAAAAGGAGTATATATTGATGTCAAAAGGAATTTATGTTGATGTCAAAAAGAGTTTGGTGCCAAAAAGATCTTGAAAGTTCCATGATGTTTGTTTAAGGGTTTTTATTAAAACCATGGTGACAAGGTTAAAGGGTTTTCTTAAAACCATCTGGACTCATTAAGGGTTTTTATTAAAACCGTCTTGGCTTAATGAAAAGGTTTTGCTCCTTGAAAAAAACCTTAAAATTCCATTTTCATTATTAATAAATAAATTAACTCAAACCTTTGAAAAGGTTTTAAGTTAAGTTTATTAATAATAAAATAATTATTATTAATTTAATAATTATTATTGAAAGGGTTTCTAAACCCTTAGCGGCGCTCATGTAAAATACTTGCCTCGCCGACGTCAACTTACATGGGATGAAAAATGCAATGTTTGAAAGGAGCACCAACGTCAATTTGCATGGGATGAAAGACTATTAAAAGGCATTATTTCCTAAGGTTTTAAGCACCTTCAATTTGTGCAAATGCCTTTGAATCCGTATTTCTCTGTGACCTTTAATTTTGGATTGCATTGTGATTTTCGAGTCTCATTTTACTCTGTGTTAATTTCCAATTTTGTGCACTAGTGAGGAAGACAAATCTGGTCTATGTTAAATTTCAATTTTGTGTGCTTGTGAGGAAGGAAATTCTGGTTGTCTTTTGCGAGCAAAGGGAAGGTAAAATGACAAGTAGCGCTTGAGATTTTTTTTGGGCACTTGTGCTCCAATGGCAGAGGCAGTGGATCGAAGGCGCTCGCTAAGCAAAGGTTCTGAGTTTGATTCACGACAGGTGTGTTTCAGTTTTCTTGGTCGCGATTATTGTGCACATGGTACAACAGTTGCCTTGGGCCACGAGTTTTGAGGAGGAAGCACTTTTGCGCTTATGTTGGTGTCTCCACACTTCTCCTAATGTTGGAGAATTGATTTTTGGCCAAGGTAGATCTTTTGTTGATAATGTGGAATATTTGATTTGACTTGGCAAATTATTGTTGGTAATTGGATGGAGGTATAAGGTTAAATAGAAATATTGCTTTGACATTGTTATTATTGATGCTTAATGTTTATGTGGTAAATACATTTAGAAGTAAATGTATTTTAGGAGTTACAAGGGTTTAAAGGAATAATTGTGCTTAATGTCATATTGGGGTTATAAAGCCTTTGGAGTTATTGAGTGGATATTCTCTTGTAATTATTTTTGAGGTTGAAGTTATTTTGTGATATATTAAGTAGGAGTTATAAGGTGTAAAGGAATATTTTTGATATGTATATTTGTGAGTTTTGATTATTGATGAGTTAGAGTGATAAGGTGTTATTAGGACTCTTATAATTGTCCATTATTCCATTGTTGCTAACTCTAATTTGTGGCAAATTGAGAGTTAGTGTTGTGACAGATTTTGAGTTCTCCTTCTTCATCAAAGTAAAGGTATGGGCACATTCTTCTATGGTTATTATTGATTGATGGTTTTCTTAAAATAAGTTTGGAGTGAAAAGGATTAAATTAAGTTTCCTTATTTGGAGTGGATCTTATTTTCTGAAAGTGGAAGTATTGATTATGCATTATGAGATCATGATGAGTTTATGAGTTATTGCATAATTCTGGTTTATGAGAGTTGAAGCATTTGAAGTTTGCTTTAGGGATTTTGAGTGAGAAGCTTATGCCATTGCTATAAGTTGTTGAAACCCTAATTGAGTTGTTTGGTTGTTGAGAGTTTGGTTTTGAGATTGCTTCCATTGAGATTGATTTGATCAAGTTATGCTTTACTTGATACATGAGTTGGGCTTGCTCCTTTGAGATTTGATTTTATCAAGTTGTACTTTGCTTGATAAACTTGGTTGTGTGGTTAAGTTGAGCATTCCCATTTGAGAGAAGTTGGAAATATCTTGAACCCCTTTTTGATGCTTAGAGACAAATTGCTTTGAGTTCTTGAAAACTAACTTGGCTAGGGTTTGATAGCAAGTTATGGTTCTATGTTGGAGGAGTTTATTCCTTGATATTGCATTATTGATAATTATTGGGTCGTGGTTCAAGATCTTGTGAAAGTATACTACTTCTATCTTTATTCTGATTTGAGAAAGAGTTTGTTTTTGAGTTGAAGGATAGAACATATTGAGTCTTTAACAATTCTCTTTATGCTCCTATGAGATTGATTTGAGTTGAGATTGAAATTTTAAGGATAGAACATATTGAGTCTCTAACAATTCTCTTTATGCTTCTATGATATTGATTTGAGTTGAGATTGAGAGTTGAAGGATAGAACATATTGAGTCTCTAAAAATTCTCTTTATGCTTCTATGAGATTGATTTGAGTTGAGATTGAAAGTTGAAGGATAGAACATATTGAATCTCTAACAATTCTCTTTATGCTTCTATGAGATTGATTTGATATGATTGGATGAAACACATTGGGTTTCTAAAAATTCTCTTTGTGTGTTCACATTGGGCAAGTTTCTTGGTAAACTTGCTTGAGCTAATTTGGGTAAGTTTTTGGTGAGCTTGCTAGGACAGATTTGGACAGGTTATTATGGAGAACTTGTGGACTGATTTGGACAGGTTCTTGTGGAGAACTTGTGGACTGATTTGGACAGGTTCTTATGGAGAACTTGTGGACTGATTTGGACAGGTTCTTGTTGAAGAACTTGTGGATAGATTTGATGAAATATTGGTGAAGACTTGTGAGCAGTTGTGATTGATTTGTTAAATCTTTTGGCTTAAGCTTGGGACAGATCTGACAGAGATTTGAGAGAAAATTTATGCTGGACTAAAGGACTAAGTTTGGTACAGATTTGTGATAGAGTTTGAGAGGACTTGTGCTAGACCGACTAACTGTGTTTAGTACAGGTGTTGATGAGTAGTTGTGGAGTTGATCAGTGAGGACAAAAATCTCTAGAGCCAGAGCAAGGAGGATAGGACATCTTCTGTGGAAATGAGTTCCACCTGCTAGCGACTGAAGAGACAGTGATCTTCTGAAGTATCATTTCCAGAGCTTTGGGGGATAGGACATCTCCTTTGGGTAGGAGGCTCATAAATACCTCTTTGGGAGATAGGATATCTCCTTTTGGCAGGAGGCTCATAAATATTTGATTAGGGGAAGGATTCTCCTTTGGACAGGAAGTCCATAAACATTGTAATTAGGAAGGATTTTATTGAGAAAATTTAGTGAAATATTTCCTCTGTGGAGTAGCCCGCCTTGGGTGAACCACATTATATTGGTGTCTCAATTGTGTGATGACTTGTACATAGGTTTTATTACTGCTTTGATTTTGCTATTGGTTTATTGCATTGCTTTCTGAAGTAAAAAGAAAAATTTAAAAAGTGTCCTTATACTGTTCACCCCCCCTCTCAGTATAAGCTTGTGTTCTTCAAAATGCATGTAGGTTTAAATTATATTATGAAGATGAGCATTGAAGATCACATATGATAAGGAGTCAACCTTAGATAAAATTTGGAGGTCATATTAAGGATTTTTTCCCATGATCTCTAGACTTTTAGTTGTGTCACTCTAAGTGAGGCATGATTATCAGGTGCATCTTGATGAGTGTCATCAATTCTTCATCATTTAATCATTATGTGTCAATCCAGGGCGGTGTCCAAGGCTATATACGAAAGCAGGGGTTAACAGACTGAATTTTAATTCATCTAGATCATGGCCTTATTCATGGAACAGTTAGTGTTTTGGGGTGTTTGGGGTCTCCTTTATTACTCCTAGAAACTAAAACTAGAGTGCCTCCTTATCCTTGCATAATTTGAAATTCACACAGTTGCAGGAAAAGCAAATCTGAACTATTGCAAAATTAAAAATGACAGAATTTAATTGAC